>JAOQGH010000019.1:22558532-22588796 GCA_025769975.1 Gallinago jamesoni | reverse complement strand
GATGGTGAACTGCACTAGGGCATGATCACTGCAGCCCAGGCTGCCTTCAACTTTGACATCCCTGATGATTTCGCTTGATTTTGTGACCAACAGGTCCAACAATGCATCTCCTCGAGTGGATAAACCATACAAGGATTAAACCAAAAGTGAGTAACATTCGAAGTTTTAGTCCCAGCAAGATGCCTTCCCCATTTCTCTCTAAGACTGATGTCTATATTTTTTATACAGTTTGCTGTGGGCAGAAGGTCATGCACACTTTCTAAAGCACTAAAACTTGCTTACAAGTCTTTTGTCTTTGACAGCTTACTTCTGGTCCTGGCTTTGTAGCTGACTTTTTTTTTTTTTAAACTTTATTTACTAGGATTGTATAAGGGATCTATTTTACAAGGAACTCCATAAGCAACTGTAACACTCTAATTGAGGAAAAAATGGCATGAAAAAGTAGCCAAGGAGAAAACGAAAGGAAGGCAATAATCTCTTCAGACAGCCTTTTGAAAAAAACAAAAAAAAAAGTTGTTCAATCCCCAGAGTAAGGACCTTTTATTTGTCATTTTATCCAAAATATTCCTTCCTTTCCTTTGTACAACATAATGACTGTCAAATTCTACTCCAAAGGAATTTTGGTGGTTATCAGGCTTATTTCTATGATCTTTTACTTACATTAAGTTTCACTGGAATCACTGACTCATGTAAACGTTTGCAGAAATGAGTAGTTCCCACATGGTGGTGGATAAATAGCAATTTATAAATTAGCACTTTGATTTCAAATCCATATTGAATTTGTATGGCATGATAAACGACCCAAAGCATAAAAAGCACACACAAATTAAACTAGAAGCCTTTCTAAAAAAGCATCTGATATGTAGGTAGGTATGACTAAGATACTATATGGCAAGTGGGTGAGTCTGTGTATGGTGTCATTACAAAATCAGGATATCAATACCAACCCAAAAGATTCAGAAAGCATTTATCTTTTTCCAGACACTCTTTCGTTTCCCTCTTATATCGAAACTGAATTTTTGTGTGGTTTTCCAGTTTAACATTATTGATAGACAAGATCAAGTAAGGCAGCATAAAAATATCTAACATTCTTTACCTGGGGATCATCAAAAGAAATGTGGCCAGCAGGTCAAGGGAGGTGATTCTACACCTCTACTCTGCTCTTGTGAGACCCCACCTGGAGTACTGCATCCAGCTCCTGGAGTCCACAACATAAGAAGTACATAGACCTACTGGACAGATCCAGAGAGGGCCACTAAGATGATCAGAGGACTGGAGTACCTCTCCTATGAAGACAGGCTGAGAGTGTTGAGGTTATTCAGCCTGCAGAAGAGAAGGCTCCAGGGAGACCTTATAGCAGCTTTCCAGTACCTAAAGGGGGCCTTTCAGTACCAACAGGAGAGTGTAGCGATAAGAAGGAGGGTAATGGTTTTAAATTGAAAGAGGGGAAATTTAGACTAGATATTAGGAAGAAATTTATTGTGAGGGTGCTGAGACACTGGAACAGGTTGCACAGAGAAGCTATGGACGCTCTATCTCTGGAAATGTTCAAGACCAGACTGGATGGGGCTTTGAGCAACATGGTCTGGTGGAAGGTGACCCTGCCCATGGCAGGGGAGTTGGAATTTTATGATCTTTAAGGTCCTTCCAACCCAAACCATTCTATTATTCTATGAAATACACTGATATGCTGGAGTGTGTCCTGAGAAGAACATCAAAGGGAGGGGCCTAGAGCACGTGTCTTATGAGGAGCAGCTGAGGGAACCAGGGTTTGTTTAGTCTGAAGAAAAGGAGGCTGAGGGGAGACTTTATCACTCTCTACAACTACTCAAAGTAGGTTGTAGTGATGTGGGAGTTGGGTCTCCTCTCCCACATAACAAAGAACAGGACAGGAGGAGATGGCTTCAAGTTATGCCAGGGGAGGTTTAGGATGGGTATTAGGAAAAAATTCTTCATTAGAAAGGTTATCAAACATTGGAACAGGGTGAGCAGGGAAGGGGTTGTGTTAACATCCTTGGAGGTATTTTAAAGACTGGTAGACATAGTGCTTACAGCCACAGTTCAGTGGTGGTTTTGTCAGTGTAAGGTTAATGGTTGGACACGATCTTAAAGGTCCCTTTCCACCTAGGTGATTCTATGATTTATATGCTTACACTTTTCAAAAGGCAGAAGCTTAAAACAGCTACTACAGTAATCAGACAAACAATCAAACTGGAATTTAAAGAATTAATTCTTTTACAAACTAATTTAAAAGATTCATAGAATGGATGACAGAATACATCAAAATAAGTTCCTATTTCAGATTTCTTTATTGAAGTCACGTTCTCTTAGTTTACACCAACACCATTCCCACTGTGTTTTGATACCTAGACAATGAATTCACATACCAATTTATGTCTGTGCTTTTTCTTAACACCACAGATGGTGAAAAATAAAGAGTTTTCCCTTTTCTATTAGGTAGCTCCAGCTCATACACATCTGCTTAGCATAGCTGTGGCAATAAAGCACAACAGTCATGTTCTCCAAGGTAACACATATTTAGGATTCAAGAGTTCCACCTGAAAACCACAGGAGGCACATGCAAATCAGAACAGGTATGAAGTATTGTCAGTGTCAACTAGGTATTATGCTGCATAATAATATTTTACAGTCCATTATTTTGTCTACTTAATTTCTCAAATAAATCTCTAAATTCTTTAAAGGCACTGCCCCACTTAAAGCATTTCACCGAGTGACAAGCATTGAGGAATACCTGAGCTGAGTTTGCCATATGTATGGCAAGGACTGTATGTAGAAGCACCTGCACTAACAGAGTAAAACCAGGAAAATGTGTTGACCTTGACACATGGCAGGAACTTGCTGTATTCTTATGCTGTAAAGTTAATTCATATTAGTTAATGCAATAACTTGGTCCCACCCTAACAGCTAGTTCTCCAAGCTCTACCTCTTTATTCAGACTGAGTCTAGTCCAGATTCCTGGAAAGAGCTCCCCTAGTGAAAGAACATTGTCTTCTCTATACTGAAAATATTGATATTTGCATAATCTAGAAACTCTGTCTCTTACATCCTTGCCAGGTCTTCACAGACAAGTTCACACCCTTGAATTAATACCTTATAAAGACTTCATATAATAAACAAGCAAAATTGTCTAATTTAGCTAGTGTTTATGATGTATTGTATCTAAGGTAAATGACTCATCTAATGAAATTGTGTGGACACAAGTCAATCAAGACAGAGAAAAACAGGAAGACTGAAATACTGCTGTACTGATTTGTACATATATCAGCATATTTCATATACGTGATACTTCACATCAGAGAGGTACTGCTTCTCCAAAGAGCTTTTCAAATGACATTTCAAGACAAGAGTGAAAGAGCAGAAATAGAGATCCAAATCTATTAAATACTGAATAAGAACCAGTAGGACTTCGAGCAGTCCTAAGTATGTTTAATGTAATATAAGCCCTAAAGGCTAGGATTTAAGAGAAATATTTTGATACTCTGCATCGAAACAGGACTAGTAGGAAAGATTTGCTGCTTACGTGTTCCCTTGAAATTCACTATTATAAGAGCTTTTGCAGTTTTTCAGAACTATTGGTTAGAATTTTATGGATTATGGAATAGGTGCTACGTCCTACTTGAGAAAAGATGCAGGGCAGTTCTGAGGAATGAAATAACTTCCTTGGGAAGTTTATAAGCTCTGTTTTCCAGACAATAATTTCAGACCTTTCTGTCAGTATACTGTGGGACAAAACTGCATAAAAGGAGGTGAGATTACATAAGATAACACGACCTCCTTGATCTTTAATTGAAAAAATGTCAGTATATAGGATTTTCCCATAACACTTTTCACCCTCTTGCAAGCAACAAGAGCTATAAAGTCAAGAACATATAGGGGGCCTCTCAGTATCTAGCTTCCACTCTAACATTATATATTAAAATATTTTATTTATTAGACTGTATTTTAATATAAAACACATAGTACACTAACAAATGGAGCTCTTGGGATGATGGTAGTAAATGCCAGCTAGGTACCCTATGACATTTCCAAAATGTTATATAAGATGTACCCAAAAATGAGCACGCTGAGGGCAGCGTGAGGAATGCTACAGACTAGTCAGTGGAAGGAAGTTGTAAATTTAATGGAATTTTGCAAAACACAGAACAGAGTCTCTTAATAGAAGAAAGCATTGCAGAACAAATAAGTATTAAGAAAGAAAATTGGGGTTTTTTTGGTCATAATACTTTCAATAATTCCTCCCCCCACCTCAAGAACATATTACAGATCTCTAGTTATTGTTCTATTTGAAGTACAGGCTACATAGAGCTCTATGATGTCAAACAAATGTGTTTTAACTCTACAGCTGTCATTTTATAACAGCATATTACACATAGATATCTAACTTTGTCATGTATTATATAATCATTACCCATTCTCTTTTGAAATCAAAAAAGCAGTCTAATTTCATGTCACCACTGAGTAATTGCTCTCAGTATGTGATTAAATAGCTACTTTTGCATAAATTTGGAATTTCTTAATTTAACCAATTAAGTTGTTTAAAATAGCTTTGGATGCTTATTTTAGTGTGGAACACTAAGTCACCCACTTCAAGGAAGTTAAAATGAAACAACATAAACTGGCTTGCTGGTTTATAACTACTGATGGTTCTAAGTTTTAAAAGAATACCCATATAGATGGAACACAATACTAATGCAATAAATATGATGTGGAATGATTCGGAATAGAACACAAATATTTACAATTAACCTTCCACTGTCAGATGAAACACAGGCATTTCTCTTAACACTTCAAAATATGGAAGAATTCAAAAAAGCTAAGAAAATGAAATTTAAAATGTAGGCAGCATAGTAACAAAGATCTGAAGGTACCACAATATGAAAAAAATGCCAGAGTGAGAGACACAAATGTCAATGCAATCTCATGTAATAATCTTTTGTAGTAGTATAGTATACCTAGTGATATCCTTTAATCTCTGCTTGTTTCCACTTGACAGTTTTGATTTTTTTTTCTTTTATTCTTTTAACACCTAACAGATGTATTCCATCAGTCCAAAACCTGGCACTTTATGGACTTCAGCAAAGACTTTTGGATACAAAATTAAGAGGTCATGATAAAAGGATAATAGGTTTGCATTTTTTATAAAGACCTGCAGCTAAAGCTATTAGTTTCATTACATAGCCAAAGAAGAAAACTAACTGGTTTACATGTGCTCATCTCAACATTTAAATTATTTTTTACACCAATTTTATTGGCCGTACCTCTTTTTTAAAAAAATCTGGTACTGGATTACACAAAAAAAAATACTCCTTGAATCAAGCTAGAATACAATAATTCAATAAAACATTCCCAGAGAAAAACCATATTAGTCAAAACCAAAAAATATTCAGAGTATCATATTGATTCTGACAAATGCTATCAGAGAGTTCCTCAGTAGAATTCAACATGAGTTCCTGACTGGTTGCTAACTTGGCTAATTTTAGAGTGAACCCAAATAACCCCACTTAATATATGAATCCAGGAAAGCTTGCTTCCCAGAACTTTCTAGTAAGGAAGTCCATAAAAAAAAAAAACATCAGCAACACCAAACAGGCTGAAAGAACATCTTCATTAAGTAAGAATTAAGTTAAAAAAAGTTACTGCTTAAAATAGTTGTAAATGAGATAGCAAACACTGGCTGGAAATATATCTGTTTACCCCAGGAAACTCAGTATTAAATCCACTACTAGTGAAACACACAAACTGTCACAGTGGCAAATTCTCCCATCAGGATTGCTGGGCAAACCAGCCTTGCTAAAAAACCCCCAAAGCCGAAGACAATTAGTTGCCAAAATCTAGGAAGCAAAAAACAGTAAGTGTACAAAATGGCAAACTAGTTCTTAGAGAGTGATGGCTGTTGGTAGAGCTTTCCAGATTTTCAATCTCAGAGGAATATTGGTATGAAGGGCTCATGTGGTCACTGTACGAGTAAACAGGGAGGTAGAAGTAAGAGAAAAAGTTGTTGCTCTCTGTATACAACACTAGTAAGTCTAATAAGAGATTACTGATCAAATCTCCTTCAAATGGAGAAGGAACAAAGAAAGCCATAAAGTGATTTGAGGAACAGGAAAAATGTTGAATGTAGCTTATCAAAAAGACAAAGGACTCAATTAGAATTTTAGTAGTTGAAGTAAGAAAATAAAGCATACTGCAGTGAACTTCAGCGAAAGGCACAGTAAAAAAAAAAGTCATTGACTGCAAGCTGAACCCAGACAAATCAAAGTGTAAAATTGGATGAGGTACTCTTAGGTGTATCTAAATACTGGAATAGACTACATCGTCTGACTAAATATGGACCAAACTACACTCTCTTGATATCTAGAAATGACATTTAAATGCCTTTCCTGTTCATTTGTAGCCAAACAGTTAGCTCAATACAGGAGAAAACTGGCAGTAAATTATGGCATGAGATACACAGTTGTTCTAATGGTCTCCTTTGGTAACACTATTACCAGAATGCCTGAATTTGCTATATGAAAACAGCAGGAGCTCTTTAGGTATAGTGAAGTTCGAAGGCAGTTGCAAAGAGAGTTTGTATTCAAAAGCCAGTCTTATTAATGTACAATTTCTATTTCCTGATGCCAAACTGAAAAACAAGGAGACAAGCTGTATTGTTGGACGTGGCCTGATAGTAACAGTTATACCCAGTTTAATAAAAGCCTAGTATTATTCAATATTTTTATTACTATTGTGCCTAGATGACAAAATGGCACTGGGGATGCAAGTCACTTGACCAAGTACAGCTATCTGTAAATAAACTAGTTATTTCATCTTGTCTTTTAACAAATGGAGAAAAAGAAGTCAGAGGAATTACACCTTAAAAAGTGTTATAAACTTCTGCTTTGAAGTTGAAGCATGTAATTTCTTACATATACACACAGTACATGTTTAAGGCTTCATGAGATGATTTATTTGACCCATGAAAAGCAACATGCATATAAGAAAAAGTAGGAATGCAAGGGAGTGGCAACATAGTTTCTATTAATTACAACTGTAGTTTATAGTAACTACCACTATTACTTTGTCTCCTTACAGTAATCACTGAACACTTATAAACCAAAAAGAAATGTGATTACTTAGATCAGCTGCAATTCAGGACAAAAATATACAACAGGAAATCAAGTTAAATTCAAGAGACACCAATTAACGAAAAAGAAAAGTCAGCTATTTTTCCTACATAGTTTACCTATTCCAGACATCTATTTAATATTTCTATTTAATACCACATCCATTATAAGGATGCAACTGAAATTGTTGACTATATGGTGAAAAAGTGTACAGTCACCTGTACTCTACTTGCACACTGCATGCCTTGCAAACAAGCAGTGAAAACTTTTAAAAGTTGGTACCCAGAAATGTGTAGCACCCGAGCTCCACCTACAGGATGAAAACAAATGCAAACCCAGTATTTGAAACTACCAAACTAAAAGACTGTTTACTCTGAAGTCTGCAGATGATAAGCTCAAGCCACTGTCCTTTTACAAACTCAGTGTAATGCTGACAAATCTCATTACTATTCTAATAATGGCAGACACTTCTCTAATATATATACATTCCTTTATGTAAAAATCTGTCCTATACTTTGAAGTTTAGGTTTAAGCTTTCTAATAAAAAGAAAAAACAAACAAAACAGACCTGTGAAATTTCTCTAACAACTTGCAAGAATGAATAGGATTTTTTTTTTTTGCAAGGTTTCTTATCTAATACAAAATAGGAAAATCTTTCAAACTGTTTTTAAAAACATATACAAAAGGTTTAAATGTCTACTGAAATGACTAAGATTAATGTCACCATTTCAGTACTCCAAGTATGACTGCATTTAGAAGCGGTATTAGATCTCATTACCATAAATTTGAGAAGGTGCCTATTATTTCTGTATTGTTTCTCTGAAACAGATGTGCAAAATTCTGACTTCACAAATCTATTTGTATTGGAAGAAACAGGATTGACACAAATTAACACAGATTGGTAGAAAAAGTTGTGACGGATGTTTAAAAAACAGCGCTCTGAAAAAATATTTTTAGGTGTTCAATTAGCACATTTAAATAGCTGATGAGATGAACAATTCTGATAGGTATCAGATGTTTCTTGGCCCTCTGATATAATAGCAGACATCACCCTTCAAGCTATGTGTGGTAGATCCAACTTTTTGTTTGATATTTGTACCTCCTACATCTCTGCCTGCTCTGATCAACACACACTTGGACTACAGTGGGTGGTGAAATCCCATGAGAATACTATCACCTCCAGTACAGTTACAGAAGAGTCACTATTCCAGACAATGAAACATGATAATATTTATCTTATTTATCCCATCAAACCTCAAAGTTAGTAACATCTTATTTATAATAAAAAATATCATGCCTTTGATTTTCATGTCAGAGGATGCTACACAAGTATTTGGAAATCAATAAATCCAGAAATTCATATTAGTTGTAGTTCTAAGGAGTGTCTCCCAAGGCTATAACTCCCAACTACTAAAAAGGCATCCAATAAAACCCTCTTCTTAGTTAAGACAACCCATTTGTCTATAACACTACTGCTATTCCCTTAATAACCACAATTGTGGAATAACCACAAACACAGCACATTGACCATACACGTGCAGAGCCATCACCTTATGTAATGCCTACACAACTGTCTCTAAAAATGTGATAAAATGTCAGGCAAGCTTGGGCATAGAGTACCTCATTCCTAAGGGTATGCTCTAACTTTGTGTTCCCGTCATGCTATAAACTTGCTGCTATATCTTAGCCAAATTTGCTTCTAGCAGCCATCCCTGTAAAACCCAACAGACAAGTAGACATATCAGTGAGCCTACTGTTGGACAGATAGGTAGTAAGTACATACAGAGTCCAACATCTTTTTCTATTCAAAAGATCTGGCTGCCATGTACTTGAAGGTACTTTTTGAAAAAAAGCCCTTTGGAGAACCTTCAAATTTCTTCGTCGTCACCTCCACTATCAGATACAGCTATCTAACACTAATCTGCATTTGTCCAATCTCCACAATAGAGAACAGTAAATTGACTCCAGGAAGCTTATACTTACTCTAGGGAATATTATGGGTAATATCACAATAATTATTAGGGTGCAGGATTAAATCAACAGGCAGAGTACTGAACACCAGGAATTTTTTCTTCCGTCACTCAGGAAACTGCTTCAGCACAATGTTTCTGCAAGACTTGAGACAAAACTACCTCGTGCACCCTTGTCCCACTTACTGACATATAACCATTTTAATCACCACCACTCTTTGGGCCCAACCCTCCAGCCATTTTTTAACCCAGCGGAAGGTACTCCCATCCAAGCCACGGGCAGCCAGTTTCTCCAGGAGGATACTGTGGGAGACTGTATCAAAGGGTTGACTAAAGTCCAGGTAAACAACATCCACAGCCTTTCCCTCACCCACCAAGCAGGTGACTTTGTCATAAAAGGAGATCAGGTTTGTCAAGCAGGACCTGCCCCTTGTGAACCCATGCTGTCTGGGTCTGATCACATGAGTGTCCTTCATGTGCTGCAGGATGATCTGTTCCATGACCTTCCCAGGCACCGAGGTCAGACTGACAGGCCTCTAGTTCCCCAGATCATCCTTCTGACCCTTTTGTGGATGGACATCACATTTGCTAGATGCCAGTCAGCTGGGACCTCCCCATTTTGCCAGGGCTGCTGGTAAATGGTGGAGAGTGGCTTCGCAAGCACTTCCACCAGCTCTCAGTACCCTCGGGTGAATCCCATCTGGTCCCATAGACTTGTTTGTATCTAGGTGTTGGAGCAGGTCCCTCACACCTCCCTCTGGATTACAGGAATTTCATTCTGCTCCCTGCCCCTGTCTGCTAGCTCAGGGGTCTGGATACTTAGGGAACCCCCTACTCTACTACTAAAGACTGAGGCAAAGAAGGCATTCAGGACTTCAGCCTTCTCCTCATCCTTTTCCGCTACGTTACCTTCCTTATCCAGTAGAGGATGGAGGTTCTCCCAAGTCCTCTTCTTGCTATTAATATATTTATAGAAGTTCTGGACATACTTGTCCAGAGCTAGTTTAATAATTTAGATACAGCATTACAGTACTAAACACAGACATATTCCAATACCCTAAGAGTCTTAGATGATATTTAAAAACTGATGTATTAATTGAAGGTTGAAAAACTGGTACTCTGTAAGAATGAATACTGTGTTAAAACAGACTTTAATGGATGACTTAGAAAGCCTCTAGACTTAGAAAGTCTCAGTGATGGATGACTACCACGTAGTTGACACAGAGAAGCTATAGAAGTCAAACTTACAAATGCGTAGAAAGACAAAGTAAAGCATGATAAAAACATATAAATACTCTTCATTCATAACTCACAGGGAAAAACAGAAGTGATCAGTGTAACAAAATGTAATTTAACATTTTGGCTCAAACCACTAAATGAAAGTAAGAAATAAGAAAGCAAAAGGCAATTTCATCTTCCATAGTTGGAGATCAGCAGGGGGGAATAATTTTAATACAATACCTATCAGGGTTGTAACTGCAAAACTGGAATTGAGCTGAAAATCTAACTGTAAACAACATGACAGGAAAATACAAAACCAAAACCAGAGTACATTCCTTACCTGCGACTAGTTGTTTTCTTTTCTGTCTTAGTTTCTTCCTCTTGAAGTTGCTGTTTAGCATTTTCACTTGTATCAATTTTCAACTTCTTGGCAATGTGTTCTTTCATTTGAGATCTCTCATTGCTAGCAGCTTCATCTTCTACACTATCAGCATCTTCATCATGTTCTTCCTCCTTTATTGATTTAAAATGATAAAACTTCTCCTTTAGCTTTTTTTTTTTACTACAGCATGCTGAATATGGAAAGTTTTTCTTACAAAAATAATCTCTTACAAAAAAACCCAGAAAGATACTTCATTTCAAAGTAAACTTTTCAAACAAGTATCTCCTTATTTGCTTCAGAGGGAACAAAAATTTAGAAACATAATATTTTTTCATACACAAATTATATCTTTTTTGTAAGACTAAAAAAACCTAAAGTAGTCTGTTCTACACTGTAAACCCTTGGAAGTCTGCAGAAGACCTCATAGGTATGTGGTATTAGTCTGGTCATCGTTCATGAATCCAAAATTTGATCAAGACAATACATTAAACACTTCCCTCATTTTCCACTAAAAGAAAAATGAAACTTAAGAACTTCCTAGCATAAGGCTATACTACAGTCATGACATGATGGAAGAGATTTGCTCATCAGTCTCTATGAGGAGACAAGTACCACATTGATCAAAAGAACTTATAAAAACCCATGGAATCAAACATCTCAACTTGCTGTGAGGTACTATGCTTCCATGCCTAGCAGACAAAGGCAAAAGGGGATAAATCACATTGCTTCAAAGACATTTGGAGAGAGAAGTCATTCCTCTCAGTAACAAAGAAGAAGTCTGACTAGACCAAGGGATCTAAGTTTGACTGCTTCCATCCTTGAAGAAGGAAGCCTGCATGAATCTTAGTGGAAGGATGTCAGCTCAAAGACTACATGGTACATCTTTTCATATTTATTTTGGAGTGATGCTAATTAGCTAAATAAAAAGCATAAGACACTACACTTTTTGTAATTTTAACCCCAAAGAGAGGAACAACAGACTTAGAAATGCTATTCCAGAGGACTATAATGTATCCAGGAGACTGCCAGGGTGTCAGCACTTGGAGAGGAGGAACACTCTAAAGACAATGCACAAGACCTGGATGTGACTGACAGGTAGGAGGAAGAGTATCATGAAGACCATGTCTATGAACATGGAAGGGGAGAGGGGAGAAATATAAAAGAACCAAGGGGCATGATTTTGGGAATAGAAGAGAAAAATCAAGAGCTGGGTTTCAGATGTTGTATTTGAGTCATTGTTTAGGAATCTTCAAACTACCATGCTTAGATTTTAGATTTAGACAAGAGAAGACCAGTCAGGAATAAAAAAAACCCCAAAATCTGTGAATATTCAGCATAGTAAAATAACTGAATATTTTGTTGAAAAACCTGAAAGGTTGTTGGGGAGTCAGGGTGGAGGTGTGTGTTGTCTGTTCATTTTAAATAGTGGAAAGAGAAAAGATCAGCATTTCACTTAATTTCCCAGGAAGTTATTCTTTGACAGAGGAGATAATGAAACTTTCTGAAGGACTTGCTTACTTCAGAAATTATCAGGGAGATTGGATGACAACAGATCTCACTGCAAGGGGGCAGAATCCAGAAAAGGAACATAAAAGAACTGTGTTTGAGGTGTTTAACAGTCGAGAATAAAGACAGACTCCTTGGGGAGATTTGGCTGGGGCCTAGGTAAGAGCATTGCACTTAAATACAGATCCGAATAGGAGAATTTCTAGGATAAAAATGGAGAACTCTAGACAAAATGCAATTGCTAAGTAGTAAGCTAATTAAAAATTACAAAAATCTGAATAACAGGAGATGGGTTCCATGGATAGTATTTTAAAATGAAAGAGACAAAACGGTTCAACTTGTTTAACTCAGCTGAATTCCCTACTTCCCAAAACTTCCATACCCCTCACTCTGCACAGGATTTCACCAGTTTTCTTCTAGAATAACACTGATAAAATAGGATATAACCTCTCGCCTTAACCCTTTCCCTCTCGCAACTCTACTCTTTTCTTCTGCCCAGTTCACTTCCTTCAGTCCCATTCCTGTCTCATTAACTCTGATCTTGGATCTTTTAGAGTCTCATTACTAATCGATTTAACACATTTCCCACTTGAGTAGGCTACATGAGAATTCAGAAGCGAATTGGCTATTCAGTTGGGTGTTCCTCCAGTGAGGTAGAAATGCACAACTGTCTGCCTAGAAGCTGTATTCATTTTTGCTGCTGTTGTTAACTGAGTGAAGTTGTCCTATTCTTCTCTGCTGTGGATACAAAAATGTAATGAGAGACTTTGTGTCAGAATGACTAATGGCTACTGTATGTAATGCGATTTAGCCATTTGAGAAGATTATTGAATTGGGGGGCAGATATCAAGCTTTACCTAACCATAGTACTACACGAAAATTGCTGTTCAGTAACTAACTGACAAATAGGTAGAGGAAAACAAGTTGTGCAGAAAAAGGAAACGAAAGAATATTGGTAAGAAAAAAAATTCAGTCTTCTGAACACATTTTGCATAATGTTTTCACTAATGACTTAGACACAAAATGAGGTTTAACAAATAGCGATGAAGTACTGTTAAAGGATTCAACTCTCAAAGTAAAAAAAGTATGACCTTGAGGACTGCAATAAGTGAAACAGGATGATATTTAATAGCATGAACAGTAAGGTCAGGCTTTTTGGGAACAATAAGAAGAATTTCTCTTACACACTAGGGACTTGTTACTTGGGGGTGGTAGGGAGATCTGGAAGAATTATTTGCTCATAGGATGGCAATAAAACTACCAACGTTCTGCAGCCATGTAAATGTAAAAGCGATCTTAAGATGTGTTAACTGAAATAAATCCAAGTGAGATGATAAAATACTAGTGCCGCTTTACAAGGCTCAGGTGACTGCCTGAAATGCTAGGTTCTAGATAAGATCTTTCAGTGAAATGAAATCTAAGGAGACTATCTGCTGGGTAAAACAAACAAACAAACAAACAAAGTCTTCCTATTTCCTACTTCATTACATTATTATAACAGCATACTGATTAATTAGGTGAAAAAAATAATAAATATACCTAACATGTCCCTGTTCTGCATTCCCCAAATCCATTTGGACATCTGAAGAATTATCAATTACCATTCTCAGAACCCTTCTAACACTTAATTGCTCCTGCATAGCAGGAATTACAAAGGTCCAAGAACCTGAACTCATATTGTGCTTTGTGGAAAAAACACCAGGAAACAGGGTGGCAGCAGACTATGGTTTTTTAGGCCCAAGAATGGGACAGACTGTGTCTTTCCTTTACTTCCACAGTGCATCAACTAACAGTGAAGCACGTGTCCATGGTGGATAGATATGGAAAATAGTATGTTTAAGGATTCAGTCTGAGGAATGGGAGATTACATTCCTAGTCAAATATTATATTCTTGTCAAAATACATACTAGTCAAGTATTAGATCCCTGTCTCAACAGCAACTCAAAGAGCTAAACCCATGACCTGTGGCTGGAGACAAAGACATACTTCAGCTAGCAACTTTACTCTTCACCATGTATGACAATTTCCTTGTAATAAAAATAGCCTCCATGTTTGGTTGAATATTACCAATTGGTTATTCCGATTTCCCGTCTTTCAGAGGTGACAGTCTTTGTAAATTCAAGTGATAAATACTTAGTGAAACTTTATTTCCTTGAAGGAATCTTTCCAACAGGACTCTCAGTCATACCCAGATTTCCCCTGTGACTTCAGAGTTACATCATTATTCATGATAAGCTCGATCTTAACTTTTTTTTTAAGAAATAATTTCAGGACTTTTATTAATAGTTTGTCACTCTCATATACCTAATTTAATGGCTGAAATATCTGGACAGCAGTTTTTATAAAATGCAGTAGGTAGTATCAGTAATAACTCTACCCTGCTATGAATGATCACAATGGCCAAACCTTTGAGCTCGGAA
The DNA here is from genome assembly GCA_025769975.1 of Gallinago jamesoni. Lineage (NCBI taxonomy): Eukaryota > Metazoa > Chordata > Aves > Charadriiformes > Scolopacidae > Gallinago > Gallinago jamesoni. The sequence goes on along the minus strand of JAOQGH010000019.1, from coordinate 22,574,173 downwards.
AGGGCCTCCAGCTTTTGCTGGAAATCTGACTTGAGCTAGATCATTTTCAAAAACCTGCAAAGTAGCATTTGTTCACTTAAGAAAATCTAATTCACACACAGTAAAAACCAAAGATTTATTTGTAGAAAGTTACTTACCTCACTCAAATCCCCTTCTTCACTTGCTGCGTCACTACGGGAAGAAAAATAATCATAACTACTTTGAAGTACCAGATGAGATTTAAAATACTGTTTAAAATAAAAAAAAATTGTTTGGTTAGCCAATTGAAGTCAACCTAGTCATTTACATCATCCTCACATTAATCTTAAAAGTATCAATTAATATTTTCCATCATCTGACTGTAATAGTAATTTCAAATTAGAGATTTTAAAAAAAATAAAAAGGATAAAAAACACAAGATAAATTCTAATAATATCTTGAGCTATCCAAACAAAACACTAATGTATACAGTTAAAAGAAAAAAAAAACCAAAACCAAAACATAACAGACTTTTTAGCAGGGCCTGCTGTGATAGTACAACAGTTTTAACTCAAAAGAGGGCAGATTCAGACTAGATATAAGGAACTGGAGCAGGCTGCCCAGAGAGGTGGTAGATACACCCTCCCTGGAAATATTCAGGGTAAGGTTGGAGGGGGGCTCTGTGCAATCTGATCTAGTTGAAGATGTCCCTGCACATTGCAGAAGGGTTGGACTAGATGACCTTTAAAAGTCCCTTCCAACCCAAACTATGCTATGCTAAGTGAATTCTCAGGAGTTGATAAATTTTCATGGAATTGGCTCAGCTCAACACTTCACAGTGGTTAAAAAAAGGCAAATCAGAGGTTAAGAAGTATTAAAAAGAAAAGAAACAGAGAAGCAAGCAGAGACTCTATGCAAACATACAGATTTGTGACTCACCTCATTTTTAATGTTGTTTAGATTTGAAAAAAAAAAAGAGAAGAGATATTTTTGAGCAGAACCAGGGCTGGGAAGTGCAACGAGAATAACCACATGTACAGAATAACTTGTGTGTGAAGAAAAGCTGAGTAGGCTTTAAAAGTTTAGGCTAGAAAAGAGATGGCCTAAGAAGAGATTGTGGCAAAGAAAGGTATAAAAGGCACTGACTGCTCAGTATCTCATCCAGTGTAAGAGTTAGAATTTATCAAACAATGCCAGTAGCAGCCAGGTTCAGAACAAAAAGGGGAGGTAATTCTTCTTGCACCAGACAGAAGGATGTAAACGTAAACAATACTATAAGAGACTGAATAAGTACTTTGATGGGAGTATTGCTAAATAGACGAATCACATCAAACTCTAACAATCCCCTGAGCTGAAAGTACACGGAAGCTGGAAGATTACTCAGGTAAACATTATGCTTGTCCTGCTTTTATTCTCAGTTGGGCATCCAATGGTGGCTAATGCTGGTGACAGCATAGAGGGTTAAAGAAGTATCTGGTCCAATTCAGCGTTGCCATTCTTAATTTCTTAAAGAGTAACAGACAAACAACGAGTACACAGGATGCTAATCAGGTCTAATATCCTGGAAGCAAATAAATTCGTTACGGAAATTGGAAATCATATATTAACCTTTTGACAGCAGGAACTGAGCTTAGATGTGGATCATCCTTCAGTAGATCATGACTACTTTTACTTTTTCCTTTCATGCTCTGTTAAAAGAAGAAAACAAAAGAAAAAAGGCATTATAAAACTTCAGTGTTTGAGAGAATAGATGTTGAAAAAGGATAATGTTAAGAAAAAGACAACTTGTTTCTTGTTAGCTTAAACCTAACCAGTAAGCACAAACACTTTTAACAGCAGAAGAACAGAGGAAGTGTTCCAGAAAGAGGTGCAAACTGATCACATAGATTAAAACAGTATTTTTGCAGTAACAATGCACTTAATTTTGAAGTAAAGAGGAAAAAAAAAAACCAACAGAGATTGTTTAATCGTCACAATCTTTACACATTATAAAGATACATGGTTTAGCACTATATATTGGAGTGAATGAAGAGGTAAGAACTTGACTTTCCCATAATGGCATATGACAATGCAATACTTATCAATTGGTAGGACACTAATTAGATCACTAGGGGAAAAAAAAAAGAAAGAAGGAAAATAACAGCCTGCAATACCTCATGCAGGAATCACCTATTCAGGTAAGCAGTCAAATAAATCTAAGGCCACATAAGATATTCAGGCAGAAAGACTGCAGTAGGAAAACACTCCCCATGCTAATCCAGCAACTACACCTAAATTTCAAACTGAAATCAGACTGAACATCTCTATTACAGAAAAAGTGTCTGTATTGTGACCTGATTGTCTCTATTTCAGTCACATTTTATAATCTTTTCAGGAAGACAGTAATTGTGTGGATAATAAAAGCTTACTTCTTTAAACACAACTTCAAATTTTTCTTTTGTAGAAAAAAAAAGTCTCACATTCAGCAACATGAAGAATTACTTCCTTCAACAAGTAATTTGTGTGTGCAATCAGGAATTAGATAAAATATAGGACAAGTGCTTATCACCTTTGTAAACTGCTTGAAACAATTACAATTAATTAAGCAGATTGGACACTGAAAAATTCAGTTTAAACACTAATCAACACCCGGTGGGGGTCCCACTGTCAGGTCCCAAATGCCTTAGCGGAAATGACTAGTCCATTAATAGTCTTAGTGGCCTTTCCCTGGAGATCCTCTGCCTATAAGCACCATTTCATCTCAGGCCTGACAATCCACTTGCTGCCTAAGCTATGTCAGAGGTGTACCTGTGTTCGGGATGGGTCTGTTGGTCCCACACCATTGACTTGTCTCCAGCCCTGTCTTCTGTCCCATCTCTTGCCACTTCTGACTGCACTCTTTTGATGGAGGCCTTGGTCTTCGTTATTGCTTGCCACATCTAGGACTGTTGATGGACCCTGTTACCAGGAACCTACTCTGTCTGCTGTATCCAGACCTTGTGGGATTGTGCCCCGTTGGTGAGTGCATTGCCTATGCTGGAACCACTCTTGCCTCCTCACTCACCCTCCCTCAGGCAGCCACTCTGCTCTTGCCTCTCCTTGACACAAACTTCCCTAATCCTGTGATCTCTGCCTTCTGTAACCTCCTGGGGGACACAAATTTTCTAAGATTCATACTCTCTATAACATAACCATTTAGAGACTCTCCTGGTACAGAAGACACAATTTGACCTCTAACATTTAAAAGACACCAAAGGCTCTAAATTCTTGTTTAATCTCTTTTTGAAAGTATTTGCGCATCTTACTTCAGTCATGTTCTGTGGCATAAATGTTGAAAACTTCAATCCCAAAAGGAAAAAGTACTTTTTCTTTGCATATTTATTTGCTTATTTATCTTTGTGCCTCAACTTTCACATTGTAAGAAATAGGGAATAATCATTCTCATCTTTCTCTTCCTCTCTTCTTTCTGTTGTATTTTTAAGTTATCATGATCCATATCCCCGGTTACCCTTCTTGCCCTTCTCTGTACAGTCTCAGGAATGACTCTGGTGATGCACTGCAGTAAAAGCAAAACAGATTTCCTCACTTAGACTAGGCCAGAGTATAATATTGGTCGTAATGGGAAAGATGGAGAAAAGACTTATGGAGGCAATCTTAAATTCAGTACTCACTTGGCTAATATGATGTGACTGAGACAGGAATTCTTGTTTGATCATATGTAAACATGAAACCAATAAATACCATAAAAATTTCATCCTGATATATAATGTTTTCGTTTACTCTTCAGATAATTTTAGCCTCAGCCTCACCGCACTAAAAGTTAATAAAAAAAAGTTCCCTTTTCCCAGATCTGTTAAAGGATTCCTCAGCTTCTTGCAGACTTTCCTTTCAACATCAGCCCTTAAAACACACCCTTCTTGCTTTGAAACAAGCAAGACTTACTGTATCTAGAAAACAAAAAAAACTTCACAGAATCTGAATTTGAAGATGTCGAAGAATCCCATTATTAACTTTGACCTTCAGTTTTTCTTATCAAAAACAGAGGATGAAAGTTGGTGCTGAAGTTCATATATTTCATCAACTTAATCAAGATTAAGACAATGCCCATAACTATAGACATACTATCTAGACCTCTTAGAAACAAGCAATAAGAGTTGGGAAAAAAGGTTTCATTCCATTGTAAGGAATTAATGGAAGTTTTTCATAAACAGTTTGTTTGGTTATTTTCCCAGCTATAGTCTAGAATTTAGTCAGGACAAATACGAGGATAAGATTTTAAGACTGATTTGAAGACAGTATGACAACACTAAAACGGGACTTATCACGGAAGTGGTTTTCTATTTGGATAATTTTAAACTGTATTGTATTTGGTGTGACAGAGAAGAACATGAAAGCAACTGAGTTATATATAATATTAAAACCCAGACATGCACTGAAAGCAGAACAGCAGATGAGCATGTTAAGTTAAAGTCAGTCTGACTGGTAAATTGAAGCAAGAAAGAACAATAGATAAAACTGTTACAATAAACCTTTACTATCACCCTGACTGTTACCATCTCCTTGCACACAGAATGTATACACATAAGAAAATGGAGCTAAGAATGCACTGGCAATGAACAAGCTCATCTATTTCCAATCTCAAGCATTTTACTGCCAAATCACACTCTTATAATTAAGGAGGTGAAGAAGAACAAACTTGCTGTGACCTCCATGAATTTTAAACAGTAGACATACATCTGCATGATGAAGTATGAAGTTTTATGTTTATGGAAATGTAAAAATATCATGCAGTAACTGAAGGCACCTTTAAAGTTAGAAAAGCTAAAAACCTCTGTTTTTTCAACGTTATAATAGCAGAAGATAAAAATTAAAGTAATTTCTAGTACTACTGTTCACAGCTCCAACATAAGAACAAGATGAAGAACTTTAAAGCTTTTACAAACATGCAAAATAAGGTAAATTTAAGTTGAAAAGAAAAAGGAAGATGATTTGGGAAGGTACCTGACTAACTCTATTGACTTCCTCCTCTTCTTCTTCAGCTTCTTCCCCAAAGGAAAGCAGCTTAAAATTTCTTTAAGAGAGAAAACACATTTTCTAGTACAGCTTAAAATACTGTTTCATTAACATTCGATAAACTTTAAACATATTGCTTTCATATTGTATGCAATTTCTCAAAAAGCTTTCTGTTCTGCTAAATGTTCCAAATTCAAACAACTATAACACACTGTTTTGCAATAAACCACCAATACTACAAGAAACATGTTCTATTCTATTCCTGCGACAAAACAATCAGGATAGCTAAGCATCACTTAGAAAATGGCAAGATGAAATTTCTTAAATTTCACTAACTTTCACAGACTCTTAAATGCTGACAGCTCTGAAAACAGAGAAGTTGTATTTTTTCATTTTTTTTCTTCTAACAAATCAACACTGAAGTGCAAACCACAAAATTTTCAAGATATGGCAGCTCAGAAAGGCATCAAATGCCCACATGTTCACAGAATGTAATTAAAAAATAATGATCTTTTATTTTTTTTCAAAAGTAATTATTTATACTATGTTGAAACCAGCCACCTGCAACATATTGTGTTTCTGTTCAGCAGAACTGACAGCAAATACACACTTTAGATATCCTATTACTTTTCATGGCATGCTTATGACTACAAAATTTCATTCACAGAACCTGAAATTTCTTATGTCAAAATGCCTGCCTTTTGCTAAGTTGTTTACTGGGAGAGAAGTGGTAGCTGATAAAATAAGTTCAAAGCCCTCAAATAACAGAGCTATGACCTAGTTACTAGTATGTATTAAACTTTGGTGTCATCTGAGCCACAAAAGCACAGTAACACATTCTTGCCCATCGGAAAGATTTAAATTACATTTTACCTCTCTTTTGCAACAAGCTATCAGCAAACATGAAACAGTTACAGATCAGCTGATGCACAGTAACCACTTTGGTCACATCAACTAGATTTGTACAATCACTTCAGAAACAGAGAAGAAAGGTTTGCTAAGACTGGGGAACATTCCTGTGCATTTTGGTAAAGCCTTGTGTTTCAAAAGCAGAAATAGAAGATTACCAAGCTGCAAATTAAAGGTGAAAAAATTAATGACCAGTTATGTTGCATATATTTACTTTGTGCCTTTTACTTTGGACTTCTTAATTTCTTCTTCTGGTTTCTCCTTCTTCTGCTTTCTACTTGGTCTCGGGACAATATCATCAAAAGGATTAAACAAAACCTATTAAAAAAGCATTATTTTAGACATGTCTTTAATAAGCACTTTGTTATAATTAAACGGTTCACTATTTTAAAATATATAAAAAGACATGCCAAGTTTTCCTACTAAAACTCAGTTTTCTGAACACTATGAACAAACTATTTAAAAACAGCAAATTTAAAACCAGAACATACTTACCTCACTACTTCTTATTTTGTGTGGACTGAGAGGTCTCTCTTCCTTGTCAACTTCTACTTCAGCCAGGCGCAACATGTTATATATTGTATCCCCTGTAACCTGTCAAATTTATAAAAAAGGTTTGAGAGTCCTTGCCTATAAATTTTGTTAACTATTCTGCAACATGCAAGGCAGTTATGTAGAGAATTTTCAAGATACAAATGATACAGAGATACTGTAAGCAAGTAAGACTTCTAAGACAGCAAGTACAATGTACAAAGGTTTGTGTTTTTTAAATTTCACAGCTGAAACAGTTTAAAAGTTGAAGGAATAGAGGTAGCCTAACATGCATTTTGAGACCATACAGAGGGGAAGATGTCAAATTCTTACTCTGAGCTGTGAAAGAAGAAAATGAAAGACAATGTGAAATTAAAAAAATAGTTGCTTTTCTTTCAAGTAAATCATGAGAGTGGCAAATTCATCTTATGCATTACTTTTTCTTGATTCTTCTTGGGTAATTAGAATTTACAGAGTTTTCCAACTCTGTATTAGCGGAACTGATTAATAAGACAGAGCCATAATACTATAGGTAGGATTATTCAAAGGAAGCATAACACTAAAATATAATTTAGAAGAATAACAACAGAAAATTAGGTAATTATGGGAACAACCCATAGAAGCATTACTACCAGATGTGGGAAATATGGGAACGGAGACAGCTTAGAAAGCAGTGAAATAAATTTTGAATGTACATAGCAGCAAATACCACTAAAATAGTCTTTGAATACAGAGGAGCTTCTGTCAAACTCAAACAGGGACTCTAGTCTGTGTAGCAAACCTTTCCAAAGATCGTGTGCTTGTTATTAAGTTCATCTGCACGACCCAATGTAAAGAAAAATTGACTCCCATTATCATGGGGCCCAGCATTTGCCATAGCAACGAGTCCTCTTCGATTAAATCGCAGTCGTGAGTGGAACTCATCCTGTCAAAGACAGAAGAGAAATTAATACAATTTATGTAAAGTATCTGTACATTCCACTTCCTTAGCTACGGGTCATTTGCATCAATATGCATACACAGAAAATATGCTCTTCATTTTTTTTTAAATTCAGACAGTAATAAAACCAAAGTCTTTTGAAACCATGTGCCACGATTGTATTTAAAACCTTCTGTTCTCAGCAGAAAAGATAATTTTTAGTCAAAGTTTTTTCTTCTTAGTGCCAATAATAATGCAACAAGTGAACAGTCTTTTTTCAGAAAAAAAGAGACATAACCAACATCAAAAGAGAAAAATTAGAAACTGCTATATCAAAAACAGAAAGGCACAATTTAATAAAAACTCTTAAGTTTTGTCTTAACTTTCTCTTTTTTCAGTTATTGCCTACTAATTGTTACTCATTACTTTTGTTGGAATTTATTATCCTCTAAATATCAAAAAAATCCAAAGCATTTCTAAAAGTAACTCCATTTCATACATTTCTCATAAAACTATCACTCCTGTTAGCCACTGTATTCAGAGGAAAAAATTCTACTTTGTGTAAAATAATCAGAAGGTCAGTAACAGGTTGTAATTGTATAGTATTCCAAAAATCCATAGAAAGAACATTTTCTGGATCATAAGAAAAAAGAATAGGACTACTTTCAAAGCAAGGTGAAAGTGATGATTAATATATTAATACCATGGTAGTATCACAATTCTAAGTACTGCAATACTGAGATATCACCAATTTTAAGCAGCGATGCTACTACAATGTTAGTAATGTCTGCTTTGCTCTCTGCCCAGGTACAACCCCTTCCACAAGCTTCACATTCCTGCTAAAGGTATGAATCTACGCTAGCAGCAAGGAGACAGAAGATGCAGAGACAGCTATACAGTTTCAGTCATGAGTTAACGTGACTGCCCCATCTGAAATAAAACAATTGGGCAGAAAGAACACAGATGCTCTGTGTGAGTCACTTCACTCAGACTCAGGATCTGAGCCTCCTGGTTAAGAGATGAGCTGGTATCAACACCAATGAACACATATACAACATTGAGACCTTTGCTAGATGAGCTACAGTGTGCATAAACAACGTACAATTCTGCATCCGAGTTTGTCACACACCAACACCAACTCTTCACTCTTCCCCCTCCCTATTTTGCCTCGTGAAGTTCATACTAGCATACACTATACATGCTGGTATACATTATACAGTTGTCATAATATCAGAAGAGCTAGATTAAGACCTCCCAATTCAAAAAGGCATACTCAAAAAATACTGAAGTGAAATGTGAAAGCAATTGCTGTCCATGTATTATGTTGCATTTCTAATATAAAACTTGTTTTCTCACAATCTAACTAGGAAGAACAACTAATCAAGAATAACCAAAAATTAACTCATAAGAGATACAGATACATACTTTGAAAGGAGCTCCGTAGATTGAATCTCCACCTGATCCAGTACCAGTGGGATCACCTCCCTGCACTATAAAGCCAGGCACTACTCTGTGAAATATTGTGTTATTGTAATACTCTAAAAAAAAATAAAAAAAGAAGAAGATGGTAAATACACGTAAGTGGTTTAAAAAAAATATATTAAACTTTCATATAAATTATGCAGAGATGTCTAGAGACTGAAGTTCCAGAAAGCAAGTACTGTAACTGGATTCTGCTATTTCCACTGGGTTCCCTCCTCTTCCACTGTCTTGCTCAGTACGATTGTATCTCAGCTCCAAAGCATTGCTGATGACATTTATGAAGAAAAAACAAAAATGTGGTGTCATACGATTTGCTTGCAAAAGATACTACACACCACAAACAAGATGACACCAATTAATTATTTTCTTTTCAGATTTTACGTTTATCACTGGAATGATACTACCAACACGTATCAATTTAAATGGAAAGCTAAAACTACTATGCTTTGTCCCAGTCAACATCTCACATATATCATAAGCCATATCCGAAAGATTAGCATTTTCAATCACCAGCATGGAACACAAGTGTCACCTCTTTCACCCCCTTCACTGTGCACAAACTGATTTTTCAGAGAATGAAATATTTTGCTCCGTAAGTTATCCTCTTCTTCCTATCTATCTATCAGATAAGGGTGATGAGATCATAAGAAAACAGAAGGAATCAAAACTTTACTTGACATATTTCTGGTTGATTTTTTTTTTTTAAAGAAGTGAAAATAAATCTGCGGCTTGCTGCAAGGCAAAGCAGGATCTGCAAATGTTACAGCATAGCTAGATGGTTATATGCTAGGATACTCAGAAGAGTATTTATTATACAAAGCATAGGATTCTACACAGCAGTCAGACAAACTCAGAAAGGAAAGAAAATACAGTTCTTTAATGCTAAGGATAACTGAACTCCTAGGGCTTACCAAGGGCTAAGAAATTGATTTACCATTGCAAAAGATCTCTACATTTCCACATTGAGTGTAAGAACACTGAACAGGATGGATCTGTGCTAGAGGCACAAATTACAGACTGCTATTTTTCCTTAACACAGGAGGGCTAAAAGAACTCTGAACCACTCTATAAATGCAAAAATGTGATAATATAAATGGGGTAACAGCAGCAGCTAGAAAACACATAAAGGCACCAACCAAGTCCTTCACAAATTCTTGTTACTGTTTTCCCAGAGGAAGCTTCTCATTCTGGTATCCGCTACTTCAATGAAGAGCATTACAGAGCTTCCATCAAAAAAACCTCCAGCAAGTGAAACATGAGAAGCACTCAAGAAAAAAGAGAAGAGGTAGTAAAGACAGTAATACAGAAATAAGAATTTTGGAGGATGTTCAATATTGGATCATTGCCACTTCAAACATACATTAAAGAAGTAGTTAAAATTTGTAGAGGCTTGCTGAAAATAAGCTTTCCCGAGCCTTTGACATACAACTTTTAACAAATACTATGTCATCTGCTACATTTGAGAAAACAATCTAAAATTTTAATTTTTTTTCAACCAGGCTCCTTTATAACCTTGAAAAACATTGTCTGCTATTTAATATTTTCTAAATACAAATAAATTCATTAACTATTAAAGTTAAAACATAGTTATGATCTGTATTTTACAAAAAAAAAAGGCACAAAGATTGCATATGAAATAATTACAACTCCTATCCTATTCAGTCATTACCTTCCATACAAAGCTGGATGAAATTTCGACATGCCTTTGGTGCTTCTTTTGACCATAATTCTATATCTATATCTCCTGCTGTTGTTCTCAGCAAAACCTATAAAAAATACAGATAAATATACCATATTAGTTTTATCATAAACTAGTCACTATCAGATACTATCATTGGTGAGTTAAAAATGAATACATTATATTAGTAAAAGTAACAGCTATTCAAATGTGCCAGGTCACTACTGTTAGTTCTAGATAGTACTGTCAGAACTTAACATACAGTTCTGACCTGATAGGTATAATAAGGCTTAAAGGCCAACGACCATCTGACACAACAAAAACTTAGATACCCTTTATCTCTTCCATAATGAAACAACATTAAAAAACAAACAAACAAACAAAAACCAAAAAAGCACACAAGTCATAAATATCCAAAGGCATAAAGTATCATTGAATGGTTTGGGTTGGAAGGGGCTTTAAAGATCATTGAGTTCCAACCTCTCTGCCCTGCGCAGGGACACCTCCCACTAGACCAGGTTTCTCAAAGCCCCATCCAGCTTGGCCTTGAACACTTCCAGGGATGGGGCAGCCACAGTTTCTCTGGGCAACCTGTTCCAGTGCCTTACCAGCCTCAAACTGAAAAAATTCCTTCCCGATATCTAGTCTAAATCTACCCTCTTCCAGTTCGAAGACATTACCCCTTGTCCTATCACAACACGCTCTTGCAAGCCTCTCTTACAAATTACGCCATTAAATTCAGTATAAGGCCATAAAAAAATTAAGAACCTAAGATATAGTCAAGAACAGAAGAAATTAAGCGCTTCAAGGACTGCTCTGTGTTATGTATCCATGCAGCACATGTCGTGCTTTGGCTCAGGTAGTGTTTGTGAGGGCTATAGCACCTCAAACTGACTATAACCAAACCAGCACCACCACCCAGAAACCATCACCACCACCACCACACGCATACCGTGCATGTTCTCCTCACCTGTGTCTCCCCACCCCCGGCGACACACCGTTCCTTCATACACACACCCATGCAACAGCAACCCCAGTGCACACAGCCATACCCTGCAGAGCCGCCCGTGGAGCACATGGTTTCCTCACCCGCACCTCCCCGAGGAGCGCACACAACCCCCCCCCTTCAGCTGCAGCTTCCCGCCCGCCCGCTCGCCCGCCTTCCCTCCCTCCGGCTCTCTCGCCCTCCCACCGCCGGCAGCCCTCTCACCGACGCTGCCCTACAGCTCGCCTCCAACCGACGGACTGGCCGGGCCGGGCCTGCCCTGTCCTACCCCCGGCCCACCGTAGCCCCTGCCCCCGGCGCGCCTCACCTTGCCGTTGGTGGGGGGCTCTTGGATGTAGATGTTGCTCATGATCGGGAAAGGAAGGTCCCGGCAGGTCACCGACCGCTCAGGCTCGACGCGCGGCTACGCTTCGCCTCCAACGCCTCCTACTGTCCCAAACCTCCCGCCATCTTGGGCGCCTTTATGTAGCCCAGGGAGGTGGGGTGAGGTTGTCCAAGCCAGTAGGAAGAATGAAGGGATAAGTCCCTGTTAGAACTTCCTACGGGAGCCAATAAGGAGTTATTGTTTTCGAAAAGACCTGGATGCTTCTCCAGGCGCCTAAATCCCCACCCCGTAGATCCCGCCCGGTACTGAAGTCCCCCCTGTGAGTGGCACGGTCCGAGAGTGCGCCGGGAAAAGCCTTCCGGCGGGGAGAGCCGCCGCTGCAGACCCGGACCGGGGGTGGCGGGAGGCGCCATGGCTCTGCCGGGTAAGGCGTCGCTGGCCGGGTTTGCAGGGAGAGAAGCGGCAATGGCCGGCTGGCCCCCGGGCCGGGGGAAGCAAGCGGCGGGTTGATGAAAAATTACGCGGGGAGGGCGCCGGTGGTCAGCGGACTACGTAAGGCGGGGGAGGGCGGCCGGGCGGCGCGTCTCCACGGGGCCGCGGGGGCGACCGGTGGGAGAAGGGTTTCTGGGGTCTGCATGGCCTGTTTGCTAAAGCAAGGGGCTTTGGGGCGGCGGGAGGCAGGGAGAGAAGGAAAGAGGGAGACGGGCGGGGGGCCAGGGCAGCCGTCGATGAGCGCAGCCATGCCTTCGTGCCTCTCTAGGCCTGCGGGGCCTCTCCCCGCGTTCTGGATGAGGGGTGACTGAGTGCTACGTTCCTGTCGTCTGTTGGTATAAACCATCTTCTTTGAAGGTAGATCCAAAGAATGGTTGTTGTCGGACCTGGTTTTCCTCCTCGTCTTTTATTCTGGGGTATCGTTTGTGTCCCCCCAGCTTATCGTTGAGAAGGGTGGTGGGACAGGGCAGGGAGAAACGCTTGTGCTATTTGCAAGGTTTATTTGGATCTATGTTAGCCAAACATATAGCTGTTGCTTCATAATTTTTGTTCCATCCTGATACTTGAGAAGTGTTGGGAGAACAGCTGAAGAAGCCTGAGCTTTGGTAAGCTGCTCCACTTAAGAGAAAAGGAGACTGTAATAAGCTTGCTGCCATTCTAGAAAGGGTTTTGAGGAAGTCAGCTCATGTTTGCGTTCAAAGGTTTCCAAAGCTTTTTTTGTAACCTTGTGCTCCACTGAATGAATGAGGTCCTTAGTGATCACAGAATCACAGAATTGTCTAGGTTGGAAGGGACCTTTAAGATCATCTAGTCCAACCATAAAAAAACCTCCCAAAACCAAAAACAATCAAACAAACAAAAAAAAACCCCACCGACACTAAACCGTATTCCCAAGCACCATGTCAACTTGTCTTTTCAATATCTCCAGTGATGGTGCCTCAACCACTTTCCTAGGCAGCCCATTCCAATGCTTAATAACCCTTTCAGTGAAGAAATTTTTCATAATATCCAACCGGAACTTCCCCTGGCTCAACTTGAGGCCATTTCCTGTGAGTTAGGAGAGACTGATCCCCGCCTCTCTACAACTTCCCTTCAGGTAGCTGTAGAGAACAATAAGGTCTCCCCTCAGCCTCCTCTTCTCTAGGGTGAACAACTCCAGCTCCCTCAACCGCTCCTCATAAGACTTGTGCTCCAGACCCCTCAACAGCTTCATTGCCCTTCTCTGGACCTGCTCCAGCACCTCAATGTCTTTTTTGTGGTAAGGGACCCAAAACTGGACATAGTACTTGAGGTGGGGCCTCACCAGTGCCAAGCACAGGGGGACGATCACCTCTTGGGTCCTACTCACCACACTGTTCCTAATACAGTGTACAATGCTGTTGGCTTTCTTGGCCACCTGGGCACACTGCTGGCTCGTGTTCAGCCTGCTGTCGACCAACACCCCCAGGTCCTTTTCCACCAGGCAGCTCTCCGGCCACTCTGCCCCAAGCCTGTAGCGCTGCTTGGGGTTGGTGTGACCCAGGTGCAGGACCAGGCACTTGGCCTTGTTGAACCTCATCCTGTTGGTCTCAGCCCATTGATCCAGCCTGTCCGTATCCCTCTGCAAGACATCCCTTGGATGGTTGCTGCTGTGTTGTTTGTTGTTTGTTAATTTTCTTGAGGATTAAGACCTGGGAAGAAGGGAGTGCAAAAAAGAAGTGTCTAGTAATTTGTTTGCTTTTAATCATCTGAAATCCTGCTTCTAACATTATTATGTAAAGCCAAAAATAATAATAAAATTTTACTTTTGGGAATTTGGTGGGAGTATTTAGTGTCGATATTCTTGTTATCTGCTGAGTGTTTCTGTTGGGAATCCTGATAAATGGCACCAGCACGTGTTACGGGAGATTTTGTACCTGACTGTACTGACCTCCCTTGCATGCAATACCAAATCTTTCTTTACCTACATGTTAATTATACAGTAGGACTAAAATTTACTGAGTATTTCAAAAAGCTGAGACAAAGTAGATAGCCTGAGTGGTTTTTTAGTCCGAAGATGTAGGGAGCAAGCAGATGCTGTTTTGAGTATTTCTTTGACATGAAATTGCAAGATACAGGTATACTTTTGTTCTTTACGTCCTGACACTTTCTTTTGTGTACCCTACTTCCTTGCCTCTTGTGGATTTCCCTCAAAAGATAAACAAGCACAGAAACACTGCTGAGTTTGTAGACCTCAAAGGGCATATGCAATACTAAGGTTTTGGGATCCACAGAAAAGCGTGTGTCATAGTAGAATGTATGTGTCTTTATTGCTTAGTTTTCCAGTACTTTTCAGGGCATAGACCAGTGAGTTGTCCAAGTTTTCAAGTTAGTTTTTCAACCTGGGGTTTGAAGGATTCCCTGTAATTTTGAGTAAAATTTTCTAAAGACAGTGCTTGTCTCAGTAAATAAGTTTAAATTCATGGAGCAAATGTACCCATTTTCTGGTTCTGTAATTTCTGTCATGGATTTCTTGTTATGTTTGCTTATTCATTTATTTATGTAAATAAATTACCTAGTTATTCTGAAAACTATATATAACTGTTTAAGTTACTCATTTTTTCGTACCTTGTTCAGTTGGAAGATAGAAGGCCACCCTTTGATTTGTGAAATTCAGTTGTGACTTTCATTATGAATAGGCTCAGAAGATTAAAAATAAGATTAATATATTCTGGGGGGTTGGTTCTCTGGGGTTTCTCTTTTTCTGGGTGTTGTGCTTTTGACCGAACAGAATAAAACACAATACCAGAATACCACGTTTGAACCACCACACACGGATACAAAGAGCAAGTAAATTATACAACACATAAGGCAAATTATAAAGGGCCGCATCAAGTAACCTGGAAGAAATCCCCATCAAGATATGATACAATATTCTGTTAGATACTTGATGTAAGCTGTCTGTTTTAATCTCTGAGCAAGATGGAACTCAAACTATTCAGACAATCTACCAGAGCTCTAGTTGTACCACAGTCAAGCCCCACGTTGGGTGCCAATAATTATTTGTCGTGGTTTTGACCGAATTGACCAACTGGAAGGACAGATGGCCCCTCCCTCTCCCCCCTAAGGAAAAGAAAGGAGAGGAAGAGGGAAAAAAAAAATAACCCACCAAACTTATGAGTTTAGAAAAAAACCTAAACTACTTTAATGAAAATATAAATAAATAAATAATGAAATAATAATAAGAAGAAAAGGAATAAATAAATAAAAATAAATAAAGTATATACAGTATATACAAAACTGTCTCAAGCTTGCAGGATGATCACCACATCACCAGCAGGCACAGGGGAAAACTCCCAGGCTGGACTCAGTGATGGACAGGAGCCGGATT
>JAOQGH010000019.1:22513613-22558432 GCA_025769975.1 Gallinago jamesoni | reverse complement strand
GAACAATATGCTGTTAAATTTCAGAGTTCAGTTAGTTAGAAGAGGCCCAGTTGAAAAAGTAAAATTCCTGAACAGAAAATTAGTTCTGCTTTACCTCAAACCAGGACACTGGGTCACATCCTACTATGCCTGTTTAGCTTAACTGCGTGCTCCAATGAGAAAATCACACTCTCTCTATACCTAAAATTTGCATTATTCTGTTCTTCCTTCCTGCATAACATCTACTGACTTTTCTGTTCCTCTCTTCATTCCCCACCTGCTTTCTTGCACCCATTAATTCTTTGTATTTGGTGCTGTGTTGCCTGGAGTCAGAATCATTTAACAATTTATTTAGGTTATTTTTTTTTAAGTTGCTTCTATCTGTCTTTTTTTCTCTTTTCAGGAGTGATTTTTTTTAACCTTTTAAAGACAGGTCATGTAATTAAAATATAAATTATTTCAGAGTTTCCATTGAATGTCTGTCAACATCCATGCACTGCTGGAATATGTGTACACTTGTAGTGCACAGCTATAGATCACTGGAATGTCAGAGAGCTATTATTGTTATTCATACTAGGACTGAAAAAATGCATAAGCTGTAAGAGAAGTGCAATAATTATTAAAATTATAATGGAAAGGTCATAATAAATCAAATGAGGATTTGGCAATAGGTTAAGTGGAACTAAATGATCCATAGCAGTGAATTTATCCTGATAGACTACTGCACAGAAAAGTGACCTTAGAAATGTACTGTTTTGCTTTGCTTTAAGTTTTTTAAGATATCTTAGCATACTTAGTACTCTGGGGAGTGATCACTCCTGAAGTGTATTGAAATTATCAAGGCAGATTTAAAAGAAACTTGAGAGTTCTGTTTAGCAGCACCTAATTGGTGAAATCTTCTCTTTCAGGTGGAAATAAGGATAACATCAGAGCAGGATGCAAGAAGTGTGGATATCGTAAGTCTGTAATAAGCAATATGAAGTTACAGTGTTTTCTTCAATTTATGATTTGAAACTGCATTTTGAGGGGGGGGGGGGGGGGGGACAAAAAATAAGTGTTCTATATTGCCCAGAAATTTGTCAGTTTAAATTATGCATTTACTCCTATTTATTCTCCGACTTCTCATACTTATTGCCACTTTTGAAAACCCTTGAATTACTCAGAATTTTAAAAAGTGTGCTGTTGTCTTCATATGTTGCTATCACTTGAGAAACTTTGAATTGAAAGTATGGTCTTTGATATTGTCCTGGGTTGAACAACACAGGACTAACTTCTCTTCTAATTCTTGGGAAGGCTGCACTTTTAGAAGACTAGTGTCTGAATCTGTGAAAATATTTACTTTATAGTCAGCTAGGCTGTGCAGAATTCAAAGTCTCTGTGGTTTTGACCACGGAGACTTTCCTCCTCCAGGGATGGGGAAAACCAAGGCCTGGGCATTTCATCCAGGTGGGCCAACATTATTTCATACTGTGAATGTCACATTCAATATAAATTAGAAAATTTGCTATATAGTTTCTCTCTCTCTTGATGGTGGCGCTCCAGAGAACTTCTTGCCCTGGTGCCAGACCCTGGTAGCACTCCCAAAGCCATTGAACTCGCAACGTCCAACATTTGCTCTCCACTGCTGGGAGTGCACAGCTTCCTACTGATAGAATTGGCTGAGTATAATTCTTGTATATCTTATATCAGTATTGGGATCAATACTGGTTCTTTAGTATTATTGCAAATTATTTAGTCCTATCCTGTTAAGCCTTTTTATATTTCAAGTCTCGTGTTTCCTGTTTTCTCTGGTTCCCGTTCCTGAGTGGGGAGAGGTAATCAGGTGATAGAATGACAATAAATTATTAAGGGTTTCTCAAACCATAACAAATATCTACTGAGATTAGCATTCTGAGTCTCACTGCAAACCTGGGCAGAGATTTCAGCTCAAATTAAGTCCAATCTGTTTTAAAAGAAAAAATAATTTTAAATCTGTATGATCTACTCTAAGAAAACATACTTCTTTGTGCATTCTACATTTCAAGAAACATTTATTTTTGTTACTTAGAAGATTTGTAGTTAACCATTAGCTCTTGCTTTGCATTATGCTCTGATAATATAAACATGTCTGTGTCTGCTGATGAATGGAGACAGGTCTTAGATTTGTTAATTACTCTTATAATGATGGAGGAGTGGACACTGGATTTGCAGTGAATTATGTTGAACTTTTAACAGTGATTTAAAGTATTTTTTTATGAGCAGTATGTGGTGTGAGGGGGGAGGAAAGTTTGGTCCATTCTTTCACTGTAGACTTTGTCTCCAACAAATTTTGTCAATGAATTGCTCTGTGTATCTGTTCTTCCAATGGAACATAGATATCAATAAGATTTAGTGCTTCATTTCTACATGCAGTAAGTATCAGAAGCTTTCTGGAAGAGAAGGAAGCTTGTAGTCAAATCACACAACTTGCATTTATGTTCCTAAATGCTTTGTCTTCAAGGTGTAGGGATTTTGAAATGAAGATGAGTTTTTTCAGTTGCTACTTGGATTCCTTTGTCTTTAGCCTTTTTTCATGTATCAAAACTGAATAATACTAAAATAGATGTTCTTTAGTATCTGATGGTTTTTTGGTATATTGTAATTTTTCTTCCTGTATATTTTTTTGTTCAGCTGGTCATCTGACATTCGAATGTCGAAACTTCCTCCGAGTAGATCCTCAAAGAGATATTGTTTTAGATGTCAGCAGCACTAGCAGTGAAGACAGCGAGGAAGAAGAATTACAGAGATTGCAAGCCATGCGTGAAAAAAAGAGTAAGGCATTTTGCTCTTTTTTTATTTTTTCTTAAAGAGTAAATTGGATAATGATCCTCTGAAGTACTGGAACTCTCATTTTATCCTCTTTGATAACTACTGTTAGTTCTTTTAGCCTGTGCATTAAAAATAGCTCTTTAACTTCATGTGTTCAGACTTCAGAGATTTGGTACAGCCAGTTTTATTTTAAAATTATTATTAAGTCCTCTCATAGGAAACTAATAATGTACCCATTTGGAAAATCTCAAAAAGTGCTCCTATATAAAAAAGGTTGTAAGATGTTATATAACTAAGAAGCTGCTTAGGAGAAAATGATACAGATGTTCTGAATTAATCTTTTGGTTATGGCGTGTAGTTTAAACATCTTAAGTTGATAGTAACTCTTAAAACTATTGACAAATAGAACAGCTGGAATCCTCTCCAGTTTCTAAGTAGTGTTTTGACTGAAACAGCTAGTGAGTTAAAGTTAAATGTTCATATTTGGAGAAGTACTGTTCTCTATTTGGAAGGTCTGAGCATCAACTATGTCTCAGAAAGAGAATAGATGGGTTATTTAGCAGATACTTGACTTCATTTGAATTTGGACTCCAAAGGGACTGTTCCCCTATGTAAGAAGGGGAGGTTGTTCCACCATAGCATGTCTTAAATGAATGAATGTTCTTCCCCTCTGCCCCTTGAAACATCATGTTTTGTACTGTTGCTCTCACATTCCAAACTCAACATCCAGTTCCTACTAAAGATGCTATTTAGGAAGGAGAAAGGGTAGACAGAACCCTGTAATTTGCTGGAACACCTCAAAAGAAATGAATGGTCTGCTTGTCAGGAGTTCTAAATTCATACTGCAACAGTCCTTTCTTGGAAAAAGTCTCTTTAGAAAAGCTTATTCCCACTTATTATGTACTTTTGAATGTAGGGGTGTTTTTTGGCCCCAAACTGATTGAAGATGCATCTCTGCAGGAAAAGCAGCAGTTTACTTGATCTTGTAATATTCATGTTTATTATATGTGCTTCCTCAAATGGTGGCTGTTGTGTGTACTGTAAGGAGATACGTATCTCTAGCTGGCAATTATCTAGGAAGCATTTTGCCACTTTCAAGTGGCCTTGTCTTCTCAAGATTTTTGCACTGTTTGCACTTAGATTTTTGCACCATTTTCTTAAATATATACTGAGTGCTTATTCACATGTTCTTTTTCATGGCTTTTGAATTGCTCCAAAAGTATTTTGCTTTTTGCAACTCATACTGAATTCCTTCAAATTTAACTCTAGAACATACTGACCAGTAGCTGCCATTTGTGGTAGCAAATGAATGTCTGCACTGCCATGTAGACTCTAGGGAAAGTTATTTGTATGATAGAAATAAGATGAAATGCTCAAAATTTGCCGTGTGTTTTAAGGATAAATTGTAAACCCAGTATTTTCCTGTTAGCTGACATAGTAACATCATGTATTTATGTAGTGGATTTTCATTTTGGGAGTTCAAAAATACTTCTTGAACTAGTATAGAAAATTCTAAGAAATTTCATCAGTGTGATGAAAATATTGTATGTAAGTAAAATATGATGGTACTATACAATGCTATACAGTGTTAGCGACAGAAACAAATGTGACAAGATGAGGGGTAACTCTTCTGCCAATTTTTGTAGCTAGTATATTGACAGTTAACTTGAGTTTATCTTGGTTATGGCATAGCTATTTGTGAAGTGTGAAATGAAGATATGTGAAAGTAATTCAGGTAAAGGTAATGGAATATTCTTTTTTCTTTTTTTTTTTAAATGTTCTAGTTAAATGACCTGTTTTCAGACTTGGGCAGGGTTTAAATTCTCCATTTTAAAATATGGAAGAATGCATATGAAATCTAAAGCTTAAGTCACAATTTTTTTCTACGTTTTACAGGCCTTCCTTCATTTTTAGTACTTAGATCAAAGTTATTATAATGCAAATTGTACAAAATGTTCTGCTACTCTGCAAAATATTTGTAAAATTACTCTACTAGACAAGAACTTTGAGAAAGGAAAAGTTTTTAACAAGAATTCTGTAATAACTTTACATTGCTATCAAAGCCACTCTTTTAATGCTGATCTTAATTCAAACTAGTGTTTTGTGAACTGTAACTTTTTATCCATAGATTTAAATGAGGAGGAAGAAAAAAAGAAACAAAAAAGAAAAAACAAAGAAAAATCAAAATTAAAGAGACCAAGGAAAAGGTAACTATCACACACCTATTTTAATTTCAAAACAAAACTTTAGAAATATTTGCGATGTTTGTGTTATTTCTCAGAAAACAATGCTTCTTTTGATGCAACTTTATTTGCAAGTACATTTTTGGTTTGAAAAGTTTCCCGTTTTCCAGTGAGACCTTGTATGTTCTCTAAATAATGGTATAGCCACAGGCTTTCTCCATGGACCATGGAAGTGTAGGAAGTCCTACCAAGCTGCAAGTCTGCCGGTCTGAGAAAGCAGTGCTCCCTCTGACTATCCAGAACTAGACAAGGTGTGGTGGGAGAAAAGCAAAGAGTCAGGACAGTTTTTAGCTCACATGGAGAAGCTTCTCTGTGGTTCAGAGACATGAAGATTCCCTGTTTGCATGCATGCATGTGTGTAGACATGCACACACACATGCTGTGAGTAACTTGTAACCACCAAAATGAACACATGTAGTTTTACTTAGTATGTGTAGAGTACTAATGTTCCTGTTACTGTAAAAGCCTAAAAAAGTGTTACTCCAGCCTCGAAGGAAAATCTCATAATATCCAAATTTATCATGAGTCTGAGTTTTGGCCTGCTGACTGATTTATTTATTGATTTATTTTTAGTTGAGGCTATAGACTGCTGAGTCATTAGGACTGTTGATGAGACAATATCCCAGGAACTGCATCAAGAGCTAGGGAATGTATAATGTACTTGGAGACCACAAATGAGACGGTTTTCAGAAATAAAGGAACAGGATTTAGCACTGTTTGTATTGGCATTTTCCCCCTTCCTTATTTACATAGAGTAGCTCTAGCTTACACTTATGAAGACCGTAAGAAAGAGTCAGTCTGCTGGCTGTAATCCTTACATGCAAGTAATTAATCATTAATCTTATAAACAATAGGACAAAACTGCCCTCTTGAGTATAATAATCATTCTTATAATCATTTTCTTATAATATCATCTTAATTCTTGTATGTGTGTAAAAGCTCATCACTGCTGGTAAGAAACCAATATAATCAGCTGCAAGAGCACCCAGATTTGTCATACCTGTTTCTCTTAGTTTTTTGCATGAGAGAAATAAATACATTAAGATTTGTCTGAAGGCATTACTGTACTATTGTTATTGATCATGTGATATTTTGAAAGCTGGAAGTTCTATCTTAGTGTCATACTTACAATTTTGTATCAGTCTGTACTCTTAGTCTTTTCCTTATTGAAGGTTGAGAAACATGCGACTCGCCTATTCATAGAATCACAGAATGGTTAGAGTTGGAAAGGACCTTAAAGATCAAGTTACAACCCACCTGCCATGGGCATGGACACCTCTCACTAGACCAGGTTGCTCAAAGTTCCATCCAGCCTGGTCTTGAGCACTTCCAGGAATGGGGCACCCGCAACTTCTCTGAGCGACTTGTTCCAGTGCCTCACCACCCTCACAGTAAAGAATTTCTTTCTAATACCTAATCTAAATCTCCCCTCTTTCAATTTAAATCCATTACCCCTCATCCTATCACTACACTCCCTGATAAAGAGTCCCTCCCCATCTTTCTTGTAGGCCCACTTCAGGTACTGGAAGGCTGCTATAAGGTCTTCCTGGGGCTTTCTCTTCTCCAGGCTGAGCAAACCCAGCTCTCTCAGCTTGTCTTCATAGGAGAGGTGCTCCTGCTCTCTGATCATTTTTGTGGCCCTTTGCTGGACCTGTTCCAACACGTACATGTCCTTTCTGTGTTGAGGTCTCTAGAGCTGGACACAGTACTCCAGGTGGGGTCTCATGAGAGCAGAGTAGAGGGGCAGAATCACTTCCCTCAACCTGCTGGCCACTTTTCTTTTGATGCAGCCCAGGATGCAGTTGGCTTTCTGGGCTGACAGTGCACATTGCCAGCTCATGTTGATCTTCTCATCCACCAACACTCCCAAGACCTTCTCCTCGCGGCTGCTCTCCAGCTATTCTTCACCCAATCTCTATTTGTGCCTGTGATTGCCATGTCCAAGGTGCAAGACCTTGCACTTGGCTTGGTTGAACTTCGACTTGGCTTGGTTGAGCTTTGCAACTCTCAAGCCTGTTCAGGTCCCTCTGGATGGCATCCCTTCCCTCCAGCATGTCAACCACGCAACACATCTTGGAATTTTAGGCAAACTTTCTGAGGGTGCACTCTGTCCCAATGTTCATGTCTCCAACAAAGGTGTTAAACAACACTGGTCCCAGTACTGACCGCTGAGGAGCACCACTTATCCCTGGCTTCTACTTGGACATTGAGCCATTGACCGCAACCCTTTGAGTGCAACCATCTGGCCAGTTCCTTATACACTGAGTGGTCCATCCATCAAATCCATGACTTTCCAATTTTTGGACCAGGATATCATGTATGACGGTGTCAAATGCTTTACATAAGTCCAGGTAAGTGATGTCTGTTGCTCTGACCTTGTCTACCAATGCTGTGGCAATATTGTTAAAGGCTACCAAATTTGTCAGGCATGACTTGCCCTTGGTGAAGCCATATTGGCTGTCACCAGTCACCTCCTTATTTTCCATTTGCCTTAGCAGTGATTCCAGGAGGATGAGCTCCATGATCTTGTCGGGCACAGAGGTGAGACTGACTGGCCCATAATTCCCTTTTAGAATATCAGGGTTGTGTTTCGCCTTTTGCAGTCAGTGGGAACTTCACCAGACTGCCATGACTTTTCAAACATAATGGAAAGCGGCCTGGCAACTTCATCTGCCAGCTCCCTCAGGACCTGTGGATGGTTTTCATTAGGTCGCATTGACTTAGGCACCTTCAGGTTCTTTCGGTTGTCCTGAACCTGATTTTCTCGCACAGTGGGTGGTTCTTTGTTCTCATAGCCCCTGTTTTTTCCTTATGCAACTTGGGCAGTGTGGTTAGAGCCCTGGCTAATGAAGACTGATGAGAGAAAGTCATTCAGTAACTCAGTGTTCTCCATATCCTGGGTGACCAGGTCTCCTGTTTCCTTCCGGAGAGGGCCCACATCTTTCCTAGTCTTGCCTTTGTCCCTGACATATCTTTAGAAGTTTTTGTTGGCCATGATGTTCCTGGCCAGATTTAATTCTGTCTGGACTTTAGCTTGCCTAATTTGGTTCCTGGCCACTTGGACAGTTTCTCTATATTCTACCCAGTTTAGCCATCCTGGCTTCCACCCTCTATAGGCCTCCTTTTTGTTTTTGAGTTTATCCAGGAGCTCCTTGTTTATCCATGCAGATCTCCTGGCCTTTTTGCCTGACTTCTTTTTAGGGATGCACATCTCCTGAGCTTAGTGGAGGTGATCCATGAATACTAACAAGCTTTCTTGAGCCCATCTCCTCTCCAGTACTTTTTCCCATGTTACCCTGCCAGTCAGCTCCCTCAAGAGGCCAGTCTGCTCTCCTGAATTTCAGAGTAGTGAGCTTGCTGTGTACCCTCCTTGCTGCCCTAAGGATCTTGAATTTTACCATCTCATGATGACTGCAGCCAAGGCTACCCTCGAGCTTGACCTTCCCTACCAGCCCCTCCTTGTTGGTAACGATGAGGTCCAGCATGGCTCCTTTCCTCATTGGCTCCTCTACTATTTGAAGGAGAAAGCTGTCATTGACACATTCCAAGAACTTCCTGGATTCCTTGTGCCCTGCTGTGTTGTCCCTCCAACAGATATCAGGGTGGTTGAATGAGGACTGGGCTCTGTGACCACGATGCTGCTCCTATCTGTCTACAGAGGGCCTCATCCACCCTGTTGCCCTGGTCAGGTGGTCTGTAGCAGACCCCTACTAAAACATCACCTGCCCCTTGTGTTCCCTTTAATCTTCACCCATAAGATCTCTATTCGGCCTTCATCCACCCCCAGGTGGAGCTCTGTGAGCTCCAGCTGTTCATTCATTGACATAGAGGGCAACACCCGCTCCTCCTCTCCCCTGCCTATTCTTCCTGAAGAGTATGTATCCCTCCACTCCAAGACTCCAATCGTACGAGCCATCCCACCATGTCTGTGTGATGCCAGTAAGATCGTAGCCCGGGAGGCTTGCGCACATCTCTAAATCCTCTTGCATGTTCCCTGTGCTACATGCATGACTTACTGGCTGGAGTGGCTGCATTTCCTTCATGCTGCTCATCACGTGGTCTTCCTTTGAGGTGTTTTATCTGTGACTCCCCAATTCCTACTGCCTCAGGAGCCCCTGGCTCATTCCCATAAGGTTTTGAGTGTGTTGCAGCCTACCCAGCACATCTCAGAGCAACAGGTTGAGGGCCTTTGCTAGTGACCCCTCCCACAGATCTTGAAGCATCATTCCTTGGCTTCTCAAGAGCTAGCCAGATGATATCCCCCTCCCCCAACAAGCTTAGTTTAAAGCTTGGTCAATGAGCCCTTTTAGCTCATGAGCTAACACCCTCTTCCCCCTTTCAGAAAGAGGAACCCTATCTGATGCCAGCAAGTATTGTGAATTAATCTGTATGATAAACATACTGCTTTTCTGGCAGAATAGTCCAGTTAGAAAAGTCATTGTTCAGTTGAATACGCAAACTGACATATCGTGAGCTTTCCAGTGGATGCTACTGTATGAATTCTACAAATTTTATGTGACATTATGTAAATACCAAAATGGAAAAGAAAAAAAACTACATTATTTTTGTGTATTTTTTTCCTTCTTTAATTACATATCAATCTGTATCTATCTCTTTTTTTTTTGTTTTTATTAGATCTTCATCATCAAGTGCAGCTGAAGAGGATGGGCAAAAGTCAAAAAAGCAAAAATCACACAAAAAAGAAAGGGAAAAGGAAAAAAAGAGTAAATCTAAGAAAGGAAAACACCGTAAAAAGGAGAAAAAGAAGAGACGAAAGGAAAAAAGTTCATCTTCTGATAGTTCAGACAGTTCTAGTAGTGATTGAGGTGCTGGCCTATTTTTGCATTCACTTCTGCAGAGAATATGATTTTCTTTTCAAATCAGATTTATTTATGCTTTGCAATGCTGTTGTTTTAAAATGAGATATATATATTTTTAAGAAATCTATTTGCAAATATCAGTGCTTCAAATTATTAAATGAACCATGTGGTAAAAAATCTGCTCCTCTATTTCAAGTTTATTGATACTGAACCATGCAAGTTTAACTAGTTCTTCACTCTTATTCTTAGTTCAGTTGTGATTAGCTGTGTTTGGAATCCCTATGGTAAACTTCAGTTTGCAAGTCTTTGTGTAGAAAGATTTGGACTTAAATATGCTTAATGTCAGAGTGGTTAAATCAAATTTGGAGATTAAAGTGAGATTTTCTAATATGTTATTCTTTAAATAAATGTATGTTTTGTGTGATATACTTACATACATTATTCAGTAAGTGCAAATACGAAATAGAGTTTGGGTCCGGAGAAGGGAAAGAAGGAGCAATGAGAAGCTAAAAGAGATTGCTCCTTCAAAATTATCTTCTAAAATTGATCTTGTCACAGACTGTGAAACACAATTACTCGTTCTTTTGGCAAGATCACTGTGGGCAAGCTGAAAACAAAAAAAAAGCTATTCATTTATCAAAGTCCTTTCTTTCTGCCTAGGTTTTGTTCTTTTGCAATTACAGTCATTTCATCTTTGACATAGATACAAAGTGCCACTTCCTAACCCTAGATGACTGTCCAGCAAGAGTGTTTCCTAAGAACCATGTTAATACAGTATGTGGTGATTAATGCCTACATGAACCAAAACAGGAAATTCAAAGACTGACAATTGACAAGAATTGTGAAGCCTCCACTCATTCTAATAAAACTCCCATTGAAAAGTTAAAAACCAACCAAACAAACAAACCCCTTGCAGAATGTAAGCAATCTATCATGTTGAAGTGGGTAGCAAAATTTACCATTTGATATCGGAAGCAATGTTAAATATGTCAAAATTTTATAACCGGGTTCTGGGATATCCACTCTGTATCTTGTATTGCACAGGTTCAGAATGGACTGATACTTTTGAGCAGGTTTTAGTTGTCAAATTCTACCCCAGAAATGCCTGAACCCCAAAGTGCCTACATTTACAGCTTGTTGACAATGCTCTTCTTGCCTGTGGTTTCAGGGCTGTTTTTGCACTGAGACACAGACCTGCTTCCCCCTCAGCAGCTTGGTGTACAGCCGCAGTGTAAGTCTTATGGGAGTCAAAATGTGAGGAAGAACACCACCTAAGCTTCCTTTACAATAGTATCCATTGACTGTGTTTTCTACAGTGGGTTAGATCATTGAGTCAGTACAAAATGTTTTATGGTATTTTAATGGTTGCTGCATTTGTCCTGAAAATGAGATATGTAGATCTAACTCTTTCTTTCAAACTTTTATGTCTCATACCAGTACTCTTATCACTGGGCAACTTGTGCTGTAGATGCTGTGCTAGGGAACATTAAAGATCAAAATACTCATGGAAACCACAGAACAAAGAGAAATAATCTGTAACCTTCTATGTAGGCATTTCAGTAGAGGATGACAAGAGTCCTTGCATCTGCTCTTTTTCTTACTGGCTTTGGCCCAATCTAATTTTTCATATCATGTGTTGTGATTTCTGGGGTGGGCTTGGATGATATAACTGAAGAGAGACTGAACTCTTCAATTAGCTGTTTGCTGTGCATAATATGAAGAACATTTCTTTTGTAAGTACTAATTTAACAGATTTTGCCGTGTTCATTCTAGTCTCCTTAGCATTGCTTTGGCTATTAGAGCTCATTTTTTTAATTCTCTAAGCCAGTTACATTGTAGAGTGTAACGGGGGACTTGTGGGATACTAAGCCAGTACTGTTGCCAAAGGAAATATTTAATGAAACCACAGCTTAAGATACAACTCATTGTGATTTTTTTTCCCCCTAAAATGTTCCTTACTTAATGAGGATGGAAGGGTTATTTGGGCTAGGGGAAATCAGAATAGGTATGTAACTTTCCCATAATCTTCCAATGGTCTCCTGTATGCCAACTCTGAGGAATGGGTTATTTGTTTCTTGATCTTTTAAAGCTTCATCTGAAAACAGGGAACTGAAGGGAAATTTACTGACCTTTCTATACCAGAATGGCTGAAGAGTTTATTAAATAACTCTTATTAGAGTTAGTATATCTTTCTGCATAATTTATACATCAAATTCTATTTAGTGACAAATTAGAGAATGGATAGAGGCTGAAAGTTCAGAAAAGCAACTGGTATGTGTTTTAGCAGTGCTCCTTATACTTTTTTGTGCTTTCAAATAGCCATTGTAGATTCTAGCTCTAATTGTTGAAACCAAAATATTGCCTGTCTAAATGATAGTACAATTAACTTCCATGTAGCATTACAGCAGCTATTTGTAGTAGTTGCAATGGTAGTTTGTGTAAGAGTGTAAGGCATGAATTTCAGTGTTCATGTTTTGGCATTTGTTACTGGTGTATGTAGATTTTCATATTGGAAAAAGGCTTTTCTAACTAGAACAATTTAAATATCTTTATTGTCTCAATTCATGCATTTATGTAATAGAGAATATAATGTATCGGCTTATTTTTCAGGCCATGTTACCATTTTATTTACAAAGATGTGCATTAAAGTCAATAGATTTTGCCACAAAGGTGCTCAGGATTACAGGTATATTAACTGCTACATTGAGGAGATGCTGCAATGAACAGTTCTTTGTCAAGTTAATATTTGCTAATCTTTAAAAGTGATATAAAAATAAATATTATTGTTTTTCTTATTTGATTTAACCATAATTTTAGAAAGTCTGATGTGTTGTAACAAATTGTTATTTGAGACTTAGCTTGAACCAAAAATGCCTGTTCTGCTTCCAGATAAAAAGGTGACATTTAGCAGGTCTAGGTATCAAAACAGGACTTCTAATATTAAAATTCATCTATTTCTTCACTCCTACCAATTGTTATTATCTTCAGTTTTCATGAATCACACTTTCAAGGGCAATTCCTGACATAACTGCTGCTGTTGTGCAGGCCCAAGGTGTTGATTGTATGTCGGCTATTCAACAAGGACCAAAGGTCTTACTATATACAGGTGATGCCGGTACAAACAAGGACTGTTGTTCCCTGTCAGTTTACCTCAGTTACAGAATTAAATGGCTACTTTCAGAAAGAAAGACAAATATTTTTTTCTTGCATGTGAGTGGGGTGGGATGAAGAAAATAAATGAAGTCAGGGGCATGCTAGATGGATAGAATAATGAAAAGTCAACAACCTCCATATACCTCACAGTAATCTGTGAAACGAAATCAAGCTCTATCAATAGGCACCAGGAAGATAGCTGGTGTTTCCTTCAGTCTTCCTTCCCAGGTAGCGGAAGAAGAATGTGAACATCTGCAATCCACCTACTAGCAGGGGAAGAGACTGCGCACCAAAGACTGGAATCACTGAATCAAAGCAGAATCAAGCTCTTGTTTTACAAATAGCTAAAGGAAATACACATTCACGGGACAAAAATTAGAGCTTTGTCATTCTCTGTAGCATGTGAGACACCATGAGACTGTTCCGTGATGTATATATACTTTTTTATGGACCTAGGGTAATGGAAAGATATTTTTCAGCACAATCTAATAAGTTTGTATAACATTTTCTAAATTATTTTGAGTACACGTCAGACTGGCAGGGGTTTTGAACAACCATGCAATAGTCTTTTTAGACTTTGCTGAAGTTACATTTCCATGCTTAGTAGTTTTCATGATCTTCAGAGCATTTTATCAATATGAACATAATTGCTATCTTTGTGATCTCTTAGACTTCTGAAGTATTTTAGTTGTTACTATCATCAGTTTGCAGTGTGAGAAAAGTGATGTGTACATCAGTGATAGCTTAACATTTTAACATTAGTTTTCTGTTTTACTGTTACATGTTCTTTTACCATCCAAATTTGTATGAATATTACACCATCACTCATTAAGTTATGTTTTTTAGATTATGGCATTTGGTAGTGTGAGTTTATGCTGTTTCCGGGAGATTTTCCTGAATATTTTCTGCAGGTGAGTCCAATACTTTTTTTTTTATTATTTATTTTGTATTGTTATTTCTCTTTAATGGTCTATGTTGGTTCTTGTGCAGTCTGCAAGGGAGCATAAATGAGGCCAAACAGAAGTGTTACTCATAGGCATCCAAGAGGTGGAACTAAAATTGAAAGAAAAATAAATTCTGAGCGATACAGTATTATTATACAGCTCTACAGCTGAAGGGTTTTCTATTTTTTTTCAGCAATAAATTGTGATGAAGAGTCATAGCTAAGAATTGCAAGAAGGCAATTACAGCTAGGAAAAAATGTAGTGTCTTAACTATAAACTTAGAACAGACTGAGTAACCTTACAGGTTTGATCTTTAAGGACTTAAAAGCTGCTGAGATAATCAATGCATATTGAACTCTGTATTTACTCAATGCTTTTATAGTTGACAGCAACAAAGAAAATTCTAGCTGCAGATGACTCCAAGGAGTATTGTGAGTAGTGAATCTGACACAGTGCTTGTCTGTTTCATGCAGTAATCAGAAGAGATTAAAAGCACTGTTCTTAGTGCTGACAGTAAAAATTATTTCTTTAAATTTTCCCAGATGAATAAAAAATAATTTTCCAAGTTGATGTAGAGAAACGATGAGGTAAGTAAATTAAAGGAAGAAAAGGCAGAGAAGAATAAATATTTACGTTCTGTTGTGAAATAAGTGTATGTGTACATTATCTTTTATTAGATGGCTAAAAATTAATAAGCTATTTCCAATATGAGTGGAAAAACCCCACACATTTCTTATTATTAAATTAAAGGATTTTTTGCTCTTTTCTGTATGCTCTGCACAGATCTTTTGTATTCCTAAACAAAGCCTTAACTTACTACCTTTTCCGTCTTAAATTTGATAAGTGCATTGTATTAAGTGTTGCTTCAGCAAACTGCTACTGAAGGAACTCAAAACTAGAAGAAAATTGGCATTTACTCAGTTTTTGAGATGGGAGGCATTTTCAGTCTGAAGATATTGTCATAGCAACTTGACTTTTCAATTAGCAAAATGCAATCTGATAAGGGTATAGGCCTTCCTAAATGTTAGGGGATAAGATGTAAATAAAAGCAGAGAAAGCACTTAAAAGATAATATAAGTATACAAACAAACTGGTATTATTTGTCCAGGAGCAGATTTAGGCTGCAAATTCGCAGAAGGTTTCTACACACCAAAGAACTGCAGTCCCAGAAGAGCAAGAAATACAACGTCTGAAAGAGGGAGCTTGGTACATATAATGACTCAAATGAAGATGTGGTTGCATGAGGCAGCAACAGACTAGACAAATAGAACTAGGTGGTCTTTTGGAGTCCAGAATTCCCATTACTACTGGTACTTAAATACACAAGAAAATGGAAGGGATATAAATATCATACCAAGAAACTTTACAGATAATAGGAAAAAAGTCTCAAGTACTAGTGAGGAGGAGACCAATGGTTCAAAGCTAAGCAAGGTCAGACAGGAAAATGAAAAAAGTCTGAGACTGGCAACATGGGGCTAGTTCTGGACAGTGGATTAGGCATATGCTGTGAGCAGGTTAAAGTTGAAGTTGAAAAATACACATTAGAGAGTACAAACACCGACTAAGGAGTAAAGGTATACCTCTTACTTGAAGTATGACAGAGGTAGTAATTGAGATTGTAAAAATAGTACAAGGAAATAGAATCGCAGGAAAAAGATTTCTGGATTTAATATAAATGATTCAGCTGTGGAACAGTTTAAAGTCAGTGTTCCAACCTTTGCCACACTGTGATCCCTAGAAAATGTCTCCTGTCCACCTGCATTTAGCCTGGCTTAGTTCTTTCTGAAGCAGAAAAGGAAGTTTATGCAAGTAAAATATAAGTTTTGCTGCCCTGTCGGACTGTGCCTTGAAGGCCCTGGAACTTAAACAGGACCACAAACTTCCCAAAATAATGATACAAGTCTCTGCCTGAAGCAACACAGGACCAGGCAGGAGCAGAAATAGATGCCTCTTGTCCATGAAGCTGAACAATAGGCTGCCTGCTTCTTACATAGGTAGTAAGGAATCTCACCTTTACACTGACCTAAGACCAGTATGCATTTTAAAAAGAGGTATCAGTGCATCACTGTACATTTATTCCTGAAATGGGATAAAAGTAGGCTATTGTATTTTTCCCATTTGTTGTCACAGATTTTTCTAAGTCAAACATCAAACCAAGATAAAAGTAAAATTTAAAATTGTAATTTTAAGCTTTCCTCATGACATATTGGTTTTGGCTGGGATGGAGGTAACTTTCTTCATAGCAGTTCTTGGGGTGTTGCATTTTACATTCGTGACCACAGCAGCCTTTTTTGTTACCCAGCCTGGGACTTGAAGTCTAGATAGCATCAGATGTGACTGGATATACAACAAATATCACACGTAGTTTTGGGTGAACTACGTCATTGTTTCTAAATCTAAGCACAAAAAGCCCAAATAGCAGGAATACAATAGCGCTGAAGTCCCAAACAGCCAGACGTGGGGTTAAGTGCGTCACCTGAGTAGGGCCCTTCTGGGCGAGGCTGAGGGCCTGCCTGCAGAGCAGCGCCTGGGGAACTGGGGGAAGCAATGTCTGGGTAGGGGCTGCTGCCGAAGGACCTGGCATTGCAGGCTGGCAGACAAAAACAGAAACGGAGGAGGGAATGACCTGCTGACGGAATACTGGCCGCATGTGAAGATTCGCCTTTCCTCCCCTTTGCACATTTTGCAAGTTAATAACATGCAGCCTCCATTATGCGTTTACCCTCTACTTCTATATGCTTTCATTTTGCTTCTGCCCTGAAAAATTTACACGTTAGACTATACAAAGATAACCAACTTTTTAGACAGGTATTTTTTATGACTTGACATATCTGTGAAAACAAGAAACTTACTACACATGAATGGTGGTTTATAAAGAATTTGGTTTTGCTCTGAAAGCCAGAGCTGCACAAAGTTTTAATAAAAAAGAGTTGCTGGAACTTGACATATTTGGTGGGTACAGAAATTGTGCTTCTTGTTTCTTCTTCTGTAAAAGAGTTGTGGTGCCTTTATCCTACAGCACTTTCAACTACAATGTTAAATCCCCATTCAGGATTTAGAAAGCATGTACTGTTTTCCTCAGTATTTTCCTTAAATTGACTGTTTCTATTCATTCAAGCCTTTACTAATGTAAAGCTGGCCTTTTATTTTTTGGCAATACTTGGAAAATAAACAAATAAAAGAATGGTTCTAAATCACCTTTAAGTGATTTTTATATCATTTTGTTGTGGGAACTTTTTAACTTCGACTCCACATTGCCTGATTCCATTAAACTAAAATGTAGTAATACCATTAACATTTATCCTTCTTGGAACCATATGATGTTTTGGGGCTTCTAAAAAGTTTCTTTTATTTCTCTTTGAATTTTAGTGAAACGTAATCCTCTGCATTCCTAACTAAACCAACTTATCCCTTAACACCTTTCAATTCAGATATTTCTCCAGGCCTTGGTTCGTGGTCATTATCTATTGAAAGATAACTGGAGGACATTCCATTCACCCTTGATCACCAGTATTCCTTAAGTGGCCATAAAGGTTGGGAATTAAAGCATGTGCATATTAGGATCATCAACAGGTATAATAAATACAAGGGGTTTGAGAGAAGCTGCAAAATTGCTTAGAAGTACAGAAAGGCTTCAAAATGAGCAAAGACTAAAATATTAGCAATCTTTAGTTCAGGAATAAGAGATACAAATGAAGTTTACAGAATAACAAAAGGTAAAGGGATATGCACGTTACCGTACATTTTAAAACAGTGCAAACAGGAAAGACTTTAAAGACAACTTATGTAAATCTGTTTCCATCACAGAATATGCTGAAGTTGTGCAGCAAATTGTAATGAGGTATGATGGATGTCAAGAGCTTTGCATAATTAATTAACATGTATACATTTGTCTCATGTATAACGTATACTCTATTCCAACAGATGTGATAAAAACACGGAGATTCGAGCTGTCATGTAACTTGGCAAGTTAATTTAAGTGTGATGATACATGGGCAGATACTGCACTAAGCAGGCTTACTGCTTAATCTTCCTTTGAAAGCATTTGTTATAAAAAGACATCACACTGAACTGATAAAGCAGTGTGTGTATATGTGTGTAGTAATATAACAAGTTTTTAAAATAATTAACAAGTTTTTTTGTGTGAAATTTTGTTTCTCCCTCTCTCTCATAGCATTGCTGCATGTTTAGTCTTTTGTTCATACGTTGCTTTTTTGGCATTAACATTGACAGGATTAATAAAATAGTAACAGTCTTTTTAATTTACGTTGAACCAAAATTAATTGGTTAATTGTAATCACAGATAACTCCCCAGACAATATTTTTAATAGCCGCTAGACATCAGGAGTTATTTTTCCAATATTTGAACAACTGCAAAACCTGTTGTACCTCTGGGGATGGCGTCATAGCGCATCTGTTTGTAGCCTTTTAACAAAAGCACGTCAATGCTGCCACCTTTTGGACATTCTTTAACTACTTATTATGGAAAACTAGGACAGTTAATGAGTTAATGAGTAATGGTTTTAAATTGAAAGAGGGTAGATTCAGATTAGCTACTAGAAAGAAATTTCTTTACTGGAACAGGCTGCCCAGAGAAGTTGTGGATGCCCCATCCCTGGAAGTGTTCAAACCTGTCTGGAAGGGTCTTTGAGCAACCTGGTCTAGTGGGAGGTGTCCCTGCCCATGGCAGGGGGGGTTTAACTAGATGACTTTCCAACTCAAACCATTCTGTGATTCTATGAAAAATGCATAGAATCATAGTGAGTGGGCAGGGATTTCCCTGCTTTGTGAGTGTGCAGGGATTTCCCTGCATTAAATGCTGTGTACACTGAAGAACAGTTTGTAACCTGAAATCTTGAAGCAAGTTGCAGATACCTTTTTCTGTGACATTTAAAGAATTCCTCAGATGGAATTAATTGTGCTTATGGAAATACACAATTTCCATGAGGGCATTTTAGATTTATTTGCTCTTATTGTAGTTAAAATATTTATTTGAAGATTTTATTTTTCAAAAATACATTTTTTGTCTGGGAGACGGAAAGGTGAAAAACGAACAGATTGGTTCTGTGTTGGAAAAAAAATCAAAACACACTGCTTTATCATCTGAGTGAAAAGAAAAATATCCTTCCAGAGAAATGCTGGAAGCTCAGTTACAGGAATGCCTGAACCAAGAATGGTGTAGCTCTTCAGGAAGAAAAAAATCTGCCTTCTTGTCTTGGGAATTAGATTTGAATTTTTGGTCCTTGCTATTGACCCAACAATGTGGGTGTTTCCTTCCCTTTTCAGCAAACAGCATTATAGGAAAAAAACTTGGTATCAAAATGAGTCAGTTTGAACTTTGTAGGTGCCAGATATAGTGATAGCTATCCCCAACAAACTGCTTCAGGAATGTACTAGTCCTAAAAGAACCACAGAGAATTTAACTGTATGGGTGTTTTATGTGACAAGGAAACAGCATCTCTTTATGCACCACTAAACCCTCACACAGTAAGATGCAATTTGGTTCCTGTTGATATGCTGGGTCATGGTAGAATGGCAGAAGGGCTCATAGTCACCTTCCTCATGTTATTACAAGGGCACGGTGACCTGCTCTGTGCAACAGTTAAAGACCGTTATAGGTTTCATAACATTGCAGTCTAGTATTAGTTTAGTTCTGCTGTCCTGCCTATCATCCTGAAATTTCAATACAATGACTCTGACCTATTCATTTCTATTGCTGCTACTAGCTGTCAATTTACCATTTATATATTCATCATAATTTTTTACCTGTGTTTGTTATCATACTACTTGAAATGGAAAAATTATCAAAACTTCCTGCACTACTCTGACAACAAAATTAGAAAAAAAAAGGCGTATTATTGCAATATAACTAAAAGCAAGGAAACACTTAGTTTAAATAAAAATCTTTATTAACAATGTAAAACGTTTAGTATCTTAGAATCTGAGATAATTCTGGCATGCCCTATAAGAGTTAGTACTTAGTGATATGCAGACACCATGCTTTGAATTCTATTGGAAACAAAATTGGTTGGTGTTGTGTTTTACATTGTTTATTTTAATACACCTTCTTTTCATAAATTATTTATTTTTTCCAAAAGCTTGTAGAGACACTATAGGCTTAGAAGGAAATCTGTTGCTTCTACGCATTGTACAGTATGTAGATACTATGAATTCTCTGTATTTACAAGTTCTAAGTATTTTCATATATGGTTTGTGTGCCATAAATTAAGATATTTTTCTATGAAGCTTTTTAAATTGAGATATAGTGGAAGACTAAATATGAATGAGAGCACAAAAAGCAACTGGAGATTTTGTGCAAATTCTGTTACAAGATTGTTTAAATGTTTTAGAAGTTTAATACTTTTGCTGTTAAATATTTTTCTATGCTTAAAGACTGTTAGAATATGATCAAGTATTTTAATATGATACTAATAAGAGTACTGTACTATGCACAAACTTTTAGCTGCAGTTCAAACAATAAAAAATCATTTAAAATTATCTATTAACCCTAATTCATGTGTCTTTTTTTTTGAGTGGCTGAACATAAGCATGCAAAACGTACTTTTAAAAGTTTTAAAAACATTCTTAGTTATGATAGATCTATTCCACAGCTGGTTTTTGACCACCATAACTTTAAACTATTAAAACTCTTATTTTGAAAAGGGGGATGGAGCAGGAGAGAAAAAGGAATAGGCTAGTGTAGAAAATGCACTTTATAATCAAGAGTAGTAATGTTCATATTTTCAGTGACCAAATAATAGTCGTTTAATCAAAGTAATGATTTTCTTGGTGCTTCTGTACTTCATCTTCTAACTTGAGACAAGGCAACACAGTCCGAAGAATCTTCGCTTCCGTCTTCTTACCAATGGATACGGAGTCAAGTTTAGGAGGCTGCTATCATCTGTGATGAAAAAACCCACATTTTAATACAACTATGTATGCATGCACACACAGAAGGCAGTTTACTTCATTCATGTGTTCTTACAGCACCTATGTAATGATCAAGTAATAGATCCCATCGTTCTAGGCACAGAGCAAATAATAACCTGCATTTTGTATTTAAGAGTGTTACAATGCTAATCATCAGCATCTCCATAATAATGCAATAGAAATTTTGGTGAGAAGAACACCAGTTCAATGACAAAGGCTAAAGGAAATTACACCTCCAGTACTTGGAGACCTAAGCCACAATGTTCTTGCATAGATGAATAATGTTAGAGTTCGAAATAAAACATAAAGATAAGTAGCTTGAGATATTGCAGACATGCAAATTTGGAAATATTGATCCAAAGGCTAAATTCTGGCTTATTTGAAACATAAAAAGACCCTTGTTGTGCATGTCAGGGAGAATTGCCATTTAAAATTGCAATACTGGAACATCTTTGCCCATCAAGAGAAAAAGCACTTGTCTGGGAAAATTAGCACCCTGTTGCTGGTTAGCTTTCTACCTTTTATAATAACTCCTTTTAAATTCATATAAAATGTATATATTAGTGCCTACACATATGATAACTCATGCACTGTCAGTGAGCTATCTTGCAAAAACTTTAGCATTCACTTTGAATTTGAGCCATCTTCAGGCATCGTTTCAGGCTAAGAGCTCTGCCTCATTATGTTCCTATTGTGGTTACATGAGGTACCTAGCTTTGATTGTAGGCTCTAGACACTACTGTAATACAAATACTTAAGAACATAGGTAATAGATTATTTCATATTGTGAGTCAAGCTTATGAACCATATCAACTATATTTCTTAGCATAGTAGCTTTCCTGTTCTCACTTAAGAAAATAACACACAAAATACCCAGGTCTGTAAGGAGTCAGAAACATTTTGTACAGCTTTTCTGAGCTCGCAACAGCTGTCACTGAAATCAATAGCAAAACACTGAGTCATTTACTGAAAGTAGGACTGGGTCTTGTAAAGATAAACTCATTCAATGGCATTAATTCATATCATCATCATCACTCTCTTAAACAGTAGTTGTAATTCATATACATGTCAAAATTACAGTCCAGACCATATTAATTACCTATGATGTTATTTGTTTGTTCTATTTACTCATACTGTCATGTAGCTGTAATTAATTAAAGGTCTTGGAATATTTCAAAAATTTTAAGGGCTGTGTGAATAATGAGCATGACTGCCCATTCCTGACGCATCTGTTCTCAGAGGTCACCTGTAAGCTATGATCATGGTTGGAGTCTGTGGGAGCTACAAAAACACCATTTATGATTACCTGATCCTGGGACATGTCTCAGAGCTTTTAAACTCTAGTTGGTAAGTTTTCTACCCTGCTGCACAAGTGATCAGTGATTTTCTGGCCAGTGTTGAAGGGCACACTAGACATCAGAGAAGAATTCTGTACGCTCTTATCTCTGTTCTGAATTCAAGTCTTTATATCCCCCAAATTTGTCTTTTTCTTCCTTATTTCTACCTTGGTCCTTTCTTCTTGGCTAGGCATGGACTTCATGGCATTTTTCCAATATCTACAATGGCACATCTGCATCATGTATCATAACCAGTTTCCTTTCTCCATTCGCATAATTTTCCACCAAGCCATATGGCTATAAACTCTTTACTTGTATAATGAAATCATCCTTTTTGTATTCATTTCTTTCTGTATTATGATGAAAGCTAGACTGCTTAGTTACTTGGGACAAGATCTAAGACACATTAGGTGTAGTCCATCAGCAGCCACTAAGCAAAGACTATACAGCATTTAAGAAATACACATTATCAAGAAAAAAAATAAAAAAATATTACCTTTTTAATGTTGTTCACATGAAGAAAGAGTGTCCCTGTGTAAGTGGAACATTTGACACTGCTGGGCCACAAAATGAAGGCCCACTGCATAGGATCCTGCCACCCTGCATTTGTATAAGATGCCTTATAGCTGGCTACTGGGAAAAGCAGGCTGTTAACAGCCTCGAGGCAAGTGTCTTTTCTACATAGGTTCATTGTCATGCCACAGAAGCTACAAGCCTTGTAGGGGTAAAGCAAACCCCACCAGTCTGAAGGATCACTGTCATAGGAATCTGTGCAATTTACACCTTCACTACGTGTGAAAAAGAAAGCCTCCTGACACAGGGAATTAGTTGTGTTGCTGCCACTGAGTCACCAGGAAAAGTCTTTTATTTTATCTATAGATACTATAAATATAAAATTCCAGAATACTTCATGTGAAAAGTTCACATACTAAATTCTGGTTCCACTCAATCAGTATGGAAAAGACTTCACCTAGATTTTTCTTTTTGTAGCTTCTATAAAAAACCCTAGATTTCTTTGAATGTAATGGAAGGCAAACCCTTTAATTTTCTTCATTTTTCCTTTCATGAAGAAAATACAAAACCTACCTTGATTTTTCAGTGGTAAAGGCATAGTCTCCCTGAGTTTACTTAAAAGGTTTTTCATTTCTCTCATATCTCTGTGGAAACAAAAGAGGTACAATAGAACAGCAGTGGAAGACTGAACGGGGAATGGTTCACAGTATAGCTTTATATGCTGAAATAATGGAGCAATAAATACCAAAACCTATTAGACAAGTATTTGGTTTGCACACATGTATCAGAAGATGCATACCAAAATAAAGACCAGTAGATTTAATAAGGGAGCACTTTTAAGCCAGTCTGACGTCAACTAATCATATCTGGTCCAAATTTGTGATCTATTCTGGCAATAGATCTGGGGACAACATGATCCTAGCGCCAAAATACACAATATGGCTTAAAATTAGCACAAGCTAGTACTAATATCAAGTTAATACCCCTTATCAGCATTTCGTAGCCTGTGCCATGAATGTTTCACTGCTTAGAAGGAAATTATAATGCATATAACTAATCCATGACACTTAAGCTCTCTGCACATGAAGTGAAAATTTTAGAAACATGGTTTTCACTCACTCATGAGGACTCTGGCAGGAAATTTTCTAAAAGGCAGAAGATGGAAAATATGATAACAAAATATCATCTCATAAAGCAAGTTACATTTGGATATGTGTTGAGAGAAGTCAGAAGTTGCAAAAGGCTTCCTGTTTTACAGATAGATGGCAGACTGCAATTTTGTGTGCAGGCTTGTAATGTCTTAAGGCTTTCAGGATTTACAAACAATGTGGTCTTGCCTCAGTACATATAAAATAGGTCTTAGAAATTAAGCAGTATGACTAAAAAGAAACTGCTTAGTTTTATTCTCCAAGTTACTCTCTCAGTAGAGAACTTCATTTGATGTAAATAAGCACAGTAACAGTTAAAGTCTCAGCAGCAGCTTAATATACAATGCCATCAAAATAGGTATTTTTTGCAAAGAAATGTTGGCCATAAGGATTACTCCCTACTAAAGGGTCTCATTTTCAGCTCTTTCAGCTGCATAGTTAAGGGGGTAAGAGAAGTCCACTTTGAGAAATCTGTGGATGATGTTCCCCTCTCCTCCTAAGGCTTCCACACTCATAACTATGGGCGGAAACAACCGACATGAACTAGATTCTGTGCTTTCAATTGATGAATGCAGAACCACAGGTCGGCAGACTTCAGGTACAAAATCAGAAACCTCTCAAGGTGAGACAAAAGTTGCCTCTTTTAGAGAATCTGACCCAGTAGCAATACCATTTCCCACTCTTTGTTTTTTGACAATTACTCTCTGGTAATTAGCCTTATTAAGGATGTCACTTTTCTCTGCCCTTCTTTTAGGAGTTGATCTCAGATATGTTAAATGTAACAGAAATGTTAACTGGTTATTTAATGTACTAATACCTTTAATAACAACACTGGCTGCCTATTTCGAAAAGACTAAATAAACCTAAGTTAGAAATTTGTTTTGTTTAGGAATGAGGTGCCACACATACCTTTCAGTGTTATCAATATCTGTGGAAACCTGCCATAAGTGCTGTTGAATATCTGTTGGTGATGATGACGTGTCTTCTAAAATAGGTACTTCGGAACTCTCCTCCACTTTAGTATCTAGGATCCTGACTGGGACACAAGGCTCTTTTCCTTAAAAATATTTAAACAAAAAATATATATCCCATTTATTTATTAATTAAAATACACATTCAGATTACAACATTGATGTTTTGATGTTGGTAAGTGAAGAGAGAGCGCAGAACGCAAGCTCCGAGTAAGAACTGTTCAGAAAGGCAGAGCAGACCACACCAGTCTGCTGATGGGACTGCTGCTCTATGTTACTCTACCCAACAAAACCAAGAGAAGTCCCACGCAGGCACGTGTG
Source organism: Gallinago jamesoni (assembly GCA_025769975.1). NCBI lineage: Eukaryota > Metazoa > Chordata > Aves > Charadriiformes > Scolopacidae > Gallinago > Gallinago jamesoni. The sequence goes on along the minus strand of JAOQGH010000019.1, from coordinate 22,533,286 downwards.
GATTGTGGAGAATTCGACACAGTAAATATTATGCAGGGTTTCAGTTAAACTCCAGTGGCTCATATGTGACACAACATAAGAGCCAGAAAACAAAGCAGAACAAAATAAGTAAGAAAACAAAAGCTGGAAGGAAACTTCAAAAACTTTGACGCTAAGGAACATTGCAATCCATGTCTCCTAGTATTACAGCAATACTAAAGGAAAATAAAAGAAGGAAAATGTGAAGCTTTGTACTCAGTGATTTTAAAAAGCAAAATATAGCTGCCACCACTCGCAGCCCAATATGCATTATATTCTGAATTTTCCTAATTCATGTTCAAATACAGTGTTGGAATCTAATGGGGTTTTCATGACAGATCTGCCAGGGCTTTTGTCAGGGATAAAGGATGTGGACCACAATAGTGGAGCATGCAAAAGAATTAAGTACTGGTGGAATTTTTTTTTAATCTTTGTAAATCTCCTGTGGACTGTCTGATGGTATTCCTTTTCCGTAGTGGCAAGTATAGTCCTGGCACCAAGTACATTTACATGAGAAAATTAAAATTGGAGTGCACGCATTATTGAGAAGTTAAAGTTTTTCCTTCTCTGAGTTCTCTCATGAAATGGAGTAAACAATCATCTCAGAAAGAAACAAAGAAAACTTTCTAAAAACAGAGAAAAAATGTCAATGTTTAAATCAGTGGTATAAGGAGTTGAGTAGGAAATATTTCTTTATCTCATAATTTTTGCAATTTGAAAGGTTTGACAAAGAATAGGAAGAACAAGAGCAGCTAACAGAGTTGTGGTCATTTAGCTCATTTTTCTGGGACATTAGAGATGAAGGTTGCAGATCATGTTATATTGCTCTTCCACACCACAAGTATCCCTGCTACCAGACTTGTAACCTTTTTTTTTAAAAAACAAAACAAAACACAAGCAACAAACAATCTAGAAATTCCTAGATCTTAAGAAGTTCTTTTGGGGCAGGTTCTCTAAACTGTTGCATTCTGGTAAAATATTCCCTGGCTGAAAAAAACAACATTCTTAGCTACTTGTCTGAATGTCAAACTAGACATTACTTATACTACAGAAGATGCTTGCTTAATGTTTTCATTACTCTCTAAAGTCAGTAAGAAGCACTTCTCACTGCTTCCCCCCCGAACCAAGTAATTCAAGTATGATTCCAAGACATTGCATGACCTGACATTACAAGTTTACTATCTATAAAAGAATAATGTTTTGTATTCATTCTTTGCTGCTTACTTTGGCATCCACTGCTAACTTCTGCTTTGCCAGATCCTTTTGTGAGCCACTTTAACCTATCAAATGGTAGAAGATTAGCCCAGTACAAGGAAAAATAAAATGTGAAGTTTTCTAATGTTGCTGTTATTTAAGTCAAGTCAGTAAAGAATCCTACATGTTTCAGAGCAAGTGCCAGAGGTGGATGATCATACAGCCAGGAGCAGTGGAAAGGAAGAAGAAGTGAAGGCACGACGAGGGAGGAGAAAGGATCAAGACCTTTCTGGTGGTTAAAAGCTATTATGCTGACTCAACTGCTTGTGGAGCAGCAGCCTATGCCCAGATTATAAGTTTTACGGTGTATCACCCTGTAGGTGTAACTTTCAGCCTTTTCTAGTTCTTAACTGCAGATTATGCTATTATTTTGACTTACTTCATCTTGTACAATTTTGATCTGTGTAAGCTTCGTTATTCCAGTTGGTGGCTGGTCACAAGTGGTGTTCCCAACAGCTCAGTATTGCTGTTGCTTCTGTTTGACAACTTTGTCAATGACTGGGACAAGTGGATTGAGTGCACTCTCAGTAAATTTGTAGATGACACCAAGTTGGATGGGAGTGTGGATCCATTTGAGGGTATAAAGGCTCTATAGAAGGGTATGGACAGGCTGAGTTGATGGGTTAAGGCCTATGGGATGAGGTTTAATAGGGCCAAGTGCTGGGTCCTGCACTTGGGTCACAACAACCCCCTGCAGCGCTACAAGCTTGGGGAAGAGTGGCAGGAAAGCTGCCAGGAGGAAAAGGACCTGGGGGTGTTGGGCTGAGTTGACAGTGTGCCCAGGTGGCCAAGAAGACCAACAGCATCCTGGCCTGTATCAAAAATAGTGTGGTCAGCAGCATGAGGGAAGTGATTGTCCCCCTGTACTTGGCACTGGTAAGGCCACACCTTGAGTACTGTGTTCAGTTTTAGGCCCCTTACTGCCAAAAAAACATTGAGGTGCTGGAGAAAAGCAACGAAGCTGGTAAGGGCTCCAGAGAACGAGTATTACAAGGAACAGCTGAGGGAGCTGGGGTTGTTTAGTCTTGAGAAAAGGAGGCTGAGGGGAGACCTTATTGCTCCCTACAACTACCTGAAAGGAGGTTGTAGTGAGGTGGGTGTTGGTCTCTTCTCCCAAGTGACTGCCACTGATATCACAAGGTGTTACTGCTGTAACTGGGTATTAGTTAATTTTCCCATTATGTTATGTTGGGACTCTGACCTAATCTTTGGTGACAAGCTCTCAAGAAAAACTCTGTTTATAGATGCATCCTTCAGCAATGGGAGAGGTGTCTCAATGGAAACAATAACAATGCTAGATGAAATAACAGAAAAGATTCCCTTTCAAACTTGAGAACAGAAGCAACAAACCTGTAATGTTCTTTTTGTTAGCACAAAGGCAATCTCTTGCAGATTTAACAGAATTAACAGCACAAACTTCTTTTCAACTGAAAAAAGCTCTTTACCAGTAATTCTGTTGTATTGTGAACAATTCATGAAGACTTTATTTAATTTCAGAGCATCTGCTCAATTGCTTGAAAACAGTTAAAGAGGCAGCTAATGATAAAGGTTTTTCTTGAATAATGTATATGACTCAGGCTTAGCATTTCTACTACATGGCATAGCCTGTAGAGAAACAAAATCTCTTTAATCTTCTCATCTTTCTACTGGCAGTAAAGATATCTTTTGTATTCTTGAAATAAGGATATGAACCTAAATTTTACTTTCAATTTAGTCAGTTGAAAGATTTCATTAATTTATTGGGGTTTGGCCATGCACACAATGTTTTCAGAGGTGTCCACATACACTTGCTGTTCTTGCCAGGTGAGTAGACAAAAGCTCTTTTTACTGTGAAATTTTGATCTAAAACACGATGTATTTTTTGTCTTCTAGTTTCTAATTCAGCATATTTTTTTTTTACTTTAAGAAGCAGAAAATGCCTTTGATAAGAAATTAAATTAACTGAATTAAATAATGCTGAAGATCAAACTTGAGTGAGGATAATCAGAAGGTAGAAAATGATCAGTTCAGTGGGGCTACACAAAACATCTGTTATCACTGCCCTTTATGTGTCTCACCTGTTGTGCTCCTTACTGATTCAGTGGTGACCTCTGTTTGCTTCTGGCATGCTACCCTATGGACCTACCCTTAATGATCACCAGCTTCCTAGAGAAACTCACATAATTAAAACCACATCTGTTAAAGGTCTCTCAGAGCTAGTTAGATTTCACTGCAGATGAACTGGAAAGATCTTTGAGGGGAACAACAAAATTTAACAAAGCTAAGAAAATGCCTGTCTCAAAAAAGAGGCAGCATTTGTATCACACTTCTAGCCTGGCAATTAAGGATAAATGAACGTGCCAAAGATCACAGCTAAAGTGAATGAAAAGGAGAACATGAAAAGGAGAATAGAAAAGAATCCAGCAGGAAGTAGAAAAGAAGTGTGGCAAATACATCTAACAGCCTAAGGAGATTCATTCCTGATTTACACTTGGGACCTGCAGAACTCATGAGATTGTTTCACCAGAAATATTACCATTAGGGAATGTGCAATAGGAACAAACAGGCTACAACAAGCCTGTAGAAGTTGTGTTTTCCTTCTACTATGTGTATTTCTGTTCTATTCATTTTGGCCTGTTCATGAGAACGGGTGATTCTCTGGATTTCTTAAGTGCTTGTTTCTCCACACCTATGTGCTTCTCCTCTCTCTCACATCTTATCCCTCTTCTGTAAATAATGTGTCTAAGTAATTACACAAATCTACCAATCTTTAAATAGAATGCTGAGATTGCAGCACATCTGTTAAACAACCCTTCCTTTCTCCTTCATAACTCTAAGTAGCATGTTATTTAAACAAAGCCAAATAAAACAAAAATCCCTTTCCCTTTTCTGAATTGAGGGTTTATTTTCGTAATCTGTAATAGAATCTATCACAAGCTTTTAGATACTATTTTAAGGAAATACATGTTGTTATCACAACACACACACTGGAAAAACAACAATTATGCTATGAACTTCTATGGTACATGATACACAGTTACCTATGATTTGGTATTATTCTCATGTACCAACAATGCATGAATGTGTTCCGTCTTAACTTCCATCCTAAAAGCCTGATGTCTTCTGAGCATAGTATCCACATATGACTTAATTCATCCCTTTTATACCTGAGTATTCAGTTACCTACCACTCTGGTATCATTCTGGAATCAACGTGCTGGTATCCTTCTGCCCTCAACTATGTTTATACAAGTCAGATGGGGCCCACCCACTTCAATTACAGTGCTTGAACTGTAATTTTTTCTTCAGGTCTTCCAAAAAGGCTTGTGTTAAAAATAAACAGTATGTAGGTTACAAGCATTAAAGTATTTTGCATCTTATTCTGAGAAATTATTCATCTATAAATACATCATTTAGAAAAAAAAAGGCATAGAAAAAAAAAAGACTTCAAGACCATTTCGTACAGGAAACTCTAGATTCTAGGAATCCAATATACCCTGGACTCATTTTTTTTTGCACAGATAATCAAATTCTAAGAAAATGACTAGAGGTATGTGTAAATACCTCTACCTGACAGTAAGTATTACCTCTCAGTCTGTGTACACCTCTTTTTGAATAAGTTGCATTGGATATATGAATCAGAAAACCCCTTTCATCTGTTATGTTTACACATTTGTTTACATATTAAAAATGCAAAGAATTTCTTTATAAGGTATCAGTGAAAACTTTTGATCCCAAAATACTTGTGGCTGAATTACAGCAACGCATGCTGAAGAGTACTTAAGAACTCAAAGGTTTTTCTGTGTTTTCTCAGTACGGGACCCTTGACAACCTCAGTATTAATTTGGAAAAAAAGGCAATCACATCCATGGACAGAAATTATGTCAACTACTTCTTCTAAGACCTTGCTAGCTATGGCAGGATTTGCTTATTTCATCAAAAGAATGCAATGTGAACAAAACAATGTGAACAAAACAAAAGAATGTGAGGAGAGAAGCTGCAGGTTCTAGGTAAGTGAACTTATCTGTTGCTTGACAAAGTTGGAGAAAGATGACTCTATCCAGAGAAATTCTGCCAGAGTGTGATAAAAAAGAAGAAAACTAGGTGAACACATGCAGTGAGAAGTCTCAGAAGATTTCCTGGAAGAGCTGGAGCATAAGCTGCCATCTGTTACCTCTGCCACAATAAGTATTTGCTATACTGACCCCCAGCAGGTATTTGCTATGACAAAAGGGACAGTCAGATCCTTACGTCCATCGTGTTGGAGACTGCAGGAAGACATCAGAGAGCTTCTCACAGTGCTGCCCTGAAAACTGGATTCTATATCCACTCAAAGTTTTCATGTGATCCTATCCAAGTTGCTTAAACCCAGCTCCTCAAAATAGTAATTGACGAAGTATTTCTAATTGTCTGGTTGCTCAACCCAGAGCCTCTTTGCACTCAGCTGCAAATGAAGTTACTGAAAAATTACTCTATAAACACACACAGTACTGCAATCTCAGATTCTAAATTAGGAATCTTTAGCTTAATCTCACTTTGTTCCTTCTTTTCAATGGGAAAAATTGCTACTCCCTCACTACTCAAGGCAGTTCTGAAGATGTTCCCACCAATCTATGAGTTACTGACAACTATCTGACGAACAGCCAGATTCTGCCTTTAGAACAGAATTGTATGCAATAAATACAACATACAAAAATAAACAATTAGGATAAATGAAAGACGTATGCCCAAGTAAATATTCACATGTATATTAGTTAGCCAGGAATCTTGGGATTGTGAAAAGGAGAAGTAATAACACATACAGTCAGGTAACCAAACACCTAGTAACTACAAAGAGCTTGAATTGTCCTTTCCAAACTTTTTGAATGTTGAACTTTGCAATCATAATGTATTTTCAACACTCGGCTTTTGTGGTGTAAGTATCTTAGAAAAAAATAATTTTACTTACTGCATAACACAGCTGGAAATATTTATGGCTTTTAGTCCCACTGAGACTTTACATGTCAAAGAAATAATGGACTACCTGACTTTACTAGCAGAGGTTGTATGACAGCAGTAAGTTAATCTAAAGCACTGTAAATATGCAAGAAATTTCAGTACAGAAAGCTTGATATATACTATACAATATATAAGAATGTTTGTTTAATAGAACAGAAAGATAAGGAGAGACAGAAGACCAGTGCTGTGAATGACAGTGAAGATAACCAGAGCTCAGCCCTTCAAATTGTACTGTGGTTCTTCATTAAAAGGCATGTTTCCCAGATCACTGGCTGAGCACTGGCTGAGTTTCCCTCAGGAAAAGAGCATCAGCATGTCTTAGCTTTATCAGTTCTATAGTTGGTTGATAATGTCCAGTCAAGATACCAGTACCAACATTATTATGTATTAGCTGCAGGTTGCTGAGAACAGCCTGCATGTCCTATTTGAGTCTCTGCTGGCTCCCAAGTAAGAACATAAATTGCTAAAATCTCATGGGAGATATAAATACCTTAAATACCACTTAACCAACAGGTAAGCGTACTACAAAATGGAAAACATTACATCCAAACAGAAAATACTACCTTCAAAAATGAGCTTCGAGACACAGCAAGAACATCACACATGCTCATTTGTGACTTAAGTAAGGTTTCTACGGTTAATTCTCTTCGTACACAAGGAATTTCTTTTTCTATGGTTACTCAGATGGAAAAAATCAGGTGAAAAAAACAAGTGAAAAAGTAAAAAAGCTATATACAAGCAACAGCACAATATATTTTATAATGGCAGAATTACCAGCTCCTTCATTCCTAGACACAAATTTCTGCACTTTACCTACACTGCAGTACCATTCTACATAAGTAAAGAAATTAAAGAAAGGTAAGTGTTCATTATTCTTCTTGGAAAATAGCATATTTTGGCAGAACGTAGAATAAATAGGTTGCAAGGTAATCTAGTTTAACAGCCTACTGAAAGCAGGGCCAACGTGCATCAGACTGCTCAGGGCAATTCAAGTTATCAGTATTTCCAAGAATGGAGATTTCACAGCCTCTTTGGGTGTCAGTTCTAGTATATGACTACCTTTACTGTGAAAAAATACTTAACATGTAATCGGAATTTCCCTTGTTGCATGATGCCTTTACAATACTTCTAGGTGTTGTAAATACCAAGTATTTAATATACAAGGGCAGTGTTCTATTGGCTAAATTCCAAAATTCAAATCCCTGTGACTACATAATTTTTGCCTATTACGAATTTTTCTCAAAGAATGTCACAAACACTGGGAGCCAAGTTACTGTGGTTATCCCTACATGGATACAGAACAAAATTACTCTATTTAGCAATGACAGAATAGCTACCATGACTCTTTCTGTGATGAGAGGAGGAACCAACTTAAATCAAAAGTACTGCCAGATAGGACCTAAGCTGGCCCATAAAATAATGCTGTAACTCATTTTATCCAACTTTAGACAGATTCTAATAGTTTGATGTTTAGCTTAAGTTATTAATGTAGATTCTTTCCAGAGGCAAAAGGGAGAGACAAGTCAGATCGTGGCTACTCAATTCACCTCAAGCTACTTTCTTTCTGCAATTACAGAATGTGGTTTGACAACTGTAGCTAGTGTTAGGAAACGTAGTACGATCTATCTTAAAAAATGATGATTCAATTCAGCAGCTACTGGCATCTTGTTATAGAATGGCTCTGTTAATTCTGCCTCTTCCTATTTTATAGATTTCTTTTTGACTTGAGAAAAATCACTGAGAAGCTCAACTGAGCAGTTATAAAACTCTAATTCTTATTTTAATAATAAAAACATCACTGGCTTTAGCTGTATCCTATAGCTAGATATGAAAAATAGATTATGGGATCTTTCAGCATGATAGAAAATACATGAGGTTCATTACAAGACCTTCACTACAGCTCATTACAGAACTTTGTCTTGTCTTTAGCTAGTATATTCTGCCGAGATTTTAACTGGGGAGAGAATAGTTACAATTAGCAGAGATACAGTCCCAATCAGTGTGTGCTATCATTGAGTAATGAGGTTACTAAGTAACCTATTCAGTGAATTATCTGCATTTCCACATCTTCCTTTCAGTAGGTAGCTAATCAAATATGAAATCATTAGAGAGATGCATTTAGACTGAAGCAAGGACATCTCCTTTGTGTGTAAAAATACCCTATGAGGTAGATTTCAGTTCTGAGTCTAGTATCTAGTTTTATATAGGTAGGCAGCTTTTTTCCATATTTATCTGTCTTTTGCTATAAGCTGGCATTGTTGGATAAATAACAACAGGGATAGTAAGGGATCTGTTTAGTACTAAACCCATGCCATATTGCTCAATGAAACACTTGCCCTCAAATATCATACCCAACAAATACCTGTAATAAAATGACTAAGATAGTTTGTTCACTGATCTGACTAGTGACTACCAAACATTTTGGAACCACTCTTCAAAAAAAAAATAAATCAGACTTCTAAACTACAAGGACATTAGAGATACATGCCTAATATGACAATTCTGTTAAATGATGATAATGAAACAGAAACACAGCTTTTTTTTTTCAGTAGCTGAAAAGCTTCAGTGGAAGAGTTCATTTAACAGTTTGGTGCCTTGTCTTTCATGAACATGCATACATGCCCCAAAAGACTGTTCTTTCTTTTAAATAAGCATCTGTATATTTGTGCAATTCAATACCTTTCCGATGAAACTGCAGTGATCCTAGCAGACACATGGACTTAAGCATTTCTGTGGTGTACATTTCTAAGCAACACTGCAACTGGATATACAGCCTACAGATTTCAGGATGAATTTCACCATCTTCTGGGCTGCAGTAAAAGAGAAAAAATTTAGTTAGGGATGGAACCGGAAGGACGTGAGGGTCATCAAATCCACTTTCCTACTGTTGAAAGCAACCATATCATAATCTGCTTAATATGCTATTAAGATATGTGTATATGATAAAAAAACCATTTCTACCAAACTGTATTTACAAGAAATTCTTTACCTCTGCAAAGCTCTAGGCTCAAAACATCTAAACTTGGGTTGACTTTGGTAAGATTGAATGTCCTTAATTTCTTCTCTGAATATTTTTGGAAAAGATGTAAATATGTGACTGAGATCTTTTCTCCTCTTTAAAATGTTTGGATAAGTATTTTATGGCAGATTGCAGGGTTCTTTTGTCATCCAGCTTCAGTTGCCCTTGGTCCTGGTGCAGACGCAGGAGACTGCAGGGCCACTTTCACAGCCACTGTTCAGGTTACAGATCCTGGGTCAGGCATAATCAACCCTACTTTGAAGACACTTACCAGAAACAAGTCAGTTGTGTCTTTTGGTTCTACAGTTTTGCTGAATTTCTTTTCCTCCCCCATGTTTAAATTAGTATTTATGTGACACTGCACTGTGAGGAGAATGGGATCGTTAAGAATTTTTTTCAGAAAAGTAATAATAAACTTGAAAACAGAAACTGAAATCAAGAGTAATCCTACACCTCCAGTTACTTGCTTAGAATTTTAATTGCTAAGAAAATAATTTACCCATACATAGGAACCAATTCTCATGCCTGGCTGTAAAATCAGACATTGAACCTCACATCTACTTTCCTACTTTTAAAGTGAATTCTGTGTTTGCTGAAAAATTATAGCATGCACTGTATGGTATTTCCAGCATCTTAATCATAAGTACAGAATAAAGCTATGGTGACAGAATAAAGATGGTTCACCCCCAATACTCTGAAGATGCCTTTTCAGATGCTTCCTAAAATTCTCAGTGATTCCAAGCTGGAAAACATTTGATAGCCTTAAGACCCTGAATAATTTACCTGAAAAATTAATAACCTGACAGATATCTTTTTTGGTTTATACGAAGTCCTTAACTGCATGTGAAAACACTTAATTACTAGAAATGAATCTGTGTTGAAATCTCACATTCTTTCAAAGGATCAGAAGATTTTTTTTTTTAAATGACTGCATAAGCAGTATTATAACAAAATAAAGAATGCTAGTTCTGAAATGCTGAAAATTATGCTTCAAAGACATACAGCATTACAACACACATATAGGCACACAAAATTACTTAGGGATAAAATGAATTTGATTTTTTAAAAACTGTACTAAATTGCAGACTCCTCAGACACTTAGAAGTTCTAATTTGTATATTACAATATTTTCTATGTTTTAACCTTGCATTAAGTATTTAGTGCTTTTTATCTTGAATTAATCCGTAGTATCTAGTCCTGATTTAACAAGAGTTAAATCTTAACATTCTCTGCAGTTGTGTTTGCTGTTTCTTTCATTTTTAAACAATCTATTTGTTATATGAATTGCAGCTGTTAGATCTGTGATCACTTAGCTGATTAGGAATGGACTGTTCTCTCTGCATAAACAATCACCATAAATTTAACAGCATTTCTTTTCAAATTGGCAGATGGCAAGAAGGGTTTCTAATGTAATCATATTGGTATTAACCAAAGAAGATAAGACACATATAGCCCAGATAGAAGTATCATTTGTTTTAATACAGTTCTTCAGAAGCAGACTGTTATTTCTAAATCATATCAGCATTTTCAAGACCAGCATCTAGTCCTTCCTTTTACATGTACAGCTAATGATCCCAACATTTTCTGTAAAAGAGTTACTACAAAATTGGATGAATAGGATTCTGACATTTCATGTAAGAGATAGTCTCTGGAGTAAATGTAACCTTACAGAATTGATCTATTCAAATTCAGCATGAACAAGCAACTAGCCAAATACAGCAAAAATACAGCGCACCGTATTTTCTTCCTCTGAAATAGTATTTTTAACTTTCTGAAATTTGGATCGTATATAATTTGTTTTATTACTCTGATTGCTAAATTTAAGAACCATGACACACATATTTAGGTAGTACATGGCCTCTTGAAGGCTTTTACAATCCTGATTTGTCCTACATTTTAGCTTATAGATGCGATCTTTTATAACCCTTAGTGTCACATATTCTTACATGTGCATTGAACACCATTCCCAAGCTCAGCACCGTGGAATCACTGCAGTAGATGAAGATAAAGTGCTTCCCCATCCCATCGCCTGCATCACATAGTGCTGCAGCTCATTTCTCCATGTACACGCATACAGGAATTTCCTTTGAGCTGTCCTTACCAACAGAGTGATTACAAAAATATTTAGGACTGTAGAATTCCATTTACTTTCCGTAGTTAGCACCCATGTCCAACATCTAGCTCTCCAACATTATTGCTTCTTTCATGTAATACCCAAGTCCTGGAGCCCAAACAATATACACACAAACAAATTCAGCTTCTGCCCGAGTATCCTAGATGTCTAAACTTCTCTTTCTAAGCAGGTTTTTCTTGTCCTGATGATGAACAGTCACACAACTAACAGCGGATAAATGAGTCATTGATTTCTCTATTCCACCTGCAGGGCCCTGCCCCATAAACATTCACGTGCAAAGTGGAACCTGCAAAAAACAAAGCCACCACAGATGGCAAGGGCTGCCTTTTTCTGTTCAGTGATGACAGCTCTTCCTGGTAGGGAGATACAGATCTACTCCACTCTCTTATGCAAGTAAAGCTGAACCTGTCTAGATCTTCTTTTCATTACTCACATCATCTTTTCATTACTCACATCTTTCTTTTTCATTACTTCATCTTCTTTTCATTACTCACAAATCGATCACTGACAGGAGTATGGAAACTTTTATCAGGATAAGATAATTTCCGTCTGCCAGATTTAGGTAAAACTGGATTATGGTTGACCTATTTTTCTCTGCATTGTTTCAAATGTTAGAAATCCTTAGATTTTTCAGAAGCCATAGCCATCACAGGAACTTTATTTATGATCTTGAATGTATTCATTTCTTCACCTGTCACAGGCAAAAAGATTAAGGGCCTGCACGCAGGTGTAAGAAAACAGTATTTTCCTCATACATCTATTTAATATCTAAGAAGCAAAACTGGTGAAAGACTTTCTTTAAAACTTTTTTGGTCTTATTGACAGATTTTTTAGTTGTGCAGGCTAAGAAAGCAGCAATTACATACAAGATGGTTGGCTCATAAGCCAATTTGAATTTATCAGTGTCTTATTCACAAATGAGCTGGAAGAATAATTGGAAAGCACAGTAATAGGTATTTTAATTGACTTTTTTGCCATTTAAAATCAAATATATTTTTTCTTGTAAACTGTATTTATGAGTAGCAAAAGAGTAAAAACTAGAAACATCTATGATATATGCATGTTCTGACCCACTCCTGTTTTTTCAAAAATATGGTGCATCTGTAATTGGACTGCGAGCAGAATTCTTCTCTAATTTGCAAATCCAGAGAAACAGCAGTGACATCCAAGAAAAATGTTTTTAATTATCCAAAGTTTATACAATGGGAATTATTTCCAGGCCACTACCCTCACTGATTGTCTCAAACTGTTTAATTAGTGTTTAACTGCAATAATGACCACAAGAATCCCATTAGCTTGCAACCAAACGATTTTCTGTGATGCAAGTATATAGGCCTCATTTTCATCTCTGAAAGCCACATGGTCTGATGCCAATGCACATAATGGTTTCTTTCATAATCCCTGAAGTACATGCTACATAGTGGGCTTAAAATTTCCCTTTAAAGTGTCATCAATTTCACTTCTCTCAATAATCTATTTCTGTATGTTCAGTGTCATGCCATGAAGAAAGTTGACCAGGGGCCTAGTACAGACAAAAGTTTCAGAATGCTGATTATGATATGTTTATTATTAAATAGTTATATAGCAAAATAATACATACTTACAAAGAAAAGTTCACGCAAAATTGTATTATTAAGCCCCAAAGTCAGCTGCCTTTGTGTCAGTTAGTCCATCTGATTTCTTTACGAAGACCACTTAGATGCTGAAGAGAAATCTCACGTAACACAATCTCACAACTACTGTGCTAAACTGTGTTCTCAAGGGAGCCATTTAATAAGCTTATGTGCAGCTGGACATACGAAAGCCAGCACGGCACTGAGCACCTGCCCATGAGCCAAGGACCAGTTCCCAATTGCTGGTTTCTGAGCACAGCTGCCACAGGGCTGTGAATAGGAATTGTGCTCACTTCCTGCATCCCTTGTGGAGTGGGGAGAAATTTTCTTTCTTCTCCCTACCCACTTAAGTAAGACAAAGACATAATGATAATCTTTACAGCATTTGGATACACCGGTTGTGGCATCCTGGGGATATTTCATCTGACATGGGAACACTGCTGCCTTTCATTAGACAAATGCAATGAATGGTCCATGCAGGAAGGGACTAAAGACAAAATTTATGGAATTCTACTGCTCTGAGAAAGCCTCTTGGATTGCCAGTGAAGCAGGAAGACACACATGTTCCCAAACAAGAAAAAGGGGAAATGGTGAGATGGGCATACATGTGCAAATGCAAGTATTCTGCACCTGGCGTAAAGTTTATAGGTCCATACATGATGGCATATTGCTTAGTAACTGTCAGGCTTCCCTCCTGCCTGATCTTCACTAGCAAAAAGCAGGCTTTGATTTCCAAATAGAACTAAGAGAATGGGTTCCTTCATACAGAGATTAGTTTGGGGCTTTTTTGGTGACAAAAACTCTGTATGAAAGAAAACCAGACGGTTGGCTTATTACTACCAGCAACCGCATTTTCCACCATGAGGTCTGTAGGATTACTAATTTGACTTAGAAACACTTGCTGCTGTCTAGGGAAAACTGGCAGATCATTTGGCTCTGATTTTCCTTTTTTCTCTCTCTGCTAAATTATGCTGATAGCTGTATATGAAATAGTTTCAGATTCCCTCCCTTACTAGAAATTTCTGTAATTGTCACATGAATATTATACCTCCAGGGTGTCATATAGGGTAGAATACTACTCAGTTCATAAGAAATTCATACTCCTGTGAGCCATACTTCTGCAGTTTGAGAGCTCTGATACCTATGTGTATTAAAAGTAGTTACAAAAGAGAAAATGCTGGTTTATTCCTTTATATAACAATAGCTTAAGTTACGCAGTTTATCAGGCTGCTATAAAAATTAAAAGTATAAATTTTTGTAAATATAACTTAAATAAATCTATAATGTTTGAAACTCTGTTTTTTAAAAGGTCATTTGTTTCAATTGAATATGTTTATGGAGCACTGATAAGAGGTGGAATTTACTTTCTTTTACATTTTCCTACACTGATATTTAAAATAAAACCTATAGAGGGAGCTCTTATACCAACCATATAGACTGCAGTACACATAAGAAGGCGAATAAATGCACTTCTGTGAATAATAATTTTAAAATACAAGAATAAACATAATGAAAATGCCCCTCTTTAGTATTAAAAGGCAGAGTTAAAATTCCATTTACAATTTTAACTTTTTTCCAAAATAGATTACAGATTATTTTATTGTACTGCCAAGTTGGTTACAATTGAAAAATGCCTTCCAGTTTTCCTGAATTCCCACAGGTGTCAGCATTCATAGTTCCATTGAAAATAGTGAAACTTAAAACTACCAGAACTTGACAAAGATTGTGGTCTAATTATGAATTTAACTTAAAAATTTTACTCACATGTTTAAAACAAAACAGCATTTTACTATCAATGATATTCAAAAATAAATACTGATGTATTATCTCTGGTTAAAAGAGTAGCTAAGTTATATGAAGGGTTTGATACAACTTTTAAAATTATTGTTTTGTCAAATTCTGTGCTAAGAAAAAGTATTATTTTTATGAACAGTGTCAATAGTTTTGAAGTATTACAAGCTGAAATAATTACAAGCTGAAGACTGCTTTTCTTCAAAAGCTAAAGCAATACAATTTTTTGGCAAATCAGAAGTGAAAATTAATCAATCAAATCCGACCTTCAGCCCCATATATGTAGTTACAATGAAAAGGAATGTAAATTGGCTTGGTAAACTGTGGAAAATCACTGCCACACATATTATCCTGTAGATTGACTTTTAATTTAGTATCAGAAACAGTGCAGTTTAGAAATAAATAGCAGCTACAAAGAGGATCCCGAAATAAGAGCTACCTCAGATATCAGGGTTCTTCTGCTAGGATTAAGAATGTGACAAATACTGCAGAGAAGATACGCACAGTCTCTTAGATAATGAAGGCAAGAGGCCCCACTGATTATAGCTGAGGTGCAACAGCCTCCTGAACCTGCCTCTGCTTTTCTGTCTCAAACACATCGTCTATTTCTTTATCGTTTAACCATTCATCTTTAAAGGTAACAAAAGGCTTGCTGATTTATTTTGAATGTAAGTAGAAAAGTCATCCAATGACAATGTTTTCT
This sequence comes from Gallinago jamesoni, assembly GCA_025769975.1. Lineage (NCBI taxonomy): Eukaryota > Metazoa > Chordata > Aves > Charadriiformes > Scolopacidae > Gallinago > Gallinago jamesoni. Next base: position 22,517,778 of record JAOQGH010000019.1, on the reverse strand, counting down.
TCTAAACAGATCTTGAGAAAATTCTTATTTGTATTCCTCCCATCTGTTGAGGGGCTTTTGTTTGGTCGGTTGGTTGGGGTTTTTTTTGTCAGAAATTGCTGTCAGTTTCATTATAATGTGTTATTTTTTTTATTCTTTACTATTGTGCTCTAATACAACTTCAATACAATGCAACTGCTACATAACATGCTAAAACAGCCAGAGGAAAAGCAGTGCTAGTTCTTTCTAGCAGACCCATAAATGGTTGCAATGTTGTTTTTATTAAATCAGGTTGTTTTGAAGCAGTTACAACAGTGCTCTCAATAGCAGAAGACATGTGATCAGATTTTGTGTAGTTAGACCAGTGTAAATGTCCAATTACTCTGATAAAGTTGATGGAGTCAATCTGTGTGTATAATAATACAAAGAGAACAAAAACACAATGCAGTGATTCATATTGTAGAGACATTTCTAACTCCCAAATTGATGGCAGTTTAGATATTTCCATGCTACAACCATTTAGCTACAACTATAGCAGTAGCATATATACTTTTCTTATCCATTCAAGAAAATCTCACTGACTTCCACAGAAGTTATGTGACAAATCAAGGGCCATGTCTGGTCTGCAAATTACAGTCATTTTGAATATGCTGTTGCTTCCATTTTCTGGCGAGCTCCCCTCTTTCAGAAATACCTCGAAAGGAAAAAATATAGCACCACTTGAAGTCTTCTATTTATTTTTTTTTTAATGTTGAAGTTCTAAAATTCTTTTGGAAACTCATGCTATGAGATAATTACTACAAATGCAGTGACCTTACATTAAAATGATTTATAAAATCAATTTACAAAAATTGATTAATTAATTACTAATTAATTAATACTGTGATTCCTCTACACCCCTGGCTTTACATTATCAGGAGATAAAGTATCACACACTGTTTTTAAGAGCTGTGCATGTACTTAGCAGCTTATCCTGTATCTGCAGGTGCTAGTCAGAAAACATTTCTTTGAAACAATCAGACTCAGAGACTAGATGTTTTTACGTTTGTTCCCTCAGAAGTGAATTTTACTGGCGGAATTAACTCAAGCATAGGCAAGAAGTAAATTACCAAAAGACTACCCGAACTGTTCCACTAGAGGACAAAGCCGTTGGGAATCACTTGGGGGACCCACAGCAGGTCACAGGTCACATCAGCCAAGTGTGTGTGTCACCTCTTCAAAAGCTTATTTTTAAAAAGGGCAGAAAATGTCAAAGGAAGAGAGGAAGAGGGAACAAAAAGTGTGAGAAACAAGAGAGGGAACATCAAGGTCAGTGAAAGGAGGAGGAGGTTCTCCACGATAGAGCAGATATTCCCTGCAGCCTGCAGAGAGGAACACACCAGAGCAGATGGATATTCCTGAAGGAACTGCCACCTGTGGAGAGCCTATACTGGAGCAGATTTTCCTGACAAGACTGCAGCCCGTGAAGGAGCCCACGCCAGAGCAGAGGAAAGTGTGGAGAGGAAGCAGAGACAAAGTGGAACTGTTGTGGACTGACTGCAGCCCTCCATTCCTCATCCTCCCTGCACTGAGGTATAAAGGAGTCCAGCGTGAAGTTGAGCACAGGGAAGGAGGGAGAAGGTGTTGTTTTAATGTTTGTCTTTTTGCTTCCCATTACCCAAATTAGCAGTTATTTTTATCTTAATTGGCAATGAATTAGGTTAATCTTCCCAGGTCAAGCCTGCTTTACCCACAACAGTAGTTGGTAAGCAATGTCCTTTTCCTTATCCTCTCCCCAGCTTTCTCATTCCTGTCTTCCTGCTTTCTCTCCATGTCCTGCCGAGAACTGCGTGAGCAAGCAGCTGGGTGGAAGTCTGGCTTTTGGCCAAAGCTAAACCACCACACTAGCTAAGCTTAAAATCACAGGATACTTCTAAGGACTCAGAATTCCAAGTGAAATTGCACGTCTCTAATTATGCTTTTGAGTTATGAGAAGATTTAAAAAAAATAAATAAATGCAGGGCTCCACCATCAAACATTTGCAGAAACTAACTCTAAGCCCCCTTTCCACAGTTCTTTCCTTCAGCTGGTTGTCCCTTGCCTTTACTTTAGGGAAACCCATAAGACCTCTGCACTAGCCAAAGATGGGCTGAACGGGCACGTTCTCTCTGCACATTATCTGTCTCTCTGATGAGAAGAGATGGAAGTTAGATGAAAAAAATTTTGGGGTGAGTTCTCAAGTCAGCCTTTTTTATCTCTAGCCTCAGCTGGCCAAATCATGTCACAGCCTCAAATTATACAACAGACACTACTAAGTAATAGACAAACCCAAACCATGACACAGACCTTCCAAAAAATACCTGTACTAACCCTGAAGGTGTCAGTCAGGTTAGTTGAATATGCAACAATTCTTAATTTTCCCAAATAAATTCCTATTCAGCACCCTGCCCTGTCACCCTCTGCAAGTTGTTCTCACATGAATTTCTCTGACAAACTAGTACTGAGAGCAGAGACAGGTCTTTGCCAGCCAGCAGGCTCAAGCCCAGTACACCTCCATATTGTCTCTTACAACTTGACTACATATTAATTTCCCCTTTGATTTTAGTTAAGCTTCTAAATTCTTTAAAATGTCCCTTAATCACTTAATAGTCATTAATAAATGATTTACGACTCTATCTTTGACAAGACTGCAAAGCTTAAATGGCAAGAACTTATACCTACACTCCTGTGTAATTTCTTTGGTTAATAGTTGAAAAAAGAATGTCTGAAAACTATCAAGTTATCTCATGGGACATGATCTGTGAAATTTTTTCTGATCTGTGTGGGCAAATAGGGTCAGACTTCCCAGACAGGCTTGAAAATGAACGAAAAGCTTTGGGTATTTGATGCTGTAGGATCTAGGTCACAACAAACTACTAACATATGGGATTTAGAAGGAACTCTGCTGCAGGCAAGTGATGCCATCTGCTGTTGACCATCCACAGGACACTGAACCAGATGACTGCTTTGATTTATGACACTTCCCTTTTCCATGTTTTCCCTCTCTGTAGTACTTTGAATATAAATTTCAATACTTTTTTTTTTCCAAAGAGCATTCCATTAAGTGCTTGTGTGATCTGAATACCTGTTATCTGTCTGTAACTTAGATTTCTGGTTTCCATATTTCAAAATGAGAAAATCAGAGCAGATATGAAAAGATGGTAAAATAAGAAAAGGTAAGAAACAATGTATTCGCATTTCCTCAAAAATATGACAAAACATTTTGGTACAAGGGCTATTGAAATTAAAGAGAAAATGTTCCGTAAGCTTCAGTGGGATTTGGGTAAGAGCTGTATTGCATTAAAATTACTGGAAAGATCCATATATTCTCATAATGCTTTTTTTTAAAATTATTTATTTTTTATTTCAGTCAAACAATGTGACTGCTACAATTCTAAACTGTAAGGAAAACAGTCCACCAAGCAGACCATTACTAGGTTGCTCAAGTAGTATTTGGGATTCTGGATGTATCAAATGCTTTTAGGAGTGCTTTCAATAGGTGTTTCTTATGCACTGGAGTATTTTTTTGAAAACAAATATCCAAGTACATCCATATAAAAATATTCCAAGTGAAAAAGAAATTGTGGTATAGTGACAGTAGAAGAATCTCACAGAGCCCCATCAGATATTTCACAGATCAAATCTGTATGAGTAGTTAAGTTAAAAATCACAGCTGAGAGACTGTGAGAAAACTTGAATGTGTCAAAAAAAAAAAAAGATAAAATAGAAATACATTAGCTTCCTGAAATGTTTAAATTCATATATGGGGAAAGAAATTTTAAAACCCATCTGTTGATAAAATGTGCTCAGGAAGCAGTATTTTAGCATAAAGAACTTTGCATTTTTTTCGCTTTGGATTTTTGAATCCTGCTCTAGTCTCCACTTGACTTTATGAACTGATGTCACTTTTTTTTCCGCTTTAAAATGCCTATTTCTGCTTGAGAAGCAAGAATGCTTCCACAAAGTCTTCCTTGGGCATCCAGTACCCTATATTAGCAGCTGCACAGACATACTACTCATTTCCACATCTTGAATGATGCAAAACTCTGTGGTCCCTTCCAACTCTAAAAAAATTCAGTGAAATTCAGTTTCTTCACGGTGAGGGTGCCAGAGCCCTGGAACAGGCTGCCCAGGGAGGTTGTGGAGTCCCCTTCTCTGGAGATTTTCA
>JAOQGH010000019.1:22400962-22513388 GCA_025769975.1 Gallinago jamesoni | reverse complement strand
GGAACAGGCTGCCCAGGGAGGTCGTGGAGTCCCCTTCTCTGGAGATTTTCAAGCCCCGCCTGGATGCAGTCCTGAGTAACATGCTGTAACATGCTCTAGGCAACCCTGCTTCAGCAGGGGAGTTGGACTAGATGATCTCTACAGTCCCTTCCAACTCTAAAAAAATTCAGTGAAAACGTATATCATGGCTGTACACTACTTTAGGGAGGTCTGCAGCTTATTGAAATGCTCAGACTTTGGAATGACCACAACTTTGGGGCCCTGGTGTTCTTCAGCCTGCATGAAGGAACTGGTTCCTCAGCACGCAGCCTCACATCCCTCAGCCCATGTACAGGGCCACAGTTGCAGTTGTCTTACCACCCCCAAGTACCAATCTCTGTTTTGTTGGTGTTGGAGATTTTTATGGATGGACAGATCTGCTTCACCACAATAACAGCTCCAGAACTTGCAGAAATAATTGGAGACTGATGTATAAACATGGCACTTTTAGGTATTTTGCCACTTAGCCATTTGACATGCCAACAAGGTTAGCAACAGTACATTTGAAATGATTTGTCTTGCCATAGAGAGAGATACAAAATGTCAGATTTTCTTTGCTCTCCCAATAAATGCTTTCTTCTACAATGGGAAATCAGTTTGTTCAACAACTGTGAGCACATAATTTAATATAATATGACGGTATTTGAATTCTTATGTCAAATTCCTACACTGACAAGAGATGTTCACACAAAAAGTATTCATATGAAATGTAAGAATAGCAAGGTAAAAAATGGAATGTAAGAGAGAAAAGCAAGACCTGCAGTGAATAATTGTTCATATACAAATAACTGTATTATTTTTCTTATAGTTAAAAATTATGTAGAAAACCTAACTGTAGATCTGCAAATGTATCCAGTAAAAAGAAAACAGTATTCAATAATAGCCAGCAATTCAGTACATGTTTAATTTTAAAACATTTAAACATCATATAATTGATAACTCTGAAAGGATTCCTGTTTAAGAAATACTTTGATACAAAACTTGAAAAACAGTTAAGAAATGAGTAGCAAAAATCCAGTATATGTGGAATTAAAAGAGCCCACGTTGAAGTCCTTTTCTGATGCTCAACTTCATTATCTCATGTTCTCATTTCTCCTAAGATATATGAACATATTGCTAAAATAGTCTGGATTTATAAGAACTTTAGTGAGAATCAGAAGTAATTTTCTGAAAACAACGTAACCAAAGCCTTACAGAACAAAGGTAAGCAAAATGTAGAATACTAAAAATTGCAACCATGTGGGATTTCTTAATCAAATGGTATTTAAGAAAATGATCAGGAAAGAAGCACTTAAAACTCATGACTAAACTCTCAGCTTTGGCCTCAGCTGTGCTTCAGTGAAAATGTAGAGAAGAAAATTACTGAAATATGCTGGTTAGACAGATCTCAGCGCAGTGGGCCTAAATGGGACATGAAGGCGCTCTTCTTGGCTGTCTTCATTGCAGATCAGTGCAACTGCATCTTTTAATCACATCTGTGAAGACAGGCATGAAACTTCAGTACACTTTTTTTCAAAAAATGTGTTTTTTGCAAAATTTTGCCAAGAAAGAAATTTCCTCTCAGACATACTGAAATTAAAATAATATTTTTGATTAGTCTAACATTAATTTGGAACTCATGTAGGCTCCTGTGGTACCCATAATTTCTGAGGGCATAGGGTCATTAACATGACATGAAAGACTCATCATTAGTTGTGTTTGTATGTCTTTAAATACCTTTTAAAATTTAGTTCTAAATCCCTTTTCACAGCACTATTTACAGATATAAGTTAGTATCACTCAAGTTTTTGCACAGGAAGAGTTCATTAACTGATTCCACTTAAGACATGCCAAAACACATACTGGAAGGACTTGCTGTGGTCAGTTACATGTTACAGCCTAAAATTCAGAGTCACAGAATGGGGTTGGAAGGGACTTCCGGAGATCATCTAGTCCAAGCCCCTGACAAAGCAGGTCCACCTAGAGCAGGCTGCACAGGAACATGTCCAGGTGGGTTTTGAATGTCTCCAAAGAAGATGACTCCACCACCTCCCTGGGCAGCCTGTTCCAGTGCTCTGCCACCCTCAAAGTAAAGAAGTTCCTCCTCATGTTTAGGTGGAACTTCTTACATTCAAGTTTATGCTCATTTCCTCTTGTCCTGTCACTGGGCACCACTGAAAAAAGACCGACCCCATCTTCTTCCAGCAAATTGACATTTGAAATAAAATTTTTAAGAAAGAATTTAGGAAAACAATATGATAAAAATGTTATCTTCATATGTTTTATTTAGGAAACTCTATAGCAATAATAAAATATAGTATTTGAATATCATGTCTTCCTTTGGAATACTGACCTATGATGTAAAAGCATTAAATAATATATAGAGTATTTTTCAGAGATAATAAGTACTGGTACACTATTTAATAAGTGATTTACCTAAAACATTAGTCAGAGGTTGGATGAAAGATTTTCAGGACGTTTCCCAAAACATAAAATGAAATATAAATATTCATAGTATTCATTACTCTTGTGATTAATCATGTTTATTACAGTAATACCAGAAATCTAAAGGCATGTGGATTCCAGTGGGCTTGCTATAAGTACATTCAGATATCTGCCCTGAAAAGTTTCCAAATAGTTAATGTGACAGCAGCAAATTTGATGTTAATTTCATTACTGTTTGGAGATGCACTACAAGGAAAAAAAAGGCCAGAAAAGAAACAGTGAAGAAAATGGGTGACAAGGGAGAAGAGTTTATGAGAAAATGTGGAGTGCAGAAAAGGTAACAGCAGCTGTCAAAAAAAGAGTCAATATTTAAAGTTTAGTAGGCTTTTCAATATCCCCAGTGCCTGCCTCCACAGATGTACCTAACAGCTGGATCCTCTCGCTGATTGATTACTCTCTAAGAAAATTGCTTTCATAGAAGAAGTCTGAAAAGCTTTTTATGTCCAACAGTGATAGCCGGTAGTCTGAAGGAAGGACAAAACAAGGCAAGAGAAGGGCATTAAGTTAAAGAATGTTTGCAAATTGTCTGAACTGAATTGTCTGAACAAGGTCGGCTCTCATGCTGCAGCATTTCTAAAGGGACCCTGCCAATGTAATTTAGTCCCCAAATCTCTCTGGCTACATTTTGAAGGTTGTGTTCCTTCACTTCAATTTCTGATGTAAAAAGTTTCTATAGCTCAAAATAATGTAAAACAGAGTGCAGATAAACAGGCTTATCTATGGCTGGAATGCTCCATTATTCCCCAGTTAAATTTAGAGAAACAAACCCCCTGGAACGTAATCCTAGTGGAATTCTACCCAAGCATAGAACAGAAGATCATTCCAGTGAATGACTTAAAATACAACACCACCTTATTTTTTGGTATCCTATTCCAGGTTGGTAATTGGGATCCAGAATGGAGTGCTGAATGCAGACGGAATGCCAGAACAGAAGCCAAACCACCCTAAACCTACAGCCTACTCCAACCCTAGACCAAGGTACTGAGTAGGCAAGTTTACAGTTCACCAGGTTGAAGATGCAGAATGGTGAAGAAGACTCAGCATTTTCGTGACTTCTGAATCTCTGCTCCCCTGCACTTTTACATGTTTTATCTGTTTAAAACAAAGAAAAAGATCATGGGAGCATGGACTAGAACACAAGGTCTCCTTACTACCAAGGAACCTCTAACAACTTTCAATTTTTATCCTGCACTGGCACTGCCTGAAACCCAAGTAGAGTGTGGACCTCTACACTGTTCTGCTGCCTTGAGCGCAATAGTTTGCCCACTGGGTCAGAAGATGGAAACGTGCCGCCTCCTTCCCCGCAGCTACCTCACAGCTTCACGCCATGTCACAGAGGAAAAGCTGTGCTGCTCTGTGCCTGCCAGGGAGAGCGTGGTGATTTGTGGTGATCCTTGAAGCCTCTCCTCCATCAGAGGGCCCTTCACATAGGTGGCAGGCTCACCAGCACGTGCAGTTCCTCGGATGTCTCAGCAGTGGCAGTGCTGTGAACGTGCTAGTTGAGAATGAGATGGGAGAAAGGGACAAATAAGTTACTGACAAAGATGATGTCCACCCTAATTTTAGCTCCCAGCTTCCTCTGACTGCAGCGAGGGCATTTTTCTGGGAGTTAGGTGCAAGTGGTCTAGAAATTAAGTTGACTCACCTGCAGCTGTGGTCCAAAAGGAAGTGGCAGATGCTACCGTGTTTTGTGAGGAGTCCAAAATTCTAAGAATGTGTTAGGCTCTAAGGATGGTCTGACAGCACCTATGGGATCAAGCTCATCGGAGCTTGGCTAAGCAAGAACACCTCTCTTCTGCCTGCTGATTAGGTTCACCATCAAGCAAGGCGCTAATCTATTCTGCTTTGTCAAAACAAAGTTACACTGTGTTACTGCAGCTGCAGAACTTTCAGGCTTTTCAGAATTGCTGTTTTGGACATAGAGAAGTAAACACTAAATTCACTTTTAGGTATATTTGCCCTTTACTAAATCCAGCCTCCAGTTATAAGACAGATCTATAAAGGGAGATATTAATACCTTGTATCTTGAACTCCCAGCTGCCTATTAGAGCACAGTTCCAAAGACAAAGGTACAAAGGAAAAGTGAGTCTGTTGAGGTTAGCTATTTTGAGAACTCTAGCTTTAGTAAGTAACCTTGTTTTCTCCTCCATTATTGGCTTTCTGAATGGACATATTAGGACTTGAGGTATCTGACTTAAATGATTTCTTTTTCAACTTGCTACTCAAATGTAGTAAAACATACTTCATTTTCAACACCAGAACCCACCTTAACCCAGTACCACAGAAAATGGCTTTAGGTTTTCAGCGTCACTTTGCATCATTTCAGATACACATAGCTCCTATACTTAGAGAACAATGAATGTGCATCTTATCCTCCTAAGAAAAGAGTAAAGTTTCCTTACTGCACTATTGTGCACTTCCTTATCCATAAAGAGTATGTTCACAAAATGTCCATATCTGAGCTTACTTCCCAAACTTTTCCATGGAGAACAACTCCCATTACTCAAAAATGGGACTGGAGTCAATGCAATAGGTGCAGTCTCTGACAGACAGTAGTAAATCCGGAGTCACTTCATGATTGGGAAATCAGTGAAGATATTCCAAAATACAGTGGAAAAAATATAGTCAGAATTTGCCCCTAGAATTTTATATGCTCTTCTTCCCTGACTTCCCTCCTTTCAGTCAGTTCCAGTTAAGTCATCAGGACTGAGTGAGGGACTGCTCAATGACTGTAAGAACGGTGGTATCTGGCCTGTCAGACTGGAACGACTTACTGAGATGATTTTAGTATACGCCTGTGAGTGCAAATGGAAAGTTTAATTTCCAACAGTTTTCAGAAGCAGAGAATCTCAACATTTTGTACTTACTTAACAGGATTTTGAAGGTCAGATTTTGAAGGTCTTACTGTTTTAAATTTCTGCAACATTTTGGCAAACTTCCTCCTTATCCCCTGGTATTAATTCAGGGAGCATCACGCTGTTGGTACTATCATATATAAGAGTACTAATTCTTGCAAGACTATTGACAGCTTTTTTTTTCTTACATGTCAGCACATTATTTTTAATATTTAATTATACTCTCCTCAGGCCATATTCTGGGTATCATGGTGCAGCCTCTGTGAAGCACCCACCTTATTCTTAACTTTCACCTGGCTGTTGAAACAATGCTAACTGTAAGTGAGGCAGGATACTTCCTGGGGCACTGCCTGGGATTCAGAACTCCAGGGATCAACATTAAAATCACTCTCCCTGCCTCTGGCATACACCCTTAGAGGCGTCCACCGATCAAAAAGATATCCAGGGAGGGCAGAGATCTCCATGCATGCTGCACGACTGGTATCTAGCTTGGGCAGGGCTCTAGTTTGTTGCTCTGTCTGCTGGCATTACCTTGGTTTTGATTCATGATTATAAAAATTCTTCCCTGTTAAGCTAAGTGTTGCTACATTTGGTTCTGCTCAGCTATACTGCCTGCCAGCAGTGCTTTATTTAGCATCTGAAGTCAAACATTTAAAATGGTTTCTGTTATGTCTGCATTAATGCAGCTTTTATTAAGTTCTAAGTCCAAAGTCTCCTTTTCTCTTAATTTGTAAAATATTTTGGAGCAACCTTTTTACACTTTAGAAAGCTTGTGTGCTTTAGAAAGTAGGTAATAATTTTTAGGTGTCATAATTTGGGGAAATTCGGACAGTTTAATAAAAATTTGGTGACAATTGTGTGTCAATAGAATGTTTTAACACAACCTTAGGAACTGATCTAATATTAAATATGTTGGAGAAATTACCCTCTACTGCTTATTGAAAACACTGGAAATCTACTGTAGACTGCAAGGGAAAACAAAAGTAGAAATTATGTAAATACCTACTTAAAGCAACACTATAGTAACAGTTTTGTGCATTGCAATAAAGTTGGGAATGCAACCAGGACGTGATTTTTAGGTGTACTTTCTTAATTTTTCTTGAACCTAGGGAAAGTTACGTTATCAACTCTTTTATAAAAGTAACAGATGCACCTCAATGTCAAATAGGGAAACTTTATCTTGGAATTTTCCCAATGAGAAGATTTACAATGACTGCGGTCAGAAGCTGGAAGGGTCATCTAGAACTAATCCAGTCCAACCCTCTTCCTGAAAACAGCATCAGCTAGAGCAAGTTACTAAGGTCTATGTCCAGTTGAGTTCTAAGTATCTCCAAGGATGGAGAATCCATGTCCTATCAGGGCACCTGTTCCAACATTCTACCAACCTTGCAGCAAAAAAAAAGGATTTTAAAAACATTTAAATCAGATTTTCTGTATTTCAATTTATGCCTGCTCTCCTGTCACTGGATACTACTGAGAAGAGGGTGGCTGTGTATTCTTCACACTATCCCATCAGGTATTTTCTATACACACCTATAAGATCCCTTTCCAAGCCTTCTCCAAGCTAAACAATCCCAGGTCTGTCAGCCTCTCCTTGTATGTCAGATGGTGCACGCTTCTAATCATCTTGATGGTCATTGACTAGACTGTCTCCAGTCGGTCCCTTTCTCTTTTCTACTAGGGAGCCCAGAACTGGGCACAGTACTCCAGCTACAGCCCCAACAGGGCTGAGTAGAAGGGAAGGATCAACTCCCACAACCTGCTGGCAACACTTCCTAACTTCTCACTACCAGTCTGAACAGGAGATGACAACTCTTTCCAAAGCTATGTTCGCACAGATGCACATTGCCATGCACCCCTGAGCTCCTCACAAGAGTTTCATTTCATGCAGGAAAGCGTCACTGTCAACATAATATATCAGGCTGTCACAGAGATGCTGCCAGTTTTGGTTTCGGCGTGCCAGGCACACACAGCAGCACTCGCATTATGTAAGTGTATCAAGTGCTGGAGCACATGAAAGGGACATTTACAAAAGCGTGTACACAGTTGTGCAGACCTGTATCTTAAAATACAGTTCTGAGTTACCTTTCCATTTATACCCCAGACTTAGTGTACTTCACCTACAAAGCCAGCTCTGCTTGATGACTTCTAAAATACCATCAGCCTACATCATTCCATAAAGCAGACCCCCTTCCAAAACAGAGATTTGCAGATTTTCCCCCCCGCCATCTTCTTACTGTTGCCAGCATTTTTCCTTTCTTTTCTTTTGTAAAAATATATCTTCCTGACTCATTGTCTTGCTGCTTTACTTCCTCCGGTTTTGACCACAACATCTGGTACTGCAAGGGTGCAATGTAATTAATTAGAGATATTTAATTAATACAGCAGAAAATGTAATGAAAGAACCAAACCTTACTCACTTTCTTCAGAAGCAGTTCAGTAAAAATCACAAGCAATTTTTAGTATGAGTACGGTGAGTAGGAATTGACCTTAAGTCCTGAGAAAGCCACCACTGCTTTCCTAAAAGATCATCATTGCATTCCTAAAAGATCATCAACTAGTATATTTCAATTTAAATTATTTTTATTTCTAATCTTTATTCTCTGAAAGCCATAATAGTGTTGGTAAGCTCAGGCATGTATCTACTCTTTGATAAAATTTTACTTATTTCTACAAGAAAAATACATGAGAGAGAAAGTTAAGAAGAGGATGTAATAGCTATGAGGCCCCCTTAAATTGGAGACTGAAGTTTCCTTTCTCAATAATCCTTTCTTTTTTGTAAATTAATTTGTAACATATTTAAACACACCACATTCTAAAGATGTTGTTATTCACCCTCAGCACTTTCTGAGCACATATCAGACCTTCCTGTTTAGACAAATCCTGCGATCTTCTGTGAGAACTCATATTTGTCAGACACAAATTGTTCAGATGCAGCTTTTGACTCAGGAAACCCTGAAACTACTGATTGCTGGGTAGCGGCAAGTATAGGAGGGAAGGCATCATTCTATATGTAGACTGCTTTTATATGAAATCTCTGCTACTGGCAACTGTCAGATTTGAGCTAGATGGGGTGATATGGTCCAATCCAGGGCAGACTTCATACAGTTTTATGTTTCCTTGCTATTTTCTTATCTTTGTCATCATCTCCTTTGTTTTTCTTTCTCTCAGTTTTTAAAATCTAAGTGTGGCTTTCATTTCTTCCATTTCCCTAGCTGAATCTCCTTTTTGTTGGCATATCAGTGTATACTTTTTCTACAGCTCCACTGACAGTCTTCTCTTTTTGTTCATATTACACCACTGTCCTACTCTGATGTCCATTTAGTATTCCAGAACTGATATCAACATCATTAAAGTTTTTTCCTCCTCATTACTTCTATCCTGCATTATCTCCACTTCAGCATTTCTTTCCCTTCCCACAATTTCCACATTTTCTTCCAGAGCTTCTTTTCTTAGCACTAGTGGATCTGTTCTTGTTTCTTTCCTTCCACGTCTTTGCAGCATTCCTCTTTGTTACCTTCCCTACTCTCATAGAACAGGTGAGTTAGGAAGGGAAATAGGTGCCTCTTCCAGATGCTGGAATCAAGAGTGTGTTTAAGAGTCTCAAATCCTAATGCATTCAAACAGGAAGCATAAAATGAAGCTGTCTGCTAATTTTCCAAGGAAGACAAACAAGATTAATGAACTTCACATTGTCCTAGACAGTTATGACAACTTCTTGAAAGAAGGAATGCCCTGCAACAGCTCAGGTCATTTAGAGAGTAGCTGAACATTCCTAATGATCTTAACTAATAGAATGCTGATACATAATGAAATTTTACAGTCTAGCAACATAATTAGCTAATTGCTATTATTCTCTCTGGGTGGGAAAGGAATAGGCTTTCTTTAATAAGCTTTGGAAAATGGAAATGATTGTGTAACCCATAAGTTTGCACAGTGCAGTACTGTGCATTCTGAACTAAAGCAGTGAACTAATCGAGCCTTTGACCCATCTGCTGGCTATCAGCAGTTTGTGAGCAATACATTACTCTCTCGACTATTTAATAACAAGGATGATTTAATACATTCCTGTCTCTAAGTATTTTTCTTCCTGTTACTTTTTATTCCCACCAAATTAGGTTCCCATTCCAGATCCTATGCCATATGCACTACATCACTCTTCCTACTGAATTGAAAACTGAATCTCTGAGACTATTTATTACTCCTCTTCTCCTATTTCTTTTCTACACTGAATCCTTTCTGCACCTTCATCTCCCATCTTTCCTCACAGAGACACCAAACAAGTTAAATTGGCTCATATGGCTTTCCTCAGCTGTAGGAGGGTGGGGATGTGAAGCACATCTTGTAAAATGTCTGTCAAACCAAACAAGTAATTTCCAGAGGGTTTCTAACACCTACCAGTTGTTATGGATATCACACTATTATCACAGTTATTTAAAACAGTTTTAGATTAGCTAAATGTCAATCTCGCAGCAACTGCACAACCTTCAGGACATCTTTGTGTATATGACAGACTCTGAGCTGTGAAACGATTACTCAAAAGAACTCCATACTTCTATATGAGAATGTAACATTGTTTTCTTTATGGAAAAAAAATAATTAAAAGATACAAGATAGGTTATGCTATTCAGATGTATTATTTTGGTTTGCATTAGTCTCTTTTGAGTCTGACAGTGCACAAGATCAATTTCACTACTGTTTACTTCCACATTTTAAGTACATTGGTTAAGAAGAACTGTATGTGTTGGTTGGGTGGTTCGTTGTTTTGTTGGTTTATTTTTTTAAATTCTCACAGACTTTAGTAAGTTATAAGCACACATCTTGTTTGAGGAACAAATCAGAGGTCACAATATAAACTCAAGAGTCTTTGCACAAAATCACATCTGCAAAGGTTGACAATTCTATAAAAATGACCAACTATTGTTTTCTTCTGTTTAGTTTGTTAGCGTACTCTTTCTACTAAACCTATGAGAGATTTCTCATATAGATTAAAGTGATGAAAGAATTTCAATAGGGACTATGCAGAGCTGCAAAATATGAAAGTTTGGGTTTTTTTTTTTCCAGTGGTACACAATGGTTTATGGCATATACAGCAAGCAGCTGCAGAAAGTTCTGACAGTGTTGTCAGAGAGACACAACTCAGGAACGTGTGTTCATACAAATGCCCCAGTCACCATTGTGAAGAACCCTCAAATAATTAGACTTCGTATAATCAGCATGAATTCCCATTTTGTAAGAAACAACTACTTATACTGGTATATCTTGTAGTGAGGCAGAGTCTCAAGTATGTGATGATACATTCTGTCACCATGGAAAGGAACATGTGTAATGCAATAAATGAGAACATTAATATGCTAGCAAAGCTTCAATCCTCATTTCAACACAAATAAGGCTTTAAAAACATGCAGAATATAAATACAAGTTCTCTCAATAGTGTATGTGTTTGCCCTACCCTTATGTAATTTTCACCTAATTATTTTTTTCATTTCATTTTGTTAAATCTTTAGTTGAGCTGATCTAGTTGTCTCTAACTGTTCAGTTAGGTATACCCAATAAAGGATTGGGCAGAAAGATACTGCTATTTCACCTTTGAAAGGCAAGGCTTTTTAAGTTGCATTGTGACACAGAGTAAAATCCTGATCATCTTACATAAAAGCACCCAGTGAAATCAGTAGGATACCGTCTTGGTAAGGGGACCAGGATTTCACCCCAAACTGCACTATCATAATGGCATGAGCATTCTGTAGCATTTGGGGTCATACACCTCTATGCCTAAAACTGAAACACGAATTAATGCTTTTCTTGAAAGTTTCCATAATGAAGTATTTAGCAAAGACGTGCATGTGAGTACAGCTTTAATTAAACGTAAGTAAACTCCTACCCAGAAATTGCTGCTAGTTTTTGATGAGCCTGGTAGGCCATCTCACATCCCCGGGTTCGAGTTTTGTGCATTTCTGCATGCAGAGAAGGGCAGGTGACTGAGACATCCCCAATTGAAATCACCAGCTCCCGGTATAGAGCCACCTGGGTATTGAACTCCTGGACAAGCTGAAAAACAAAGAGGATTTACTTACATGACATGTAACTTACATGACTTTACTGACAATAACAACTGAGTTCTGAAAAAACACGGCAAATCTAGGGCTCGTTCCTGCTGCTCTCAATTTTACGGCATACGGGATGAAGTGTCCAAGCTTTAGTAAATGACTAGGGCCTCCATGGCAGCTGCCTCTTCTGTGAGCTATAAATGTTCATTTGAAGGAAAATAGTGTCTCTGCTTATTGTCTGAAAGTGTTTCAGTTATTAGTCTTAAATATTAAGCAGACAAAAAAAACCCCAGCTGTTTTACTAGTAGCATGAGGTTATTTTTTGCTATCAGACAAAAATATCTTCAGAAATTATTGCCTTTGCTCCTCCTGCTTCCTGATTAATAGCGCATTTAGGGATTGGAATGTAGCATTTGCCTTTACACAGGCGCTATTGCTAATTTGTTTTGTAATGATTTCTGTTCTGTCACTGGCCTCTAACCCAAACTTCAGACTTAAAATTGATCTGAAGTTACTGGCTGAGAAGATGTACCAGGTAGGCACTTTCCAGTTAGGATTCCAGAAAGCACTTTTTCTGATGTGTGTGTGGTGAAAAAACAGACAAAGTAGTAAATAAACACTTTAACCTCTACAGAAATCCAGCAGATACACATGGGTGCTATTAGATAAATGAGTAACTTTTACAGTGACGGGAAGCTCATTATAGTTTAGTTCCACTGATTATGTACGTGGGATGATATTTTAAGGAAACGAAGCATTTTCTGTCTTCTGAAAGAAAGCACATCAGACCATTTGCTCCACATGGTGGCGGGGGTGGAAGGCAGGGAGCAACAGAACAGAGTATTTATTTATCTGTGTTTTGCTAATTTGACCTCAATTTCCAAACTACATAAAAACAGACAAGAGTAACTGCTCATAATCATTACCACCAGGAGTCCAACATATCCCAACACATAAGCATGCTTAAAACCTGGATTCTGTCAGATCTACCAAATTTTATAATCATGCCCTCAGATTCATACTCAGAAAATAAACAAGTCACTTCTCCTTCAGGGTTACATTCTGCCTGTTCATGCATCCTACTATAATTACTCCATGCAACTGAGAACTAGTGTCAGGACCCGTTTTTCGGCCATGCTTTCTTAAATTTCCTCATAAGAGCAGCAAATAGGTTTCTCTGCTTCTGGAGCAACAAAACGATCCCAGTGAATTCCAGTACATCTGCACCCTCCCACCTCCTGAAGCTGGAGCAAAAGCAAAAGCACACGCCAAACAAAGCCCCAGGCAGATTATTGGCTAAACCTGGCTTCAACTCTCTCATTCTGCAGCTTTAAACATGGCATGAAAGCAATGGAGAAAAAAAAAAAGAAAAAAAAGAATGTGCTACGTTGTGTCATAGTGTAATTACTCTGCATGAAGAAAAAGAGAAGTGTCTCATCCAGGAAGGGGTAACTGGTTGCACCAGACGTATTTTGCCAGTGCTCACCTGACATCCCCTGTCTAAACAGAGGATACATTCAGCCACCTCAGCATTGCCAAGAAAAACAAAACCACACTGATGTTGCAGTCTCAAGACCAAGAACAAGAAAAATAAACCCCTGGCTTTATCTCTCGAATCTTGCAGCATCTTGACAACCCATCTGTAAATCATATTTTATTCCTAATCAGTGAAATTCTACAAGGCTAGCACTTCTGTTTAACTAACCACATTATGCTGTCGGGAATGAGAAAAAAGGCAGGACCCAGTGGGATCCACTTGTTGGGTGTATTTATAGAGCTACTTTGGCAGCTTTTGTTCCTCAGTGCACTGGGAGTTGCTCCCAATTTTGAAGTATCAGAGTGGATATCTGCCAGCACAATTTGCAGTATTAGAGGAAACAAATTGCCAAAATCCAAGCAGAATAGAAGTAGCAGGTAGGTACATTTCCAATGTTATTGGACAAAGCTTTAGCAAGATCCAGATTTTTCAAGTAAAGTGCTAGCAACTTCATTTGTTTTCTATTTCTGTCATTGGTTAGAGGAACAACGTTGGGGCCCAGATCTCAAGACGCCAGATAAAGGGGCATATGGTGCTGGTTTGGAGGAGAAGTGTCAGGATCCAAGCATTTTGAACACGAATAGAGAAAAACGCCACACCATAATGTGACAGTCCAAAAACAACATGGATGCAGGTGCTTGACTTGTACAGTTGCAGCCAGCTATCTCTGGGGCAACTGGAAACAGGTACCACGTATGAAATTTCAGGGCCTCAATTCTGAGTCCCGTTTTAGAAGGATTTTAGGGCCGGAGTGTGGTTGCTGCCCAGGACAGCAAGCAGAGAGTGCAGAGATGCAGCGGAGGCAACTGTCCACCTGCTCGGGCTCCAGCGAGAGCAAGTCGGGGGACAGATTCGGCCGGACCTGGCAAAAAAGAAACTCCAGCGGTGTGCGCCGGGGCGAGGGGCTGCTGCTCCACCCCGGTACCCAGCCCGGCTGCCCGAAGCTCTCCTTTCCCCCTCCCCTCTCCCCTCTTTGAACCGCTCCCATGTGGGTTGCGGGGCAGCACCCCCGACGGCGACCTGCAGTTTTAAAAATAGTGCGGGTGCACGTGATGGGAATCGGCAACCCGCCGCCGGCGACGAGGGGCGCTGGGGAAACAGAGGCGGGGGGGGGAAACAACAAACCCCAGGGAAGCCCACCGGCGGTACCCACCATCTTGCAGTCATCCAGGGCTCGCTGGCTCTGGTAGGCGCCCTCGGAGCCGCTGCCCCGCCGTTCACCGTCGCGGCGGCGGGGAGAGGTCTTGCTGCCCGGGAAGATGGAGGCGGCGGCGGGGGCGCGGGGGCGCTTCCTGCGCCCGCTCGATGCCGCGCTCATGCACGCGCATCCGCCGCGCGGAGCCGCCCGCTGCGCGGGGCCCCGCGGCCGCGGGCAGCGCCTTCCCCCGCCGCCGCCGCCGCCGCCCCGGGGAGGGGAGGGGGTGCGGGCCCCCGCCGCTCGTCGGCCGGCGGGGAACGGCGCCGCTCACGGCAGCTGCGGGCGGTTGCCTGGCGCCGGCGGGAGAACCCGGCGAGCCCCCTGCAGCATCGCCTCCGCTACCGCGGGGAGAGGCGGAGGGGCTGGCTCCTTCCCTCCTTCAGCAGCATGTCAGTCCCCGCGGAACCGCCCCGCCGGTGGCATGCTCCGCCGTCCTCCTTCCCGCACCGGCGAAGAGCGGGGGGGCGAGCGCGGCCGTGCCCGGCGGAGGAGAGCTCCCATCCAGCGGCCGCCGACACCTGCCCGATGCTGCCGGCGGGTGGGGGGGGGGGGGAGGGGGGGGAGGGGGAAGAGGAGGAGGAAGGACGGGGACGAGCCCGCCCCGCCGCGGCACTACGCGCTCCCCCGCGGCGCGTCTCGCCAGGGCGCCCGCCGGCAGCCGCTCGGAGGGTCCGGGGGGGGGCGGCGGGGGCCCGGCGGGCTGTCGCCGTCAACAGGGCGCCGCCCCCGCAGGCCGGGAACGCCAGCGGCAGCCGCACCCCCCGGGCCTTGCCCCCCCCTCCCCTCCCATTCCCCCTATTCCCCGGGCCTCGCTGCCTTCCCACCCCCCGACACCACCCCCCGCCCCGAGTCCGCCCTTGGCGGCGCTAGGCTCGACCGTCCGCCCGCTGTCCCGGCCGCCGCGGGAGGCGGGTCGGCGGCGGGGCGAATGGCCCTCCCGGTGGGGGCCCTCCCGGTGGGAGCCCCCCGGGAGGAGCCGGGCAGCGCCTTGCCGTCGGGTGGCCGCAGCCCCAGCGGCACCCCCCGCGGGCAGCGCTCCTGCGGGCTCTCGCACGTCGCCCGACCGGCTTCTGCCGAAGTTGACACTAATCTTCAGGAAGCCTCCTTAGAAAATATTTTTCTATTTAACAAGGGCTTGGTTCACCGCTCAGATTTGTTTTCTTTCCCTAAAAGCCATCTTATTTTGGGGCTTTAAGGAAAACATTTGGAGGGTGTGATGCAACTAGGTTGTCTTGTTCACTGCAGAAAAAGATTAAATAAAAATCGATGGGAGAAATTGTTTCCTCTGTGCTCCAGCACAACAGTGCAGTCGCAGTTTACCATTTACCAAGCTGATGCTCACAGTGTCCCCAGGCCTGGGGCACTGGTCCTTTCAATGCAGGTGGCTGTGGGGCTGTGCCCACACTGTGCCTGTGGCCACCTTCCCCTGGGGACTCCACTGCCCTGGGGCGAGCTACAGCCCGGGTCAGCTTCAGCTCCAGGGCTGGTCCTGTTCCTCTCCGTAGCTAGGTAGCTATGGCTGCTTAGATCATTTCTGGTATAACGATTTCTCAGTTAAATCAAGGGGTTTTTTTTATGTTTCATTACATCTTCTTAATACCAAGGGAGTGCCAAATTTATCACACACAGAAACCTCACTAAGGAGCTTGAACACACCAGCAATGGGACTGTGATCGGTTGAAGGCCCCTTTTCAGGCTGTGCTGAGTGTTACCGTAACACAGACAGCCTCCTACCTACCCGCGTCTGAACACTGCCTGTTAATCTGCTTTGTTTGGATATTTCCTGCTATTTTCCCAGAAATGAAGCTACAGGATATTTGTTAGTGCTGAAAATTTTGCAGCACTTGCAAGCATTGTCATCACTTCAGCTAAAACGAAAATGTTCTTGTAATTATAAAGTTACCATTGTAAACATACTACTAGATCTTCAGAGCAGTAAGAACTGGCAGTTCACAAGTGCTATTTTAAGGACACCACACTTTTTTTTTTTTTGGTAGTAAACTTAATTCTATTACTCATAGGAAATAAATGCTTGAATTTGGTGCTGCATGAACACAAGCTTTGAGCCAGGACATCCTATTGCCTCCATGTACAGACAAACCATTACCTAATGACAAGGAAAATATTTTAATACTGGCAAAAAGCAAAATGAACACATCTCCTCACATCTATTAGAACAAAACATAAGTATTTGTGAAAGGAAACTAAAACGTTACTATGCCACATTAATGCTGGCATTTTAATTGCTGCTTATGTATCATTTTAGTCCTATTTCAGTCTATTCCAGATCTTATTAAGAGCTACTGTAATAGCAATAATGAACTAATGCTAATATTAATACTAAAACCAACAACAATAAATCTACCAAAACCTACTAAAATGTGTGCTTATATATTACCTGTCTTGGCTGACGTTTCAGTCCCTTGAAGTCAATGCCAGAAGTCCCACTGAGTTTTAAAAAAGGTTAGAAATTTAGTTCCTGGTAATAGATCTGCCCTGTATAAATCTGAGTCAGAGCCGAGTTTTGCCCTTCAGCCAACATCTGGAACAGTTTTGAAGTCCCACTGACCTGCAGCATGTTCAGTCTTGATTGTTTATATATTCAGTGTATTGACATTTAGAAATGGATCTGGTGATTCTTTCTGTAATTTATAAGATCGTGTGTTTTCGTAATTCTTCCAGCTGACCTCTGAAATCATCATGGAACAAGATAGACTTGATGGTATCCCAGGGTTATGTTGGAGAAGCAGGAGTGGCAGGGAACAAGTCTGGGATATGTAAGAAACAACGATTTTTGAAGACATCCCAGTTCTCAGGCTGGGGCAAAGAGCTCCAAGCTCAGCCACCAAATGCTGTTGCAGGGCAGGCAGTGGGAGCAACGAGACTCAGTTTGAAAATATATACCACCAGGAAACAAAAAACTCTCTTGAGAAAATAGAGATACATATATATGCTGCAAGACTTTCCTGAAAAGAGAGAGAAATGGTTCTCTCCTCTAGTCTGAGCTAGAGGTCCTG
Organism: Gallinago jamesoni; assembly: GCA_025769975.1. Taxonomy (NCBI): domain Eukaryota; kingdom Metazoa; phylum Chordata; class Aves; order Charadriiformes; family Scolopacidae; genus Gallinago; species Gallinago jamesoni. The sequence goes on along the minus strand of JAOQGH010000019.1, from coordinate 22,496,211 downwards.
TCACAAACGGCCTTACTCTGGCTTCGTCTCCTGATGTTTAATGGATTGCAACAAGCAGGGGCTTGTTGCTCCCTCCCACAGCATCTGCTCAAGACCATGGGTAGGTGACCTTGAAATAAATTCAGAGTACTTGGCCTGTTACATAGTCAAATTCTTCAGCACCTCCACAGCTCATAAAGAAATAGAAGTAAATATGAGGCTTTGCTATACCTAGCCTATATTATAGTTCTAAAAAATCAGCTTAGATGAACTTTTTACTTATGAGGCTCTCCTGTTCCATTTTGTTATAATCTTTGTCTAATGCATTTATTTCTCTGGTCGTTGGCTTCTGGTAATATTTCCCCAGGGTGAGTAGATTGTAATGGACTAGATAAGTTATGAGAGAGGCACTGATTAGCTGGGAAATATGAGGAGATGTCTTAGGAGGTTAAAAAAAAAAAAAGGGCAGGAAAAAGGGGGCAAAGGGATAGAAAAGGAAAGGAAGGCCATTTCTGTAGAAAGAGATACAGAGACATAAGATGAAACCCAGAAACAGGTACCAAAGAAAATACAGAAAAGCAATTCTGCGTTATATCCTTGGGACAGAAACATAAAATATGAGTTTTAAAGTTAGATTGAAAAGGAAAACTTAAGATCCTAACAAAAGAGACTTTTTCATGATTCTTTAAAATATTTTTTTGAGGAAAGTGAACTGTCTTTGTAAGTAAATTTTAAACAGAATATAAATGTATTCCCTGGAAATGCAGGGTGAGATCAGTGTCTGGAGGTAAGTACCCAATTTTTATGTGAGACTTTCTGTGGGGTACAACTGTTTAACTCTCATAAACACTGATGTAATAATGCAATTGAGAACAACAGTTTCAGTTGCCATTTCTCTTTTATTAATCATTTCCTACTGGCTAGGAAGCAGGGAAAGGAGTGTCACAGGAGGCACTATTCTGGCCTGATTGCAAAAATAATTCTTTAAGGTATCCGAGGTGTTAGTCTGCCTAACTTCAGGTGGTGGTAGCTCCCTGCACCCCTTCTCCTCAGCCTGTGCTCAGTGCAGGACTTTGTAGCAAAGATTACACATTAGTGTATTTTTATTGTCCATTGGTCCAATATCAAGATACAGAAAAATATTATACTTAGTTTTTTTAGAAGTCAATACAATATTTTTGACCCCAAATACAGTAATTGAGCCTTTTAAAAAAATGTCTAAAAATAATTTGCGTAGAAACTGTGCAAAGCAAAGACATCCCTGTCTTGTGAAATTTATAGCCACAGTTCAACAAAGGCTAGCAATATATTAGATGAGATAGTAAATAGGAACATTTTTCTAAGTTCTGTTGCATCAGTCTCAACACTTTCCAAGTTTACTTAGGAGACTAATGTCTGTGCTGTGTATTAGCAGTGGAGATGATGAGGAAGAGGCTTATTTTGCTTGCAGTAACTGGAAGTTTTTAAAAAATGACGTCATTAGTTAGTCCGTCTGTGCCTGTCAGCACCATACAGGTGTGTTGCTCCTGGTTATGAAAGCTTAACAACATAATGAAACAACATGCTTAAGCTAGCAAAAATGTCAAAATGACTTAGTCTGCTTTACTGCCTTCTCTGTAAGTGTTGCAAAAGACTGCGGCGCTGAAGTCATGCCCTGAGGATGCTAGAGATTATTGCTGTGAGATTTTTGGTATTTAAGAACTCTTGTATTCCTTAAATCAGAGAAATCAGATTATCCCAGATAGGGTCCCAGATTCTCTATTTCCCTTACAACTTTTATTTACGTATATAATTCCACCATGAACGTATATGGAAATACCTGTGGGAGCACACAGGTAGATAGATTTGGCTGTGTCCAATTTAGCCGGGTTTGGCTAACACAATATAGGATTTAATGGCAAGAAAACCTAAGAAGATGGCCCACACAATCAGATAGGTTTTGCATTTACCTCTACAGGTATTTTTTTTTTAAATATAATATCATTACTAAAATAATGCAAATTATTTTAGTACTTCATTTATTTAGTACTTCATCGGCATCAGTATTTAGTATTCCTGAACAGCACTTCTGTTAATATGAGAAAAAACCAGAAGCCTACTTTAAAAAAATAAACGTTGCAGAAATTAAGAATTATTAATGAAAAGAACAAGGCTAACATCAGTAGTTATGAAAGTACCAATGGAATAATTTACCTTTGGCTCTAGTGTAGTCAATAGAATACAAAATGATTACAATAAAGAAATATAAATTTTCCTTAATGTTATCCTTTTTATAATAGAAAATTTGGCATAAAACAAAGTCACACAGTGAATGGGAGATAAAAAATACCACTGATAAATCCTCCTGTAAATGTCTGCAAAAAAGCCAAGAAAAATAATATTTAAGATCATAAAGCACAAACCCCTTAGTAATTTAAAAAATACTTATAGGAACTAACAATTTAAGTTTTATGATATTATTAAAATTCCTTATGAATAACAAGTCCCATGACAAATTTCATAAATGACTGGGTAGTGAAATATTAGAAGAATGTCTTATACATAATAAATCCCTATGTTATTTATAGAATGGTGAAAATTAAACTCTTAAAGTAAAACACTCCTATTGTTAAAAGTAGAATAAGAACAGGTATGGGGAAGGAAACACTATGGATTTGTGAGGAGCTGTAAGACAGAGGAGCGAGAGAATGTAGCTCTAGTCAAGTTTATTTAACAAATTAATGTCTATAGGTGTCTCCATGCTTCGGTACTTAGAAAATACAATATTTGGCATATAGTGATTTGGAGGCCACTTGATGGATGCACAGGAGAAATACATGGGGTTTGTGCTTTTTATATTAAATGTATAAATTGCAGTCCTCTGTGTATTCAGGGAACATATACTTAATTCAAAAAAACCCAAGTATAATCTTTTGAGAATCTGAGAATAACGCATAAATACTGAAACCGAATTATGTTCATCCCCTTACCCCTACAGAAAAAATGCCTGGACCAATACAGAAGCCCTCTACTACATCTTCAGGAATCTGTCAAAAAGTCATACGCTTTATAGAAGTGGAATAGATGGCTAAATTCATAGTAAATGCATGTCCATGGTCATTCTGTAGACCCGTGTGGTTGGTAGAAATAGAAGTCTTGTACAAAATTTCTGTTTTAGTCAATATGAGAAAGGCTTTGCCACTGTGGCTATTCTGTCTCCTAGTTGCATGGCTTAGGTGTACAGAAATGGAATACCAAGCAATATAAACTATACCAATGAGACGAATCTTGCTAGTAGGCTACATGTATACTTTCTTTATTTCTTTTTTATTATTATTATTTTTAAGAACAGTTATTTTTATAACATTTCAGCTGTTCTCTTTTGAGATTTGAAAAAGCAAACATCTGATAACATTTAAAGAAGGAAAAATATTTTCAGATTTCAAAAGCAAGTCAAGGATAGTAAAATTTCACTACTGTAGCTAATGTAAATATAGCACAAGAATTATGTTGTTACAAGGAATAATCCAAATATGACTCCCAGAGCTAGTCACCTAATGAAAATCTGGAAACTAAATCAGACTGGACACACAGGCTGAGTCAGTTTCACAAAATTCCATTTGTGTTACAAGAGGATGAGAATATAGCTCAAAATTAGTAAACTCATTGGAGGGAGCTGTACTCTGAAACTTCTTCTGTTTGCCTTCGGAATTGGGCCTTTACGAAAAAGCCTTTACTGGCTACTTTGTATCTTCATTTTTCTGCCCGTTCTGGTAACTATTCACTAGCTATGTGTATAAGAGAGATATTGTAGCCCTACAAAGCAAACTTTTTCTTCAATTTCAGTTATTCTGTTGTTGCACATTTCTGTTAAATGGTCAGAAGAGATACAACATTGATTTTTTTTTAAATTGTCATTAGTTCACTTAGGAATTAATGTTTTCTTGACATGAACAGAAATGAACAAATTCTTTTAAGAACTATCATCTGGACTGTTACTGGTTCAATATATTTGGTTCAATATAATATGGTTCAATATATTTTCACATTTGAAAGATAATTCGAATAACCACATTTTCATATTTTCTTTAAATGAAAGCTTAAATCACACAGAAAATGATGTGGTTTCCATATAATTGTCATTACGACACACCACAAACAACGACTTAATCTACTTTTGATACACGTCAAGTGCAGCACAGTTCATTTTTATATGAAAATGCAGGATGGGTTGAATCAAATGATCAGTAATTTCATTGGGAAACCTGAGCTCTTATTCTGCCTACAAGCTTTTTAGCATTGCTGCTCTGAGTATCTATGCTGAAAAACCAAGTCATTCTTAATAGAAACATAGACTGCCAAGTGTCTTTGTTGTACTTATCCTTAATTACTATCACCAAGCTCTTCAGCCTACTAAATTAACCTTTTATTTTATTTTATTTTTAATTTCATGGGTATAATTTTCAATTCCAAACAAAAGAAAACAAAACCTGCAATTGTTCTTGATGCATGCTGTACACTTCTGAGAATGTGTGACATATAAGGACAGTAATGAGGACCTTAATTTTTTGCTTTCCTGACTTTTAAATATTACATTATCTTTTTAAAAATCTAGAGAAGGATTAAGAATGATGGTGCTGCCTGATATTATGCCAAGGACATTCACCAAAAGCAGGAAGAGTTTTAAGGAAAACTAGAATTGAATAAACTAGGGAATTTAAGAATATGAAAAATAGAATATGAAAATCAACTAAAAAAAAGCATATGAATATCCATATGAAAGGAAGTGCAAGTTCCATTCTCTTCTCCCCCCCCCCCCGTCCCTCCCCCAGTACTTCAGAATGGTAATGTGATGGCTTCTCAGAAGACACTGTCTAGTTTTGTTGTTATATTATATTGTGGTGCAAATTGTGGTGAGTTGAAGACTGCTTAAATTTTCATGCTTTACCTGTGCAGAAAGTTTGGGAATCCTTATTGTCGTGTGGTTGTGCTGGTTTGCTGCTGTAGGCTTGCAGTTTTACCTTGCTGGTTGGTAAGTGAGGGAATGGAGAGATTCATAAATAAGAGAAGTGGCCTTCCACTTGTGGTGGCAGCTGCTTTTCTTGGAACCTGAGAAACATTAAGATGAAGACTCTGGCTGTCAACTTCCATCTCTTCTAATTCTTCCTCCTGCTTTCTTCTTTGCAGATGACAAAAAGAAGAAGCAGCTTTTCTAATAATTCTTACTTAGGCTTTGCATGATAGTAAAAAAAATAGCTTTGGAAGAGTCAAAAAATAGTTAAACATGACCATGCATTCTGGAGAGAGAGGTTTAAAGGAGACATATGCACCAAGACCAATATTTCTGACAATGTATTTCAAAGGCAAAAAAAGGAAAGCAGCTTAAGTTTTAATGAATCTTACTTAGATTGAGAAAAGGACACAGCATGTGGGAGGACCTGCAGAGATTCAGAAAGATATAGCACATCCTTGTCTTGAAATATGTTTTTAAATCCTGCATGAGGCTGTTGTGCTGCCAGTAAAGAGCTAAAGATTTGAGAATGTATGACTAGTCTCCTAAAAATATAGGACTGAGTTATTGTGTAAAGGCAAAGAAATAAGTTATTGCTTTTAATGTTGTTGCATGGATTTGTGTTTTCATTCTTGTCTTTTCTTTTTCCTGTTCTTTTTAACTTTGTCCTATTGTTTCTTTGCTTTAATTTCCTCACAGTTACGCTGTATGGTTTTTCAATTGGACTGTTTTCATCTTCTGTTTGTTATTCTAGTCTCATGTTATCCTTCTTCTCTATATTTTGTTCTTATTTTTCCCATTTCATTTCTCAGTCAGTTCTCTGTTGTCCACATTCCCATCTGTTTTTTTCTGTGTGATCAAAGAACAGTTTTGTGTTCTGTTCTTCTACATGACTCGTGGAATGACAGTTTTGGATTTAGTATGTCAGATCTCCAAATGTGAACAAAATTAAAAATTTATGCTGCATAGGCTAAGAATCATAGCATAGAATTATAGAATCATAGGATTGTTTGAGTTGGAAAAGACCTTAAAGATCATCAAGTTCCAACACCCTGTCATGGGCAGGGACACCTCCACTAGACCAGGTTGCTCAAAGCCCCATCCAGCCTGGCCTTGAACACCTCCAGGGAGGGGGCATCCATGATTTCCCTGAGCAACTTGTTCCAGTGCCTCACCACCCTCACTGCAAAGAATTTCTTTCTGGTGTCTAATCTAAATCTCACAGCTTCCCTTCCCTTGCCTTTATCCCTGCTATATATCATGATGAGGTAGGAAGATTTATCATACAAATGATCTTTAAAAATGGCCCAAAAATTCATATGTAAACACAGACTACACTACATGGAAGACTTAGAGGTCCAGATCCATAGTCCTGCCTTTGTTCACCATGAGTAACCACAGAAGATTGGAGAAATCCCATGGAATACATGCTGCTTATATAGAGAATATATGTAAATATATACGTATACTGCGGATGAATACCTGTTTATATTCTGTTCTTCCCCTTCTCCCAGGGGAATGACAAAGCCAAAGGAGGACAAAACAGTTTGATCAACAGTTCAAGGTGTAATCAATGAGTTACTCTTAATGTGGAGTTAACATGAATGCAATTCAGCAGATGTTTGCTGACAGTTCAAGTGTATTCATCTGTGTTCTCCATACCATCCAGATGATAGTATTGGGTATATCATTACTAAATTAGATGACATGAATCATAGAATAGTTTGGGTTGGAAGGCATCTTAAAGATCATTGAATTCCAACTCCCCACCATGGGCAGGGACACCTTGTACTAGAGCAGGTTGCTCAAAGTCCCATCCAGCCTGATCTTGAACACTTCCAGGGATGGGGTTTCCACAACGTCTCTGGCAACCTGTTCCAGTGTCTCACCACCCTCAGAATAAAGAATTTCTTCCTAGTATCTAGTCTGTATATCCCCTCTTTTAGTTTAAAACCATCACCCCTCATCAAATTGCTACACTCCCTGATAAAGGGTCCCTCCCCATCTCTCCTGTAGGCCCCCTTCAGGTACTGGAAGACTGCTATAGGGTCTCCTCAGAGTCTTCTCTTCTCCAGGCTGAACAATCCCAACTCTCTCAGCCTGTTGTCCAGGAGAGGTACTCCAACCCTCTGATCATCTTCATAGGCCTCTGCTGGACTTATTTCAACAGGTCCGTTTCCTTTCTATGCTGAGGACTTCTGGAGCAGGACACACTATTCCAGGTGGGGTCTCATGAGAGCAGAGGGGCAGAATCACCTTCCTTGACCCTTGACCTCCCTTGACCAGCCGCCTTCTGATGCACCCCAGGATGTGGCTGGCTTCTGGGCTGCAAGTACACATTGTCAGCTCATGTTGAGTTTCTTATCAGTTGACACCCCCAAGTCTTTCTTGGCATGGCTGCTCTCAATCCATTCTCTGCCCAACCTGTATTTGTGCTTGGGATTGCTGTAACCGCTAGGCTTGATCGAACTTCATGAGGTTCACGCAGGCCCACTTCCCAAGCCTGCCCAGGTGGATTCTGTGGAGACTGAAAATACTGGAAGTAGAAAACTGGGAAAAAACAGCAGTTCTCAAGTACACAAAGTGGTGCAGCATAAGGAAAGGAATAGACGATTTTTTCTGGCATCATAGAAATACATAATAAATTTCAGCATGAATATTCAGGTTATATTGAAAATTCTTTTTAATGTTAAGGGTAGTGAAGGACTGGATTAGGTTTCCACAGGAGACTTTAATTCAAGGTTTTTAATAAAATTATAGACAACCTTCTGCCTGAAATTATGCACGTGTTGTTAATCATCCCTTGGGAGGGAAATTGGATTATAGACTCCTCAAGGTCCTTTTGAGCAAAATTCCTCTGTGACTTTTTGGAATTACAAAAATATCATGTCAGCTTCATAAGAAATATGAACTTATAAATTTTCCTATACAGGGTAAAAACTGCTTTCCCAACCTTCCACAGTCTTATGAAAGGTTTTGTGATTTCATGGAAGTTTATTTGTCAATTCATGAGACAGAAAATTTTTCCCACTGTATTTGCTACTACTTCAGCATTTTTTCCACTTCTCAAATTCAGTACTGCTGCAAGCATTTCTTAACATTCAGTTACTGGAAATGCTCTTCCCACCAGAGGACTAAGGAAGTGATTTAATGACATCACAGTGTCAGTGCTATTAAATATTCCAGAAATTTGTACCTCTTTTGAAAATAGGAGTATTGAAGAAGTAAGGAAGAAAAAAAGGATGAGAAAAGGAGAAACATACACTAACTTGAAGAAACTAAGCAGAAAAAGCTGAAATGCAACAGACAATGCTTATGAATGATGAAATAAAGTGAAATGGAAAGTGATAAGAGAGCAGCTATTTATGAGTGAAGTTCAGACTGAGAAAAAACAAGTCAGTGGGACATAGAAAAAGAGCAAATCCACATTTTGTCTGTATCCTTTTTCTATTTTCCCCTTCCTTTCTATTCAGAGAACACTTACTACTGATATTTGGAAAAAAAAAAAAAGGAATGTTCTAAACATTGTTCATCTGTTTTATTTGTAAATATTTTCAGTTATTTTGAGGAAATGCCAAATGAAAGCTTTACTAATTCAGCAATGAAAAGGAAGCTACAAGTATGGATGAACAGCAGCAAGTGTGTGTCAAGTGGACCTGGGTTTTGCGTTTGTTTTTTTTTTTTCCTTGTAGACTTCCAACAGATAAAAAAGAGTTTGACTCCTTGAATCCACTTATTATTTTTAGTGGAGACTGCTTATATCCATCAGCTTTATGTGTGGAAAAAAGGAATACATGATTGCTGTTTTAAATGTGATGTCCATTTGCAGTCTTTTGTAAATAAGCCTAAAATAAGCTGAATTTCACAATACCTGTGGTTTGTGGGTTTATTCATAGTTGTGGGTGGTCATCTGCAGCTTTTTGGTTATAAGTTGTCTCAGGCAGGTGTGTTCTTACCTTTAAAGCAGCCTGTAGTTTTTGCATTGTCCACACAGCCTCAATTCTTGAGATGATGGGTAGAAACATGTTGCTCTGATCCAGGGGCTGAAGTAGTGCTCTGAAAACTTCAGCATAGACCTTTTCACAGCAGGACAAGCACATGATTTGTATAGCGGCAGCACCTTTGTGGCTCTTCCAGCCCCTATAAGAGGTGTACCACAGTATGTCTGTGCTCTGCAGAGCCTGGCTTCATAGGATTCATAGGGTGTAGGGCATGCACTTTTGCAGGCTCTTCCCTAGAACTCCCCTCTACAAGTGGAATATCCCTTTCAAGGGTGAACAAAGAGTCAAAGTTTGCCTCTAAGATTGCAGAAATAAAAGGAAAATCTAATCCCAGAACTATGGGGCCATAATATAAATTCACCAATCAACAGTGACTTCTCAAGAAAAGAAAACCGCTCATCTCTAATCTAAATGGTATTTGTAGGGACTATGGGACCACTACTTCATGGGACATGTCCAAGACCATTTAAGTCTTGGATGTTCACGGATTCATGGATTAGACAGAGTTGGAAGGGACCTCTAGAGATCACCTAATCCAACTCCCCAACTAGAGCAGGATTGCCTAGAGCACATGACTCAGGACTGCATCCAGGCAGGTCTTGAAAATCTCCAGAGAAGGGGACTCCATGACCTCCCTGGGCAGCCTGTTCCAGTGCTCTGTCACCCTCACTGTAAAGAAGTTTTTCCTCATATTTGAGTGGAACTTCCTATGTTCCAATTTATGCCTGTTCCCCATCGTCCTTTTGCTGGAGACAACTGAAAGGAGTCCGATTCCATCATCCTTCATCCTTCATCGTCCTTTAGGAACTTGTAAACATAGATAAGGTCTCCTCCCCTCAGTCTTCTCTTCTAGAGGCAAAAGAGTCCCAGCTCCTTGAGCCTTTCCTTGTAAGGGAGGTGCTCCAATCCCTTAATCATCTTTGTTGCCCTACGTTGGACTCTCTCCAGTAGTTCCCCATCCCTCTTGAACTGGGGAACCCAGAACTGGACGCAGTATTCCAGTTGTTGCCTCACCAGTGCAGAGTAGAGGGGGAGAATGACTTCCCTTGACCTGCTGGCCACACTTCTTCCTTTGCAGCCCAGGATTCCATTGGCCCTCTTGGCAATAAGGGCACATTGCTGGGTCATGGAGAGCCTGCCATCCACTAGGACTCCCAGATCCTTTTCCACAGTAGTATTTTCCAGAAGATACACCTCTAGCCTATATTGGTGCCTGGGGTTCTTCCTCCCCAGGTGCAGGACCTTACATTTCCCCTTGTTGAACCTCATTAGGTTCTTCTCTGGCCAGTCCTCCAGCCTGTCCAGGTTACGCTGGATGGCAGCACAGCTGTCTGGAGTGTTGACCAGCACTCCCAGTTTGGTATCATCAGCGAATATGTTGAACAGGACTGGGCTGAGTACTGACCCCTGGGGGACACCACTGGTTACAGTGCTCCAACTTGACCCCACTCCATTAATGACAACACTCTGAGTTCTGTCACGCAGCCAGGACTCAATCCACCTCACAAGTCTATGCAAGATTTTTGACTTGGTCTGCAATCTGCTTCATAATTAACAGGCAAACCATACAAAGTGTACTTTTGTAAAGAAATACTGTTTAATAAACAGAGTAATTGACTCTTAGTTGAAACAGACTTTGCTTTTGATGTGGGCAGCAAGTGTTCAGACTCCTGAATGAGATTGTGACAAATAGTTTCAGAGATAGCAGACAACAAAACTGGCTACTGAAAACAGCAGTGTGGTAACCCAGGAAATTATGAGACACAAGCTAGTTTGTTTGGCAACTTCCCCTAGAAGTAAGGCAAAGGCCTTTTAAGGTTGCTAAGACAGCACAAAGCTTCTTACAAGCCCAAAGAGAAAGCAAAAATATGTCAAGTAGATGATTCTTCCTCCTTATGGATTTTTATTTGCTTGTTTTGCTTTGTGTTTCTAAACATATCTGTCCTTTCAGTCGGTTGAGTGGAAGGATGAGGTCAGCTGGTCTTTTTTCAGTTCTTACTATTTTTGGTTATTCTTTTGCAAAGCTCAGATGCTATTTAATTTTTAGGAAGTAAATTTAATTCCTTATAATCAAACTTGGGTTTCTGCTCTTGTTTTACCTATACTCCACAATGAGAATATATACAGCAAGGAACATGAAAAGATCATATTTTTCAAAGAAAAGTACCATAAGTGGTTGTACACATAAAAATCTGCTTGTGTACACTCTAACAGTCACTTTCGTATTGAAGAGCCTTCTGCTCATGCTAGTATTATTTCAAGTTTAATATAAGTATGTAGGATTCGGCCCTTAGCAATTAAATCCTCTGCAGAAGCAGCTTAGCATCCAGAGCCCTCTAGGATAGTTCATTGAAGAGGGACCTTTTCAGGGACTACACCAGTATTATGTCCAGGATTTGAACCAAAAGCCCACCTACTGCTGCCTTTGTTTAGGATCCTGTAACATGCACAGACTTGAGAATACTGTGGCCTGTGTTATGCCTACCGTTGAACTGTTTAATGTTTTTTATAGGCTACTGAGAATTATTTTTTCCTTTACTCTATATTCTTTCATGTTTGGTGCAGAAAATTAAATCATACTAAGCTGAGATTGTTTTCTAACCTCAGCTATCTGGCTGGTCATTAAATATATACTTTTTTTCTCAAGGCTTCATAAAAAAATGCTCCCATAAGGATGATTGCCATGGTTTAAACCCATCTGGCAACTTAGCACCACACAGCTGTGCACTCACTCCAACCTCAGCTGGGATGGGGGAAAGAATCAGAAGAATGAAAGTGATATTGATGTGATATGATATTGAGACAATTTAATAAGTAGAACAAAAGCTGTGCACACATGCAAAGCAAACGAAGGAATTCATTCACTGCTTGCCATTGGCAGGCAACTGTTCAGACATTTCCAGTGAAGGAAGGCTCCATCAAGCGTAATGGTTACTAGGGAAGGCAAAATGCCACACCTCTAAATGTATCCCCCTTTGTTTTTCTTCCTACAGCTTTGTGTACTGAGCACAATGCCATATGGTACAGAATATCCCTGTGGACGGTTGGGGTCAGCTGTCCTGGCTGTGCCCCCTCCCAACTTCTTGTGCACCCCCAGCCTGCTCGCTGGTAGGGTGGTGTGAGGAGCAGAAAAGGCCTCGAGTGCTGAGCAACAACCCAAAACACATCAGTGCACCATCACCACTATTCCTACCCCAAATCCAAATCCCAGCACTATACCAGCTGCTAACAGGAAAGTCAACTCTTTCCCAGCTGAAACCATGACAATGATTTATGATTTTTTTAACTTAGGTAAGTTGTGACTTGCAAGAAATAGGTGCACAAAAGTGCCCTTTACAATAGTGTGTATTTACAATAGCTACAAGTGGGCAGCTGCAAGTGCTCTGTGTCCAATATTCTGTATTATTCTAGATGCAATTAACTGTGCTTACATTGTGGCCATGGGATTTTCCTGCTTTTATAAATAGAGTTTAGATTTATATTTAACAGGAAATTAGTTTTAACAGGAATTAGTTTTCCCTTCTATCTTGAAATGACATCCATATTTCGTGCTGATACAACTCGACTGACTTCAGTAACTTAGATTGCAGAGTAATGTAGTCTATTTTTTAAAATTGTTTCAGTTTAATTTTAATGAAAAGTTATTCTAGTGCATCCATGAGTTGTTTACTATTAAAAGACATCACCTTATAAAACTTAGCTTTAACTTCTTCTATGAAAATGGCGTTTTAAAATCTTGTCAATTACCTAGTTTGATCCTAAAATGTTATTGTATCTGCAGAATATAGGAAAGCTGATAGTAAAAAACAGTACCCTTGACATCCCTCTATGTGTTAGCTCCTGAATTCTTGAGAAAATTAGTTGGTGATAGTATATGAATTATGTAGCATATGAATTATATGATTGGTATATTGATTAATATGAATTAATTTATCCTTTATTCTGAGAGCTATTCATTCAACAGTCAGAAGTAATGGCAGGGTGAAAGAATGCAGCATTCAATAACATTCTGTTTTATGGATGCTGGAACTTTCTAACTGGAAGCTGTCTATCTGTAAGATTTTCCTTTATTATGGGTATTTATTCGTAACACAGTAGCATTACTGTAACACTCCAACCCCTAGAGCTTTATACTCAAATCCCTTATGTTGCATTGCATAGTGCATTCCTATCATGAATAAAATATTCCTGCAAAATATTAAATTTAAATAAGATATTTTTTCTGATATGTAGCACTGGTTGCATTGACAGCCAACCACAGGTACATTCCTATAAACCAGTCTTTGCCATGCTGTAGTAGCATGGCATCTTCTATATTCTCTGCTCCTGAGGGGACTCCAGAGATCACAGAGAATTTTAATTGTATTAACAAGAGATGTTAAAAACTAGCACACATTACAGTAAAATTTTGAGACTCTTAAAGTTAGGTTGATTGTGAAGTTGATTGAAATTCCTGATCTGAACTGTCTTTAAACTGCAGAAATGTTTCTCTTGCTGACCACAGGTTAATTTGTTTTGAACATTTGACTGAAAGAGTAGTGAATAAAATTTCTCAGGAAATGCATGTGGGTGATGATGATTCCAAATAATTTATTTAAACAATAAGCTGCAACCTGTTAGTTTGATGTACATCATTATCAATTGTTATCATGTATTCTCAGGTTCTGGCTCAATTCTTCTCAGTCTTCTTATAGGATTTCATACAATAATTTGAATCCTTTTACCTTCCCATTTGCAAAGGGAACAGAAAACAAAAAGAGCTAATTTTGACTTTTCAAACCTCACAAGTAAAATCACGGATATCCTTTGTATTTGAGAAGTGATTCTCTGCATGAGAACAAGCTCCCCTAATTCAGTCACCTATAAAGTCGTCTCTTGCAGTCAGTCGAGCTTTCCTCCTACGGACAATGATGGATAGAACTGTATTTATTACTTTTGTGGGAATGTCTCAATTTTATCATCTTACAGCAGGTCTCGATCACTTCTGCTGTCTACTATCATTATCTGCAAATCATTTATACTGTATATAGTAAGAAGAAAGGATAGACTGGAATTACCTCCACTTAGATAAACTCCAAAGATGTATTTTGTAGTTTTGTTGGTATTGTTAACTTCTTATAAGTATGGATGTAAAGTGGAATCTAGAGGGCATTAGAAGTGTTGATATTAATTTTATTAAGGCCAAAACAAATGATGTTCTATGTATCTATTCAGATTTATGGGACTGAAGGGATAATACACATTTTAATTTTTTTTTTTCCCCACTGAAAATTACAAAACAAATCTGGTCTTTGAAAAAAATTTCTAAAATTAAGGAATGTATGTTGCAAATAATATATTGGGAACCTTATTACTCAACATTTTTTAGAAGTAGTTCTTTGTCCAACTGATACACAGCTAGATAGCTGTATAAATACTGTGGGAAGAGCAGAAAGTAATCTAGGAAATCCTATAGCAAATGTAGTACTAGAAGATGCTTATGTTGATGTAGCACTAGCTACTTAGGTCACCATTTAAAAAATTTTTGGTAACCCAAAGTGTTTAATATGTTAATATTTAACCTTGGAGATGTGTCTTAATTATTTTGTTTCTGAGTAAGTAAAATATCTGAGTAAGAACAAGTCCACTAGTCAGGTATTTGTAACACAAAATAAAGCCTTTAAAGATAGTTATATTAGACGAAAAGAAACCTCAGAAGAAATCAGGAACTTAAAGTTAGCAAGTCTTAATGCCTTTTATATCATGTAAACATATGTATGTTACATATATGTAACTTACAGAAAATGTCAGCATGTTAATGTGTGAAGTAATCACATAAGCTAACTGCTTCAGATTGTGATTGAAGTACAGTAACATACGTCCTAATGCATATATGAACACATAGTCTTCTGAGGAATAATTTTAAAATTGGTATATATAGGTTAGATGGTAATGATGGTTCCCATTGCTTGAAAGATCTGCTTTTCTGTACACTCTCTGTCTCTGTGGTTGTTTTTATTTTTTACTTTTTGTCTTTTAAAGCATATGGTACCCAAGGCAGGATCAAGCATATTGTGTTTGTAGAGCAAATATGGTAAGAGTGAAGAAGGATGCTAACTTAAAGTACAGCCGTACTGTAACGAGACAAAATAGCTTGGGTGAAACCCTAGTTGTAGTCTCACAAACAACATATTTTTGCAATTATTTCCACTCCTCAATCAAATAAGAAGCAACTTGAGAACGAATTTCCTACATATAAAACCTTGATCTTACTAAATCTGCAGTGCACTTGGTTTTGCCAAATATGCTTTAAATCAAAATGAAAGTTTCTACAGGTCTTCATATACAATCAATTTTGGTGGTGTTGCTAGATCTATTTTCCTGTTCTTCCTAGCTAATAATTACCCTCTTTATACTAGTATTTGGGGGTTTTATTGGTGGGGTTTTTTTCTTTTTTTTTTTTTTTTTTTAAAAACCGATATTTTACCTGGAGCCTCAATGGCTTTGGTTTTAAATTGGTTTTATTTTATGATGGAATGGATTACAATTGAGATTTGGCTTCTCAATCTACTAAAGTATACAATATTAAAAAAAAAAAAAAAGAAACAACACACCTCTGACTCTCATTGTTAAATCGACAAGTTTGCCTAATTTTCTAAGGCTATTTAATGCACATAAAGTTAAGTATGCATATACATCTTTGCAGTATTGACTCCTACATCACTGTTATTTGAACAACTTTTTAACACACATTCTGTCATATTTAGCATGACCTCAAACCACAGCTAACCACAAATCTTTCAATACATCAATACATCTATTATTTAGCCAAATGTTTACAGAAGAAAAATCCTGATTTTCTATACGTCCTTTCTTTAAACTGAGTCACCCAGCAGAGGATTTTATTATGGATGACCTTTTTGCTGTCCTCCCTCTTGTAGATCCACTACTAGTAGTCAAAATTGCAGGGTGACAGCTTTTGGAAGCTTTTCAAAAGGAGTTTTACAGGTACCCAGTTCTTGATGGAAAATCTGTAGAGTGATCAGCCAGTCTGTTCTATCTGTGTATGAAAATATTAGTCGTCTTAGACACTTAAAATGTTTCACATAATACTGATAATGGTCTCCCAAATCTTGTGTCATACTGGCACAAAGTATAATGATTTTTTCTCTACATGAAACATTTCTAAAATTATTGCTATATTATGCAAATATAAAACCCAGAATAAAATCTCAGATACCTTTGGTAGTGTGTTAACACAGATGATCAGTTCTTGACTGTTGCCAAGAAAAGTAACAGCTGTTGCCTCAAATACCCTTATAATTGTAAGATACTTGGTGCAAGTATGATCTTATTAATCTTATTATTTTAAGACCAATGTCTTTTTTGCTCTGAGTCTGCTCTCATTGCATTGTCCTGAATGGTTCATTAATTTGATTTATTCCTTTTCCCTACCCAGTATTTGTCTTCTTAACTTCCAGATTTCTTCAGGTAGCAGCAATAGAATTTGGACTTCATCCAATGTAGAACCAGGACACAGAACTGTAGGAGACTCAGTGAAAAATCAAGGACTGTATCTGCAGGAAAGTAAAGTCTACCAACTTGCTGTTAAGAAATACTTGGCCAATGCAAGTTGTGATATGTTTGTTGTTATTATTCATGCTTGTGAAGCTTTATTCCCACAAAGTGCAATCTGATTGATTTCTGAAGTATGAGACTATACTGGATTATAATTTGACTCTTTTCCCTTTTTTCTCCATCAATTTTCAAATTCCTTTTTTTCCTAATATTCCTATGTGTCTTTAGTTTGGTAAATACTCTTGCCATCCTACAAAAGATTAAAAAACACAGATATCAGGCCTATTTTTAAAATCTTCTAGTAAAGTTCACACATGCAAATACTATTTTTGCATATTCAGATTAAGTATAGCTATTTGTAGCCACAATCTCTCAGTTTTAGTTGCATGAAAAATGTACATGTTCAATCTTGAAGTTTTTTGAGAATGTAGCTCCAAGCAATTTCAACTTACTTTTCAAATGAATAAAAAAATCATGCTAAACAAAAAATCAAACAGTTTTATTACTAATGCTTTTGCAACATTGCAATTCAAAGTAATTTTGAAGTAGACATTTAAATGTCTACATTTACAGAGCTGTCATATATGAGACTATAACTATTTCTCTCAGAGACCTGTTTCTTATGGTGAT
This sequence comes from Gallinago jamesoni, assembly GCA_025769975.1. Classification (NCBI taxonomy): domain Eukaryota; kingdom Metazoa; phylum Chordata; class Aves; order Charadriiformes; family Scolopacidae; genus Gallinago; species Gallinago jamesoni. Next base: position 22,479,054 of record JAOQGH010000019.1, on the reverse strand, counting down.
CTTTTAACAAACCAGTGCACTGGGAATTTGAATAATACAAATAAACCTATATAATACCAAAGGTACAAAATATTGGGACATCAGTCTATGGGAACTTTATCAGAATGCAGCTGAGAAAAGGCAGGAAAAATCCTGTAAATCCACAGAGCAGCTACTTTATGAATATGGTAACACTTCCTCAGATAAAGGCTGCTTCACAGATTATTCACAGTTGATTGTTTTGGGGTAATCACTCCTGCAAGGCATGTAGTGATGGTTTTCTGAAGGGACATGGAGGAGGTAGAAAAGGCCCTGTTTTGAATCTCTAGTCCCCTTGTAGAAAAGTGGATTTAACATAGAGAGGCTTTTGGATTTAGCATATAAGGCTTTCAAAGGACAAAAGCCTTTCTGATAAAGTCCCCTCTTCTCACAAAGAGCCTGTGACACAATTATTTTTTCAGGATGTAGGTCTACTGATATATCCTGGCATTGCCACCATCTATCTCCTTTTCTTTCTTAGCCTCTCATAAACATCTCATAAACGTCCATAAACATTTGGAAAGGGCGAAGATTGTATCTATCTCCTCCAGGCACCTGTGGCAAAGGTTTTGTTTTCCTGGGATTTCCATGGTCACAGAAGTTGGAATTAATTTAAAATAGCTTCAACAGCAAAAAGAAGGCTTTAGAAGCAGATAAGACCAGATTGTGATTGGAAGACCTCCTTCAGCTTTGATACACCTGAGACTAAAGTTGGATATGTGGATTTTGAGTCCTGATTTACTTGGGCAGGTATGAAAAATCTCACCCAAGATTTTATTATTTACAGCCATGAATACAGCTCTTCAGATTTTTTTTAGATTCTTAGTGATGCTTGAATGAAGCTCTTTCTTTTAGAACACTCTTTACTTATAAGAAGGGATGGATGCTGATCTAAGGGATTCTTTAGATGACTACAATACTAACTTAAAGGTCCTCTCTGTAAGAGATTTTTGCCATCTATTCATGAACCTTACAGGCTGAAATACATTCTTATTTTCATATCAATAAACTATGCTCCCATCCCAAGTGTGAGATGTAGAAGGAAAATCTAAAAAATGGAATTTGCTTACAGGCACTTTAAGACAGGACTTTTAATTGTCCAGAAAGCAGTTCTCCTTTAGTCAAAGGCATGCAAGATGCTCAAGAAGTGAGGCATTAATCTTTAACATCTACGTTTTTGCACTTTAATGAACAGTTTATGGCATGTTCAAATACTGGCTATCTTGAATCTTGCTCAATTTTTCCTATGCCCAAATGGCTGTGGAGAAAATGCTGTCTTTTATTTGAATCCTATGTCTCACCTTGTGAATTTGCAATAATGGTTTTTTTTAGAATATTTATTGCTTCATAGACAGGACATGCAGAATATGGTGCGTGGTTTTTAAACTGACTGCACAGCGGGACAGAGAAGTCACATAGTAGTAGATGCAATACCAAATTTGTTTTTGTCTCTTCCAGAATAGGATAAAGAAGTCTACCTGACATTCTGGGATAGGCACCTGTTACATACATATTTTTGATCCTAAGAACAGTGTGAAAAGCAAAGCTAGTTGAAATCTTATTCACAGATCTAAACTACATAAGCCAGACAAAGGGTCACATGCTCCTATGAATGGTGCTGAGTAGCACAAAAAAGTCTATCTTAAAGCATCCACATTAGCTAAACCCTTCTATTTGTAATTTGCCAAAGTAATTTCTAAGCTCATATCTGTAAAGGTTTCAAAAATTCTATTGGTAGTAGATGGTTTTAAGAAAGTATGAAGTAAATCAGGTCAAAGCCACAGAACAAAAGCTAGAAACAGTATTAGCATTCCACAATGGAGACCTCAAGATAATGCAATGATGATCTAATTTCTGATGAAAGTAGATGTCTTAAAGTTCAGTGGGAGAAACAGAGGTTCCTAATTTTCCTTCTAAATCTTTTCTTTGACTGTACTCCCATAGGTTCACTGGCTATGCCTCTTTATCTCCAAACGCTCTGTGAATTGCTTTATTCTCATTTTTCTGTCTTCGAAAAGCCAATGAAAAAAAGCAACCTTTTTTTCTGTTGGACCTACTCCTAGCACAAGAGTCTTTTGATGGATAATAAAAGTGGCCTAATTGATGTCTTCCTTACCTTTCCTTATTGATCCTGCTGCAGCAGACATGTTGGGTGCAGAAAAGAGTCATCATATTCACAGCTCACCCAAAGCTAAAACTGCCCCTCATTACTTTAAGTGGTTCATGAGAACAGTGGGCTAGGGCTCCCTAATGGGTTCCCTGATACATGCATACAGGTCAAGCCAGCCTATTGTCCCTCTTTGAATCCCGTACTGGCTCCCTCCTTATCACCACAACAGATTTAAACTCTTTTTCCTCACACAGAATATCAAAAACAAATTATTCTCTTTCACGATTCTCCCTCTCAGCTCTCATTGTCCTATGATTCAAACTCACTGAAGATTTCTGTTAGAATAATCGATATTCACTTTGCGCAATATGTTTACCATTCTCAGTCTGTGGATCAGCAGGAATTTTTGAACCTTTGAAAAGCTCCTGGCACTACAGGCTCATATGCGTGGACCCTGTGTGTACGTAGATCTCTAGTGTCCTCACCGCACAGCATGCTCATAGTATTTCTGAAGGAACAGGTAGAATGTGTAGAATTCCTGTTAAGGTTTTCTTTCACGCTGTGGATTTGAGGGCCAAATTTTTTAAACAGCACTCTGTGTAACTAACTGGTAGGTAAGAAATCTCTAGCAAAAACCAATAGTAGTTCAGTTGAAGCTTAACATATAGCTTCAACTCATTTGAGTAAGTTTGAAAGTAGAAACCTGGCAATGAATAGTTCATCCTACAAAACCTTCAACAATCATGGAATTAGCCATCCATGAAGTTTGGATTATTTAACAAAATTTCAGGATTTAATAAACAACTGGGGCTTAAAATTTTTATTAAATATACCGGAGTTAACATCAGTTAAGAATCAGATTAACATTTAAACTGTTTAAATGATCAGTGGTTAATATCATTATTTTTTTTCCATTTTTAAATATTATATTATAACATTTTGGGAATTTGCCACCAGCCTTTGAAGAAAGTACAGTTAAAAAGAAAATCAGTAAATGCAGTGCCTGCTATAAAAGGAAGGATTTGTCACATTTCCCAGGAAATGAACACTCGTGACAACTTGGAATGGTGAGAGAGGAGGTTTTGTACATGTTCCCCATGGCTCTCAGCAAGGACCACAGAAACTATGAGTCTGACAGAATGTGATAAACATCATCAAGGGGAATATAGTATCTAAAAGCTGCATCTTCTATGAACTGGTAATGTCAAACACCATTTTCTTAATGAATGCTCAGCATAATTATGTTGTGTTATTTTATATTTTCTTTCAAATGAAGTTGAAAATTTTCCTTGCTATGAACATTTATTGGAAATAAATGCTGAATTTATTTGTGTGTTCATCCATTATCTGACAAAAGAAACACATTTTCTTGCTTTTTAAAAAGATTTTTAAAAAATTGAGAAACAAGTGTTCAGATATTTAGTAATTGAGTCTTGCTATATTAAACCAACTTTTTCCTATTCTTGCTTAAACGTTATTGAAAATTTCAATTAATTTTGAAGTCCATTATTTGAAAGTGTTAGCATGTATAAATTTGCTTATAATATTAAATAAGAAATATATTTATCAATGTAAAAATAAATGGCAAATCTGCTGGTTTCTGATAAAATAATAACTATTGCAAACATACTAATGCTTATGTAGATTACAGTAATGATTGCAGGAGGATACGTAGACAATTAGTATATACTAAAATTGAAATGGCAAATATTCCAATAGATCACAGATCATAGAAGAGATAGAGTTGGAAGGGACCTTAAAGATCATCAGGTTCTAACCCCCCTGCCATGGGCAGGGACACCTCCCACCAGAGCAGATTGCTGAAAGCTCTATCCAGTCTGGCCTTGAACACTTCCACGGATGGGGCATCCACAGCTTCTCTGGGCAACCTGTTCCAGTGTCTCACCACCCTCACAGTAAAGAGTTTCTACTTAAAACCTAATCTCATTCTCCCCTCTTTCAGATTAAAATTATTACCCCTCTTCTTATTGCTGCCCTCCCTGATCTCTCCTGTAGGCCCCCTTCGGGTACTGGAAGGCTGCTACAAGGTCTTCCTAGAGCCTTCTCTTCTCCAGGCCGAACAACACCAACTCTCTTAGCCTGTCTTCATAGGGGAGGTGCTCCAGGACCCTGATCACCTTTGTGGCCCTCCACTAGACTCATTTTGACAGGTCAATATCTTTTTTATACCTGGGGCCCTCAGAGCTGTACACAGTACTCCAGTGGAGTCTCACAAGAGCAGAGCAGAGGGGCAGAAGCACCTCTCTTGACCTGCTGGTCACGCTTCTTTTGATGCAGCCCAGGGTACAGTTGGCTTTCTGGGCTGCCAGTGCACATGATGGCTCACGTTGAGCTTCTCATTCACCAGTATGCCCAAGAACTTCTCCACAGAGCTGGTCTCAACCCACTCATCACCCCAATATTTTTCTTTATTTAAAAGAGAAGTGTCTCCAGAGTTTTAATCAGGTATTACTTTGAATTACTGTGGTTTTAATATGATTAGTACTATAATTATACCTTCTCCCTATATATAGCAACATATAAGAAAACCTAGTAAGCACATTCATACATACTATTGCATTAATTAAATACTAAGAGGTTTTAAATAGAAAGTGGTTTTAGCTACATTTAACTCTATTTCATTTTTACAGGACCTCACAGAATGTACTGAGGTCATCAAGCTAGTGATGCTTTTAGAACATTGAAATTTTGGGGTTTTATTTTCCAAAGTAAAAAATTTGTTTTCTAGGAGCTGGATTCATGAAGGATCATGACTAAAAAGGGCTCAAGGTGTCAACTTACTCAGATCTTCAAGTTAGGCATTTACAAAGAGAACTGAAATTAAAAACAGGACTTAGATAGAATTCCCTCTACCTACAGTAGAAAAGATTAGATGCAGGACAATGAGATTCACAATAGTCATAGGGCGACTGGGGGTAACAGTCCCTAAAATGTGAAAGGCATACCCAAGACTGCTATTTGCCTCTTCTGCCCTTCTCCCATATATCCCAGTCTAAAGCATGTAACTTAAAGATCAATTTTCTGCGAACCAGGAATTTAGAAACTCCATCTCCTGCACTTAATGTGTTTAAGCTAAAATAGAATCATAGATACATTTAGGTTGGAAAAGATCTTTAATATCATTGAGTGAAACCATAATATATTATTTTTCTTTACTTGATAGTTAAGTGTTGCTGCCCCTCACATGCCCACATAATCACGTAGTGCTTAGGGCATTTGCTGTGGACAAGGAATATTTAGTTCTAGGACAATATGCTTAAACAATTTTCCTGGAAGCTCTCTGGCCACGAAGCTGTAGAAAAGGATTAGTGTGATCCACGATAAGCATATATACCATTATACATAGCAAAGGCTGCTATTTTAAGGGGAATTTGGTATCCAGTACTTTTGGACAAGTATAGGACTAATTCATTCCGTGTTACAGTTCCTTCCTGGGAATAAAAGAGAAATATTTGGAAAGATGCAACCACTCAGTTTCCACTTTTTTCACAGTCACCTAGAGCCTGTTCTGGCACTGCACAGGCAGTTTGCAGAGTCATCTGACCACACTCCGTGCCATCTGTATGATTTCCTGATGCCAAGCAGTACTGCATACAGCCAGCTCTGCTGGCTCTACTCCCTGTGAGGATTCCTGCACTAAAAGGGGAGCAGAGCACAGGAATTTCAGAAGCAGTATGGCTGTTGCAGTGATACAGAAAAAGGACTAGTGGGAGACTGGATTTGTCCATAACAGTAGGTTAAAAACACGGCACTAGTTGATGACTTCCATTGCTGAAACATGACTCCATCCTTACCTGTTCGGAACACCTTCTTTTCTAGGGCTTGACATTTTCTTCTTCAAGTCCTTTATGCTAGCTGCATCACAACTAGGTTACTGTGCGGTGGCTGGACTCACCGCTTTGCCTTTCAGGAAGAAGCATAAATGAATCGCAGTTGCTGATGCATTTGAAGATTTAAAAAAAATATTATATCATTCATTATGTTTGAAATAATTTGTTACCCTGATTTTGAAATCTACCTGTTATTAATGTCTAAAAAGTCAGTCATTTCAATACCCTTAAAAAGTTTTTTTTTTTGTCTTTACCATATATAACAATTGCATTTTTTTCTAATGTAAACAGAAGGGTTTCTTGACTCTCAGGTTTGTGTAATAACTACTGTCTTTCTTCTGTTGGTTAAAAAGCTTAGACATGAAATTAACTAGGTTCTTGTGAGTATAGAATAGAACAATATTTAATAAATCACATTGTGATTTATATTTTGTTGCCTGAAGTAACTTGATGTCTGCAGCATTTAAAGGATTAGGCATTTTGTCCTTTTCCTGCTGAGGGTGCCTAGCTAAGCAGTACACAAAGGCTAGTGGAAATCTTCCAGAAATCCCTTCTTCCCAGTAGATCACAGACAAATCCTGAAAAACTTTTAATGCTAAACTTCTTGTAAAGCAGTACATGTTGTAAAACATACCTCTTTTTTTTTTTTTTTCCTCAGTCTTCACTGGAAATCTCTCTTCCCATATCTCTTCAGTGGATGGACAGCAAGGCAGGGACTGGGGGAGCAAAGTTCCTTCCATTGTAAGAAATCAGGTTTGAAACCACCTAAGGAACTGAACATATAGAAGTCTATGGGACCTGACAAGATGCAGTGCAGAGTCCTGAGGGAATTGGCTGATGTAGTTGCCGAGACATTCTCCATGATATTTCAGAAGTCATGGCAGTCAGGAGAAGTCCCTGGTGACTAAAAAAAGGGAAACACTGCAGGGTAGGAAGGAGGACCCTGGGAAGTACGGACCTGTCAGCCTCACCTCTGTGCCTGGGAAGATCAAGGAACAGATCCTCCTAGAAGCTGTGCTAAGGCCAGGGAAGGACAGGGATGTGATTCAAGTCAGCCAGTGTGGCTTCACCAAGGGCAAGTCTTTCCTGACTAAACTTAGTGGCCTTCTATGATGGAGTGACTACATCTGTTGGCAAGGGAAGAGCTACAGATGCTGTCTATCTGGATTTCTGTAAGGCCTTTGAAATAGTCCCCCACAACTTCCTTTTCTCCAAGTTGGAGAGATATGGATTTGATGGGTGGACTGTTCAGTGGATTCAGAGAAATTGGTTGGATGGTCTCATCCAGAAGGTAGTGGTCAATGGCTCAATATCCAGATGGAGGCTAGTGACAAGTGATGCCCCTCAAGGGTCCGTACTGGGACTGGTACTGTTCAGTATCTTCATCAATGACATAGACAGTGGGATCGAGTCCACCCTTAGCAAGTTTGCAGGTGACACTAAGCTGACTGGTGATGTGGACACACCTGAGGGACAGGATGCCATCCAGAGATACCCGGACAAGTTCAAGTAGGGGGCCCATGTGAACTTTATGAGGTTCAACAAGGCCAAGTGCAAGGTCCTGAATGTGGTCTGCGGCAACCTCCAGTATCAATACAGGCTGGGGGATGAAGGGAGAGCAGCCGTGCCAAGAAGGATTTGGGGGACTGCTGGATGAAAAGCTGGATGTGAGTCTCAATGTGTACTTGCAGCCCAGAAGGCCAACTGTACCCTGGGCCGTGTAAAAAGGATTGTGGCCAGCAGGTTGAGGAAGGTGATTCTACTCCTCTACTCCACTCTTGTGAGAACCCACCGGGAGTATTGCATCCAGCTCTGGAGTCCTCAGCCCAAGAAGGACATGGACCTGTTGGAGTGTGTCCAGAGGAGGGCCACAAAGATGGTCAGAGGGCTGGAGCACCTCTCCTCAGAAGACAGGCTGAGAGAGTTGGGATTGTTCAACCTGGAGAAGGAAGGCTCTGGGGAGACCTTATTGTGGCCTTCCTACTGGAAGGGGGGCCTATATGGAAAATGAGGACAAACCTTTTAGCAGGGCCTGTTTTGATAGAACAAGGGGTAATGATTTTAAACTAAAAGAGAGTAGATTCAGACTAGATACAAGGAAGACATTTTTTACATTGAGGGTGGCGAAGCACTGGAACAGATTGCACAGAGCAGTGGCCAATGCCCCATCTCTGGAAACTTTCAGTATCAGGTTGGATGGGGCTCTGACCAACTAGATCTGGTTGCAGGAGTTGGTTGGGGGAGTTGGACTAGATCCCCTCCTTCCCAAACTATTCTATGATTGTAAACCAGCCTTTTTTTTTATTTTTTAATAGTCAGTAAAGAATTTGGTTAGTAGCTGCACAAGCCACACATGTATAATTTGGCTGTCCCTTGAATTAAATTATGATAATAATGATAATTTAGTTACTGTTGCCAAAATATGTGTTAACCTGTTGAATTAACATAATAATATCATCTTGTACTTGTCCTTTTCATTTGGGGAGCTCTAAGTGCTTTGCACTCTGAGTATTGTTGCTACTAGACTCTGCATTGAAAATGGAAGTTCTGAAGAACTTGCTTCTACAGATTAAAAATGAGAACTTGACCTGCAAATCACTCTGAAAATAAGGCAGTTAAGGAATAATAGATAAGGAAAGAGAAGGGTATCTCATTGTGTTGGCATTGTTATTGCTACACTATACTCCTGTCTTAAGCAGAATTAAAGAAAAATACCAGTACAGCTTGCTCATTTAATGCCATTATGTCATTTTTTTGTACTTTAGAATTTAAGTCATAGTCTAGACAAGAAATAAAAATGACATTGGGAGCCTTAACTCCTAGGTAAGTATAATGCAAAACTATCAGAGAATTTTCTAGGTTATGCAATTGCTGTTCATGTGAAATTGTACTGTGTCCATTGGAAAAATCTGTGACCATGCAGCTAATTATTAACTTCCATGCTCATTTAATTCGCAAGTCTTTAAAAAGACAAAACTTGGGGTCCACTTCTTTAACACAGAACCAGATAGAGCTATAAATTGCCTGTAACATGAACTTCTTGCAAGCATTCTCTACTTGATAAGATATAAAAGAAAATTAGCATATTCTTCCTTCCCTGAAGTCTAATTCAAATTATTTTAGAACTAGTTTAACTTCTGACAGCTGAAATGCATACATTAGCTAGCTAGAGCCATCTGCAAGGAAAACACATTCTTACCTCATATGCTTCTAATTGGAACGTGTTGTCTTTCAGCACCATCAGATGCCATGCTATGACTGGTAATGAATTCTGGAATCATGTACATTCCTAACAATTTATAATCTGCATGGATTAAGGACAGGCTTTTGTGAATTTCAGTTACTTTCACATGTTGATTTTGAGTCGAAAGGGTATTTCTTGGGTAGAACACTAATTATATGAAGAGTTAATAGTCCCAAACCAGGGATTATTTTAGGGAGACTGGAATTACATAGGATTCTTTAAAGTATTATTTTTCACATTTCATTACACAGGATCATCATTTAGATTTTTATGTCAATATCTAGCATCCCTTATTTTATACACATAATACAGTGAGACTACATGAGGTTTCCCTTATGAATTTCATTCTCCAGCCCAGAAACAATGGAGTACATTATATGATTAACATTTTAATACTCTTTTTTTTTTTTTAAGGCTGAGTAAAAAGAATTTTAAATAATTTGTTTTTAATATCAAATGACTTACCATGATCTGGCATTTACTTTTTCTGCTTCTTCTTCTTGTTTGAGGATAAAAGATTAGCTGTAGAGTGTATTTTAAGTGATTGCCTGATTACATTTTAATGCCTTACCAGAAATATAGAAATATTTTAATGAAATGTTGAAAATGTTATCACTATCACTATCACTAATATAGTGTCAAAATGGTATGTATCACTTGTATAACATCAGTCTAGAAATCATGGGAACAGTTTAATTTCACTTGTAAATTAGTGGTGAGGTGTTCAGGGCATGAAGATGAAGGAGTCTTTCCAGATTTTATAAAATAGATGGGGCATTAAAAAGTGTGGCTGAGGGAAGGCAGCATTGCTGATGGTTCCCAGAGGAGTATCTGGTTAGGATATGCTGTAGTACTGAGATGTAGGATAGTCTTCAAACTCAGGACCTGCCTAATTAAGCACACACAGGATACTAACTGCTGCTACAATACTAAAGGAAATCCTAACATATATATCTGAAATGTCAAACAGTCCTGTGGGACATTTTCAGTAGTGACATTTTTAGTGTATCATGTGCAATCCTGAATCAAGGAGCACACTTTTCCACCCAAGGATTAATGTGTAAAGGCCTTATACCTCTGAGAGCTCTTAGGAAGGCAGGTCCAGGCAGGCTGACCCAGGACCTCGACAGCATTCGTCTTCACAGACACAATGAGAAAATAGCTTCATAAGACACTTTTCTGTTCCTGTTCTTGTTTCCTACCAGCCTCGACCAAAGCTGAGGGAATAGTCATCTGTTTTCAAGGAAGTGGTCAGTAAAATAGCTTTGTGCTCTTAACACTGACCTTCTTTGGCAGAGTATATCTTTTACTTGTGTTTAAGTTTGCCACAATTTTCCTTAAAGGCTGAAAAATAAATTCACAGATTCTTATCTGGGTATAAGTTCAGAATTTTAGGGGGTTATGTCACGCCTCAGTAGATCAACCGATTGAAGTGCAAGAGCAGCTCCAAAGGGCAAACATTAATGAAAAAGAATAGCACATAATCTTTTCTCCTTTGGGAAGGGTTTACCAGTCACAATTCAAGCAAAAGACCTTAAGAAAACTGGCAACATTCAGAAATATTGTGGAGGAATGGCTGTCTGCAAAAAGACATGACTTGATTGGGATGAACAATCCAGTTCTAGACACTGGATCAGGGGAGAGGCCTTAGCCGTAGGCCCAAAGCCTTGGCCTCAGGATTGCCTCTCCCTGATCCCGCTTATTTTAGGGTAAACATGCTTTTCTAGCCTTTGTTTAAGCTTAATAAAACGGATCTGTGCTTGGGAACTAAGGGAGTAGTGTTGTGTGTAGGAAGCAACTTTGTATCAGTTATGAAAACTTAAGCCAGGTGGACGAGAGCCAGCAGCCGATCCTGTAACGCCTGCTAGCATGTGTATCTGCTGTTTGCCTATATAAACTCTGCTAAAACATGTAATAAAGGAGAACGACCATACTCATATTGAGACTCCATCGTTACTCTGGGCCCGACTTCCCACTCCGACAAAATGTTTTAATGAAGAAGAAAAGGAAAATCAATGTCTGCCATCAGATGCCGTCGGGCAATTCCCAAGGACTTGCATGGGACACCTGTGCATTAGAGGACAAAAGCCGACCCTAAAGATGTAGAGAGTGCCCTGTGCAGCACTTAAAAGGCAAGGAAAGACATCTGGTGTCCTACATGAATATATCCTTCTGAGACCCTTTCCTTGGGAAGTGAGCCCTGAGTTTTTTATTCTATGGTGTCAACCTGCTGACTTGCCCAGCAGTATTCCTCAGATCAAATTTGTCAGCTTATAAAGAATATTTTTTCTCCAGCATGTGTCAGACATGAAGTTTGTTCTGTAGGATCTGTCTGTAATAAAATAATTCTAGTGAAATCACAATATGGAATTACGCACTTTTTAAAATAAGAAATCACTCTGTAAAAATATAATCAAGTGAAAAGTGAAATGTCTAAATTAAACATTACATTTTACAGTTAAACTTCCACAGCATAACACTGGAAAGTACTTTCAAATAGGATTACCCTTTAATGCCTTACCAGAAATATAGAATTATTTCAATAAAAGAAAATGTTCGATAGAAAATGAAATAATTAAGTTATTTTTCACTTAACTTATTTTAAACTGAGTTATTTTATTAAATGCACTTTGACAGATGTATTTTCCAGGATTATATCACAGTAACAAAGAAATCCTACCATGTCTAAGGCACTGGAGGCTTAGTTTACTTTCAGTCATAGGGTAACCAAATGTAATTAAATCTAAAATTTAGACTTGTTTGTGCCACAAAACTTCTGAAAACTCATTTCAGAAATTCTATTAGAATACCTGTTATAGTAATGGACAACACTTTTAAGACAAAAATCCAGTTGCCGATCTATATGAGAAACTAGATATTTACAGTGATGGCTCCCATTTATTCTGCTGGGATCTGGATTACTGCTGATATCCATCATAAACAGGTGTATTTAAAGTTTATCTGGCTTTGGCTCCCAATATAAGAAATCCTAAAGGACCTACTTTGGAGAAAGATGATCTTCAGTTCCATATCAGGTCCCTTTAGAAGGAAGGCGTCATGATGGCAATACCAAATTGAGGCACACAAAATTAGGAGCTATTTTTTGAAATTTGAATTTAAACCTTTACCTGTAAAAAATCAGATTTTAAACTTTAAAATTTAAATAATAACAAAGATTAAATATTATATTCTGAATATCTGTTTCATACTGGAATATCTGAATATCTGACTCATACTGGAATAATACAACTTGTGATTCTTTCCTTAGTACTCTTCTGAACTTCACCATTACAGGACTGCAACAACCACGGATTTCAACAGGTAGGAGGAAAGATAACCCAGTAAAGTTTGAACTGGTACCCAAAGGGAGATTGATTGCATTGACTTAAGATACCAGAGAGAGAAAAAAAAAAAAAGACAAAGCCCCTTTGCCTGTGTCAAAGCCAAACTCACTCTTGTCCTGGATTTATGTTGCCTTCAACAGTTAATTGGTCTAGATTAACAGCACAAGCACTGAGTATTCCTCATTATCAGAATGTGTTAAGATTCACACCTTGCATCAAGATGATTTCTGAGAAAAGCTGACCATTTCCTGGAGAGTACTGAAACAAACAGAAGGCTGCTAGTATGAAAAGAGTTAATCACAGTAGTAAAAAATTCAACAATCCCTAGCTGCCCCCAAGCAGAAACAGAATAGATGAGATAACAAACAAGACATCGATTGAAGAAAATATTAAAATTTAATTCCACCAAGCAAAATCTAGTGAAATGACTCCAAAATATTACAAACAACTCATATTTTATTGCAAAAAAATTAATACTATTGCAGATAAGAAAGACAAGCTTGCAGAACAGGATCAATTTAATCAGAAAATTGCTTACAAAGGACTTGCTCTTGCTCTCACAGATAGCAACAGCATTTTACAGGCAGACTTCAAGGAAAACCAAATTTGAGCCTTTGAATTGTTATTGTATTTTTACAAAAGTATTTATCTCAAAAAAGCAATAAAGGACAAAAAGTGCCTCCACTCTACGCCATTCAGGTGTTTTCCTGTGGAGGATGTCTCTGAGTTGCATCAGTCTCCATTATGTACATTTGTAATCTTTAAAAACTAATTATCCCCTTGAATTAATAACAATCAATATAAAATAAAACAAGAAACACTTAATTGTTTAGGCCTCAAAGAAAGGTTGAATTACACAGTCAGAAATATCATACAAGATTGTCATTCCTACTAAATTTAAGAAAGCACAGCCACCCTCAGTCATCAGTTCTTGCTGTAAATGTATAAAAGAGGCCAATATTACATTGGATATTTTACTCTCCTTTGTTGCCTTTTTCAGAATAAAACCATGGTAACATGCTATCAAAAATTATGCAAGTAACTTTTTCTTATATAATTAGTTAGTACCTATATTATGTTTCTTATGTCTTAATTTACTTAAGGATATTGCTTTAGCAGATATCCTAGTTAAATAATTTTAAATGACATTATCACTGGAATTTCAGACTATGTCAGCTAATTTAAAGTAATTTCTCATGACATCTTTTTATTTTAGTATTTTCTGGAAGAAGCAATTTTGGCTTAACAGTCCCTCTCTGCTGACAGGAGCAGTAAATTCATAAGATCAGAGAGACAAGCAAAAACTGCAGTTAGAATCCAGTCCTTGCACAGATGAGAAAAATGTTTTAAATTATTGATTATATTTGAGCATACAAATCTACACATCTGCATGTAGCAAAACACCAGCCTATGACCTAGCTTTTAAAAGACTTCTTTCTATCAACAGAAAGAGGGAAATTCACCAAGTGCTTTACTACAGCCTTAAAGCTTTTAAAACATGATGCCTAACACCACTAGTAATAGAGCAAATCACCTTTTGGTAGAGACAAAGTAACCAGATATACTCTAATTACAGAAAATGCTTTTCTGTCACAACCATGACCGCGTGGTGATGGTGAATTTCAATTATTATATCCCCTTAAATTTGCATATATTAGAAAAGACGGCAAAAGTTATTAAGTCCAATCAGTGTAGTTAGACTTGTAATTTTTACTTTACACATATATTCACAAAGAGATTATTTTATGCAGCCTGCAATAAAACTAAATATTAGTAGCTGATTTACTGCTGTTTTTCAGATTAAGTGAAAGTTTCTGGTCTTGGTCACTTTATAGCCTGTAAGAGACTGACCATGTTGGCCCTGCTGCAGTAAAGAAGCAGAAGCACATGCTTAATAAACCCCCTGAATTCATTCTATTCTATCACATTTGGCAGATGGCACCTTCCACAACACATTTCTCCTTGTTCTCTGCTAGAACAGGGGAGTACACCACCTACTGAAAAACCACAGGTCTCCCACACAAATCCTGATACGAGAGGGACTACATATATACACTCACATGCTTTTCTAGATGAAACCATGGCGTACTTTGCAGGGTGGTGCCCTTAGAAATAAGAACTTCCTTGTATCTTCCTGAAAAGTAAGCCCTTGAACTATCTAGTACCATTCTTCTTCACCTGATTCCCACAACAGTTTCTAATACCCTTTTTATAGTTAAATAGGTGCTCTTTCACTTTCATTTGAAAATACTGTGTAAAGCAGCAAGTATGGAAAGATTGCTGAACTGGCTGCAGTTTGGAACTGTAGCTCAGCAATCTATATATAGAATAACTATAAAGTGCTTTAGAATTGTTTCACATGAAAAGTGCAAATAAATACTGGGTCCTCTTGTGTGGTCTCCCTGGAGACACATAGTCCTGGTGAGCCCACACTTGAGAGCATCCTAAAATTGTTACACCAATTTAATAATGATACTGATTTTTTTATACTGGAGTACGCTCCTTTCTCCAATATTTACTGGGGTTAGTGTCTCACAGCACTGTAGCCAGCAGGCCTGCTGCTTGCCCTTCATTAGCTGTCCTGCTGGATCCAAACATGCTCATCTGGATGAGTCAAAAAAAGGTATAGTGCTACTCTGGGAATCTGCACAAAAGTGGCCCCTTTAATGTGCAGATCTTAGTGTTGTTAGTTGATTCTTTCTGATTGCCATTTGCTGAAAAGATGAACCGTCAGCACACTGTGCAGTATCATTTCTCTTTTTTGGTTAATAGGCTCAAAATTTCAGGCACTGAGTATAGTACATCTCCACAGTCGAATGCTGACAGGTCTACCAATTGTCAAAATTTTCCAGGATTTGGATTATAACATTCAAATAGCTCTAATGAATATCTATATAATGCAACACTGCAGTGCTTATGATCTGTTCCCAAACCATCTGACTAAAAATGGGAAGCATCTTTATTGCTTTTATGTATGAGGAACTGAAGCACCAATGAGTGAGCAAACTGTGTCAACATAGAGTCAAACCCCCAAAATGACTCCATGGATCATATTCTGTTGTAGTACACAGAAATCCCCTATGAACAAGTCGTATTCTATTTCTAAACAATAGTTATTTTATACATTGGGGGTAAATCCTGCTCCCACCAAAATCAAGGCAAAATCCCCACTGAATGAAATATGATCTGGATTTCACTTTTTTGGTACCAAACTCGAGTACTTTGTCACACATATCAGAAGTATCAAATAGCCTCACAGATTGATGACAATTCATTGTCTATTACAATTCTGAATCATAAAAATGCAATACCAAACAGACATTTTCCCTTCTCCAAGTTTTTTCTATTCACATTATTGTGGCTCAGAGGACTACTGTTTTCCTTAGCCATGACTACTACAGACTAAAAAGGGAAAAAGAAGTAACAAAGAAAACAGAACACAATAAATCCTATTACCCAGTTGACTGAATAAATGTAGATTATCACCAGGTCCATATCAAACCGCCATCCACGGCTGTCATCCTCAAAGTCCATGTAGTCCATCCTGTGAGCAGCATGTGGGAAATGCCTCCTTGTTACAGTATCTGAGTGTCTTTGAAAACCTGCTGAAAAACAGAGTAGGAGATAGAAATCTTTAAAAAAGCAACCAGACTGAGTTAAAAAAAAATAACAAAACAAAACAAAAGCTAACCCTCCTTCCCCTGTTTATTTACAGGACAAACGGAAGCAGGAAATCTCACACCTCACTGCTAGGTTTCCTCGCTTCGTTGGACAAGAAGCTCTCTGTGGACTTGATTCTGAAAGATTTAAAAAGTAGCTCTGTCTTCCATGTCTGGAAAATAATATATTTATTTCTTTGGATTTGGCACTTTCTACTACAGTCAAGTAATTCTATTTGCTTAGGTCACCCAGACCTATGAACATCTCTCTTTTGCTGCCTTCTTCCACTGAATTTCATTCATGGATCTAGAAGTGAAAGGCTGCATATACTGTAATTAATCTCTTGAGTAATTAATCTATGGATTCCCTAGGTCTACTCATCTGAATTCCCTGGTAAACAAGACACATCCATATGTGTACACATATAGTTTAACAGTGCAAATACATTAGAATTCCTATTTCTAGTATATGAATTTTTTTCAAAACACTCTTCTAAATAAAACCTGCTTGCCTCTACATGATGCCTACAAGGTTAAAATTTTTAAATTACTGTTTACTTAATGATTACTTAAAAATATATAGGCAGATGCAAACACAGCCTTTCAAGTGGAAGTAAAAATACTGTGGCTCCAAGAATGGCCTGAATGTGGGGTCCTGTCAAAAGGTCCTTCCTCTTCATTCCTCCCCTGAATTCTCTACATAGTAAGAGAAGTAGTATAGGGGCATAGTTCTTGCATATGTCAAGATATGAAGCTTGGGAAGTGTCTGTGCAGCTGTGTTAGACAGAAAGTTGTGTATAGAAAAGTCTGAGACCTGTGCTGTAAAAGCAGAAGACCTGTCCCGTTCTGATGAATGTCAAGGAGGGAATGTGGTTTTACTGGTCTGGATTTTTGTTCCCTTTTCAGGTAACTCTCATTTTTTTTTATTTTGGAAAACAGATCTTTGCTGAGGTGCCTAAACTCTTCTCTTCTGCACTGGCATCATGGTTTTTGGGGTCTCAAGGTGGGTGGGAAGTGTCCCCTTCAGTGGGCACCAACTGTACACCAGTGTGCTGCAGAGTGCCTTCTTCAGTTTTAATCTTCCACTGTGCTGTCTTTAAGACCAGCTTCATTAAGCTTCCTTAAAGTTCCTCAATCGTCTTTTTTTGATTAATATAAATGATTGCGTATAATTGGTGTTCATGTGCCAGTAATTTTCATTTTAACATTCTTAGACCTTATTCAGGAAAACTGAGAAATATATTTTTTACAAAGTGTTCTAATACAGAACTTTGTTGGACTTTCACTATTTTTCCTTTTTGGTGATCAATATTGACTGTTTCTTTGTATTTTTTTCTCTGAATTAATATTCTGCCCAGGACTTTTATAACAGAGTTGTTTCCATGTCTTCCAAAGGAAAGTATTTTCTCTCTTTGGTATTCTTTTTTTAAGACAGTTCATCAGAGACATTTTAACTTCAAATTATGTAGGCACATTGGTCCTCCTGTATTTGTTTAATAACTGGTTTATTTAGAAATTTGACTAGACTACTGAGATGCAGAAATTCTGCCTTTCATCATGATATCATTGCATTTCTTTTATTTTTTATTTTTAATGATGATTTGGATTAGTTTGTTGTGTCCAGATACTAAGTTTCTAGATACAGTTCCTGTATACATCAGAATCTCTAATGTTACTTTTCTTATTTTGGAAACTATATGTGTAATCTTCATGCTAGTCAAGAGAGTGATGGATATTTTATGATGTTTTTGAGTGACTCCAAGTAGGCTAAGATTTGCCCCACAGCTAAATATGCTATCCCGATTCTAGAAAAAAAAAAATAATTCCAGGGATTTACTGTTAAAGAGTTTTAGATTAGAATACCACAAAATTTTATGCAAGTGCATGAGCTAAAAATCTGCTTAAAGATGCTGAAGATCTTTTTGAAGTATGACATGGACTTCCTTTTTCCTTATGGTGTACTTTAGGTTATGTTAATTTAAAATTATGTTAATTTAAAACAGTTTATTTGATTACTGAAAAATAACATTAGTAATTCAGTAACAAAATTCTAAAAGATATTAGTCTTTTTAAAATATCTTTCTGCCAAGACGTAATTTACTTGAAAAATGCTCATGTACAAACTCACTTCCATTTCAAACCTGTATTTGTCTTAATTTCTTTTCTACCACTTTTAAAACCATCACTGTCAAATAGAAACCCAGCTTTATGCTGTTATGTTCAACTTTTTAAATTTAATTTTCAAATGGCATAAAATTTTATTGCTAATGCTGTGTCATTTACATTGCCTTTTAAACATGAATTTTAGTGTCCATTATCCTTTTGGGAGGGCCTTAGTAAAGACTACTACATGTGCTTTCTTTTAATTTATTTCTACACTTAAAGTAAATATAACACAAAATGCTAGAGGCTGGTTTTGGATCAACAGGGATAATCAGGAAATTTTGTAAACATGTAGCTACATTAGTTTTAACTTGGTTGTCCTTGCCTTCTAGAGGATTTGGACAAATATCCCTGATTTGTATGTCTGTGCAACTCATTTTAAGCAAACCTGCACTCAGTTTATCGCATATTAAGACTTTGTAATGTAATCATTCCACATTCAGCAACCGCAGTTTCCGTATAGGAAACTGCCTATTCGCTAATTGCTCTTCCTATAGAAATCCACAGAGAAGATGTTGGTGCTGTATTAAAGGTATGTATAAATAATACACCATGCACAGTCCCCGTGGCTTAGTCAAGTGTGAGTAAAAGTTTTGAAAGTTGACAGCCAGTTATGTGGAATAGATTTCAATTCCATTGCTGAGATAGTCTCATTTTAACCACCTGTAAATTGATTACGCTTCAGCTGGAAACATCAATAGTACAACTCTTATGTAAACTGAATTCTAGGATTTAACAGAGGCTAACAAAGAATGAGAACTGTTTTCCCTGAATTATATTACCAAATAATCTTGTGTTTAGTACTGAAACCAAGGATCAGATTTAGAAGCCCTGCATGATCATGCACAAAGGTACACTCTATGATCTGTACTGTGACTACTGCTTTTAATAAATTCTGACATGAAAAATACCTTCAGATGTCTATCTCCCCAGATAGAGTGGAAATAATCCATGTCTCTGCATCTGATTCTAGCCATCTGCAGATAAAAACTGAGAGCTGTAGACTTCCTCAAAAACTGTACAGCAACATGGAGTAGGGGGTTGAATTATGAAACAGAAGAGCTAAGGGAGTTTCAAATAATTTCTAATGTATTTGCTTCTTTTCTAAAAAGAAATCCTATTTTATTTGATGAATACATTCCCTAAATATTTTCTATACAGACATGTACTTATTAAAACATAGATATTTTACTTAACTTTCTTGTGCATGCCTGTGTTGCTGTACTTTGAACAATAACTTCCAATCAAATCATATGAATATGCATGCACAGTGCCAATGAGTATGGCAAATTGTTAGTGGAAACCTGCTACAAACAAGTAACAAAAAGGTAACAAAAACAATGTTGTGTGCAAATCACACT
This sequence comes from Gallinago jamesoni, assembly GCA_025769975.1. NCBI lineage: Eukaryota > Metazoa > Chordata > Aves > Charadriiformes > Scolopacidae > Gallinago > Gallinago jamesoni. The sequence goes on along the minus strand of JAOQGH010000019.1, from coordinate 22,459,304 downwards.
TCTATACCCACCAAAGCGTGAAAATCAAAAAGGACTTTCACCAGAGCATCCATAGGCACATCTGTTGTGTGTATCCCTGCCAAAGTTTTTGCAAGCTCCTATTGTACTAGCAATACTCAAAATTAGACTACAAATGATTTAAAATATTCTCCCAATTTTACAAATTGTCTGACCTCATTTTCCTATGACTAAAGAATGTAAGATGAGATGGAAAATTTTAGTCTAAAAATGTGCCAAAATGAGTAATATGCAAGCTATAATAACCATTTACACTACAAGTGCTCATATAAAATCAAATTACCTAAGAACAAGTGTTCTTAGGTAATCAGATGTACCAAGGTCATTTTGGCGCAGTCTCTTCTTTCTGATTATGAGCTGCAACACATAGATAGAGCTACTGGAAGACTGTAAGAGAAAGGGCAAGAATAGACTGACACATTCACATATGCAGCCTTGCAACAACGAGCACTTTAGGACCCCAATGCTTTGGAAGCTGTGCCCAGAACAGTGTGCTAAAGTGGCGTTGAGAGGATTTTCTCTCCTTACAGGTGTCTGTGCACACTTTTGAACTAGATCTCATATTGCCTGCACTTACTGGGCTTTGCGTCCCTTGGTGCAGCAGTCTTAAGAGCAAATAAATTGATTTCTTGTCAGGTGAAACTAAACCAGAAGATGACTTCCAAGAGCTCTGATGTGTTCCCATAATATGCTTTAACCACTAATGGGCATTCAGCCCTTCAGATTGGAAGTAAGTTGCCCCTGTTCCCTAAAATGCAAATGTGGACATCAAGACCTAAGCACCAATTGTTTTGCCCTATCTATTATGGCTGATATAATTGCTAATGCAAGAATGCCTCTAAGAGACAGTGAACAATCTTTCCTAAAACATCTTTATGCCATTCATATTTTCAAAGACATCTTCTATCTGTCTTCTGTAATATCTTTTTCAAACAAAAAACTTGTAAATTTTCTTTGTATGGAAAATGTTCCATACTTCAGATCATCCTTTCTGCAATATGCTTCACCCCACTTTATCCTTAAGAGGATGTAATCTAAAATTATATGCAAAATTGGAGATGTGGGATCACCAGAAATCTAAACAATGACATAATGTTTTCCATTTTGTTATGATCCTAATAATTCCTTCTTACCTTTTGACTATGACTGAGCATTGAATGTTTTCAGAAGACTATTCACGATATTACCTGGAGGTCTTTTCTTAAATGGCAATAGCTAATTTACAGCTTATCATAGCAAATATTATGTATTATGGAGGTTGCATAGCCTCTGTGGGCAACTGCTCCACCATTTGCTTGTCTGTACAGTGAAAGTGTTTTTCTTCCTTGCAGTCTTTACCTCTCATATCCACCATTGTTCATCTCCTGCCATGCACCACCATGAACGGCTGGGCTGTCCTCTTGGTGGTCTCCTCATAGGTATGGTAAGGTGATCCTGGAGATCTTCCCCAACCCTTCTCCATACTGAACAAGCCAGTTCCCTCAGCCTCTCCTCATAGGTCTGGTGCTCCAAGCCTCTAAGCATCGTGATGTCCCCCTGCTAAACCTACTCCAATTTACTGCCAAATTCCCTGCACCGGGGGAAAGAGGGGGAAAATTGCAGTATTTTAGATGTGGTCTGCTGAGTAACAGGGGGTAAAACTTCCCTTATCTACTGCTGTTCATACATCATGCTCTTGTTCATAAAGCCCAGATGCTGTTGTCCATTGCTGCCTGGGCACACTGCCAGCTCACACACAGCTTGCTCTCCACCAGGACACCCAGGTCCTTTCCAGAGAGCTGCCGCCCAGGCTGTCAGTGCCCAACCTGTCTCATTGCCAGGGGCTCTTCCTTCTCACATGCAGGACTCTGCATTTGTTCTTGTTGAATTTCAAAAGGTTCCTTTCAGCATGTTTCTCCAGCCTGTCTAGGTCTCCCTGAATGGCAGCCCTGATGCTGAATCTATCAACCTGTCCCCCAAATCATTGTCCTCTGCAGACCGATGACAGTGCATCCTGTTGCCTCCTTAAGGTCGCTGATCAAGAGAACGGGTAGCTGTCAAGTTCATATTTACTGTCATCAGTAAACTGAATAATTTATTATCACTAATGAACTGTATCAGCTGTATATGTATCACTTTTCCAAATCACATATGAATGTTCTGAACTAAACAACACTGCTGTGAGGTTCCAATAACAATCCAATGTAGTTTGCTAGATGCTCTTTTACATCATATTTTACATCTTCTATGTTGGTTTATTTTTCTTTTTATGTGCCCTGCTGGAAGGGACTTCATCTGCCAAAGCATCTGCTTCACTGTTTCAGCCCATTTCTCCAGCCTCTCTTGATCTCTCAGCATTTCTCAGAAATTCAATATTTCTTTGGACCATTTACTGTTAATTGCTGGAATTAACACCTCTCAGGCCATCAGGACAGAAAGGAGGCAAGTTCTCATTTGAAGATTTTTTACTCCCTGAAATACTTTAAATTTCATTCAATCAAAATTACAAGTATTTACACTTGACAAAGATATCAGATAGCTTTACTCTGGGTAGGAAGTGAAGATAAGAATTTTTTCTATTCAAATACAGATAATTCGATTTCACTGAGGATTATTTGTAATTGAGGTTTTTTTTCTTATTCCTACCACTGGTTTAAATTCTAAGACATAAATATTGAGCTTCTGCCATAAATTTACAAAGACATTCTGAATATTAAGTAAATAACCAAATAAAAATGTATGAAGTCAGATACCTCTTGTTATTTTACAGATTAATAATTCAGCTTTACTGATTCAAACATGAACCATAAAGCTAGATAGTATGTCTTACCATGGAATCGGGTTATTGGAAAAGAAAACAAGAGAAAGCTTTAAAATTGAACGATAAAATCCATAAAGTCACATTAAATGCATGCATACGCATTCTACATTAAGTATTTTGCATAACTTAGATTTTGTTAATTTATTAAATATGAAATGTCTTTACCAATTTAATGAGAATTATCCAATGATTACTGTGTCCAGTCTGTCTCATAAATTCAAAGCAAAACTAGAGCAACTCATATGTTCTATCTTGGGCTATTTATTTCCCTGGAAGTAAATGATTCAAGAAGCAAGAGGACTGTGGGAGGGCAGAATAAGCTTAGAAAACATAGTCTGTCCAAACATTGTTGATTATTCTATAATTTTTAATACTGACAAATACAAGCTAATTGGCTAATTTAAGTACTAGGATGCATACTAAAGCAAGAGTAATTAATCTCACATTTCACAATGTAAAAATCATTTGACTGTAAAAGCCACAAAGGAATTTTGATAGCCAGTCTTCAAACAGATTTTTTTTAAGTAACCAAGTGAATTATTTGTTTGCTTTTTCTTTCTTCCCCTAAACCATAACACACTAAGTAGCAAACAGGCAGGACACCACAGAACAGCTTTTAAAATGATTTATAGCAAAACCTACTCTCCTACTTTAAAACCACTTTATTTCAAAATTCAATTAAGGGGGATGATGATAAGTAATATACAGTAATTGAAATGCATGTCCATATAGTCTTGGCAATTGATACCAAGAAATGAAGCTGCATGGTGTCCCTGTGAGACCATGTCACACAGTTTGCATACAGTCTAGACCAAAAAATGTTTTCCTTTAATTTTAAGCATAAGTTTTTGACATCTATATTGATGACATACATAATACAGTTACATAAGTTTTTGACATGTATATTGATGGCATCCATAATACTGTTACGGTAATTTTCAACCATTTGCCTTTATGATGGTGATTTGTAATCACTTTTGTTCACATTTGCATGTAGATAAACTGTATCTTAAAACTGAATTTAACTTGTGGACAACTTCTCTCTTTGCCGTGACAACACAGAAAATGAAAACCAGGAAACCTCAAACAGCAACCTGAAGTATTTAACTTTCCATGGCATGTGCACCAGTAATCTACATGAAAACACAATTTTAAAAAGTATTCAAAATATTCTGACTCTATTAATTTTTAATCTATATTCCATTTCTCTTCACCAAATCTCTTACTCATGGTGGTCTCAAACTTTATTCATCAAAATCCACTTCTGTTGTTCCTATCTTTTATCACTGAACTCCCGTTGCAAATTTATGTTTTCTTTACATTTGTCATCTCCCCAGCTGAAAAAATACTATACTTCAGCTGTCAGCGACTCTTGCTAAATTTCCATCATAAGACTCTTCACCCTTTTGTATCATACTGCTCTACTTGTCTTAGGAGAGGGTCAGTCTGACAGCAAAGGTCAGAGGGAAAACACAAGACAGGAAGGCCAGGGCCTCACCACATCACTCTGTGAGACAAGACTGTGTATATCTACACAAAGCATTTCGTTTATTTGTAAATCTAGCTGTCTGGCAATGTGCCTCCCTTAATTCCTCCAGACAAACTGGTGAATGACCTATCTTGGAGCCATGCCATTGTCCTCGAGCAAATTCATATTCAGCTTTAGCTAACAGCAACCCCAAAAATTCCTACTTCACATCTGAGCAAAAAAAAAGAAATATTAATTCCTCCAGAGAATGAAAAGTACAAAGTAAAAGACCATATCTTGAGAAAGGTGGCATAGCTTTTCTGAACAGAAAGTTTTCTGATGCTAACAGTACCAGTTTTTGGGAAGCTGACCAAGCTTCTACAGAAAGAGCTATCTGAAAAGCCTTCATATATGTTCAACAGAAAACTAAAAATAAATTTTCACAAAGAAAAGTTACTTAAAAGGTTATCAACAAAGTAGCTACTTAAAATTAAAAAATTATGTTCATGATCTGTAAAAAAATCCTTCTTTTAATCCTTCATTAGATGTGTAATGGTCGTTATCCCTGACTTTTTCTGACACCACATCAAACATCCATCTTTAACTACTCAGCTAAGATATTCACCAAAAGTCTCCTGACTTTACCCTGCTGTTTGTTCATCTCTTGCTCCTTTGAGAAAGTATGCTTAGTCCGGCTCTGATCTAATAAAAATACTATCACATTTTCTTCATTATTATTCTCACACATCACCTTGATTTGCTTTCAGGTCTCCTCTTTTGTCCTTTATCAAATTTGAATTTCAGCTTTTGTTTTCACTTACAGGGGTCTCCAAAACTCTGTCTTGTCCCAAATATGTGCCTCACTTTTTATAATTGTGCTATGCAAGTACCAAACTCCTCCAGAAATCTTAGCAGTTTTCTACACAAGTATGCTAGAATCAAACTGAACTCATGTTCCTGTTGAAATTTTGCAATGGCGGGGATCTGTCTGTCCCTAGTATAGACGTATGAAACGGAAATCACAGGCATGTTAGGAAGCAGAAACAACATACGTGTTTGTCCAACTCATTGATAGTGATGAAGCCAACTGATCTCTCTACAATCCATTTTCTGTCTAAAATTCTTTGCTATTTTTATAGTAAGTGGGATTTGTATGAAGCATTGAATCAAAGGACTGAGCACTAGGCAAACTCAACTTTCAAGGTAAGATGCATTTACACCAGCAAAGTTGGGACTCATCAGGAGAAAACTTCAGTACAAACTGCTCTCCTATGCAGTCCATTTCAGTACTAAGTGGATCAGGGGATTGTGCTGGGGAAGCATGTATGATATAACTTTTATTAAACATAATTAGTTCATAGCTAATTACAAAAATAACTGATTTTACTGGTCATTGCTCAGTGGTCACGATCTATTTTTTTGCCATTCTATTAGGCATAGCTGGCAAGGATCATTCCCCACTTCCACTAAAATCTATAGAAAGATACTTGTTAATTCCTGCCAGGGATGAAGGCAGAAGGTATCTTTCCTTCCACTTGTTCATAAGGACCCATTATAACCTGAACTCAGCCAATCTTACACAAAACATAAACAATTAAGACCAAGAGATATTTTATGCTCTAAATGGATTCTGTGATGAAAGACTACCACTTCACAAAGCTAGTAATTCAAACTTTACCTAGGATGGTTTAACTAGGTGTATGTATTGCTCTCAATTGTCTTTAGAGGGCAAAAAATAAATATTTATGTAATCTTATTTGATAAATTAATAAAATCCTTCCACGATACCTAAATTAAAATTGTAATGGAAGACATGATTGCCATCAAATCATACGCTATCTCATAAGGACAGGCATAGTAAGAGTAGACTAAAAGGCTTCCTGCCCTATCATTCTTTCTCTGACAAGGTCAAACAATGAGGAATTGGTGAATGGCAAGGAAAAAACATAAAAATGGGGCAAGCACATTGCATTAGTTTCCTTGTGTTCTCTCACAGCTCCCAAAGACTTGCAGTTCAAGGATCTTCACGGGCAAATGTTGCCTCTTTGAGTTTAATATACTTTACTCCATTTTTCTTCCAAGAGTCTGCCATTATTTGAACCTACACTCTGGGGTAATGATAATTTTATTTAGTGTCCTTTAGTTCTTTTATTACTAGAGAGTGAGTAACAGCAGCCCATTCACTTCTGCCATGCCTCTCATGATTTTAATTTCCTCTATCATCTTCCTTTTTTCATCATCTCTTGTTTTGGCTGAAGCATTCTAGTCTATTTACATATTTCTCATCAGGAAGTAATTTAAAACTGACATTCTTATTTATCTTGTCCATACCCTTCCAGTTTACTACCTCCATTTGCATTGAAAGGAAAACAATGTAAACATTACTGAAGATCATTCAGTACTGAGAGTATTGTGCCACTTCTTGCACTTGGCTTCATTTTTATTATCCTGAATATTTCAGTACTGTATACAAATGTTATCACCTCCATTGCTAGTAACAAATATGCTGGATAGCACAAACTGTGCCATATACATCTAGAACCACACTGCTAATGTCCCTCCAGTGAGAAAAATGAATCATTTATTTCCATCCTTTGTTTGGTATCTTTTAACCAGCTATTAATGGATGAGATGACTTTCCCTCTTATCCTGAAAACACTTGTTCAATACCTCTAACTACCCTACAAGTTCATTTGGGTCCCTCTGATACAGCTGTGGGGCCACAGCTGTGTAAAAGGTCTAAAATATTCCTTGTTTGTCTTAGCAGCCAGTATAAACACTTGATTCCCTAAGCAGAAGTAAAGATACCAATCTAACATCCATTCAGGGACATGTAAAGAAATCCAGGGGGAAAGGCTACAGTATGCTTTTTTTGCCATGGCCATTCTATCATAACCTAGGTGTTGCATAATTATAGCTATCAATATTCTTGGTACAACAGTCTTATCACGGCTAAATGGAAATAAGAAATCCTATGACACATATAGATTATCTAAATTTGATTCCCTTCAATGCACTGATGAACCAATAGAGATGACTGAGCAGCCATAGTTTCTGAGAGGTACTTCACTCTCTCCTACACTGTCTCTGGATGGAGTCCTCAGGACTGGGAAAAGGCTACATATCTTTTCCAATGGGACTGTGGCTCTGAAGAGATCTCTAAAGAACAGCCTCTGTAAAACAGTTTAAAAGACAAACAAGGCTATTGACACACAACATTTGTACTAATGCTGTTGGCAAAACAGCAGGGACAGAAAGTGGCAGTGATAACAGGGCTGGAGATTAAGACATGTCTGTGGCACCGACCTTAAAGTTTCCCTTTCAATTAATTTTATTTTTCTTTCAGATCCAATTCTGCATGGTGAGGTGCAGAAGTGAAGGCTTGAAGGTTATTTGGAACACAGCTGCTCCTTGGGACTCAACCAGGACCTTGGAATCAAGAAATTAGTCTTGTGTTTCTTACCAGTGACCTGTTGGAGCTTGAAAGGACTTGTGGGCAAGGAAAATGGGTGCAAGGGTTAGGCTCCAAGTGCTGACAAATCAGCAAAACGACAAAGTTGTCACCAGTGCAGCTGACCTAAGACACACTCAACCAGCAGGGCTTGGATTATGTGCTTTCTGTCTTAATGTACTACAGGCATAACAGATGCTCAAAGACAACGCTTCTCAGTAATGTGTGTCTCCCTGAGGCAGAAAATTCACTGTGAATTCTTCACAGTGAAGACTGTAGACTGTAAATGCCTCTTGTAGGGAAATGCATGTGTGCAAATCAGCTTTTTGTGGTTCCATAAACTATACTGAAGGATCTGATGGATCCTAGCTAAAAAAGGAAAGCCTACTAGTGAAGAAAATTACATGGTCACACAAACACAGTCTTGAGTGGTATGACAAAAGAACAACTAACTTGAAACAAAGACATGAGGAAGTAAGAAAGTTAACTGAAAGAAAAGATGCAATAGGGAAGGATGGAACAGTAGGATTTGGGAAAAGTAGCTCAATATAAGGATTATTCTCAGAGACTTCTACTCCAGCATTATTATTTTTAGCTAAAATCAATGCTACACCTTCTATTTTCAGTAAGTCATCTTATTTCCCCTTTCAGTAGATCACAGTATCAGAAACTTGAAAACCAGTATCAATTTTTCCTTCTTTTTAAACAGAGAAGTATGAACTGAAAACCTAGTTGAGGTAATTTTATAGATGCAAATTTTCACAGCTGTTAACATCCTTTCTTCATTGCTGAAATCAAGGTAAGAAGAATCTTTAATCAAGAAAGTAGATTTTAAAGTGCTGTACCCAGCACAGAGAGATACCAAAATGTACCAACATGAATTATTAAAAGCTTTCACAGCTTTTTTTTTTTTTTTTTTAAATACATAGGAAATTGCTCACCCTTTTCTCTAGAGAAGGATTACCTAAAAGGACATGGTAGATGTGACCTGCTGAGGTGGTGGAAATTTCTGCTACTATTAGCAGGCATTAAAAAAACACTGTATCTTCCAATCCTTGACTGATGCAGAATTTGATAGCTTTTTATTAAGTCTCTAAACAGATGAGAGGAGTAAAGAACTAGCACAGATTTCGTTGTATGCAACATTGGTGCAATGTTTTCTAGATTAAGCATTAAAAGAAAAAACAGATAAAAAAAAAGAATTACTATATTTCTAAATAGGCTTTCCCACTTTCAATTTAATCAGTATATTTTAAATAAAAACATTAGTCAGAGAAAATTTCCTATTAGTCTAGAAATAATTATATCTTAACAACCCCAAGGATTGTAACTCAGAGGTGTCATAATCTCTCACTCTGAACACCTGCCTATGTACTTATTTTCAAGCATATCTACAATCTTTACATGAAGACAGCCATCACTTCTTTTTTCTTTATCACTTCTTTTAGTCCACATTGTGGTATCAAATGGCTTTTTGAGACTTACTCTTAGTTTGTGAAGTTTCTGTGACTGTACAGTGTTTATAGAATCCAACTCCAATTTAAGGGCATGCAAAGGCTACATGTACAATGTTATTAAATACACGATAACATGATCCAATCAATATGAAATCATTCAGAAAAGAATGATTCTGATTTTTTTTGGAGAGGTCTTTATTGACCACACTCAGAAACAGTAACTTTTATCCCAGACTAATTTTCCTTTATTCCACTATGCAAACACATTTTTTTTCCAAACAGGAAACTACATACAGTTAGTTTACTAAAGTGCGCAAAATTTAAAATTTAGGTATAAATAAACAGGTAAACATACAAATTGTCTTTATGCAATTTGCAGTTTACCTTTGGATTCAGAACACTGTCTATGAGTTACTCAGGAGAATTTAACTAGCTCTACTTTAATTATCACCCATTGCTGATTTCCTATGGCATGAATACCTAGAGACTTATTTTCAAATATTATACTCAAGACTGAGTGAAGTTTAGGGAAAAATTAAAACACTTACCTTCGAAAACTCTGAAGGCTTTCTTGCAGCTTGGCAGAGGCCATTTGGCAGAATTTGATTTTTGAAAATTTTCTTTTAACTTCAAATATTCCGTAGGGAAAAAAGATTTGGTAGAGTTGTTCAGTTCTACAATAGTTAATGGGAAAGAATGTACACATAAATGCTGCAGATATAGCAATAGTTTGCATACGTTTATACTACAAAATAAAAGTGCCTTATCTACTGTGTAATTCTGATTGTAACATCTTTTAAATAATTTTAGAATTATTTAAATGCAAGCATTTCTAGATATAGTAAGAATAAGTCTTAAACATGCTGTTTTGATTCTGTTCCCCTGAAAAAAAAGCATTTAGGAAAGATGGTGTGAAGTTCTAGCAAAATGAAATACACTACAAATCAGGCAATTTAATTTACAATACTATGATGAAGTCTATGAATGAAAATGGCATCTATCAAACTGACTATGGTATTAATTCTCAGTTCATATTGTATTTTGTTTAACACCATCATACAGTATACAGCAATGCAAGGAGAGGGGAAGAGTCTGAGAAGTATTTTGGAGATTTTTAAAATGTTTTGGATTAACAGGAAGTAAGAATCCATTTGTAGAATGATTAATGACACACTGAATGAGTTGACATAACATTAATTTCAAGGAATCATCAGCTTCTTGAGATATATAATTTGGGGGAAATATCTATATTTCAACTCAATACTGTCAAAACTAAACTATCCATAGCAATATATCAATGGAAAACAATTTAAAAATAATTGTATTTTCCTACCTACCACAGAAAAGAAGTGATCTGCTGATAACAGAGTTGCCAAGCTAGTAGTTAATGGAAAATTAAAAGAAAATGTCCTTCACATATCTTTGAAAAGCCTTACTTATTATTACTTTATGTGGTTCATTGCAATTGTACATACTTTTCCAAGAATCAATATTTTATGAAAGGATCAAATATTTTTCTCTGGAAAACTTAAGAAAGGTAAGCTTTTTGAGAGCAGGGTCCAGAAGGAAGTAAAAATTCCAAGTACCCTTTGGTTGCAGTAGCTTTTTCTATGTAAGAGGAAGGCATTATAAGATTTTAAGCAAAAAAAAATAAAATACACTGGTCTTATTCTAAAAATTATCCTGTATTTCACTGTGTCAGAATGCAGGTGGAGTGAGGCTACACAACATGTGCAGGGTACAGAAATCTCCAAATCCTTCTATCTCATTATGTGAGAACAGTGCTACTGCACTCATAAACCCCTGTCAGTGAAGGGAAAGAGACCATTTTCTCTCCTAAATGTAAAAGGATCAAGCTGTGTATTTTTCACTTGTGGTTTTTAATTTTTATGTAAGAGCTTTATATGCTACTGAACACATTTGGATTAAGTGCTATTTGAAATCAGAGAAATAGGCTCTGATGAGACTCTGCTTGCCTCTCACAGCATCAACAAAGAATATTTTAGTTTCCTTCCACAGGTGATAAAAATCAACCCAGTTCTTTAAACTTTATTGTCCAAATTTAAACACTGAACCTCTGGTGAGGCATCTAATTCCCGTTTTTCAGAAAAGGCAGCGGTGACAATTCTTATTGGCTTTTAGAAGGTTGCTTGATTAGACTTTTAATGAAAGAACCTTTCAGGCTGGCCAGGCCACCTGCCTTTCTGTATGTAACCCTTTTCCTGCCATTCACCTGGATCTTCCATGCACAGTCACTACATTGAGTCTTCGTTTCTCCAAAGCAGTGGGTTTACTGTGCATAACTGCCAGATCTGGCCCTTCTCAGAAACACTCAACATAAATGAAACCTTATATGAATGGAAGTGTAGAAGCCAATCCCTGCCTCATTCCTCTGATAGAAGAGGCATTTAAAACACTGAGTTACTTAAGTGTGTTATTTCAATCAGATCAAAAGCTGTTTTCTTAGGTATATCCTGGGCATCCTATCATCTGACCAGATGTCAGTTTATCCTGATGGCAGAAGGGCTTTTAAGAAAGCTTTTAAGAAATATGGGAATGCATGGTGGACACCATCAGAACAACCCCTCACAGAATCACAGAATGATATGAGGTTGGAAGGGACCTCTGGAGATCATCTAGTCCACCCCCCCTTCCAAAGCAGGTCCATGTAGAGTAGGTTATACAGAAACGTGTCCAGGTGGATTTTGAATGTCTCCAGAGACGGAGACTCCACACCACCTCTCTGGGCAGCCTGTTCTGTGTGTGCTGTTCTGTGCTCTGCCACTCTCAAAGTAAAGAAGGTCCTCCTCATGTTTAGATGGAACTTCTTATGTTCAAGTTCGTGCTTGTTTCTTCTTGTCCTGTCACTGGGCTTCACTGGAAAAAGACTGAGCCCATACCCCTGACGCCCACCCTGTAAGTATTTATAAGCATCGAAGAGATCCCCTCTCAGTCTTCTCCAGACTAAAAAGACTTAAGTCCCTCAGCTTTTCCTCATAAAATAGATGCTCCAGACAACTGATCATCTTCACAGCCCTTTGCTGTACCCTTTCCAGCAGTTCTCTGTCCTTTTTGAACTGGGTATCCCAGAACTGGACACAGTACTCCAGATGGGGTCTCACCAGGGCAGAGAAGAGAGGCAGGATGACCTCCCTCGACCTGCTGGCCACACTCTTCTTGATGCTCCCCAGGATGCCATTTGCCTTCTTGGCCACAAGGGCACATTGCTGGTTCATGATCATCCTTGCTGTCCACCAGGACTCCCAGATCTTTTTGCACAGAGTTGCTCTCCAGCATCAGCCCCTAGATCACATCTGGCTTTGTAGCTCTGTGTTAAATACTCTTTTTCTTCATAATTGGTGGATAATCGACCTGTCAGCCTTCATCTTTTTTTACATGTTATCTGCATTCTTCTGTTTCAGCTATGTTCAGTTTGCAAAACTGTACAAGCTAAAAAGTGAACTTCTGAACATATCTTAAAATGTTTTCTTTTTGAGATATCCTTGTAAAATAGAATACAGATATTCTATTTTATAGAATATAAATATATTTATTTATATTTATTCTATTCTATACAAAGGAAAGCTATAGAAAGCATCCAGAAAAAAAAATCTGAAGGAAATATGATATCCCAGCTGTAACATTAGAGAAATATGTAAGAATGCTAGGAACTTTGTTTGTCTGGCTGCACAAACCCATAGCAGCAGTGACTTCAACATAATTTCTGAAAGGCTTAATAAATCTGAGGAAAAAAAAAATTCCTATCCTTTACATTGGTCTGGCACTATCCATCTTCCTCAATGTGTTGATTTTACTAATTTCTCTAAAGATATGATTTCATCATCAATATTTCTTGGTTGATTAAAAAGCTGCTCAGTATGTTATGCACTGAGAAATTACAACCGAATTACAAGCTGAACTTGTCAAGGGATGCAAAGAATAATAATAAGGGCTTCTACAGGTATGTCAACCAGCAAAGGAAGGTCAAAGAAAGCGTACCTCGCCTGATGGGCAAGACAGGCAAACTGGTAACAACAGAGCAGGAGAAGGCTGAGGTACTTAACTGTTTTGCCTATCTTCACTGGCAATCCCTCTCCTCACATCTCTAGAGTGGATGGACTGCAAGGCAGGGATTGAGAGAGCAAAGTCCCTCCCACTCCAAAAGAAGTTTAGGTTCGAGACGACCTGAGGAACCTGAATATACAGAAGTCTATGGGAACCACTGCCTCTTGTCTTGTCAGTGGGCACTGCTGAGAAAACTCCAACTCCCTCTTCTTCATTCCCTCCCGTTGGGTATGCACAAATAATCCATTTAAGTAATATTTCACTTTAGACGTGTTTAAAAGTTTTGCAAAAACATTTTAGCAAGCACCTGTCTCTGAGCACTCCCAGTAGTGTTCTACTGCAGCAAATCTGTTAAATAGTGTTTTTAAAATTTAAATAGCCTTAAAACAATTAAAAATAATTCTCTATTGGTGAAACACACTTCAAATGTACATCAAATCTAAAGGAGCATCAAACATCAAATGAATGAAATGACAACAGCTTGAAATCTCTGTACACCATCCAGGCAGGGTGCTGAGAGTGCTCAAGATGCATCTTTCCATCCATTTTCTCCGCTGCAGCACTGATGTAGTCAGTCCCTATCCCTGACCACCAGCAGGTCCCCACTGAAACATTCTGAGCCAATTAGTTTTTCTGAAAAATGCCTCCTTCCCACCCAAACAAGTTCTTATTTAATGCAGTCAGTTCCACAAACTGGGCTGCCACCAAATTATACAAAGTTGTGCCTGTGCAGAAAAAGAGTCTGTGCACAACCAGAAATAGAAGCTGGGCAGCTCTGCTGATGAATGTGAAATCATACTTTAATCTGCATCCCCAACCTGTCATCATCACAGCACTCTCCCAGTTTGAAAAGGATCGCTGCAAGATCTCTGCAGCGTGCAGAAGTAAACAAACTCTCCTGCATGACTGAGTCATTTCCATTACTTTATGACATGTCTATGCACAGTTTTAAGTGCTGTAAAGGGCCTAAATACAGATATCACAGAGCAATTTTATCCATGGTGCTTAAATTTACCTATTTACGGTCCAGGCATAAAAGACTCATTCATGCTGTCCCAGGTATATTGACTATAACACTACATACCCTAGTATGTACATACATATCCCTGTACCATTCCTGACATCAAACACCTCTTACCCACCATGTTTTCCTCCTGCTAAAACTGAGGAACACTAGAAATCAAGGTGTAAGAGGCTAGGAGGGTCAAGTTTAAAAATAAGATTATTTAGGAGGATTCTATAGTTCTGCCAGCCTTTATTTTCACTTGTAGCTAAACCAAGGCCAGAAAACCAAGAAAAGAGCATTTTTGTTTTGTGTCATTAAGCTAGGAATTTTAAAAACGATTTTCTGGTAGGATATTTTGAGAAAATGTTTATTATATTTGGAGTTTGTGATTATTTAGCAAGAGGAAACCAAATAAATGCAAAATATCAGAACCTCAGTTTGAAAATCAAAAAGTCTGGAAATATGCACCCAGAATAGTTTCTCGCCACTGAAGAAAGTGCATGGAATATCCTAGGAAGAGTTAAATGCAAAGAAAGCCTCACAGTGGATTAACATCAACAAATTTTGCTCTGCATGCATTTTGGATGTGGCCTATTGCACATCATTATTTACTTACTTCTTCTTTTTACAACTATATTTGGTTAGCAGGGTTGTACTATACTTTTAACTACATATTTATTCAGGCCATATAAACAGGAAGAAAACTGAAAATAATTTTCTGTGTTGTAAAAACTTTCATTTTTATACCTGTTTGGAAAAAGACTCTGGCAATTGTAGTGCGACACAGTGGACACGGAGTGCTGGCTGGATTGTCTTTGGCAAGCATCCTTAAGCAAGGTTCACAAAAGATGTGGTGGCATGGATAGCACATGTAAGGATTGAAATAAACATCCAGGCACACTGCACAGAGATAGCTTTCTTTATCTCCTCTGAGTTCATGCTCATCGTCTGTATGCAGGTTATCTTTTGCAGACTGCAAGAAGAAAAAGAAAAAAGAAAACATCTTTTCACAGCTCGGCTCATAACTATTTTGGATAAACCAATCAGCAGGAAAGTGAGTTTAAATAATGCTTAAGATGTTGGTACATACTGGTTATATTCTTGATTTTTAATACAGGTTACTTTTAACGAGATGATGAAACATACTGATAAAACAGGAATGTCACAACAAGCACTCCGTGGGAAAGGAGAACAAAAATCATGAGAGACAGTAAAAGAAAGAAATAATGAAAGCAAAAAGGCTGAGTAAAACTGTACTATGATCCAATTCCTTATTTTAAAATGAATTTTAGCTACTTATTTGTAATGTTATTAACAAAATACCTGATGACTTTGCCAAGAAAGACAAAAGAGAAAACAAAAGTCTCTAAAAATAACCTGTGGATTATTCTGCCTTTGAAAGGTAATTTCTGAAGGGTGTGTTTCAGCAAGAATAATGACTCACAGTTTGAAACAAGCCACAATTTTATTACTACAATGCAGAATGTAGAACCTTAGACTAGAAAGTTTAGGAATCTCTAATATCCTTGGTAGCTGCTTGTTTTTGCCAGCAGGTATGTTCCAAATTTCCTTGCATTGATATATTTTTAGGGTGACATAGTTGGACTTTCCAAATGGTGTACATGCCACCACTTGTGTACATTGACAGGTTCCTGCTTTGCTCTTGTAAGATAACTAAACCTTTCCATGTAATCTGAAGATATTATACTAATGGCATCCAGAGGTTTGGATTAAAGAAAAAAAATTACTTTTTTTCATCTCTATGGGAGCCACACAAGAGACATTGACTTTGCCCTAGCTCCTCTGTCCATCCTGTTTGTTTTACAGCGAACAGAACCCAGCATAGCCCAATATTCAAGACACCCACCAGGAAAGAACCAGACAGCAGGTGTCAGACACTGCTGAATGTCGAAACTCTTCTCTTGTGGCCCTTCTTCTAAACTCCCAGTCCTTGCTCAATCTCAGTTTACGTATCTTAATTGTAGTAGCCTTGTAGTGTCAGTGCTTATAGCTGCCTTGTAGTATCAGTGACTTCTTGCAAGCTCCTGTATCCACACTTAATACCCTCACACCCCCTTGCTCAGCCACTGCTCTGTACCTACCTCTTTGCTAGTCCTGCAACGCTAGTCCTGCAAGTCCTTCCAGACACCCATTATTGACATTAAACACACCTACTGATGCATTTCTACCCAATAAATACTACTCTGTGCTCAGGCAGCTGCTTGATTTACATCTAATCTGCATACCTACCAGCTATATATTACATAGGCTTCTTTTGACACTCATAGGCCATGGCAGATAACCACTGCCTGATACTGGCATACCAAATATTAGTGACAATTGTTATTTCGTATCTACTGTAGAGACGTAGATCTGTTTCAGAGACGATTATATGTATGGCTTACTGGCTTGGACTTCTGTTGTCTCTCATTATAGTCAGTCCTATTCTACCTGGGATAATGAATACTGCACATAATGAATAATCTCTAAGAGTACTGGGTACTGTGGAATGCATTTAAATATACAGAGCAGAAGTATTTACCCAGAATTTATCAGTTCTGAATAAGCACTCGTCCTGCCATTCCAGCTCAGCCTTCATATCACACTTTCCAGAATACCAGGTGCCGGGAGGGCTTATAAGATCTGGCCTGCTGTGACAGGAATGGATGGAGACAGTTTGGGTATAGCACTGTGTCCAAATGTAAGCTCTTTTGCAACCCTCAGCATCAATAACTGTGGGGGTCTTGTAGCACTTATCTCAGCACTTATTGTCCAGTGTGATTTTCTCCATGCCAGACTTGAGATGGGCTCAGAAAACTTCAGTGTGTACTGAAATTTACTGCAGAGGCAACTAGGCTGTTCTGACAAGCAGCCAGCATAGGTCTGACTGGGACTAGCTTCTAGCTTCTCTAGCATCCACAGGAGCTGGTCCCAGACAATAACAACTGGGACTACTACTTCTCACTCCACGACGGAGGAAAGAGTGCTAGAGCAGCGCTGTATAACAACTAATCAGTAACACTGTTTAACCCAGACTCTTTCTACACTTACAGCACAACCAACCTGCACTAGAATAGAATGGCAAAAGGTAATTGAGAGTTGATTAAAGCTAGGTAAATTTAGAAGGAAGGAAGCCTCATAATACTGTTTCTTTGACAAAAAGTGGAAAATAATTTGGCACAGAAAGTGAGGAAAATTGTCTGAGCTTAACACAGAGATGACTTCAGCAGAAATTAGGAAACACTAATACATTCTGACAATAAAAAACCCCTCCAATCCAGCCATGTGGACTTGGAAGTGTTAGGTTAGTGGTTGGACTTGATGATCTGGAAGGCCTTTTCTAATGTAAATGATTCTATGCAAGGACAAAATCATAATTAAAAGCTAGCACAAAACCAAAAGATGGTGGGGGGAGAAGGAGAGTAAGCAAGTTTTTGCTTTGCTGGTTTAGATGAGCACTTACTAGACAGAAAATATACACTGCATATAGAGGAGCTGCCTGTCTCATTGGCTGCAAGTTAAACATCTTGCATGAGCCAATTAAGTAAATGAGGGAGCAAGAGGCAAAATGGCTGAGAACTCAAGGGTAATGATTGGTTCTGAGATAGGTTTGTAATCACGGTAAAATGCACAGCCAAGAGAATCTTAGAGCCCATTGCAATTAGAAAGAAGATCAAAATTATTCTAATGTGCAAACCAGACCCTAGTTAACACTAATTTGCTTAGTGGATCAGAGGAAGAACTGTTTTTACTGCAGCTTTATGCCCCTTCTCAAAAGACCTATCTAGGCACACAGCACCATTTACTACCACAAACCAAAATCAGAGCTGCTTCCTTATGTGAGAAGCTCATGTGAAAGAATTTAAACAGCATTATTTTTCATTGCAATTAAACAGTGCCTATACATTCCAACTAGAGCCAGAGTTTCGGTGTTTGAGAGCTTTACAAGCATAAACCAATATGTTATACTTGCAGAATTATAATACAGACAAAATAGAGAACAGCCATGTAGACACCAAGGACAGACATGGGAATAAAAGACTGCCAAATAGTAGTAGAAAACCTTGAAAGCAAAACTATAAATCCTAATAAATCAAAGAAAGGTAAGAGCCTCCAAAAGTTTCCATCATCCCAAGTTGCTTTGGAACTGTTAATACTGACTGTATCACCTGACAGTAACTCCTGATATTTCACTGGTTGGAAGGGCAAAGGATGTTAACCAAAAAAAAAAGGAGAGGAACAGAGTATCATTTTCTGTTTGAAAAGCCTATAAAGAATGTTAACTAACAAGAAGTCTAAGACTACATGAAAGTATTTGATTGAGTCTCACATTCAGAGAAAACACATGCACCAATGAATAATGTGATATTTAATGTAAAATTTACCTGTAATCATGTGAAAGATCTAGAACCAGTGGATGTTAGCACTAACAAGAAAAAGTTCTGTATGTATGCTACCAGTAAAAGGAAGTTCAGAGTAAAATCTGGAAGTATGGTCACAACAGTGATAAAACTAATTAAAGCACAAGTAACATTTGTCCCAGGATGTCAAACTATGAAAAAACCCTGGCAAAACCGTTAATTTTAAACTGACCAATTTAGAATGCTTTGTAAGCTCAAAAATGTCCACAGTTAAGGGGAATGATGACCAAGAAAAAAAATTAGTTCTATACTTCACATGATTATCTTACAAGGATAACTGCCTGAAATAAAACTTGGAAAAAGTACAAAAAAGTGTATTTCATAGAAATACTACCCCAGAAAAGATTAATGATCCAGGGTAGGACTTGCCAAGAGGCCCTGAAGTTAAGTAAACATTAGAGAAAGTTTTCCATATAATTCACTTTTTAAACTGAAAATTGAAAGCCTAAAGATCCTGTGTATACTTTCTCAATCCAAACACAACTCCAAGCAAATTATTAGCTGACTTACTATTTGTGCATAATAATTGTACCAATAAATTGCCCTGAAGTGACAGCAGAAGAATAATCGAAATGCCTCATAGGGCTACATTCTTCTACTAACCAAGAGTAGAATAGCAGAATGCCATGGACTCTCCCCATCTAAATGACATTGGTGTGAAAGCAGAGTCAGGGATAAGCCATTTATCATGGACATGCCATTTGCAGGGGAGTGCTTTACAGTGTTGTGGTACTAAGAATGAGAAATAATTTGTGTAATCTGGGATGGGATGTGCTAAGCAACACAGCGCTGTGCAGTACGGAGGACTGGAAAAACGCCTAGCAGTGTGAGGTGCTGGCCTGAGTAGAAATGAACACTCTGAAATGGCTGGGCATTAAATAGCACAAGACTGTGTAGAAAATTATAGAAGAGTGGTGGAGAGCTTTGTGGAATGGACACTTGGTAAACAAGACAGAGGCATTATTTGTGTGTGGCCCACCAAATACATCCAAAAGTTCTCTTAAACTGAGAAAGGTTAATCATCCTTTCCATTAGATGGAATCAAAAGGAAGAGTGGCGTGGGAGGCTCAAGAAGCCACATTTTCACCCTTAACAAACCCAGAGGAAGACCTGATTTGCTGCATAGCTGTGTACCCCACATTTTCAAAGACAGCAGTATATGTATTCTCCATTGTTCTCTCAGAAGCTGCCTCTTGGTAATCTGTTCCATACAACTCATAAACTGTACATTAAAAATCTGCAATGATTTGCAGCTCTAAAATAGACTTAAAGCCTTCAGTTATACTATATAATCAGAATCATACACCTGAAAATGTTTGAAAGAATGAATATAGGTCCTGTTTTATACAGAAATGGAATAAAATGAAAGATATACTTCTTGGTTACTGATGGAAAAAATAATCAGTGGGTTTAGCCTGATTTCCAATAGAAATGCAACTTATGGGAGTGCCATGTCTATCTATCTGTCAGGTCAGATTTATTCATTACAGCCACTGCTTTTGAGAGCTGAAGAGACTTTTTGACCCTCAAAACTTTGGTGTTTTCCACACTCTAGCAATTTGCCTAATCAAATATGCTTTATTTCATTTGTTTGTTTAATCAAATATATGTACACATACTGACTTCTATCAATGCTGAATTGTTTTTAGCTTCAGGTAATTGTGTTATTGTCTTTTGTTAATGGTGCATAATCTCCTCCTGAAAAACATGGGCAAGTTAAATTTCTTATCTAGTTTAAGTTTACTGAATTATTACACATAGGCCATAACTGAGAAAATTAGGTAACAGGGTTTTAATGTTTACTGTACCCAAACATTACATATGCTACAAACAGAACCAGGTTAATAACTTTATGAGTTTATCATACTCCTGTCTAAAATAATTATCCAGTCTATTATTTTAGTAACTGAGCATTTTATGAGTACAACTCATCAAAACTTGTCTGGTTAGCTCAATCATTTTCTTGAATATGCATTAAAGTTTCTTGTACTTGCCTACTGTGACTTTGTACTATTGCCAACCTACTCAGCTGTGAAACACTCATGAAGTTCTGCACATTGCTGTTTGGACTTGACTAGGTGGCTGCCTTTGCAGAAATCACTGGTGAGTCATTAGAAAGTCCAAGTACGTTAGGCACAATTTAAAATGCATGAGGAAAAAAATGATAGTGTAGAGAAAAGATACTAGAGATTAAAACAGTGAGCTCTATTGGCCTGAAGATGAGATGCTCATCAAAAGCAAATGGTACCTGCCAGTTATAAAACCTAGTCTGTGAGCTGACACTAATATTGTTTTCTTTTGTTCAGGTGCAATAAGACACAGTTCAGAGGAAGGATCAAAGGTGCTGACAAGGCTGCACATAGTCAACAAATCTTTGAGAATCGTTCTGACTTCACAGCTCTTCCCAAGAGTTGAAAGATGTGTTGTGCACCCTGAAATATAAATAAGTCTTCCTATATGTGGGCTTGGAACAGTTAGCTTGAAGATATTGTTGAAGCATAAAGGAGATAGGAAAGGAGACAATTTCCTTGGTACCAGAAGGAAACAGTTGGGATAACTGTGAACTAGGAGCTGAGCAATGGATATGCACGGACACAGGGCCTTGCTTCCATGCGTACAAACACCATCTGGAGCAGCTGTTCTGAAAACTATTCCTTATGGCTGGTAAGCAAGAAGTCAAGTGTCCAGAGGCAAAAAATTATGCATTTAATTTAACCCATGTGATTTTGCCGATTTAATGAGGCCATTCACGTCGTCAGCAGAGCAGAGGCCTCACCAATGGAAGATGTAGGGAAACGAAAAACCTGCCAACTCTGTGGAGCCTTGTAAGGTCAAAAAATTCTTCAAGTATTGAATGCCAGACACGTTCACAACCACAGGGTAAGGGTGGGCATAAAAAACCATTGGAAGAATGCAGTTTCTGCTTGCCCAAGAGGAATTTCTTCTCTTGCTGCCTTACATAAACTGCTTTTAAAGGCCCTCTTGAAGTTCTACACAGGTTGTTACTGAGATGCCTTCTAGAAAAATATACCCCAGTTTGAACATTTTCAATTTGAAATTTACATTGAAAACCAGAGAGGGCACAAGGAAAACATGTAAACCCCAAAAATTCTTCCTGAACAGAAGGCAAAGGAGTTCAATCAACTTGATTTTTAAAAATCTAGCATAAGGAGAAATAAAAAGATGCGACATCTTCAAGATGCAATTATCACTTCAAACTGAAAATAAGCCGTAAATTTGAAGGGAGAACAATAACAGTCCAAAGGGGTAATCAATGTAGTAAACTCTCCAGGATTTACAGGCTAGATATTCAGACTATTCTTTTTCATAATAGCTAATCTCACAGCCTGTAAATTAATAGAGCAGGTATAAGACACTAAGTGCAAAGCCTACAGGGTGCTATTTATCAGTGTGTAACTATTACAACCGAGCTACAGACAGAACTAAAGTAAGAGACAGTACTAGCACTGAAATGGCTGGATTAATCCAGCATTCTACAGAACGTAGAGTGCCCTTGTACATGGGCATTTCACTGGAGTCTCAGTAGGTTCAGCTTGCATTTTACTTCTCTGGAGAAGCAGTCATATTTAAAAAATATCAAGGCAATCTGACAATATCTGACTTTCATAGACCTAAAACTACTACAAAGAAACAAAAAACATGACTTACTGAGAAGGAATTTAAAGTTTTGAAGGGTATATTTATTTAATCTGACTGCTCAGGGAACCATGTCCTTTTTACAGACTTCATTAATTAACAAATTAATTAATGAGCATTTTTTAGAGCAACTTCCAGTTACAGAGTCATTGAGAGTTACAGATCTGTAATAACCTCACTAGCCTGTTAATGACAAAGATTACAGAATATTAGTTAAATGCATTGTTAATATTATTTCTTTAAAGTAAAAGGGCAATTTGAGGACATAACTGGAGTACCTTAAGAAAAAGTAATTTATAAAGTGCCTTGATACATGGCAAGTTAACCAATTCGTCTCACTGAAATATTTTTAGTTCAACAAATCTTTAATCTTATTTATGTCAGGAGACAAAGGCTTATTTTGTGGAAAAAGTGAAAAACAAAACTCAGAAAAACAGACAAAAGAGAAGAAAATGACCTAATATATTTTCTTTTTATTCTTGTACACACTTCACAGAACTAGAATGATGACTATTTTATTGTGTTACTGATTCATACTGTTTTAATCAGGCTGAAACAGGACAGATAGATCTCAATATCCCTTGTGCAAGATCTTATACATGGCCATTATGCACATATCTCCTTTCTGTCCAAGCATCTTATATAATATGTTTCAGTTTCTTGTTATGATGGATTTGAAATTATCTAAGCATTTTTTGTTACACAATTTGGTTAATCTCTGCAGTTCCTCCTATGGAGTAATTAAGCTTTTAAGCTTTAGGATATACATCTAAACTGGCAGCTCTAGATATTATTACCCTCTTGGAAATTTCTCTTAGGAGAATCATATTTATTGTTTAAGGAGTATCTGTTAACACAGCTTTTATGACCATCTCTTGAAGAGCACAGCAACTACTTCATTGACTTATCATAAAGTATTATTAATTTTAAAATAATTTAATTATCAAGATGAATTCAGAGACAGGCCACTAGAATAAATATTACTCAAAGAACTCAGACTACAATCATCTTAGTGCTTTAATATTTATACCCACCCTAAATGAGTACATAAGAAATGAGTGCCATGCTGCAAGCCTACCTTCAGTTGTGTTTTGATTTTGCATTTAATAAAACATACACATTATTCAGGCATTTAAGAGAATGATGTGAGCATTATAGCTAAAAGTTGGCAAATGAAGCTTCACACAAAAAAATAAATATGCAGAGTAAAGCACCTAGGTGCAGCTATTAGTGTCAGTACACATAAAAATAATGCAAATATTAATAATCATTCATCTTTACTGTAACCTGTATTTCAAAAAAGGAGGAGTAAAATTAATTCGCAGAGGCCTGCAAAAACCTCTACAAATGTCCTAGAGCCTTGATGCAATGCCCAAATAACAGCGAAGAGGTTGTGTTTGTCCTTGTGGTGTGAATTCTATGCAGAGAAAACATTTAATTTTTTCAGAACTTTTTTTGTTTTTAGAGAAGTTGTAGGGAAAAAATGAGATTATTGTTCCTCTGTTCCTCCCTTTGGTATTGGAGATCTCCTTTGCATTTGAAATGATGTAGAACGTGCAAAAACATGTGTACTAAACACACTGCTGAAGTTTACAGACCTATTTGGACTGGAGGGTTAAACAACAGTCCCAAAGAAGTAAACAAGCTGCAAGCACAAAGACTGCCTTCTGTTAGTTAGATCAAAGCAGTTGCTAATTACATCTGAAGAGTCCTCCTCTCTGGTACAAGGAGAGTACAACTGCTCTCTAGTACAACCTAACAATTGTTCTGGTACATGGTAAAAAGAGTCCTGTCAATTCACATATATAAAGAGCCAGAGAATCAGTAAAATATTTCTGTTGAAATACTAATGTTATACCTGTAAAAGCAGCATATCTTTTAATTTTAACATAGAGATTTGCAGCCCTGAATAACAGACAATTGTATCCATTTATTTTTCCACTCTACTAGGCTTTGCATGGATGTATATACTATTACTTACTCTTTTAGGGAAAATACTTGTAACAAAATGTCTGTAAAAGAATGTCTGGAACAGTGCTTCTGTATTTTGGCAGCTTTGCATAAATATAGTCATAGTATATCAAACAACCCATCTGAAATTATTCTTGTCGTTCAGCACAAATTTAAGCAAATTACAGCGATGCCTGACACAATCTAAGTTAACAGCACACAAAAGGCTCTTTTGTGCAGAACACCTACTCTTACCATTAAAATAGGTCTCTTCCCCAGTGCTATACAACAGGAAGTGGAGTAGGTGACATGGGAAGACTGCTGGTCAGAGATGGAGGTCCACTCCTGTTCTGAACAGCATTAACAAAGTATCACCTCCACTTCTGGAACACAGTTTTATAAATAGTGACATCAACCTACAGCTTTTAGGTTTCCTCCCAAAGCCTCACTGTTCCTAGGATTTTCCAGCTCTCTGCTCGTAAAGTCTATAGCAACTGCATAGATCTGCCTGCTAACAGTTATCAAAAGATCAACACAATAAAAGTTACACAGAGTTTCTGGCTGCTAGATACGGTTATAAAGGTCTGACTACTGTTTTGGACAGTAGATTGGCTTGCTGAACTTTAAAATAAATTTTACACAAATTCTTCATTAGTATTATGCAAGCATGACTTTCAGTCATTAATTGTGGTGGCAACATGATCACTCAAATTTACTAATACAATAATGCAGATTTCTAACACAGGCTGGGGCAGAAGTGAGAAAGCTCTTGCCCTTTATTTGTCAGATAGAACAGAATTTACATAAGAACCGTCACAACTATGACTCAAAAGAGTTACTTAACCCAGATAAATTAACTGTGCCTCTATCTGTATTTACCTGGATGCACATTATGGTATGCCCAATCCTGATCCTTCGGCTGGGCATCTGTCAAATGTGACATCCTTCCATCTGGGCTGGGTGCCCACCGTGTCCTTTTCATTGGGTTGGGAGATGCCTACCTCTCATTCCAAAATCAAAATACAAAGAGGACACCCTAGATTTATGACTCTACAAGTACCCTCTGTTTCCACAATTGAGGCATAGGTTGTGACATACTACAGTAAAAGAAGTATTCACCTAGTGAGATGAATTGCTTTAAAATACATTGCCCTAAAATTAGGAACCTAAAACTATATTTAGACAAATAAATGATTGTCCCAGTTTTCAAAAGTTTCTTTATCTGGATGGAGCAATTGGGTGATCATCTTACTCAGAATAACCAGGCCACCTATTTAGAGTCTTGGCCGAGTTTCTTAAACTCAATTTAATTATTGATTACATAAATAGACTCCATCTCCAAACAGTGTTTAAAGTACAACATTCACTTACACTGAAGGAAAATAAAGACAAGGAAAGGGTTTCAAAGAAGAATATATCTGAAAAACTTAGGGAAGAGGTAGTTAGATTTCATCACTGTTGCCTAATTTTTTTTACACCTAGTAAGATCACTACTAAATCCTAACTTCAGCAGAATCAAATCTGTGAATTCACTCCTTAAGGGATGGCCTGAAAAAATCATATACAGTTTTACCTTAAAATGTGAAAAAGCAAATCTCTGAAATATAGACATACATGTCTTTACTTCAAAGAATCAGGAAAATAATGCCAGATTTCCCATTATTAAAAATTTGCAAGAAGTACAAGTATATTTGATTTCCCACAGAACTTGTATTGCCTTTCTGGAGATTTTCTCTAAGTTGTAAATGACACTTTGAAAAAAAAAAATAACAATTTAACATTAAGACTCTAGGAGTCATCAACAACAAGAAGCAAAATCTTTTTCTCCATTTTGACTATATAGTTACTGTGACTCAGTTAAACTTGCAGTTTGCAATCTGTCTGTAGTAGACATTGTAATACAAAATTAAAACAATAAACCATCAAAATACAAAAGTGTTTCAGATGTTTTTATGTAGCAATAGAAAAAAAAAAGTACCCTTTGTTTATTCTTTTCACGCAACCTTTGGAGAGTGACAGTGAAATTTGATCCTATGCTGTTTAACAGATATCCACATGGATCTGCAGTAACAAAATAAAATCCAACTAGTCCATATATTGCTTTTCTGACAAATAATACCTAGATGCTCAATTTGATTAACCAATCTCTCCTCAACTCTCTTCATGATGCTTTATCAGCAAATTTATCAGAAAATCATAAATTATGGTTCTGTGATGGCAGCTGTCAGCAATAAGCACTACATTCTTTCCTCAGTATTTTATTCAGTCATATCCAAAGTCATCCAAACTGTGCCAAAGTTTTCCTCACATCTAACCATTAGATACCTCAGTCTGAAAGTGCTCACCATAGACAGCTTCAAAGGGGTCAGCTGTCAGCATAATGATACCTAAATACCTTTCCAGATAGTTGATTTAGGCTGCTGTTATCCAAATCTTTTCTGTCTAATAAACAGAGCAGAAATTATTGCTTATTTTTTATTTCTCAGCATAAGTGAAAAATCTTGCATGCGTGCTCATGTAATAACTAGTAATTTTATATACACTTCCATAAATGTTTCCTTTCATTCAGAGAAAATTACATTTCCTGAACAGGTATTACAACATTCAGACTTTATTTTAAGCAAGATGACTTTTCTGTGTTGTATAAATAGCATATTGCATCCTACTTCATTTTTCACAGAAGTTATTTATGAAGATGGTAAGGCCATTCTAAATTTTAGGGTGGCAACATTTCTCGTGAGTCTTCCTACAAAAGCCTTGAGAGGTCTCAATAATGACCTCTGATGATTCCAATCTTTTCTCTCTGCTATAGTTTAATACTGCAGATTTTTCTTCTAGTGAAGAAAAAAGCTTCTCAGAAGCCAAATATGAAAATCTACACCCCCCCCCCAAAAAAATCAGAGTTTAAAGGTTTTCTTTGACAGGGTGCTGGAACAGAAAAACCAGGCTGAACATCTGCTATTTCACATTTCTCTGCCTGGATTAAAAAGTAGGATGCAACTATTAACGTTAGTGCAACATACTCACCAACACAAAGATTTAAGAATTAGTGTGCTAAAGTCCATCACTGACCATAAATAGGATTAGTAGCAAAAAGATAGCAACCTCAAATGGTAACAGCAATGAGAGAGCATATGGGTAAAAAAAGTATCTCAGGCCATAACCTTGACCTTCACTTCTCAAACACCATTTCCTTTGCAATAACTTGTTTAAAGCATAAACCTTACATAGGGTCTAGACGGTCCAAAAATTGAAGCTTTCTGAATTTTAAGCAGCAGACTGATGACAAGATCTTTTGAAAAGCCTGCCAGCTGTCCCCTTCTTTTGTACAGAATTCTCTTCGCCTTTTAGCAGTGGTTTAGGCATACGTGACACTTCTTTAATGGCTATAAAGTTGTTATACACAGCTTTATTTATGATATACATGCTACACTGCTAATTATTACACCATAAGTTTCTGTTTAAACAACAAGTTGCTACAAGACTAGACTTTTGGATTAAAAAAAATCAAAAGAACAGTGATTCTAGATTATTTTATTTTCTACTTACATTGCTGATTAAATTTTGTTAGCAAAGGAAACAAGCACTTCACTACATTTGCACAGGAATTTAATTCAAAATTTCTCTTGTGTTTCTGTAAAGAGAATATCTAACACACACAAAACCTGTCTTCTGCTCAGCACTTCAGGGTAATCTGATACACATAATATTTAGGAGGTAGAATTAGACTTCTCCTTTCTTAGAACATCTCGGACAACAATCTTCCAGATGAAGCCTCATTGCCAGTTAGTAAGCTGTGATCCATTGCTTGTAACATTACAGCCTCACTCTTGTCAAGATCCATGGCTACAAGCTGACGCCGACTGAACATAATTTATCTTCTGCGGTGCAGAGGGTGTGGGGACAAGGGACCTGTCTCAAGACAGGCTCCTACATCTCTCTTTTCAGAGGAGATGTGAGTTGCAAAGAAAAGGGCCAACATGGAGCACTGCTGTTGCAATGCTCAACACAAGAAGTTTACTTCTTTGGTGGGATGGCGGAGCAGAATTGGTCTTCTTGCTCCAGTGAAATTAATCCACATTCTGATTAGTAGTGTAGGACAGTGGAAATACACACTTCCTTACTTTTGATAAAATGTGCCTAGCAGTGAGTTATGATTTTGTCACCATGAGTATTCTTTCATTCAGGTGTATTTTGTGCCTTTCTTGTAAAATTTACATTCATACTGCACACTAACCTGGAATTTATCTTTCCATTATTAGCAAAATATAAAACAGTAATACATTTCATTAATGAAGGGAGCTGTACAGAAATGCTTTTTGTGTTCTCATTTTCACCTACAAACTATTATTTTGATAAAATAGTGTTTCTGTAAGAAAATGTGCTTCAAATCTTGTGAATTGATTACATTTTAACAAAAACTTTATTACATTATTTGAATCACATCATCTCCAGATACTCCATCACATTCTGTTACAATTGGAGAATTCCAATTCCTTGTTAATTTTATGTAGTGAACACACTTCATCTATGTTCACCTCCAAATAGAGCTCCAAACTTCCTTCCCATTTTGTTTACAGGCACCAATAATTGAACAATAAAAGTTCCTTACAAAAAGAATAAAAATGCTTTGGTAAATGACAGTGAGTAATAAAAGATCACCTATGAAAAGGTTAGAAAAACCTCAATGGAAAAATTCAGTCCTAAAATAGCAACAATTTCCATAGCTAATTAAATTAGCATAGAAGTCTTCATAAAGGACACCACTTCCTACTTTGCATCTACTAAAGACTGTGGGGGGTAAAAAGGAGAAATTATCAAAATAATCTTACTAGACTTCAGCAGAGGACAGATCACGCACAAGAGCAACCCACATAGTTCACAACTCTCAAGTGAGGTCTTGGACACTTTCCGATGTTAGCTACTAATTTTAATTTCCTTAATGTGGGCAGCATCCTACATCCTAGCTTAGCAGAATGGAAAAAGTCTTTTCTAATGAGGAAACATAGCAGGCAAAGACAAAAGACCCAGTACAGTGAAGCACACAAAGCCAACCAAAGCCATTTAGTTTGATTGTGCTGGGTTAGTTGCCTCCTTAATGCAAGTTTGTAGCTGATAAACTATGATCATTTTTAGATGCATTATTTATGTCAGTTCTTCAGGCAAAAGCAGGGCATGTTTGGAGCAATGAATCTCACTTTTAAATTGTTCAAAGACCTGTCTGTCTTAAAAGGATTAAAACTTCTTACTTTTCATTTTATGGCTTTCACAGTGCATTCAATGGGAGGCTAGGACTTTATTTTGGGTCTTAAAGGACGCAAGCTAAAGCCCTCAAGCAGAAGATCTGACATAAAGCCTTTGTGAAGGGTAAGACCAGCACAAATACTTGCAAGTGCACATGACAAGTTCAAATCCTCTAGCACCCAACATTTTGTTACTATAAAGAAGTTCTTAGCCCTCATTCTGCAGAAAAACCTTCAAAAGTAATAAAATTTAACTGGTGGAGACAACCTGAAAGAAAAACTCACTGATGCGAACTCTGCCCTTCTTAAGCCTGAGTGCAGCCTTAGCTCTCAAGTCCATCACTGTCAACTTTAGTCACTTAACCATGGATCATTTAGTGGATACACAGGATACGAAACAGCAATGAAACAGACTCAGCTGGGAACTGGAGATGCTGCTGGGAAGAAAATGCAGAGAAAAGCACGAATGTGTCAAAAACAAACTACCAATGAGAGAGAGAAGAAAATTTATTTCTAGAAGTCTGTATGTGACTGGGCTTTGTTTTTGTGGGCAAAACAGTGCTGATTGATAACACACCAATGTTTTGGGTATCGCTTAAGAGTGCTTGCACAGTGTCAATGCTTTCTCCCTTCCTGCCACTGCAAGTAGGCTGGAGGTGGACTTGATGTTGGGAGTGGATATAGCCAAGACAGCTGACCCATACTGCAGGATGTCATGCTCAGCAGTAAATCCCCAGGGAGGTGAGGAGGAAAGTGGGATGTTTGTGGTTATGACATTACCCTATATGAGCAACCATTACGTGTGATTCCCAGGAGGTGGGTGGACATCTGCCTGCTGACAAGCAGGAGTGAATAAATTCCTCCTTTTGCTTTGCTTTTTCACACAGATTTTACTTTCCCTATTAAACTGTCGCTATCTTGATCCATAAGTCTTCTCACCTTCCATTTGCCCCACAGCCCTGTGGAAGAGAGGTGTGAATGAGAGGCTGGGTGGGTGTTTGGCTGCTGTCCATGGTCAGCCCACCACAGCCGTGAAGGTATTGAGCAGATATTAATAAGTAAGTGTTTGATTATTCTTTCAAAGACTATATCTTGTCAAGAATAAAGAGGCATACAGATCACAAAAGAAACCCCAAAACCCCAAACAAAAAACAAGTCACCTCTTGCATAAGAGTGGTGGTGTGCTCTCCCTCCCACCCCACCCTGGCTCCTACTCAAACCGTCACCATTTCCTGATAGTGGGTTTATGTGTGACTCCTTCTTGGGGAGCAATCCCCTTAAGGAGGACTGATCACTACCCCCGTGACAATAATTGTGAAGGATAATCACACAACTAAAGAATATAAGAAAGCATGATAAATTTTGCTCTAAATCTGCACTAAAGTAAATGATGTACACAAGTTTTTAATAGTTCTGCAGCCTGCAAACAGTGTGTTCACACTGCTCCTTACATTAGTGTACATAAACTTGAGTTTCAACAGATATTTTTAAAATACCATAAGAGACCAGTTCATATTAAGCACTTTTAATATATTATTTTAAATATTTGGATATTTAAAATGTTTTAAATATTAATTTAAAAGGTCTTGTAAGAAACCCATATCAATATGAAAATGTCATAAAATACAGTTAGATCTTACTTCTGTAATTTTTCTACAAGATCCCCCTTCATCATAAATCCCCCTTTAAAAACAAGAAATTGTGAAAGCCATTCCTTTGCACAGTATTTGCACAGCTGCAGTAGAAACCTACAGAGTTAAACTATATTTCCACATCCAGGGAAAGGCAGACTGAAATGACATATTGCACACTACAAGTGAGAGTTTCATAAGTGGTAGAAAGAAGCATGTATTAATTGCTGAGTGTAAATAATGCTGTATTATTACCAATTATTTCTAAAATAATATTCAGAGTAGTTGAAACTACTCATAAACTGAGTATTAGTTTGCTAAACAAAAAATAAGACCATATAACATCTCACTTTATATAGTGTGTACTCCCATTTAGAAATACAAAAGCTTACTAGACAATACTTTATAGAATCAATATAAAATATAGTTGCTCCAGACTTCTGATGATCTTAGTGGCTCTCCACTAGACCAGTTCCAACAGGTCCATGTCCTTCTTATGTTGGAGACTCCAGAGATGGACAGAAAACTCCAGGTTGGGTCTTAATGAGAGCAGAGTAGAGGGGCAGAATAACCTCCCTTGACTTGCTGGCCACAATCCTTTTGATGCAGCCCAGGTTGCAGTTGGCTTTCTGGTCTGCCAGCACACATTGCCAACTCATGTTGAGCTTCTTATCCACCACAGTGGACATCCATCAGAGGGCTGGAGCATCCTTCCTATGAAGACAGGCTGAGAGAGTTGGGGTTTTTCAGCCTGGAGAAGAGAAGGCTCTGGGGAGACCTTATAAAGGCCTTCCAGCACCTGAAGGGGGGCTACAGGAGAGATGGGGAGGGACTCTTTATCAGGGAGTGGAGCAATAGGACAAGGGGTAGTGGTTTTAAATTGAAAAAGGGGAGATTTAGGTTAGATATTTGGAAGAAAGATATTTAGGTGGTGAGGCACTGGAACAGGCTGTTCAGGGAAGCTGTGGATGACTCATGGCTGGAAATGTCCAAGACCAGGCTGGGTGGTGCTTTGAGCAACTTGGTTTAGGGGGGGAGGTGTCCCTGCCCATGGCAGGGGAGTTTGAGCTAGGTAATCTTTAAGGTCCCTTCCAACCCAAACCATTCTATGATTCTATGGAATGATATTGTATCTTACACATGTGACAAGTGCTTAGAAGCATTGTCTGGCATATATTAAATATGTCAGAATTACCTTACAGATAGGGCAACATATAGTAATCAGGAACAGTTAACAAAAATATTTTTTCAGGAGGAACTGTGGTATATAGGAAAAGGGAGGACGACACCTTTTTATAACTTTGGCTTTTGCATCCCAAGTGTCATCCCATGTGCTCAGGCTGTACTCTTAGACAGGCAATACCTACTCATAGTTTCATGCTATAAAAATCACCACACTGGCACACTGTAGCATATATAGCCACTTTGACCCTACAAAGGAGACATACAAGACCTGATTACACCTTCGAACTACAACAGCAGCATTTGAGGCACTGACCCAGAGCCAAGTGATTTGCAGGATGGACACAACAGGTATGATCTATGGGTAGCGAGCCTTAAGCAGAGTGACAGGACTAAGGCCACCAGGCTTCAGGTCAGAGGATGATTCCTTGGTCCTTTTTCAGCAATTACAAATGTACCTAGTATGTCTAAGTGCCTGACCTAAATCTATTCAAACTAGTGCAGGCTGGAAGCATGATATGCAGTGGCTAAAAGGTCTCAGAATTATATAAAATAGCAACTGAGAGACTCTCTGGATCACTGAGCCCAGTATTCTAAAATTGTGACTAATAAAATAGGAGGGCCACAGACTGCATTCTTTACAGCCACAGAACCTAATCCTGTTCCAACACCCTGAAACAAGTTTTAGATTTGTACCGAAAGGCAAAAGCAAAACGACAACCTAGCAAACTAAGAGGAATTAAATAAATGGCAGATAACATTGGGAAGGAAACTATGAACTTGTCTAGGTGTCTGTACAATACACCTGCTTTCACCAATTCAACTTGTGTGAAAATTTTTTTCCTGGCACCATATCTAGTCATTAGGCTACTTCTGAGAGTGCAAAGACCCATCAACCCAGAATCTGAGGAAATTAATGCCAAAACATTCTGCGTACCTCATCTATAGGTATGGTAGAATTTCAGGACTTGGTGAATTTCTAAGTGCCTAAGTGTGATACAAACAAAAACTAAAATTGAATGGTTTGAAAAATAAGTCTTTCCTATATCTGCCATGGTAGGAATGATATTTTGAAAAGAAAGGACCTCAGTTATTGCCTTTAATAAAAAATTTCTTTAGAATGTGACTTTGCTCTTATTTTTCTCAAAAAGAATATTTAATTTGCTGTGTTTACAAGAAAAGCACATACTCTGATAATCTAGATAATACATTTTTTGAAGTCTGTATTTCAAAAGGACAATTTTCCAGAAGTTTAAAGGGTACAAATACTACCTTAAAACAGATGGTGGTGTCTCATTTTAATCCTTACACTCATTTACAGAACAGACACCACCATTTAGTTCTTCACTTGTATCAAATGAGATTACAAGTCAAGATCCTGAACTTCATAATGGAAAAAATTCTCAAGTACTGATTGCACAAAATAATGTGTAGCTGTACACATTATAATTGCCATATGGCAATCTAATATAGTTCCTTGTAATAGTGCTGGAATTCTTTCCAGAATCCAAAGGCTAACACAATTCTTAAACCAGATATAACTTACTTCAGTTAGAAATTGCAAAAAATTTTGCAAAGCATCAATATATTCTGGTCAAAAATCCAGGAAAAGTCTTCAGAGACAATAATAACCTCTGCTGTCCCAGGTTTAAGCATACCGGTTTTAACCCCAGTTTTCAGTATGGCAAGATAAAAGTACATTACCAGCAGAAACTGCATTTCTAGGCAGCTGTGTGAATCTGTTATCCACCTTAACAAAGATTATCTGTGAATTAGTTAAATCTTCAAACAAAAATACTTATTCCAAAGCAATTTGCAACAGTTAGCTAGCAATCAACTCATGTCTTAAAAATAGAAATCTATTACCTGAACTACAGCCTCTTAAATACTTCTGATTTTTATAAAAGATTATTTTTGTAGAACTGTCCTTCTGTAAGGTATGTATTTCTAGTTTCAGATTATGCTTTGTTTTCAAGCATAATTTACGCATACTCAGCAATAAATATTCATTAATAGCTTTAAAATGCAGATAACAGGTCTGTGAAACCATATATCATCTTTTATAACATAATCAATTAAAAAATACCTTGCCTGCCAAGTGAAACTAAATTAATAATTCAGATTGCTCCATAATGCTGCAATCAATGCAGCAGCTTTTAATCTAACTGAGAAAAATTCTTCATAAGACTATGATGTTTCAAATCAGAGATGATTTGTGGTTTGTACTAGGCATGCACTTACATATATACATAAATTTATATATATATAAGAGAATTCTTGCAACTGGGTATAATGATCATGTAAGAAAATGAAGAATACCTTAAATGCCCTGCAAAGCAAACATATCATTGCTTCTTGAAATTTGACCTTTTGTAACACTGTAACTCTGGAAATATATTGTAAAAAATTGCTAACCACTGTCTGCTGCCACTCTAATATGGACTAATCTTGCATTCTACATGGGCCACTATCTGTTTCTGGGATGTCTGTTCTGGTTGTGATTAACTGTCATCAGTGCACAGACAATTGGCTCTTTGCACAGTCATTTATTTCTAGCAGGTCTCATAGGACATATCCAGAATCACATGAAAGCCGGTCTTCAGCTTTCAGCACCAGTGAGATAAAAGAGCAGTCTAGTCACTTTCACACGGTGTGAAGAAATAAATTTAGCACATCAGAGACACTTCTGTGCACTGTTAGCTCAAATAATTCCTCATGATGAAGCCAGAAACAGGAATGCATGGTGAAGACATCTGAGTGACCCTGCCTGCATTCAGGCTGATTCACATACAGAAGTTCTCAGATGGTCCTGCATTGTGCTCTTTCTTGATGGTGCATGCTTCTATAAGCCCTCAGTGCATCAATGCTCGTTGTCCTGTGATGCTAGAGAGGACTGAAAAGGAACTCAGAAACACCCACAGAATTCAGCTTGCTCCCCGACACAGGCTTATCAGACATGAGTGCAGCATTGGCCAATCCAGATCCAAGATAATTATATGCGCAACAAGTGACATGCCTCTGGCCTTTTCAGCATGGTTGGAGAATGCATTTTACTTGTGTTTTTTGTCATTTCTATCCCTTGAAATACCCCAGGATTCCTAGTGCTCCAGATGAAGTACCTATGCTGTGCTAAGTATTTGCAAAGAAAAACCTCTGCCTGGAAAACATGACATGCTTTGTTTTGCATCAGACAAAATTTAAATTTGAAGTAGCATATCTAATTTGCCTTATTTCACAGTCCCTGGTCTGTCAGTGTTTTAAGCCTCATCATAGCATGTCTCTTTCTCACACAAGCCTCTAAAAATTTTTTCTCCCACTGTAACCACCCTGAACTGTCTAACCATTAGCCTCCACTGCACCTATTTCAGCCACAGTGAGTAAAGAATGAAGTACTTATTTCTAATTCTGTTAACTATATTCAGTTGGTCTTGTGCTTCTTCAAACACAAGGTGTTTAACTTTACTTCTCCAGTTTTCATTCTTTACTTCAGCTGACCTTCACCCTTCAAGTTGGCTGTTTTCTTTCACTGAATCATTACTGAAAGTAAACTGCATGCCCTTGAGACAGGCATCATTAAGTTTACCTACACTGAAAAGTCCCTAACACTTCTAAAGTTCTTCAGAACAGATGCTAGAAACTCTGCCTCCTAAAACTTTCATGGAAAAAACTACAATCATTTCTACAGAAAAGCTATGCACTAAACAAAATGTTGCTTACAAACCAAATGGTTTTGTCTGAATTTAGCAATGTTTAAAACAACCAACACGGCAGTTTTTATGGGGAGCTCTTACAGTTTCTTGTGCACCATCACTGTATTTAGTTTGACTGTGCACTGTATGCTGGTACATTTCTACATTTAACTTCATTTCTGTCCTTCCAGAATGTGATGTCCTTTCTTCCAATTTGTAACTAGCATAAGCACTTTTATGTACCTCAAGAAGTAATATAATTTGTAGGCTACAAATCATCTGTGATGATGGCTTTTGTTTAAATATAAAGCAGTCTTTTCCAAAACAACACTATTGGAAAAAAAGATTAAGAAATAATTTTTATAGGCTGTGGAACAAATATTTAATGCAGTATGATGAAGCTAAGCTAAACCTAGTCCTTCTTATGGAGAGAATGAATCAAGCGCAAGAATTAGCCTTAATATATTGGCAAGCCTTTCACTTTCAATAGTGTAATTGTTGATATCCTCATATTTGCCATCATAATTTAGCATTACTGCTATAGCAATATTTTATGGCAACCCTGCAGCGTTGAAATAAGTTTGTTGTATACTTTTTGTTAATTTTTCAATGCACTTACTGCAGTTTACCATGTTTTGAAAATCTGTTATTCCTAAGAAAGAAACAACAGGAAGAAAAACACTCTAATTGCTTGAGAGAATACAAGAGTACAGAATGCTATGTAATATAATTGTTATTAATGAGGCAGTGCAATAGCTAAAGCTATGCTAGCAGCACTCCCACAGCATATTCTCTTTTTAGAGCATGTCTTTTATTTTCAGAAATTCTGACTTGGGCTTAAAAATTTTCTACAGAGATAAAATTAAAATGTCACTGACTGAAGTTGTCTAAAACATGGCTGGACATTCTTTCTGCTATCAAATGATAAAAATATAATAACTTCTGTAATTTCAGATTAATTTTTAAAATACTTGTAGAGAATTGTTAATTGTAACTATGTTTATGATGTACTTACATGTCCACTCAGGCTACACTTAGCACAAAAGTAAGGAGCCAAATATGAGAGTGAAAATCCATTAGTCCTAGAATCAGTTAACTCAGGACTAAGTTTGACCTCAAGGTAGTTCTTCAGAGTTTGGTTACCCACTGTTATCAGCACGTGTATCACCCAGGCACAATTATATATATATATATATATATATAAAAATATATATATATATAAATAATAGGTAGGTTGTTCCTATTCATTGTTCATAGTTCCTATTCATTGTTCATTACTGGGTGGAAATTAGAATGTACCGCACATAATTAGATGTTAGTTTCTTAGAAAACACTGGAATCACCAGGCAT
Organism: Gallinago jamesoni; assembly: GCA_025769975.1. Taxonomy (NCBI): domain Eukaryota; kingdom Metazoa; phylum Chordata; class Aves; order Charadriiformes; family Scolopacidae; genus Gallinago; species Gallinago jamesoni. The sequence continues at coordinate 22,421,916 of JAOQGH010000019.1, read as the reverse complement.
ATAGTTTGCATTGTAGTTTTGCTATTTGTTACTATGCTCATTTTTTAACCCAAGAACATGCTCAGTGCCTTGTGGAAAGAGGATTGTACATAACTAGATGGGCAAGCTGTTCTTAGTGCATAAGAGGGCTCTGTAAAATGATCACTGTCAAATACTTTTCATTATACATGTTGAATAGACAGCTGGAAATGGGCTTTGTTTCAAATTTGCCTGTTTGGAATTTAACAAATAAATATTTGTATTCATATACAAATATTAATATACCAATTTGTATACAAATTCCCCCACATAAGTGGTACTACATAGTTACTGGGACTACATAGAGAGCTGGGCTTCTTCAGCCTGGAGAGAGAAGGCTCCAAGGAGACCTTATAGCAGCCTTCCAATATCTGAAGGGAGCCTACAGGAGAGCTGGAGAGGGACTCTCTGTCAGGAAGTGTAGTGACAGGACAAAGGGGTAATGGGTTTAAATTGGAAGAGGGGAGATTTAGATTAGATACCAGAAAGAAATTCTCTACAGTGAGGGTGGTGAGACACTGGAACAGGTTGCCCAGGGAACTTGTGGATGCCCCATGCCTGAAAGTGTTCAAGGCCAGGCTGGATGGGGCTTTGAGCAACCTGCTCTAGTGGGAGCTATGCCTGCCCATGGCAGGGTGTTGGAACTAGATGATCTTTAAGGTCCTTTCCAACCCAAACCGTTCTATGATTCTATGATTCTATGATACTGAAGTTGATCTTAATTTAATAAGAATCAATACATACTTCTTTCCATGGTACTGGTCCTCTGCATCCCAGCCCCCACAAATATTTTAAGATATTGTATATCACATAGGAGAACATTTACCCTTCAAAGTTCTTAAGTTTTTTGAATAAAATTTCAGATTCTACCATTGAGAAAGCAGTCCTTCTCAAAAAAACATTCTACACCCAGGAGTTTCTATAGCACAATTAAAATGCTACGGAGCCAAAACACAAACTTCCTGACTATACTGCAAAGCAATGTATCAGTGGACATACTAGGTTAGGATAATTTATTATTTGAGCATGGATTATTAAGTACATTAGGTGCATAAGGCTATAAAAGCTCCAAAGCAGATAAAAAGTCCACCTTAAAAATTTATGAAGATAAAAAATGGATCAGGTTTTATAGTCACATTACAGAGTCAGAGTATCAATACACTGTGATTATGCACTACCTCTCAATTCCATTTGCAGCAAATCAGTTCTGGATAATGTCTCTTACATTTCCAAGGAGAACTACATTGCTATAGCTATCATAAGAAACATCCATCAAGTGAAAATGATTTGCTGATAGGAAATTGTGTGATTGCAAAAAACCAAAACTCTAACATTGGCACATTTTCTAGCAGGATTATTAGAAAATGAAACAAACAAATAGCTAGCAAAAATAATAAGCGTAAAGCCATGCTTTCATGTTACAGCTCAGCTGACCTAACAGCTAACATTTCTTTACCTCCAACGACACAGCAGTTCAACTATACTCTTATGCTGGCTGCAGCAACTTTCTGAACCCAGCATGAGCTGATGTGGCAGAGAAATCAATAAAGAACTATTTGGTTTTGCCTTTTTTTTTCCTCTCTGAATCAGGGCACTGTGGAGTCAGATGAGACAAAAGTAGTAGATACTTGTGGGCAGAATTGTATGGGGATTCCTTCTTGCTTACTGTAAAATGAAACCACTGCCTACATTGCCCACTCACACTACCGTTTAAACTAAAGAGATAATTAGATATTGGTATATTTTGGCACTGTGATGTGGTTCTGAGTACATTGGTATTTTGAACAAAGAACTGTGCAAATTGCCCAGAGAGAAATTCATAAAACTGTGTTGCAAGGGCATATTGCTGTCATGCCCACTCATACACCTTCCTTGATGCTCATGCTTGTCAAAAGCATAATTCCTGAAAAGTTCTGATTCAGTCACAAACCCACTGCACCAGCCCACCATTCTGACAGGCTGACACTCTTCGTACAGCCTCAATAAAGTCACTCATAGGAACCTTTCAGAAGGCCAGGATTCAGGACAAGTGTCATGCCTTTTCCTCTGTCTTGTGCTAAAAATCTAGCTTGGGTAGTAACCTTGTCAAAAGGACAAGCTGTAAAATAGTAGGGACCTTGAACTCATAGTGAGCTTCCAGAGGAATGTCCCATAGAAGATGGATATCTTGCACCAATGGGCTCTAAATCTGGAAAGGTGAACTATTTGCATTGACAAGAACTTTGCACTTCACGAATTTGTGTTGAAACAAAATTTCAACAAACACTGGGTTTTTCTGAATAAATTTGACACTAAACACAAAAATTTCATAAAACCAAAAAAGTTCAACATTATTGCTCTATACTAAACTAGGCAGGTTTCCCTAGAGAAACTCCTAAGATCACAGGAAAATACAGATGTTCTTGGAAAAACCATGGAAATGGCTTCAATTTGCTTTCTACTAATATGTCTTCACTTACTTTTTTCCTAAAAGTAGAAACATAGAGCCAAGTGAATAAAAGACACTCTCCATTCTGCATATTCCACACAGCCCCACAAGCTCCTGCCCTCTTTCTTCAACATCCAAATATAAGTTGACAGGCACCACTCTGTTTCTGTTTTCTAATTCTCAGACATCACCTGTGCGTATGTTAAAAGTCATAGCCTCCGGAGAGCCTGCTCTGCTTCACCCCACTCCCTGTTTTCCTCTATAGTCCAGCTTCAAAACAAAGCACAGTAGATGTCGGGAAGGTGCATTTGCACTCCAGCTCCACTACGTTTTGTTCTTCCACCTCCAGCCACAGTCCCATCCAACACAGCCGAAGCATGACAAGAGACATCTGAATAAATAAAACCCGTATTTCATCTGCTTTCTTAGGCTAAGCAATCTCACTCTTGGACTCAAGATTCAATTTGTCAGTGAATTTCTACCTGCCTCTGCCTGTGCCAGGTCTCTTCCCTCTCCACACACAAAGGACCCCTTACAAACCAATGTCTGGGGTACAAAGGAATGCAGGTGACACGTGAGCTACAACTGGGCCATAGTTTACTAGCTGAGGGATCTTGCTGCAAAGTTTTCAATACCTGTGGCACTAGAATGTACTATTTTAGTGCACATTGTGTACATCATCTATACAGCAAAACAAAATACCGGCAAAACATTTTTTACAGTATCCATTTTGAGGTCTAAGAATTCTTTCACTGTGCTCAAAATCCCACTTTCTGCCTGCTTTTCATGAAGAACTACTTGAACAATTGAACTTTAATTGCAAAGTGAAAAAAAGAATTCATATAATGTGCTGCTAGAGATGAATTCAGGTAAGATCTTCCACTGCTATTGCCCAAGACAGGTTTCACAGAAGTTCAACCTAGAGAACATGCAGAGAACAACTGGGACTCCACGTCAGTAGTCTTGCTGAGCAACCACCTCCTCCAGCCGTTCTCCATTAAAAAGTGAGATTTTATTTTACTAATAGTGGATTAAGTAAATCCCCATCACATTCTGTCCCCGCCATTGTGGGTCACATATTGTACTCTTCAGCATACATCTCTAAAATTCAGTACTGATCCCACATTTGTATAAAAAGTTTCAGAGCACTAGTCAATGCTATGTTTATACTTAAGCTAAACGTAAGTAGGATACTTTTAGAGCAAAAGAAATCCAAAGGACAGACATCCCCACAGTGGTTAATACCATCCTAAATATGAATATGTTCCATAGATTTACAGATTTCAATCCAGAAAGATTCATCTAGTAGCAATTCTAATGTGTTATTTATATCCTCCTAAACCAGCTTACTTTTAGAAACCAGATTGGTCTGTTGTACTGTGCTACAGAGGGAAACAACAACATATTGCCACAGCAACCACAAAAATGGTGTTCTGCTTTTCAGTTTAGTAGCTCCCTGTTGAAGAGATTTGATCATCCAGAAGAAATCTGCTTCTGTTCAGCATTTTTTGTAATGCACAAAACCAAAATTCAGTTTGCTAGTATACCAAAAATCAGTATTCCTCTTAACATAATTAACATTCTCATTTCAATCTGGATTTTGGACCCACCTCAAGGGGAGTACAACTTAACAGTAAAAGCTGTGTCATTGTGCAGCCAAGAGGAACTGCCAGGTCTGCCTGTATCTAATCTTCAAACAATCTCTTTACATATCTTTTCATACAACCTTGCCTGTTTTGTAGCAAGTGAGATTAAGCACCGAAACCACTTAAGACCTGGGAAAAATGCAAATAATAAAAATTGTGTGCAATTGCCCATATGCAATGCTACTTATTTATTTTCTACATTTACTATTCTAGAATCCTACTTTTCCAGTGTTGCCAATAAAACAAACAAGTAGTTCTCTAAACCATAGAAAATCTGCCAACTCTGCTGCTAACAGGGAAGAATATACTTAACAGTATCGGCTTCTGTAAGGTGCAAGATTAAGTCTCTGTGATCTTTACAGGTATGATAAGTATATTTGCTGTGCACCAGACTTGAAGAATATAAGCAAATTAAACTGACTGAAGAACAGCAGGTCCTATGTAGGAGATGCTGTTTCTGGACGTGCCAGTGCTGGCAGATCTGCTACTGTGGGGCTTGGTTTCTATGAACTTTTTGCTTTGTGACTGGTATTTTTTCCTTTTGCAAAGTTCATGTACAACATTTCCCACACTAGAGCACATAATCCTAAATACAAGCAGTTATCCGAAGATAAAACTTACCACACCATAAATTGTGACTGAAATGAACAAAGAGGGTAAAAAATATCAAAGAAAAGCACAAAAAGGAAGAATGTAAGTTTATTTCCATATGAATGACAGGCACACATTTATTTTTTTTTCCAGAATCTCAGGCATAATATTTCATTCGAATCTTACAGGCCTTTTTTTTTTCCTTTTACAACAAGAACTTCTGCTATATCCAAGAATGCTCCAAAAGCATCTACTCTTTCCAATTCAGAGAGCCCACTGAATGTAACACTCTACACTACATGGTTTGTTTCACTATTCATGTTCTTTCTTCCATCACCATGTGTGCAGTCAAGCCCTTTCTCATGTTTTAATAAATGTTCTTTGTTCTGTTTCTTATGAATGAAATAGCCTTCTATGACTTATTTTCTTTGTATGAAAACTAATATGACAAGAATAATAGTGGAGCAAGTACACAGCTGGAGCTTTGTTTCTCCATTAAAATGCATTTCAGAGTTGCACTGTAGTTCTAGCTCTCCTCTTCCTAAGACTTACTAATTTTAATCTGCAAATGGAAGCTGCAATATTCTAAATTAGATCTATTTGCGTCTTCTAATTTTACCTTTAAAAATTGCCATGGAATTGTTTTTTCTTATCCCTGTTTTTTTATTAGACATTTCTTTGCTTTCTATACAGCTTTTACCAAACCATGAATTGATGGACCACTTGGTGGATAAGGAACTGGCTAGATAGCCAAACTCAAAGGGTTGCTGTCAATGGCTCAATGTCCAAGTGGAATCAAGTGACGAGTAGCATTCCTCAGAGGTCAGTACTGGGATTGGTGCTGTCCAACAACTTTGTTGGCGACAAGGACATTGGGATTGAGTGTACTCCCAGCAAGTTTGCTAATGACAACAAATTGTGTGGCGCACTTGACACACTGGAGGGAAGGGATGCCATTCAGAGGGACCCGCATAGGCTTGAGAGGTGGGCTCGTGTGAATCTCATGAAGTTCAAGTGCAAGGTCCTCCACCTAAGATGTGGCAATCCTAGGCACAGATATAGGTTGGGTGGAGAATGGCTGGAGAGCAGCCCTGGCGAGAAGAACTTGGGAGTGTTGGTGGATGAGAAGCTCAACATGAACCAGCAATGTGCACTTGCAGCCTCGAAAGCCAACTGCCTCTTGGGCTGCATCAAAAGACAAGTGGCCAGCAGGTCGAGGGAGGTGATTCTACCCATCTGCTCTGCTCCACTGAGACCCCACCTGGAGTACCACATCCAGTACCTCTGGAGACCTCAGCACAGGAAGAACATGGACCTGTTGGAGTGTGTCCAGCAGAGAGCCATGAAGATGATCAGAGGCCTGGAGCACTTCTCCCCTGAAGACAGGTTGAGAGAGTTAGGGTTATTCTGCCTGGAGAAGAGAAGGCTCTGAGGAGGCCTTATAGCAGCCTTCCAGTACCTAAAGGGGGCCTACAGGAGAGATGGGCAGGGACTCCTCATGAGGGAATGTGGCAATAGGACAAAGGGTAACAGTTTTAAACTCAAAGAGTGGAGATTTAGACCAAATTTTAGAAAGAAATTATTTGCTGTGAGGGTGATGAGGCACTAGAACAGGATGCCCAGAGAAGTTGTGGATGCCCTGTCCCTGGAAGTGTTCTAAGACCAGATTGGATGAGACTTTGAGCAACCTGGTCTAGTGGGAGGTGTCCCTGCCCATGGCAGGAGCGTTGGAACTAGATGATTGTTAAGGCCCTTTCCAACCCAAACCATTCTATGATTCTATGATTCTACAATATTTTCTTGGAATAGCAATCAATATAACCTTGGAAAAGCGGCAATGATCTGTATGTTATTTATTAAAAAACCCACTTTTTTGACAGACAGTCAACAATAATGCACATAACTCATTTCACTGGGCTTAGTTTTTTCCTGTGTTGCTTTTGTCCAGCAAGTGACAATGGCTGTGGGGATGAATCAGGATATGCCATGGCACGTTACCCCAGCTGTTGATCCTTAGGGTTGGATCACTACCAGTACAACATTCGTATTTCAGTAGAGTTGGCTGCATTTGGAGACTTTGTGTGTGTCTCTTCAGAAAAACTACACATTACCAAAGATGCTGAAAAAGCACAAAAGGGTCAGTGAAAAGCATTCCCTCTTAGCATAGTAACCACTAATGGTAGCCTGACACATGAAGCGGCAGATGATCCCCTCTTTTGCAAGATGGACACTTAACCTTCCTCAGTTCAGACTTCTGCTATGCTGAGATTATTCTACAGTAACTGTACATTCTGAAAGCATCTTATGAACAAGCAGCTTATTCTTATATATTTCACTTAAATGAAGGAATATATTCACAGGACAGCCAGCTATTTTGGTCTTTGGTAAAGTTATATTACGGCAGTGTACCTACACTATATTCTAGCCTATATATTCTAGCTTCAAGATGATCACAAAAAGTTTAGCTTACACAGATACAATGAGACAATCCTGATATGTTGTATTTATCCCATAGCTCCCTGAGTAATTTTCCCTCTTTTCCAACATATGAGTGAAGTGTTAAGCAGTTTAGAATACAAGCCATGACAGAAGGCAAGCAGAGTTTCTTCCTGAGAAATACCTGGCAAGTTTTCATGACTGTTTATCTCACTGGTTATTATTAACACAAAATTATGTAAGAGACATATCAAACAGTTGAAGAGGTTGGTTCAGACAATGCCTTCAAAAGCTGTAATCAAAAATAACAGCATGAAAGGACTGCAGCTAAAAGTAATTAAACTTTAAAGTGTTGGGGTTTAAAGGTTTACAACAGGAGCTCCATATGCACTGCAGAAACCAGTAGCTTTTGCGTGCTGTTTCCCTCAGGTACAACTTCCATAGAATCCACAACTGAAATTTAACCAAGGTAAGCCATGCATTTGAGCATCCATCATTCTTAACACCTTGTTTATCCAGTTATAGCTATAATCCAACATTATAAACTGTTTATCCAGTTTATAATCAGTGACAGAATTAATCTCCTAAATATACAACTCACCATGTAGTAACAATACTTACAATCAAAGCAAAAGCAAAGATAGACAAGCTTTGGCTCAGAAGCTCCTCATGCCTGAAATGTCTCCCCTCCTTCTATCAGCTAATCAAAAAAGATGCTGCCTCTTACTCGTAACCACGCAGCCCTGTAAGGCAGAACTGCTGCTGCTAGGAACAGGCACAAGCTTTGTACCGAACTTGGGAGCCTTCATGGCTGAGGCTGGCCATGCTTCCTATGACTGAACCTCCCTTGCCCTGCCTGATGCTTGGTTTTGCTTGGTGTAGCTCTGACAGCAATTTCTCTAACTGTCAGCTAGAAAAAAAATTGTCTATCTTTTGTTATCTGTGTATGGGACAACCACTGACAGCGGTTATGCCACGTACAATGAGATATTTACAACAACTTTAATGTAATGATGTAGGGTAAAGAAATACAGGCCTGCTAAAAACAGCAGAGGCCTTGAGAAATGGAGACCCAGGACACAACATGGAGGTGTAGAGACATGGAATCACATGAGATGGGGCACTGGGTGGACGCTGGAGACCACAACAGCTATAAGCAACTTCCCAGGGGTCTGTTAAATAAATGCAGACTTGGTCCTGGACAGAATTGGTTTTAAGGGTAGCAAACAAGAAAGAAACTGTATCTTACATACACAATAAACCACGACACAAGGTAACTTTCTTGTTGCACGCAGCTGCAGACCAGTGAAGAAAGAGCAAAAGTATAAAAATGTATTCCCAAACACACAAAAATGACCTCAAGTGGATTCTGGGGTACAGAAAGAGAAACCATCAACATGAACATCATATAGAGATTGAATATAGAGAAACTGTCCAAGTGGCCAGGAGCCAGATCAGGCAAGCAAAAGGCCAGACGGAAATAAACCTAGCCAGAAATGTCAAAGACAATAAGAAAATCTTCTATAGATATGTCAGGGACAAAGGCAAGACTAGGAAAGTTGCGGGCCCTCTCCGTAAGGAAACAGGAGACCTGGCAACTCAGGATATGGGTAAGGCTGAGCTACTGAACAACTTTATTGCCTCAGTCTTCACCGGCAAGGGCTCTAACCACACTGCCCAAGTCGTGGAAGTCAAAAATAAGGGCTCTGAGAACATAGAACTGCCCACAGCATGAGAAGATCAGGTACGAGACCACCTAAGGAACATGAAGGTGCATAAGTCCATGGGACCTGATGAAATCCATCCACAGGTCCTGAGCGAGCTGGCAGATGAAGTTGCTGAGCCCCTTTCCATCATATTTGAGAAATCGTGGCAATCTGGCGAAGTTCCCCCTGACTGGAAAAAGGGGAACATAATCCCAGTATTCACAAAAGGAAAAAAAAGAAGACCTGGGGAACTATAGGCCAATCAGTCTCACTTCTGTGCCTGGCAAGACCATGGAGCAGATCCTCCTGGAATCTCAAGGGGTTGCAGTCAATGGCTCAATGTCCAAGTAGTGGCTGGTGACGAGTGCTGTTCCTCAGGGGTTGGTACTGGGACCAGTGCTATTTAACATCTTTGTCAGAGACATGGACAGTGGGATAGAGCGCACTCTTAGCGAGTTTGCTTAGGATACCAAGCTCGGTGGTGCCATCGACATGCTGCAGGGAAGAGATGCCATCCAGAGGGACCTGCACAGGCTTGAGAGGTGGGCTTGTGCAAATTGCATGAAGTTCAACCAAGCCAAGTGCAAGGTCCTGCACCTGGGATGGTGCAGGTTGGGCAGAGAATGGTTGGAGAGCAGCCCTGAGAAGGATTTAGGAGTGTTGGTGGATGAGAAGCTCAACATGAACCAGCAATGTGCACTGGCATCCCAGAAAGGCAACCGTATACTGGGGTGCATCAAAAGAAGTGTGGCCAGCAGGTCTCGAGAGGCAATTCTACCCTTCTACTGTGCTTTCATGAGACCCCACCTGGAGTACTGAGCTTTGGAGTCCTCAACATAGGAAGGACATGGACCTGTTGGAATGCATCCAGCAGGAGGGCCATGAAGATGATCAGAGGGCTGGAGCACCTTTCCCCTGAAGACAGGCTGAGAGAGTTGGGGTTGTTCAGCCTTGCGAGAGAAGGCTCCAGGAAGACCTAATAGCAGCCTTCCAAAATCTACAGAGAGCTGCAGGGGCACTCTTTGGCAGAAAGCGTAGTGCCAGGACAAGTGGTAATGGGTTTAAATTGGAAGAGGGAAGATTTAGATTAGATACCAGAAAGAAATTATTTGCTGTGAGGGTGGTGAGACACTGGAACAGGTTGCCCAGGGAACTTGTGGATGCCCCATGCCTGGAAGTGTTCAAGGCCAGGCTCGATGGGGCTTTGAGCAACCTGCTCTAGTGGGAGGTGTCCCTGCCCATGGCAGGGGGGTTGGAACTAGATGATCTTTAAGGTCCGTTCCAACTCTAACCATTCTATGATTCTATGATATTGCTCTCAGCAAAGGACTCCAAATGCTGGCAAGTGGCAGTAATGCCCCCCACACACCAGACCCCAGGGTCTGCTGCTAGCCCCCAGACCTGGTACAGTGCCATGGGCAGAACCGCAGGAATTGGGGAAGAATAAGCGAGTGCATATAACAGTCTTAATGTCAATATTATGCTTTCTTCTTTAACTATTAAATCTGGACTAACAATAATCACACTATTAAGATTTCAGTTATATGAAGAATTAAATTATTGATTTTATGTACACAACGTGCATTTCATCTTTGCCCATAAAGAAGATGTGATTGTAACACCCTGCAGCCTTGCTGCTCAATGACTCTTAAACCATTAATTCTATAGCACCATCAATGCAGTAGTATTATTTCAGAAAGAGTAAATCATGTGCGTGTCAGGCCAAGGACTGTGAATTCTGCAACAACATGTTAGGACATAAGCACTTCAGTCTTCTTTATATCAAAGTTTATTGTGCTTTAAATGTAAGTTCAACTGGTTAAGTATAGAACTTAAAAATTGCTATGTTGTTTTGAGAACTTATGCAGGCATGAGTGGTTTTGAACACTGAAATCAGAGTTTCCATTTTTCCCAGGTTGGAAAGGTTTATATTAATATTTGATCTTCCTTTCTCTTACAGTCACTTGAGGAAGTGAATAAAAAAGCTCATGCGGATACAATATGAGCTCCACAGAGTCAAAATGCTCTCCCACCATTGCACCCCACAACCTTAGTTCTGGGGATTCACAGCTCGTCAGTCACTGCAACTGAATATCACTTCATATTAAACCCACTGTCTTTTGGTACAGATCTCAGCGTATGGGATTAGGACTGCCCTTTTTCTCCCGTGTGTCCTCTTTCCTTATTTTAAGCAACTTCTCCAGGGCCTCATATTTCCCTAACAAAGGTCACATTTGAGATCTCGTAGTTACTGCTTGCCTCCTCTGTGATTTCATTTCACTTCCTTCTCTTCCTGCTTCATCTTGGTACCATCATTAAGTAATGCTTTTAGCCCTCCAACAGCCAGCCGAGAAACCCATACTGTCTGAGGATGATTCTTGTTAAGACTATCATCATAGAAAGCGTGACTGAAATCCAAGTACATAATCGCATAAGACACCTGAAGGATTTACAGTTTAAATGCAAACATGACAGTGCAAGAAAGAGTTATAAACCAGTGTACACATGAAGAAGAGGCAAGCATAGATTAAGTGAACTAGAGGTCACACGTTACCTCTTTGAAGCCTAGCACCTTCAACTACAGAACTGTCAGCTGTCAGAAAACTGAAAACACAAGGCTGCAGGGCAAGATAACAGCACCTGACAGTGTGGATGCAGAATCTCATCCACCTGTTTACCCTGGGAGCATGAAAGTAAACTCACTTCATGAAAACTAGTTGTGTTTGCAAGACAAAACTTTCATGTTTTTAAAAGGATACAGAAGAACTGATGGTGTGTCAAGTTATAAAATGCAGCCAATGATATTTTTTCCAATGGATCAGGATAATTTCCAAGAGGATACTGCAGCTTTGAAGCTGGCTACGTAGTCTTCCTCTATGTAAAAAGATTGTGAAGAGAAATTAAATAAGACTGGAAGAGCCCAAAATGATATTTCTGTCTGAGATCTTTCAGAAAATTATTACAAGTGTCAGACATTAGAAAACAATGCAAACATACAATGGGATACACAGAAAAGGAAATTTATAAGAGAAATACTTCATCTTCTTAGCTACAGCCACTATAACAAGAACCATTATTAATACTGGCAATTCCTAGACTTAAGTAGTTATTACCATACCCTAACAATTGACTAGAAACCTAAAAATCCCCCATGAACACAAACGTGCACAAGCACAGGCACAGACACACATAAAATACAAGTATCCCCCTTACAGGCACCGAGATGCAGAGCAGACAGAGGAAGCCTGGGTCCCTCTGCTGTCAGCAGACTAGCTCAGTCCCACATCTACACCACAGAGCCCAAATTAGGGTAGGCATCTGGGGGTAAGTGCAGGCCAGGAGGCACAGAATTGTTCCTATTTACAATCCACGGTTTATACACTTCAACTTAATGACAGAGCACATTCTGCCACAGAACAACATTTATGGCTTACTGCAAGACAGAAAAAACGTTTGACGCATAAAGTTATCACATTACAAAATTAACCTAGAGAAGCAGCCTATGCACTTAAAAAGAAATTCCAAAGTCTGAACAGGTCTGTTCTCTTGGACTGCTCACCAGAAAAGCTTTAATTAAAGTTAAAAATGAGATGCATGGCACCTTTAACAGAGACAGCTTAGGAGACTTGTCTCACATCGGGGTTCTGCTGCACTGAAGTACTTCTTAAAAGAGTACTTAAATGAAATACTTGACATTGTCGTTTATCAAAACTCTTTCACTACGTGCACTCAGAGGTTTATGCTTTTTCCTCTCTGTGAAGTTTTGCTATCTGATTCCTTAAGCATATGTGGTAAGTATGCCGGAAATGGTTAAAAAGTGCCACAAATCAGCATCCTACTCTAAGTACCACAGAAACAAAATGCACGTTTTCATGGGGAGGGACATCAGAACAGATGAAGAAAAAGGACAGCAAAGTGGGACTTCCAAAAGAATGGAGGATACTTTGACTGGCACTGGCACTGGAAAGGAGAGGAGTATCCCCTCTTGCAACATGTCAGACTGTACAGAGGATGCAATTTGCTAGATCTACATTCTCCAGGGAAGGGGATGTGAAACAGCGATGGGAAACACAGCTGCAGTAGCCACACGTGCTGCTTGACAGACAGAATGAGAAGTAGGGCTGCTTAAATACTCCTTGTCGCAATCATACAATTCGATCAAGGTTAAAGTAATCAATGAAAAACCAAAATAGTTTCCCCTCAATATTACTATTTGATTCCATATGATTTACTTTGCACACTTATTTTTAAATTTCTTGTACTTTGAAAACCTTATGCTTACTGATTAAACATACCAGATTTAACAGCTATATATCATTTGCTCTATGAAACTTAAAAATAATGTAGGAATTGGTTAAGGATGGTTTAACAAGAAAAAGATCTTAAAGTATATTTTTCTTTCTTAGCTATCATGAATTTGGAAAATGTATATAATATTTTATTCTTGAAAGTAACATCTAACAAAGACTAAAGTGGCTGGAGAGACTGCAGATGACATGACAGTGCAAATGCTCATATACACTGTGCCTTTGCATCATAATTTCATTTAACACATATGAGGCCTGGAATTTTTAAAGCCATTTTAGGGAATGGGACATGTAATAACCTTTAGACTTATCTAAAAACAAGTATCTACTATTAAAGCATCCAAATCTTGGAAAGGTTCTTTACTTTCAGTTTTAGAGAAGCATTTTACAAAGTAAGAGCAACTTTTCAAAATATCACAAAGCCAATTTAAATCCTTATTTAAACAAAACAAAAAACCTTCCCAAAGGCAAAAGAATGTGCACGTCATACTGAACAGCCTTGTGATGTGTCCCAGACTCATCATGTTTTCAAGCTGGTTCTCACATTTACTTGAGAGAGACAGCCTCTATGTATCTTTCTCTCAATCCTGAATTCACTGCTCTGCTTCGATTCTGTACTATATTGTAAAGTCTCTGTTGACTGTATACAGGAAAGAGCTCTTAGTCACTTGGTGCCTAAGTGGAGTGAAACTGTATGAGGGCAGCAGAATATTAAGGGTGAAAATCCCTTTGTACCACTTAGGTACAAAGGACTAACGAAAGATTCATACATGGACGTGGTCCTATATATCCTATATATCCTATTGTATTAACTGCAAACCAATGAAAATAATTTACTATCTAACCTAAGCATAGTCCGTTCAAATAAGCTTAGTATTTCATTGAAGTTTAATTTTATACAGAAAAAACCTGTTTGAGTTGAAATTGAAAAACTACATGTAGGAAGAGGCCATAAGTACTTGTTTGCAGGATACCTAACTCTAAGCAGTTCGACATTAAACCAGTATTAAGAGACAGCATCAAAAAAAAAGTCAGAATGATTGGCAAAAGCAATGCAAACTTTACCAAAAAGTAGCATAATTAATCCTAAACACCTACTTGCTTCTGTAGCCACCGTTCTCGCCGCCTCTGTTTTCTCCTCAAGCTTTTCAGTTTGTTTCTTTCTCTCTTATTCAGCTTCTGGTTGAAGGAAAAACTCGTAGGCTGCAGAAGACCAACAGGTGTGATGTATTGTTCCTCTTCTACAGGACTTGTAGATGAAGAAATGTTCACCACAAAAGGTGACGCATCAGCAATAGCACTCCCAGAAGATTGTTCAGTAGCTTCAAAATCACATTTAATTTCTGTTTCTCTACGCAGTAATGTTGTAAAGGAAGTAACTTGAAACCTTTTTTGTAGCAGTTTGTCAGCACTGAAACTATATAGGTCCTGAAAAGAACTGCCACCGTTCCTATTGGACTCTAATTGCAAGCCACTCCGTGTGTAAACAAACGGATTTTCATTTTGGCCATTGTAAATTGTTCCCATACTGCAAGTTTCATGTAACATAGGTGACAGAACAAGTCTCTCTCTGATATTTAAATCCAAACTACGTGATCTTCTGTGAAAAGGTTTTACAGTGCATATATCATTCATAGGATAGGAAGCAGAAAGATTTCTTTTTCTTCCCTTTAAGGGAAGTTTTTTACTTTTCATCTCAAATCTGGGAGCTCTGACTTCTAGGCAAAGTGCTTCTGTTAATCTTCCAGTTCTGTTATTACTTCTGGTCATGTATGAAAGCCCTTGATTTTTGATTTCCAAAGCTGTGGTTTTCACTTCATTAAAAGTATCCTTGCTAGAACTAGAGTGAATTTTAAGGAGAGGTAAGCATTGTCCTGATGATTTTGAGAATTTAAGAGAGAAGGCTGGCTGATAGTCCGTCCGACTTTTGCAGAAATGTATATTTACTAACTGTCCACAGGAACACTTTGTTTTGCAAACAAAGTTAAAGCCCCCTAAGCAGGCCTCACAGAATGGACAGTGCAGTTTTCCAATCGTCCACTGTGCCTATGGACAAAAAAAAGAAAAAAAACCAACAACACCCAACAAATTCATTGTAAATAAATGCTTAAGAAATCATTACTAAATTACTTTTATCCTTTAAAAAAAAGGTTTACTTTTTGTTTTTCAAGCACAATAAGAGAGAATTCACAACAGAAAGAAAATCCACCATAAATAATGTTTTGGTCAAAATTATGCTTGTTGCAGTGCTAACTAACTCTAAGAAATCTAGAACATAGGTTTCAAAATGTAAGGGATTTGAAAATTTGTCCATAGATAGAATAATGCTGCAATACTAATGAAAACATTAGATCCTTTAAAGCAGTAAAATCAATTTACCATGTTAATCTGGAGTTGGCAAGCACAGTTTCTCAGCCTAGTCTTCTGAGTGCTGATACATTTCTTGCATACTAAGTACTGTGGAAGGAGATTTCTTACAAAGTGAATAGAGCTTTTTACTTCACTTACCCCACAAAAGCTTGAAATGGTACTTGTATTTTGGTGTATGTAGTACTACAACGTAACCTGTGTGCCAATAGCGTTAAAAATCCTTAATACTCTATCTATAAGGAGACAGTTATGCTCATCATTATTTGTAATTCTATGAATTTCATTTCAATCCTAAAGGCACTTTTCCAAAAGAAAGTATTGTCAAAGATCTATAAACTCTTACATATTTGCTCAACTATTAGTATTTTCAGTAAATAAATTCAGTAGAATTCAGCAGAAACATCTTTGAGGATTAAAGTTACACAAGAGTTTGTAGGATCAAAGCCCAGATGAGAAACAACATTATCAACTCCAGTCATACATTACTCACTAGTGTGCCTAAAATGGGGTTGAGCCATAAATACAGAAGCTGCCCAAAATTTCTAGTTAAAGTGTTACTTTCTGTTGCAAATGTCTTTCAAGATAATTTGGGAAAATGATTCCATGACTGCTGCATCTCTGATTGAAAGCTTCAGAAAGTCTCATAAAACCAATTCTGCAGTTTCAGAAAAAAGACTTGTGGAAAAAAATGATACTTTTCACATGCAATGCAAGAAAAAATTCTCAAAACCCTTCTCTGAGAAACTTAATCTGCCTTGCGGGTTGAAATCCCAAAATTTCACAAGGTATCAAAGATGTGTCTTTCATTGCACCTAAGAGAATCTGTTTAAATCTAGATATGTTTTAACTAAGAGAAAAAAAAAACTCAATTAACATATGCCCAAAGGCTTTTCAAATCCCTGAAAATTCCTTGAAGAGGCACAGTCTCTCTCAGTTTATAAGCCTGACCAAGGTGTGCATATGCCATTCCCAAAGAGAATTCAGCTGGTTCAGAGATTTACTCTAAGACTCTGACACTCCATTTCCCAAATGCCATGGGCTAGGCACTAAAATTCAGGGAAAAGCACTCTCTGGCGTCTTCAGTGAGTCTTTCTGACACTCAGACACTATGGAATAGTAACCTGGACCTCTCAAACAGACAGGAGAAGTGATTAATGAAGGTTAAGGAGGAAGACTAGGAGCCTTGCAAAAATGGGAAAGGAAGAGACAGTAGGGAAGAAAAAGGACATCTCTGTGTCCTATAAGCACAGACTTGGAGATGAGGTGCAGCACAAGGGAGTCCAGGACTGATTTAGTATAAGTTTGGCAATGGACTGTGGAAGCATTGGCTGAGTAAAAGAAGTAACAGCCTACTAGTGGAGGAGGTGATAGGGGGAAAATCAGTAACATCTGAAAAGGAGTTGTGGGTACACAGACTTACACAGATGGACTGCACAGAGGAAAAAATGAGAAGAAAGAAGCTAAAACAAGTTGTTAGTGATGAGGAAAACAAAATGCACGTTAATAAAGGTTGCTATCAGCACTAACTAGATATTTATAATTATTGGAGATTATCTATACACTAATGCATGCATGAAACCTGATGAGATTGGTTAAGAACAGGGACAGATGGCAAAAAAGAACTGGCTGGGAAGCAGTGGGTTTTTACAGCCTGCAAATAGACTTTATGCTTATGTAAAATGATTTAGCCCTTGATTCAGAAGTCATAAAGGAGAAAATAACATGATCACAAAATTATTCAGAGCCCAGGAGGATCTTGGGATAAGCTAGAATTCTTTAAAAAACCCCACACATTTATCCATAAAGCCACAGGATATTTCCAGAGAAGTCAGAAGTTAATAAGGCAAGAGTTCCTAGGATATTAAAGGACAAAATAAATGCTAAGATACTGGTGTTCATAAAGAAATGCATTCTCTGCCTCTGCCACCTGAGTAACATTGCTTCTCTGCAATGCTCAGTAAATATGTTAAGCCTTTCCTGAGTAGTCTATATGTTTTCCCAAGTCTCCAACCTAATGCTCTAGGCTTTCAAAGGCCGAAGGCTGGACCTTTTACAGCTAGAAAAGAACGACATTAGTATTGATACTGAAAACAATTTTACTGAAATAACACAACGTGCAAAAACCTGCATCCTTATGATCAGGCACTCAAGATTAGGCAGTTCTATGATGTGGTGAAACACCTCATCACCCCTAATTTCACCACCCCAAGACTAATCTTTCTGAAACAGACACACTATTCTTTCATGTATTACTGAAGTATGAGATAATTAATTTTAAAAATAGATTAATTAATGTTTAACAAAATAAAACACAATAAAACAATGAAGGAAGATTAAATAAGTTTTCTTAATTTTTGAATGCTTAGGTTTACAGTCATAACTTTTTTCCTTTTGTATAATTTTCTGGGTGAATTTGCTAAGATCTGCAGTTACTTGTGATATAGTAAAAGTTAGACACTAGAATCTAAGCAGAAAAGAATGCAGGTATTGTTTGCCTCTCAAAATCAAAGACTCACCACAGAAAAACTGTAGTGCAAAAGAAAAACATTACTTCTGTTTACTTTATCTATGCAACTACATTAACTTCTAGACTTAAAATAATGTATAGAAAGTACTCAACTGAAGCAAACAGCAGGAAAGTTACGAGATAGCTTGTAATTTCAAATGGGCAGTTAAAACTCAATGGGCAGTGACACTGGCTTGTCATCAGACCTTTGAATTTGCAGGAAGGTAACTACTTTCTATTCATATGACATAATAGCACATTAAATATAAAAGACATCACATCACATTACAACAACTGATCTTTTAACAAAGCCCCAGTCCACTTTTATGGAGCAACATGCTTTTTTACTGTCACTGTCATATGTGTTTGTGCTGCAAGAAACTATAATCAAGACAAACCAAACCCAAAAGCCTAGATAAGTCAATATAATTTTAAGCATTGACAAAATCTGCAGAGGTGCCTGTGACAGTTATTTGGGCAAACATAAATATATTAATCTATAAATAGGCCGGAACAGAATTTATCACCTGGAGGTTTTGTGCATAAATAAAAAGAAAAACATTTAAGAGGAAAAAAGCGCCTTTGTAAATGGTAATGATAGAGGTTACTGAGAAAAATTCCCTCAGTTAGAACGTCTCTGTAATATATATGGACCTTGGCAGAAAAGTGCCATTGAAATTTGTTCCCCTTACTTTTTTTCACATTTTGAATGTTAAAGATGCAAGCAAAAAAAAAAAAGATCTACCTTTTCAATGACACATTTCACCCACTCTGGAATAGCTTCTAAGTTCACATGCCATACATTGCAAGATTCCTGAGCAGCAGCTGATGGTTGTGATGTCTGTTAAAAAAGAAGAATTATTGTATTGAAATATTGTATATTCAACATTCATGTAAGCTTTTTTTTGTTCGAATATAGCTAGAATACAGCTTCTCAAATTCAGTAAATATTTTATTAACAAATGATAAAACTCAAACATGTTAGTGCATTCTTCAAGCTAAAAATCAGGTAGATGCTGTCAACGTTTGTCTATTTCTGAATCTAAGGACATTGGACAGACTCCACTTTGGAGATGGAGGCGTTTGGAGGTGGTTTTGTTTTGTTTACAAGAACAGAAAGTATGCAATTGCAGATCTTCTAAGTATATTCGGAAATTGATTTCAAAAGCACCATCAGCTGGCACAATTTTCCAGCGAAGACAGGAAAAATTGAGCTCTAGTTTATATGAAGACTGTGGTCAGTACTGCAAAACTATGCCACAAATAGTTTTAAATTAACTTTTTAATGCTTGTTAGAATACTAGCAGATAAACCAGGTATTCTTAGCAACTTTTCAGTTTTCACTCCAATGATGTGACCAACTGAAGAGAAAACAATTATCTAAAAAACTGTAACGTTTCACCGATACTACAACAAAACATTTATCTAACTACCTTTTAGCACAGAAATGATACTAGTGTAATTAAATCTTTTAATATGGTTTAGAATGTCAGTAGAGTTATAAAAATGGATAAAAACATAAACAACTCTGGTGAGTGTTAAAGTCTTAAAATCAGTTGTTAAAATTTATGAATATGGAAAAACACTGACTCCTATATTATGAAACTCAAGGGAATAAAACTTTCATTATGCTGAAGATTGAAAGTGGGGCTATACACAGAAGACAGAACATTTTAGAAATTCTACATGTAGTGACAGCGGACAGTCAGACCCATTTGCTATATCTACGCTAGTGTCTTCCCCCTATCTGTGGAGAGTATCTGTACTTCAACTTGGATATAATTCTTATTTAAAGTGTTTATATTGCATTTGTAACTTCAACATATGGTTTTAAGATTTATTCTAAGATTTTTCTCTTAGAATTTCAGCTATGTCTTTAACTCTTCTCATCATAGTGCAAACTCTGCCTACCAGTGTCTCAGGAAGTAGTGTTAAATTACCTTTTTGTTACCATAATTAGAGAAGGAGCTACTTCAATCTTGTGCACAACAATGGTGGGTCTCCACCAGCAATTAAAAGCTCCACTGCAGACAAAGACACCTTCTTTTCAGTACTTTTCTTCCATGAAAGGAGTTGAAATTTTACCTGACGCACCCTCAAAAATGGCTTTAAACCATGGACAAAATAATAATTCTTCAAGTATAAAGAATGAAAACTATTCCAGAACTTCACGCTCTGCAGGCAGAGTGATTAAAATGTGGTTTATTAATAATACTAATTATTAATTAAAATAATAGTGAGTTAGTTTCTACCTCTATTGGCTATACCTTTCTCCAGTGCCAAAATGAGTTGTTGCATTTCTAATGCATTAATAAAAAAGATCAACAACTTTCCTTCTATTTGCTTTTTCACTTTAATTCAAGATCATAGGATGTAAGCACAGACTTTTGGCATATTTGAAAAGACACTAAGTCTTTGTGATTACTAACTTCCATTATAGAGCAGCGGGAAATACTCTGTCATTGTTTTATTCTGTATGATTAATTTTATGTTTATTTTAATAGAGATGATGTAAATTACTAAAAGGTATTTTAGCCTGGCAGGGCACCAGCTCCCCCTCAGGGTGGGCTAATCTTCTCAACTATTTTTGTGCCAAGTTATTTCCCACTTTTTCAAGATAAAGAGCAAAAGTTTCTGATGTAGGAATATTTGTCACACAGGTAACTACCACAGTGGAAATTAGTATTTAGAATCACAGAATCATAGAATCATCTGAGCCGGAAGGGACCTTCAAAGGCCATCTAGTCTGACCCCCCCACACTCAGCAGGGACACCCCCAACTAGACCAGGTTGCCCAGGGCCTCGTCAAGCCTCACCTCGAATGTCTCCAGGGAAGGGGCCTCAACCACCTCCCTGGGCAACCTCTTCCAGTGCTCCACCACCCTCATTGTAAATAACTTATTCCTAATATCCAATCTAAATCTGCTTTTCTTCAGTTTAAACCCA
>JAOQGH010000019.1:22366128-22399690 GCA_025769975.1 Gallinago jamesoni | reverse complement strand
TGTGGCTCTTCAGGGCATGCTCTAGTGGCCAAGATTATTGGTTTGTGGTGGGGTGTTGTGTGTGGGGTTGTGGGTGTTGGGTTTAGTTGGTGGGTGGTTTTTTTTGTTTTTTGTTCGTTTGTTTTTGTGTGGGTTTTTTGTTGTTGTTTGTTTGTTTGTTTTTGTGGGTTTTTTTGTTGTTTTTTTTTTTTAATGTGGTTGGACTCGATCTCAAAGGTCCCTTCCAACCACTAAGATTCTGTGATTCTCTGGACCCTCCCCAGCCTCTCCATATCTTTTTTCCATAGCAGGGACCAAAACTGAACACAGTGGTCCATGTGTGGCCTGAGAAGTGCTGAGCAGAGTGGCATAATGACTTCTTTATCTCTGCTGGTGATGCCCTCATTGATGTAGCCCAGCATTCTGTTGGCTTTCTTTGCCATGGCAGCACACTGTTCACTTCTATTGAGATAGAAGGTCCACCAGGACACCCAGGTCCCTTTCCACAGAGCTGCTCCCCAGCTGCGTAGATTCCAGTCTGTGCTTCACTCCTGGATTATGTTCCCCTAGGTACAAGTCCTTACATTTGTATTTGTTGAACTTCATAAAGCTCTTGTTCACCCATTCTTCCAGCCTATCCAGGTTTTCCTGCAGGGTGGCTCTCCCTTCCAAAGTGTCCACTTCCCCAGTCAGTTTGGTATCATCAGCGAACTTCATTAGGGCACTTCTGAGCCCATCATCTACATCACTTACGAAGATACTAAACAGTGTTGGGCCCAGTATCAATCTCTGGGAGACCTCACTTGTGGCAGGTTGCCAGTTTGAAGAGCCATTTACCACCACCGCCTGGGTGCTGCCTATCAGGGGGCCAACAGTGCTGGTAAAGACAGAGGTTAAGACAGTGTTGAGAACCTCTGCCTTTTCAGAGTTGTTAATGACTAATTCATCTCCCTTGTTTAACAGCAGGCCAGTATGTTCTCCTGTTTCTACTTGTTGTTTATGTACCTGAAGGACCCCTTCTTGTAGCTTTTGATATCTCTCACCAATTTCAATTCAAGCTGAGCTTTTGCTTTTCTAACTGCCTCTCTGCATTCCCTGGCAATGCCCTTGTAGTTCTCAATGAGTATTCATATGCATTTCCATCTCTGGTACACTTCTCTTTTGGTTTTGAGCAGACTCAGAACCTTACCGTTAAGCCAAGGAGGTCTCTTGCTCCACCTACTTCCCTTACCTTTAAAGGGGGTGAAGTTTTTGTGCTTCCAGGAAAGCAGAAAAACTCCCAACGTTTGCTAGCTCCTTTATACTCCATGGAAGCTTCCCACAAAATCCCTCCCAACTAAATTCTGGGTGAGCTGAAGTTTGATTTTCTAAAATCCAAACCCTTTGACTTAGTATTAACCTTCACCGTGTTCAGCAGGATCCCAAACTCCACAATATTGTGATCACTGCAGCCAAGGCTATCTCTAACCAAGATATTCTTGGTTTGTAAGTAGCAAGTCCAGCAGTGTCTCGTTCCTGGTTGGCACATCTAACACTTGTATGAGGAAGCAGGAGGTTGGTAGCAGATGCCTAATGTAAGATCCCCCTGGGTGGGCAAAAGCATTCAGTAGGGCTTCCTCAATCATGGTAGTTGACTTCTATACATTCAAGGTTCTCCTTAACATAAAGTGCAACTCCTTCTCCTCCTCTTCCCTGCCTGTCTTTACAAAACAGCCTATAGCCATCCATCGTGATCCTCAAGTCATATGAGTTGTCCCGCCATGTTTCAGCTGTTCCTGTGATACCATAACTTTGTGACTGGATGCAGAGCTACATGCACTTGCAGTGGTTGGTCTTCTGGTTCACATCTTGGGAGGCAGCTAAAGAACATTTGTCACCGCTCTGGTCTTTTCCCCAGTTGCTTGCAGTGGTGTGAGTGTTGCCACCTTGGACTGTGCCCCCTGCATCCTTCAGTTTAAAGCCCACATCAGCAAGTTGGCCAGCCTGCTGCTAGAGATTCCCTTGCCTCTTCTAGGCAGGTGGATTCCATCCCTCCCTAACAGGCTGTAGTCATTGAAGAATGTCCTGCTGTCATAAAAGCCAAAGTTATGAATTCGTTTGTATCACTCAAAGACCTTAAAGCTGTTCTAATTAATTCATTCTTCACAATTTCATAACACACTTCTAGATTGAATTTTATTTTACAATAGCTCAGTGAGAACCTCAAATTTAAGACTGTATATTCAAATGTTATATATTTAAGTCTCTGTATACATTTTGTTCCTGTTATGTTAATTGTTATAGAAAAACCTTTTTTGCTATCTGTTGAACAGCTGCTTCACTGGAGGCTCATGATGCTTACTGGAGTGGGGTATAAAACAACTGGTGATAGACATCTGGACCAACAGATAAAGGACTGATGGATAAATGCACTAGCTAGATTTAAAAGACAAGGTTCAAGTCACACAAATGAAGGCTGTTTAAGGATCACTGGCATTTAAAGTGATGTAAACATCCCCACCTGAACAATATCTAGCAAGCAAGCACTGTTACTGCAAAACAAAAGCTCTTTTTTATTTTTATGTTTTATAAAATTTTTACATACATTAAATATTTTATTTCTTCTTAGTTCTGCATAAATATTTCATTTAAAAATATATTTTCATAAGAGAAATGAATGTATGATATATGTGTAATAACCTGCACAGTATGGGTTGCATGTTGTGTAACCAAGAATTCTGATAGTAAACTACATAGAAAAAATACCTCAAAATGCAACTACTTTTTAAGACTATATTACAGTAGGCTGAAGCTTTCTTCTGGATTGGCAGAAGTTAAGCAGGAAAATTCCTGTAGGTCTATTAAAGTTCTGGGTGTATGTGCTTTTTGCATTTCTTACAGAGGACAGAAGAAAAGCTACAAATGTTTGTCAGCCAAAAAAAAATGCCAACATAAAGATAAAAAAATCCAATTTGGCACTTGGGAACTAGCTAGTGTCATTCTCAGTGAGCCTTTTCAGCTTGGCACTGGGCCATGCTTGTGGTGGCTGTACTGCTTTCAGATTAGTTGCTTTGTGTGCACTCGTGTTTCCCTCCAAAATACTATATATACATATCTGAGTGTTAAAAAGTCTATGCTGCTCTGTTGTTTTTATGTCCTTTATATGTTTTTCTATGACTCAGTCCTAGAAAAGCCAGGAGTAGAGCGCCCTAAGACTTTCTTCCCAAGTCAGTGTCTCAGTTCCCTATCTTGAAAAACATTTGTCTAACCTCCTCTTATAGAACTTTAATGGAGATTTCACAACTTTCCCAAGCCATTTAACTACCACCTGCTATTATTTTAACTTTCTCCCTAACATCTAACCTGAATTTTCTTGCAATTTCCCTTATTCTCTGTGAATGCAGAGCCCAGTGCTGCTTTTCTTCCAAGCAAGAACATTTTACAACTTTAAATACTTACATATTAGCTCCCCTTCAAACTTGTGTTTGGGCTAAATACATCATTCTTTCCCTCTTTCCTCATAGACCATGTTTTCTTGATCTCCAACTGTCAATGCTACTTTGTGGACTCCTTCAAATAGGTCAGCTATTCTCACACAGCAGTGTTCAAATCTGGATGCAGAACCCAAAATGAAGTTTTTCCAGCGCTGAGTAGGCTAAACAGACTACATAAATTTTCAAGGGAAAAAAAGAATGCCTTACAACAGTGTAAACCAACACTAAATTCACTAGACCCCTCTGAAAAAGTTGTTTCTTACCCTTATAAGGGCAGGAAACATTGAAAAATTAAGTAACAACTCCCCAGCAGAAAACAATTTCAGCACAATACCCTTAAGATTTTCAGATTCATACATGTTCATCGATATGTTAAGGGAAGAGGAAAAAGGAATTGTATTTTTTCCTCTCCCCCCACTCTGTCTGGAAAACCCAGAAAGCTGGAAACATCACAGAAAACTAGCGAAACTATTCACAAAGAAAACAACAAAAATAAGTGAAGGATCAAGAAGCAGACATAGCAGCCAGAGAAATGGTATGAAGCTGATCAGCTTCCTGTTTATTCATCACTCCTTGAATGGGACACTTTCCCTTCTGGAACCTCCTCACTAGCAGAAAGTCCCCTTTGATATTTATATCTAAGTTTCTTATACAATCGGAATTGTATAACATATTAAGCTTTGGTTATTTCTCCTTCAAAAAAAATTGCGAGAAAACATATGATAAAACCCTGAGAAAAAAATCTCAAACATTCCAAATAAAGAACTAAACACAAATCTATAAATGTCTGTTGAAAATCTGGTATAGAATTCCTTTTCAACCAGCTTGGCCCTCATCCCCAAATGCATAAAAATAGGGAAATGAGTACATCAGGACAAGTGGTTCTCAATGCCTTTGTGTTCAAAAGCCACCTGTGATCTCTTCAGAACACTGCAGCCATGAAAATTACAATAATAATTAGGTTGCAGTGAGAAATTAGGGCACAGAACCTGGAGGGTTAGTTACCACGAGTCTTGAAAACTTATTAGATGAGTGGCACCTTTGAAGGAGGATGATAGAGAGAAGCAAGATGAGCTGTCCTAGCCTGCAAGTGTCTATACCAGAAGTTCCTGCTCCCAGAAAGGGAGGAGCTGATACTTTGCTGGACAGAGAAGCAATCATGGAAGGCATTCAGGTACACATAAAAACTTGCTGCTAGCTTCTGCTTTCCAAAGTATTTCTCCTTAAAGAGACACTTTTAAAAAGAAACACTTAAACCAGTGTTTCTCAATACAGTAACACTCAGATGGGAAGACTGAAAAGAAAGTTTAAGTAACTGCCTCCAGGCTGCCAGAGAAGCAAAGCAGCAAGATCCAGGAAAAGCTGTGCCATCTGCTCCTGTGCCAGCTCTTGCTCGACTACAAACTGTTCTACCAGTTCAGCTATTGTTGTGTGATCAGCTTCCACATCATGTACCACTGGGTGATGAGAGCGGCTGGCCAGCGTGTGATACTCTCCTGCAGCACGAGTAACGCACAAAATTGAAACGGAGTTAACATAAAAATGGGAAATAACGCTACTTGCAACGCGTTACTTAACTTGCTAAAGAAACCTGCTGCATGCTGCTGAAGTCAACAGGTCTACCAGCCACCGCAAGGGAATGTGGAGTGTTTAAATCCCTTTCACAGGGAATAGACCTAAGAGGTCCATGGAAAACCACGGACCGGCGCATCACCTCTTTCTTACATGACATCCCGCTGACCAGTACTGCCTGTTCCATGCCCTTACACCTGCAAACATTAACTGTTGCGCGAAATAAAGGACTAAGCGACCGGGAATACCGTGCCCGCGTCCCCTGGGATCCTGACCGCAAGCCACCAGGCAAGCGCAGCAGCAGCGGCCTCGCTGCGAGCGCGGCTCGGCGGCCGGGCACCCACCGCCTGCAGGCCGGGCCTCCGCCTGGGCGGGCACCGCCGCGGCCCTCGGCGGGGCCCGGCAGCCGCCCCCGGAGCGGGCTGCCTGGGCGCTCCGGGCGCTGACAGCCGGCGCCGGCGGCACCGCCAAGTTAACTCTGAGGAGAAGTCGGGCTTCGGCGCCCCCTCAGGCGGGCGCTGGGCTCGCCCCGGGACCGGCAGCCCCGCCACCCACCCCCGAGCTCCAGGCAGGTGCCGGCACCTCAGCGCTCACCCCGCGCCCCACAACGCCCCGCCGCCCGGCGGCCCCATCAGCCCGGACCCTGCTCGGCAGCGGCGCCTCCCTTCCTTCTTCCTCCCCCCCCCCCCCCCCCCCCCCCCCCCCCCCCCCCCCCCGGCTTACCGGGCCGCGCTGTGCCAGCCTGAGAGGGCGAGGCGACGCCGCTAGGGCGGGCGGGGAAGGGGTTGCGCAGCAGCAGCAGCAGCAGCTGCGGCTCCAGCGAACGGGAAGAGACGGGAGACAAACGGCGGCGGAAAGCGCTCCGCTAGCGCGGCGCCGGCCCGGCCCGGCCGGCCGTGGAAGTCAGCCCGGGGGAGGCCAGGCCTGTGCGGGAGGCCGGGCCCACGGCCGGCTGCGGGGCAGGCCCCCGCTGCCGCCGGGGATGAAGGCGGCGGCCCTGCCGAGGCCTGAGGGTGGCACGTCCTCTCGTCTGCTGACTGGCAGGGATTGGAGCCGGGGTGGGGTCAGCCCCGGCGGCAGGCTGTGACAGCCGTGAAGAGGCGCGGCTGCGAGCGACGGGGAACTGGGCGAAAACTTCTCAGGAAAAATGGGGAGAAAAAAACATGCTCCTCCGGGCCCGAGGAACAAGCCCGGACCCGGGGAGCTTACGGTCACAGACTGGGGCTGGGGACATCAGAGACCCATAAGAGTCCCCAGCAAGCAGTCACATAGCGGGCAGGGTGTCATTAGTACCCCCTGGCTGTTTAAAAAAAAAAATAATACAAGGAAATAAAATTTAAGTAAACAAAAATTAAGTAAACTTGTGAATCTGTGTAGGGCATTGCTGCAAATCCTGTCGGGCTGCACAGGAGGTCACTCTGAAGGCTGTAGGCAGCAGCATCACGGGCCCCTCACTGATGAGCACCTCTACCTCGGCAATTAATAAAAGCTGGTAAAAGAGATGGGCTGTGTTTCCACCTGGGTAGTGTTTTGGCTTCTGGTGGTACTCTCACTTGTTTAGGAGCTAACGTGTGTGCTTGGAGCTGACACTTGATAATAATAGTTGCTCTGCTTCAAACACAGGCAGGGACCAGAGTTATTAGAGCAGTGTTAATGTAGGAAAGGCTGGAAGATTGCTGATGAAAAAAAAAAATTAGAATCTGTCCACTTTTTGGCCTGTGAAGGTGGTTTGAAACACTGAAACCTCAATTTCACCATTTCTTCTACATTTATGATATCTAATTTCTGTGATTTTTCTTGCATTTCAAAGTAAATTCCCTGCAGGGCAAGACAAGGTTTTGTTACCAGGTGGGACTCACCATGAGGTTTGGGCTCTCATGGATACAGAAGTGCACTACCACCATTATTTTTTTTCCCAGTACTCTCATTTATCTAATTTTTTGGATAAGTTTTGTTTTCTGCTACCCTGTTATTATTCCAAAAGACTGCCTTGTAACAGAATTATTTAGTCTTTTTTTTTTTTCCTTGGAAGAGAGTTTATTCAGGTTTATTCAGTTCCTTCTATTTAGGGTCCTATTTGTGGGAAAAGTTTTCAAACAAGAGTGTGCTACAAATATTTTAAATAACATTATAGCAGCATTCATTCAGACAGCCTTATGTTTTTCAGTAATTAAAACTAGCTAAATTACTTCCTACTTGTTGAGTTTAAAAAGTATAGTTGGATGTAGTCTTTTGGGTTTTTTTATTTTTATTTTTTAAACAACAGATTACCCTATGCTACAATGAACCATTTCCCTGTCTTACCATTTTCCCACTCCATGTTTGGAAAAGCCTTTGTTTTATTTTTGTGGAGAGGATTGTCAGGGGTTTTTTTAGTGATGATTACACATGGTGAGATGTTGTGCTAATTGCTACTTTTTCTTCCTGAATGTAGAGCCAGTGAAGAAGGTCTACCTAAAGATGTTCACAAGTAGGATGCTTAGAGTAATTAAATTCTGGTTTGCTCTGCCATGACAGTAGAATACTTCTATGTAGAAGAGACTGTTTGTTATTTTGGAATAATTTCTAGCATGGTATGATGTGCTTAATTTTGAACTGAAACGTCTGTTTATAGGCACTGTTTATCAGTCATAAAGAGTTGCAGGTCATAAGGCATTTTCTAGAAAACTTAATTGGTAAAAGCATATAGAAAAAAGCAAAACAGGGAGATGAATGGAAGAAATAAATACATGTTAAAATGACTAGTAGCTAATTTAAGGCTTCACCTTCTGACGTAAGAGAATGTTGAAACTATTAGGGCAGAGAACTTTTACTCTTTAAATTTTGCCATCTAACTTGTTTCTACTTAAGTAAGAAGTAAGGTTGGACTGTTTGACTTTAGTGGCATCTCATGTTTAAGGAGAAATATGATGGCAGTGCTGGAAAGAAATGAAAGGCATCACAAGGCTCCTGTAACAGCAAGAGAAAATAGGATAAGGAAAAATAAAACCTTGCTACTGGCTATAAGATTATATTTTGAGAATTTTGTAAAGCATATTTTATTTTGTTAAGCAAGGGGAATGTGCCATTCAGCTGCATGGTTAGCTGTATTTATTGTCTTACAGGGAGTGTTTGTCTGTCACAGGATGAGGACAAGGCAGCTGGCCTGTGAAAGGTTAAGAGTGGTCAAAGTGATTGCTAAGAAGGTTAATGGATATTTCTTGTGCTGTGGCTTTGGGATACATGACAGCATAGTGCAGAAGTTAATTCTAAGGCAGAATATATATGAAATGTTTTTTACTGGGATAGTCCCTTGAGTCTCTGGTGAGCAGTCCAAGGATCAGTGCCAAACTGGTGCACAGTAAATCAGAAACAATTTTTTGACTTGCTGTTCTGAGACAGGGATAGTATAGCAGGAAGACTATGTCACAGGCTGTTTGCAGTGCATCAGTGAACACTGAAACACTGCAGTGCATTGACAGCAGCCCATACTGTTTTCACGTCCGTGGCACAGTTCACAGGTGCTCTGTGAGCACTTCTATCAAGCGGTGTTGTGTTCCAATAGTGACAGCAGGGATGTGTTGTTCTTGCCAATAGCGTTGATGAAGCTGGAAGAAGTAATCCTTAGCTGCCTAGGAAAATGGATGACCTGACTTTCACTCCTGTAGAGTTCTTTTCTTTTACCACAATGCATCTTCTCCAAAAGAAAAAGTTACATTTTCTCTGGTTATTCGATGGTCCACTAAGGACTACCATAGGCATTAACCCAGTTCTGTAATAGCTAGTCCTTTGACCCATTAGGCTGTCCCCATCAGCTGTGGTCATCTCCATGACCTGCGTATCTATTATTTGATCATCTGTGCTGGGAGAAAGTCTCTTAGAAAAGGGCCAGAGAGGGAGCACGAGGAGAAATGAATGAAGAAATGGAAGCTGTGGGGTAGAACTTTTGGGACTTAATACTGAGCACAGGAGGAAATTTGTTGTTGCTGTTACCTGCTTTTTTTTTTGTTCTAAGCTGCTTGCATACTTGAACAGCATTGTATTAGGGGAAGCAATAAGCAATATTGTCCTGTTTCACTCTTTACTATATGATTCATTGTTAGAAAAACTTTGGTAGCACTAGGCATTACAATAACCATAAAGCACAACGTTTCACTGTGTGGAGATTACCACCTTTTTGCATTTTATTTTCCTTTGAAAAATACAGCCTGTTTTTCAATTTTACTTGTCATTGAAGAGCTTTACCTATTATGAAGTAAACTGTAAGAAAATGACATTTCTTCCCATTTACCTTGAAGATAATGGTTTATATTTGCAGCTAAGATTCCAAATCTGATTTGTAAAACCTTATCCTACTCCTATAAGGAATCTAAAGCCTATACAGAATATCCATCATTTAACAAATCATTTGCTTTCCCTTTGCTTCTTTTTGAAAAACAACCAGCCTAAAATTGCTGTATGATCATAGGCTGTGTTAGAGCTAGGGTAAACATTTTTAAAGTTACTTAGGACTAGATCTTATAAAGTAATTCTTAATACCATTTTCTTAGCTTGTGGTTGCTAGTTCCCTGGAAGTGAATCCAAATCTGTGTTATATGCATGGATCGCCTCTGCACTTCAGAATCCTGCTAATCAAAGAATCCTGCTGTCTTGAGGCAGAATAAAAGATGATGCCTCAAAGAAGACACATTCTGCAAATAAGTAAGGTCAGTGAAGGTTATTAGATGTGTTCTGTTTATCACCAGCTGGGAACTAGTTCTTGGAAGTGAAAGTGCTCATACAGAAAAAAGACCTAAGGTTACTTTTCTTTACAGCTCATCCCACATTTCCCATAACTTGGGAGAACATACTAGTTACCCAGCTAAAGGTAAAAGCATGTTTTCTTTTTCTCCATGGTGGCACAACTTCAAAGAATTTAGGGTCTGTGGGACTGTAAGGGATGGAAGAAGAGATGCCTGTGCCCAAAGAATTGTAGTACTCAAATGTGATCCTTGCTGATTGAAACCCACAGCCAACTGCAGATACAGTTCTGAACGAGGAGTGGAGTGCGAGGTGCACTGCTCAAAAAGAGTGCTTTTGAAGGTGGTTCTCTTACATTGGATTTCTGCTGGTGTCTTCATCACAGCCCTGCTGAGTAAGGGGTTGGTGGTGATATTAATGCCTTTTGGTTGATCACGCCAAAGCTTTTCTTCTACTGAGTCTCCATTTAACGCATGAAGTGTGAACAGAAATCTTCAATTACAAAAAAATCTTGTAAATTCTTTCATTTTCATAAGAACTGAGACTTTGCTGGAGCAATGGATAAAAACCAAGCCATCTTTAATATGTTATGGGATATACCACTTTCTGGACATAGTTACTGTGGGGCTGTTCAGGTCAGTGAGACCTTTTACAGTTAAATAGCTGCCTGACTCAGCTCTGCCAGAGATGAGCGCCATGGCCAGAGTGACCTGAAAGGACTCTGGGACGACACAGATGGGGCCTTGGTGACTGGCAATCAGAAGACAGATGGTGAGGGGAGAGTGGAAAGGAGCATTGCGGTAGCCCCAGAGGTGTGTGCAGCGACACAATTGCTAGTGCCAGCCAGAGCACCACCCATGCAAGCACTGTAGGAGCAGATGGCCCACTGGGACACCACCAAACATTGGACTGTGAGCACATGGCCCTCACTGCTTATATTTGAGTGCTGCCAAAGCCTGGCCCAGCCTGACTCATGCCTGGACTCCTGCTGAGCATGGCTATGAGGTCTGAAGGGTTGAGTGAGGCTTCTCCTGGTGCTGGGTTGTGCTTTAGCATGTCTCAGTGCCTGTCCCTGAGGCCATCACCTGTGTTGTCCCTTACCCTGCCCAGTTCAGGCGAGCAAGCACCCTGGGGCATGCTTGTAGCGGCAGAGGTGAGCTGTGCAGGGAAACATCCCCTTGGAGTGGCCATGGGGCAGTCAATGGGGCTTGAGGAGGTACTAGCTCCAGAGACAGAACCTGGACCTGGTTGGGTGGGGAGTGCTCAAGAAACACCCAAGCTGCAGGGGTCCCAGAGGTTGTCCTTCCTGAGGGACCTGGCCATTTCTTCTTCTCCTGGGACAGTGAATGACCACAGCCTCTCTTAATTTTGCAACACTCATCACCGTGGTGACAGCAAAGGGGAGAAGCTTTTTGTCCTCAGCATGCTGGAGCAAGGAAACATGGCCACAGAGGCAGAGTGGAGCTGCCCCATCTGCCGTGATGCCCAAGGTGATGTTGCTTATGTGGTGCCCTGTGTCCAACAGTTCTGCCTGGGATGCACTGAGCAGTGGGCAAAACAGCCCCTTTGCAGGCAGACTGTCACCACCATGCCTGTCAGCACCACACAGTCTGTGGGGCCAGTACCCAGAGCTTATGTGGCTGGTTTCCAGCCTGAGGTCTGGGCAAGCCTTTTCTGGGACTGCTTGGAGATCCTTCAGACCTTGCTGCCCTTGCTGAACCAGATGCTGCACAGGCCCTGCTGATGGTAGGTAGCTTTCACATAGAGCACCCTCGCGGTAAGTGTGTGCTGCTATGGTTGGATGAGAAGGCCTTGGTCTTGGAGCTGCAGCCCTTCCTGCAAAACCAGATGGCGACATTTGTGCACCAGCTTATTCATGTCTTAACCAGAGACTGGTGCAGTGAGATCCTCCAGCAGGTGGACTTCCTGGACTCCTATGCTACTGAGGAGGGGGAGAACAGCCCTGGCCCTACCACCTCCCTGGTGGGTACTCACACACCCAGGGAGCAGGAGGAGCCACACAAGGAGCTGGTACAGGTGGTAGCAGACCCTCCACTGCTGGCCAGGGCAGACACTGTTCACCTGGGTGGTCCTGGTGCCCTCTGAAGAGGAGGGCCAACAGCCTTCCAGCCTCTTTAGTCCACAAGAAGCCATGCCTCTGGCAACACTAGGGTGCCCAGAAGCAGCTGGGTTATGCATTGACCCTCAATGGGACTTGTTAGTAATCTCATTATTAAAGATGAAAATACAACTATGAAAACTGCAGGAAAATTCTTAGTCTGTCATTAAAAACATTGCAGCTGATTTTGCCGTCCCCACCCGTGATGCTTTCTCCTACTTCTGGTGCGGTGCACACCTTCCCCCTCACGTGTCTGCTGCAGCCTGAGGTTGATGGGCCCCATCTGGTGGGAGGGCATACAGCCCTTTGCCAGGGTAGGGAGGTCTCCAGATCTGGCCCATGCCCCATTCATTGCTTATTAGCCCAAACCTGGCTGTTTCCATGCCTCAGTCTCTGCCCTGACGTTTTGGGCTCTGCTCTCCCGCCAGCCTTTGCTGCTCACTGCTACTTCAGTGCAATTGCAACCAATAGCACCTTCTGTGCCGGAACACATCTTGGTGCTGGTCTTTGTGTAAAACCATGACTGTGCCCTACTGAGTGCAATGACGGCACCGTAGCCACCCTGGTCAACAGAGCAAATGCTGTGGCCCTCAGCCTGGTGAAAGCCCAGCTCCAGGCTGGCCAGACCACATCCTGGCAGAGCAAACCTGAGCATCTTGTGCCCTGCTGCTGGCAATGGCCATGTGCTGGGCTAGTAAGCTGTGGAGCTCCAGGGCTGGGGTGCAGGAGCATCCTGCTGGGATTGTGGACAGGAGGCAAGGTGGGGCTCAGGTCCCAGGAGGAGCAGAGACACAATCCCTTCTACTTTGATCTCCCTGGAAGAAGGTGGGAGCACCTTGAACCAAACTCTTCCTTGGGGATGCTATGGCTTTAGTGAAGGTGTTTGTCACTGGAAATGCCTTCCTGGTTGGATCTGGGTATGTCACAGTTTGGGCTGGTCTGTGTGGAGCCCTGGTGTGCACTTTGCAGAGCATGAAGAGAGAGCATTGTTAGCCAGGGACTTGGCAAGAGCTTCCAAACACATGGAAACTCACAATCAGCCTCTCTTCTCATTTCCTCAGTCTCTGCAAATGTGTGCCTGGCTTTTTCTGTTGTTTCCATCTCAGTTTTCGAAACCAATGCCTGCAGCCTGAAATGACACTCTTCAGGGCTTTTTCTGACCTGGTAGTGGAAAAACTGCACAGTTCACAAAATCAGTGGAAATTGCACTGTACTGTCTGGTCTCTCCCTTGTGTCCCTCCCCCAAAGGCCTAATGTCTCCCATGCCTACTTTCCTGTCAGAGGTGAGAGCACAGGAACACCACCCTCCCCACTTTGGAGCCACTGGCTGTTACATTATTTCTGGAAGGAGGTGTCAAAAATCCATGTTTAGATCAATAAATCAGTAAGAACTGCTGTTTTGAAACCTAAGTCATTAACTGGCCAAGTATATCTGGATATAGTTGGGAACAGTGTGAGCCCTTTCCTGGCATTCTTATACCCAGAGACAACTTCCAGCAGTTGCAAAGGTGATGCAGAATTCATAATGCAGTTTGGTATCATAAGTAGCTTCCTTCTTTTGTCTATGTAATAAAAAATATGCCCATGAAAATTAACTTACAATATGAAACTGAAATTACACTGAGGCTATGAACTTTGCTTAGTGTCAAAATTTCTAATGAGTAACAGGACACGGAAAAGCTAACTGCTGTAAATAGTGGGGAAAAAATCTGCAGATAAAAATCATAGAAAATAATGAGAATGTAATCATGCAGCATGCTGTTCTTCTGTAGGATAAGAACTGCTGTCTGCAGTTAAGTTTTATTTCCATCTGCCTTTACTCCCCCAACTGCTGGTTGCTTTGCCAAACCCAGACTTAAAATGTACTTCAGCATCCTGATGTTAAACAGCTTTCATTAGCCTGGTAGAGCTGACTGTTTCTATGTATCATTTATGTTCCATACTGTGACAAATGTGTTTCCTGTCAGTCTCTCAGGACATAGGTACTGTTGAATGAGCCCAAAACAAATAGTAGTCAGTCAGAACGGTTTAAATACAAGACTTTACAAATATGAAAAAAATGTCAGGATTAACAGCAAGCTGATCAGGTGATGAATATTTGACTGCTTAGCAGAATCTTTAGAAGATATGAGATAGAAAAGCTATAGCAGACTGAATTTCAAGAAATATTTCCTGTCTTTCCTCATTCTGTAGGAAACTTGACCTAATTATCATGAATACCATAAGATAAATAAATTTTTAAAATGTAAAGGAAGAAGAAAAGGAAAAGAAGGAAAAGGAGAGGGTAAGGAGAAGGGAAAAGGGAAGGAAAAAAGAAAAAGAAAACAATTCTTGCAATCTTGATACGTAGCAGTAATGCATATTCTCACATTCTGACATTTTTCGTACATGATTTGATGGGGACAAAGAACAATTTTTTTGAACTTTGAATGTGAAACTGCTACAAAGAGGTGAACTTTAGTACAAAGCAAACATCCAGGCACTCTGGCTTCCCTAGCAAATGGCTCTATTTGTCAAGCCTTAATAACAGAGGGATGCTGGGATGCTCATTATTTAAAAAAAATAGTCTTGGCTTTTACATTTGGATTTTCTGCTGGAAAACAAAAGAGCGTTTAAATTCAGTCTTGTTTATGATGAGCCTGTATTTCTAAAAAGATTTTTCTTTTCACAATAATCAGTCAACGACCTTAATGAATTCTACTATGGGAAAACAAATCCATCAGTGAAACAAATGTTAGCACATCTTAGAGAGATTAAATGCCTCCAGAAATATTTGAGTCCATAAATACCAGGTACAAATAAACGGTGGGAAACTGAGTCTTTTCTCATTAAGAATGTGAATTTGTTAGAA
Source organism: Gallinago jamesoni (assembly GCA_025769975.1). Lineage (NCBI taxonomy): Eukaryota > Metazoa > Chordata > Aves > Charadriiformes > Scolopacidae > Gallinago > Gallinago jamesoni. The sequence continues at coordinate 22,384,977 of JAOQGH010000019.1, read as the reverse complement.
TTATCAAGCTTAAAGGAAGAATTGTTCATCCACATATAAGGCATCAGAGGTTAGCCAGTTTATTAAAAGCAGATTTTCTTCCTTACAGTTGTTCTCATAGTTTTTCCCTATGAATAAATTTGTTGTTGTCTTATTTTAACCAAACTAAAAAAGGTTGAATTTCTTTTGCCACAGTAGATGTCCAGTCAGTCAAGACACAGCAAAAATACCATGAAATGCAAAATCATCACAACATGATCTTTACAATCTCCATGATCTGTATACTCTTTATAACATAGTAGCACATGTGACTGCTACTTCCCACATACACTAAGATGGTCCACTCACATTACTCAAACTGAAAATCCTCAGGGCAGGTGCAGTGATTTTTTTGGGGGTGTATCTTCAGGGTTGAGCATGACAGAGACTGTATCTGTGACTAGAACTCTTAAATGATGCTACTGTACAACAGTGGTAATGCAATATACAGTTGGCATGTAATCATAATTTTATATTAAACGGCAGTCTTCAACCAATGCTTTATCATTTTGGACCATGATATCACTGTTCAGAATGTGCCAAATACTTACTACAGCACCTCTTTTTCTCTGCAGGAACCTTAGATCTGTGGTTGTATATGTTTCAATTCCAATACTAAGTACAGAACAGCAAAATCACTGTAAATTAAGATGCAATTTAAATAATGAGGATTATAAGAAGCTGTTCTTTAATTTTAATAATGACTAGTAAAATCCTTCTATACTTCCACAAAGTTATTTAATTCTTCTTACCCATTGTAAGGTGAGGTGAAGTGAGAAGAGCTGTTAGTACTTTGCAAGCAAATTAAGTTTGCTACATTTTCTGTTAATAGGGCTATAGGAATGCACATAGTAACATTTTACTGTCCTTTAAAGCTGAATTCTTAAAAGTGTAATTCTGCATTAATAAAAAGGAGAAGGAAAATGTTTTTGTATCATACTGAAAACAGGAATTAATTTAAAACATTGAGAAAAAATATGAACTTAAAGCATCTAAACAGGTGGCTCAAAGAATCTAAATAATGTCACAAGTCCTTTGTGCTCTGCATGTTCTCATAGCCAGACAACATGCCAAGGAGACACTAAGCGATGGGTAAAAGAATCACATTTCCCATCTGGAGTATTGCCTGTGTCAGGTCAGCAGTGAGACCCTGCTTGGGCTAGTGCTTGGAGAGCCCCAGGAGAACAGTGTGAGAGATTTGTGGACAGTTCTACCTCCTAGGCACACCCTCGCCTTTCAGTTTTCTGTTACTGATTAGTCACTCTGTAGGCAGCACATCTGCCTACACTCTGCTTGCTTCTGAATGATCCTGGGACACAGGCATCTCCTGAAGCAACCACCTGTGGTGTGTAAAAGTGTCACATCACTGAACAAAAGAGCTCAAGATGCTATTTCTGCTCCTGAGGGAAGGAACAACCAGATGTCTTTAGCAGACTTGTGCCCATAACCATGTTTGCATGTCTTCTAAAGTGAGAAATCAAATGTGTTTTGGCATGTTTATAATGCAACACCTTTTAAATAAAGCAGAAGTGTCAGGAAAATTGTATTTTCAAATTCCCATAAACTTCCAAGAGGTTGAACTGTCAATGAACAGGAACAGTGCTGCCCTCGTCTAAACTGGTGGTCCTGCACTAAACTGTCTAAACTGTCCTACACTGCACAGGGTACAGATTTCTCACACTGCCTTGTAGAAAAAGTGCTTGGTGTAGCCACAGAATCCAGGTCTAGGTATCTGCCTTTGTTTTTTTGGTGTTTTCCATTTTTCTCCTAGCTGCAGTTTTTTAATGCAATTTTTGATACTTGCTTAGCCTGTGTATTTTTTCAGTAGCATTAGTTTTTAAACATTTTTCTTATGTCCCCTTTGCAAACTTTTGTATCTCTTGTCAAGTTGCTAATATTCTTGTGTTCTGGTTTTTATCTAGCCTTTTCTTATCGGTGTTCAGTAGTTTTTGGTGGTTTTTTTTTTTATCTGGCACTGCTTTTTTTTTTTTTTATTTGTTTACCAGGTATCTGCTCTTTCCATTAAATCTCTCTCTCTCTTAATTTTCTGAGTTCAACAGAAACATGCAGACAGCATCTCTTGCTAACTATAAAAATATGAATGATATTGCTTCATGTAAAGCAAAGGTACTGACTGTGCTTCCAGACAGTGGGACACGGAACAGATAGGAAAAGATAAAGCAGAAGATTGGATCCATCTGGTAAATGCTGGATTGCGATTATAAACTGTAAAAGCAAGAAGCTCGAAGGACCAGCAGAGGGAGTCATTCCACAGTCAATGCCCCTCTATTAGGGATGCCCGGACTCCAGCCCTAAAGGGCAAGCACCAGAGTGAGAGCAGAGGCACAAGCATGAAGCTTGTGAGGAGATGCGCAATAAAAAGAGACCGATAAAGAAAAATATGCAAACTACCTAACCAGAAAGCACTATCTTGAAATGGCTGCAACTCTTATTTAACTAGGAAAATTGTGAATAATTTAGGATGTATGAATAGAGAAATATTAATAGAATCATAGAATTGTTCAGGTTGGAAAAGACCTTTAGGATCGTTATGTCCAACCATAAACCTAACGCTGCCAAGTCCACCACAAAACCATGGTCCTAAGTACCAGGTCTGCATGTCTTTTAAATACCTCCAGGGCTGGTGACTCAACTACTTCCCTGGGCAGCCTGTTCCAATGTTTGATAACCTTTTCTTTGAAGAATTTTTTCCTAATAGACATCTTAAACCTCCCCTGGTGCAACCTGAGGCCATTTCCTCTTGTTCTATCACCTGTTACTTGGGAGAAGAGACCAACCCCCACCTTGCTACAATCTCCTTTCATGTAGCTGTGGAGAGCAATAAGGTGTCCTTTTCAGCCTCCTTTTCTCCAAGCTAAACAAAGCCAGTTCCCTCAGCCACATCTCATATGACCCTTCACCAGCTTTGCTGCTCTTCTCTGGACAAGCTCAGCACCTCAATGTTTTTCTTGTAGTGAGGAGCCCCAAAATGGTTACCTGTCTAGAAGTGTGATAACTTAATGAGGAAATCCTTTTAATTAATGGTGGTGACATTTATCTTCACAATTGCTTCAAATCAAATATTAATGAAGTGAGATTAAGTATTTAATAGGGAAATTTATTTCTTTACTGGAACGTGTAATTTGTCATATGAGTTCATTAATGTGTAAACTGAAACAATACATCTTCTTGCTGAAATACTACATCTTCTTGCTGAAATGCTATTGGTTAGAAAAATTTTCACTACTAATTTTGAAAATGATGTAAAAATGATAAAAAAACAAACCCCACACCTCATAAAGCCTGATCTATGTAATGAGTAATTAATTCACTGGTAATGCTTGGAACTTTACGAATCTCTTTTCAACCATTATGTTCTGAGCAAGTAACAAAAATTTCTAGAAGTTTTTGTGCAATGTCTGCTCTTACTGATGCTAAAGACCTTCCTGAAATACCTTCCTGGGAATCAATGCAGGTTGACATATCCATGAGCCGTCAGCATTTTGCAAGCAGCCATTGATGTCCAAGTGCCATGAACTCTACGGACAGTAGGGACTGGGCTGAAATATTTAGCTATTGGTTTGTCTCCATTTTTACTGGAAACAGAGAAAGGTGAATAGAGATGAGATACAGACAAAGTGGGCTGAGGCAAAAAACACCCCAGCAATTAAACTAACCCAAAACAGCTTGCAATTATGTTTGGTATCCTCCCCTCCTTCCATAATTTATTGAAATTAATTTTCAGTTCTATTAAAAATAAGGCTGCTGGGAGGGGATTTCTGTGCCTCTAGATTAAAAACAAAATGATTGGAATTTGTTATTTTGAGCTAAAGAATAATTACTCAAACTAATTGTGGGGAGTAAGCATCAGGATTCAACAAAAAGTCAACATTAGGAACAGTGCTATTCAATGTGCCTTGATAATAATTCAAATAACATTTTAATTTATGGATTGGCAATATTCTAGGATGCAATTTTAGATCAAAGCACAAGATAAAAAGAAATTAAGGAATGGTGTGAAGTTTTCAGAAAGCATGCTGTAACAAAGTGTATTAACAATATGAAATACTGAATCACAGTCTTAAACATACCCGATAGAGTTTTGGGTAAGTAAACCAGTCTTTAACATGTACAGATTGGTTAAAACTTGTGTGATGTAAGGACACTTACTGTTGAATAGTTATTGTCATGACAAATGGCAAAGTAATATTTACATAGACTGTTGTCATTAGCCTGGGTAATGAAAGGATATTTTTCTTGCTTAGGGGGAGTTACTTTGGTTTTGATAGCATTTTCTCATATCGAAACCCTATTATAAACTGTGTATATACATTACTCATTTAATACATGGAAATACATCTACAATTCAATAAAAAGAAGATAGAAGCCCCCCGCAAATGCATCTGAAAATTATCATCATTGCTTAATTACTTACTCTCTACTTGTTCAGCACCTGCCACAAAAGAACTCAGCATGACTTTGGCCATTAGGAATTACTTTAAGGATATCTAGGAATAACATGCAAAGGGAGAATACACAAACATTTTTCTCACCATAATTAATTGCAAAAAATCATAATTTCATGGTAGCCACAGCTGAGTGAGGGAGGCCTTGGTACCATATTGAGGCAGAATGCTCAAAATGGGAACCATCAATAAGCAAAATCCTACAGGTATTTTAATCTAATAAAATAGAAGCACTAAATCAAGCGATGGACACCTGTGACTCTTATTTTAACAGTCTGTTGCAGTCTGGAAATAAAGCTCAGAATTAGCAGTTTGATAACATCAGCCAAATTTGTGTTCTCCTCAGAAAAGGAGGTGATACTAGGTAGTGTTTTCATCTTAATTTCTTTTTTCTTTTTTTTGAGTAGAATACATGTAATTCAGATCTTAACAGAAAATTAAAATCTCAAAAGATAAAGGAGATTGAAATTGTTAGCAGTGAACAACATTAAAACTGAGGTATTAAAAATGGCAAAGACAGTATGCACTGGCACTCTGAAAAGATCACAAAGATTAACATAAAGATTTCTTCGTTATGTCATTGAGTCTGGTCAACATGTAATATCCACAGGAGCAAAATTAAATATTGGCAGGGAGATGACTGGTGGGTGACCCACTAGCTATTGTTGGCTCTAGCTGCTGTGATTATTTCAATATGGAGTTAAGGAAGCCCATGCTTGTGAATTAGCTGTATAGATATAGGGCCTGAAAGACGTCAGAGTATTTCTGACAGACAGTGTGTTTGGAAGTGTTTTGCCAGAATGTGTCATTTCTATGATTTTATTTTTTTTTACACTTGAGACAGTTCCTTCTATTTGCAGGGGACAGTTTTCTAGGGAGGGTTAATAGCTTATCTTTGACTGACTGATGTGATCAGAAAAAAAATCAAGCAGTGCTTCAGAAGCTCACCTTCTTTGAAAAGAGACATCATCAGACTGCAGACAACATCCCAGTATCATGATATAAATGGATTAAATATTTGTGAGAACAAGACCAAGACAGGGAAGCTATTCAGACATGTCACTATATTTACTTCATCTTCACTTACAGTGGTATTTTCATCATATGAAATTTTCATATTTCAACAATAGGAATTTGCACTCATTTTGGGGCATCAAAAACCCTCTTCTACATGTGACATCCCAAGACTAATTAACTTTTAGATAATTGTCTAATAAAATCACTTTCCTTAATATGAGATACATCAATGACACATAATATACTATTAATCATGTATGTTAACTCCCACCACTGTGTCACTATCAAACTGTCTCCAAAATATCCTCCAAAATACTGAGTTCAGCTAGTATTATTTGTATTATGGAGATATCTATTCCAAGGAAAATAATGTATGGTGGAAGAGAGTGCAAATTGACTTAAAAACATATATTCAACTTTTTGTATATTTTGAAAAGACATTGGGTTTATGGTAACAGAACTATAAAAATGACTGTTATGTTTTTTCACTGATTTTTTTTGAAATTAATAACTTGTCATTTGGTAGATGCTTTTAACAGGCTTCTAAAAAGATTGGAACCTACAGAAAGAAATGGGGAAACATAGTTTTTATAATTGGATCTTCCCAAGAGCAACTACTACTAGTAAAAATAGGTATTTTCTTTTGGCAGAGGTGTTAGTTCCCTATTACTCCTCCCCAAAGACCCTTCCTTTGCTTTGGGATGCATCGTTCTAGACATTCACCTAAAGTATCTTTGGTGCATTTGTTGTTACTATTTCTGTAGTCACCATTTTATGTATGGTATAATTAACTAGTGGCTCACTACCAGTAGTATTTACCTTCAAAGAACTTGTAGTAACTTAAAAAGATGAAGGTGGATGTTATTGATTGTTTTGGATGCTTACTTGTATGTCAACTTGCAAGTTTTATTTATTGCCCAAAGGTCCACTCTTAGTAGAAATGTTATGTGGTAGAAATGTGTTTGCCAAGTTACAGTAATTTTGTAGTTTCTAAAAGCTCTAAGGGACCAATCTTTAAGAAAGGGAGTTCAAATATCTGAGAGAAATAATAAATGTGTCAATATATGCTTAATAAACATTTGCACACACAGATATCAGTTAAATAAAAATCTTACATTCTAATGCAAAGATCTGATAAAGATCGGCACTTCTCCTTTTTGCAACTGGTTCAAAAAATCATTCTTCCCTTCTCCTAGATCAATCAGGATCTTTCATTCAGGATACTCTCCAGGTTATACTGGGGTGCTTTTCTAAAGGCTATTAAAGATTATGACTTGCTCTCAATTACAGACATATACCAAACCTGGCCTGAGAATCAAGAGCTATCTACTCAAAGCAGCATTGAGTTAAGAACTGATATTTACCTGGCTAAATTTAGCTTCTGCTGCACTGTGTATCTGAGGCCAGACTGTCAAAAGTTCCCAAGCTAACTTCTTTAAAGTTAGCATGAGGTACTGTTGGTGCTGAATAGCACCCAGTATGAGCAGGCATGTATACTTTAGGATTTCTCAGACATCATTGCAGTGTTTCACTGCGAAATATGGTTTTCATTTCTGTTGTTGTAATTTATTTATTATCTTTATTTATAAATTGTCCTGATAGGACATAACTGTACTTTGTGTGAGACCTTGTGTTTCTGATTGACTTTTGTCAGAATTTACCTTGTGGCATGGCAAGTGCTTTCAGGTATTATACTTAAAAAATACAAGAAACTTGAATAATACCCTTCTTTTGGCATGTCAATACCTTTTTTTCAGCATCTCTTGGTGTCTAGTGTGTCTCTTTATTTTAAATACAAACTGTAATGTGTGTCAGAAATGAATGCTCTGAGTGGCAATTTACTGACTCTTATTGGCTCTGACAGGTTTTATGTATAAAGTATTTACAGATTTGAGTGGGCTGTGATTGCCCTCTCTACCACGTCTGCCATAACTTTAGTATTTATATCACACGAAACAAACAGAACAGATAAATACACAACTCTTTGATTATTAGATGTCTTAGGCTGTCTAGAAGTCAAAGATTTTTTCCTGAATAGAAAAAGAACACAATGGGACATCAATAAAGTATAATGAACCTCTTTCATGCCAGCATATTGATGAGGGCAAAAAAATCCTCCAACAGATCCTTGAAAAGGTAGATTCCACTTTTCCTCAATAAAACAAAACCAAATGAAAACCAGAAACGATCATGATTTTTATGGGTCAGACTAAGGCCCATTATAGCTCAACACAGGTAGCACCACAACTATAGTTGTTTTTCAAGGGCTAGATGCTGGCCATCATTTTCCTCATTATAAAGTTATGCAGGAATGCACTGAGCCATAGCATGTCAAAGAGAACCTCTTCTCAACCTTCTAAAATTGATACTGGAATCACAGATCTCTTCTGGGCTGCTTTTATTGGAAAAATATTTCTGACTTTCAGTGAGATATCCTAATTCTCTTTCTTATTCTGCAACCTAATAACAGGCTTTTACTTCTTCATGGAAATAAAGGTACATTTGACTTCATCTTTGGCTGAATGTTTTTCCCTTTTGGCTGCTCCTCTCCCATTTGTTGAAGTCAACCACCTGAAATAAAGAAAAAGCAGACAAGAAATGTATGAGGGGGTGGAGTAAGAACAGGAATAATAGTACTGCAGCTTGGAAGGAAGACACAGAGGAGACACCTCTCTATCAGTCCACCAGAGGCTTCTAGAGGTTGCTAACTGTTTTACAGATTTCAGTGTGCACCTAAATGCTAATACTAATGCTAATTAGTGCTAATTTAGCGTTAATGTTCTTAAAAGCATATGGTGGCTTTTAACCTTTTCTTTGTAGAATTCAAATCCCAGGCTACAGCATATCAAAAACTAGATAATTAAATCAATTTGATAATTTATTTAATATAATTTCAACTTTTGATCTTGTACCATCTTTACATTACGGATGAGTACATTGCTTATTGCTCTTTTGGAACCTGACTTGGATACATTACACCGAGCCCTAATCCTTCTTGCATTCAAATAGAGTTGTATCAGTAATCAAAACAGAAGGATGGTAAAATAGAAGCAGCGCATATGGTAATAAATCCCATGAAAAGAACACAGACTGTAGCATAAATCTACCATCTGCTCTAAGATTTACAGACTTACTAGATGACAAACAGATAGATTACCTACCCTGTTAGCCCACGCTAAAAGGGATTTTTCCACTGTCTAGTAATACAATTAGCTGGGCTGAAATTTGCCTCATACTAGGTTTCCCCATCTGAACTTCCGCAGTGTATGGAAGAAGTCAAAGATTGTAGCTACAGGAAACAACCTTCACTCCCCCAAACAGAGGTTCTTCAACTTCTTCAACTCAAGAATTGTTGCAACAGCTAGTGGTTTCTCAAGGCATGGTGAAAGGGATGGGGAAACATTTCTACTGATATCAGCTGTAAACCCACATTGACAGTTTAGAAAGGCAACAGAATGAGAGCAGAACACTGTTTTTTTAGCTCTAGACTTCACTTTGCCATAGCTATTTTTTTCAACTGGGATGTCTGCACAGTGGGTCCCTTTTGTTCCAGGTGTTATCCACCAACCTAACTTGGTTGCTTCTACATGTGAGTGATTTACCTCTGTGCAAAAAGGGGTTGATTCGGTGCTTTGTGCTTTCCAAAACTTCAGTTAAAAGTCCTTATGTTTGAGCTGGAGTTTCATGCAGCAGAACAAGACTGGAAGGAGGCTATTTTCCACCTCTGCAGAAGTGGCAGTGATTTGCTTGCCTTTCACAGACGCCTGCTCCACACCCATGCATTTGCTGCCAGGACTACTGGAAACATGTGGAATAATCTCAGTCTGTGAGGGAGGTATCTGAATGACTAGCTCCAAAGCTTAACTCTTCTATTTCTACCCTCCTCAGTAGTGAGCAAGCAGAACAGTGTAGCGTCTATACTGCCTTGAGTTCTGGAACTGACAATTGTGATCTTAGTGAGGATTGTCCTTTCATATTATTTTTTCACCTCTGAATATAACGTAATTCCTAGTATTGATATTTCAGGTATCTAAATTTGAATCCATAGTCAAGACTTCAGACATAAATGAGGGACTTCAACTCTTTACTCTGAAGTCTTGTTCCACATTGCTGTTCTGCATTCTCATTTGGATCACACATGGGTTTCAAGCACAGAGTCACAGCTGCAGATAGAGGAATTAGAATCTGAAAGGCCCAATCTTCAAAACTGCTAAGAGCACAAAATTTAAGCAAGTCCTAATAGAAATCTTTGAAACTGAGAAAACATTGGAAAAATAGTTTACCTTCAGTAAGAAAACCAAAAACCTCAAAACAAAATAGAAAAGAGAGAGAAGGCTTAGGTGCTACATAAAATTTTAAGAGAGATTAAAAATGCACAGATAGACCATTAATCTGTTTGGTTGAATGTATTTCCATAACATTTTACACTTATTGTGTTTAGAGTGTTTTCTCATTGTTTGAAAAGTTTTGTACACTTAGGAACTGAAAGCATCTTAAATTACACACTACTTTATTCTTCTGCTTCCTTTAAATTTTCTGCTAGAAAGCTCATTTTTTCCACTTTTCCCTTGTTTAAGAATTACCAGGGTCATACGAAACTAGAAGGTGGATGGGAATAAAAAATTTCCATTCTAAGTACATCCTTTTCATCTCTAAGATACTTTTTTTCTTAAATGCAGCTTTAGCAGTAACATCTTAAATGCTTTTAACTTTTAGATAAGCATTGAGAGCATTGATCATAAAGACATTCTTTAGTCATTAGTCTTCTCTAAAATCAACCATTTTCTTTTGGTCAGAATTTTTTTGAGAATTCAGGATGCTTCAGAGTAGGCTTCTTTCCTCTTCTGTCTTCTGCAAATTTTGAGGAAACTCTGGAGAACTTTTGCTACATCAGAGACTGGCTGGCTTTCTGGATTTCTCAACAAGTGGGATTAGATATGTTGGAAAAAAACCTCTTGATAATGTTTCCCACATCAGTATTACTATTGTGGCACAGAAATAATGGGGAATTGCTCATGCAAGGGTTGAAATTATATATAATACTTTCTTGCAGAGAAAAACAATGAATAATTCAATTTTTCTTTCAGTGTGATGACTACCTAATGTATTCCTTCTCTTAATGATTGCTTTTCTGTTACAGGAAGTAGCTGTAGGCATTACACTTCATGTTCACAGAAATTTGAGATTACACAAACACTTAACCAAACAGACTACCACAAACAGTTCTAAGGGGCAAAAGGACCTCACTGTTATCATCAATTTTCCTTTTGAAACCTACTAGTAAATTGAATAGTGCAAGGGAACAGTCCCGAGCACTGGAATTTAACTGTACACGCTGCAAAATTTTTAGTGTGCTTCCTAGTATATTTTTGGCGCACACAAGCTTGCTCTGTTCCAAACAATTTCCAAGCCCAGTTTATGATATACTATGGATCATTTCCACTAGGCAGTTTGTATGTGCCCATGCTGCTGCAGAGGCTAAGATAATTTAGTAGTAAGTGAGCTGTTCTCTCCTGGTTGACGTCAGCAACTGGTCACAGGCACACTTAACTGAACTTATGATATATTAAGTGACATAGAGAGATGACACCTTTTTTTCCACTAGTATAACGAAGGCCTAGAAACAGTCTCACTCTGTAAGGTTTGCTTATTCCCTCTTTCAGAGTAGCCATCCAGAATGACCCTGGTTCCTTGACATCAGGCTGAACATCCTAAGACCACCTGATACCCTGATACATCAATTTGCTTACCTCTTCCCTCAAATCTTAACCAGAAGTGATGATGCTCACGGTAAAAAGCTCTTTGCATATACTAATACATGGGAAGTGTTGTCAGCTCTCAATTGCAGGATTTTCTAGTGTGAAAGCATTGATCCTGCTTCTTAAAATTAGTGTATTTTCTCACTCAAGCTAGGCAACAAAAAACAAGCTAAAAGTGCAAATGCATACTAAAAATCACACATAAGAGAGAAATCTGAAAGACACAAACCAGGCAGACTACAAGATATGTTTCTGAATATCACTCTAAAACAGGTGCCTGCTCTGTATGTAACCATCCAGTTAAGGCCAATTAGATGCTAAAAGTGCGGACTACTCTGACTTAATATGCTACGAGAAGATAATTTAGCTTTACTTGAAAACAATTACTAATATAGTGATGTAGCTCAATGAAAATGATTAACTCATATTCTCAAGGGCAATTTCCTACTTAAGTAGGAAAGATATAAGTATAAAGATATCAAAGAAACTCTTGAACAGACAGAAAGCATGAGATTTATTTGTTAATAACACCTGCCTAATTTAAATAGATTCTGCAGAAGTCTGAGATAAGTAGTCAAACATTTCATGTCCTCACTAGTGATGGAAATGGAGTTCCATCTTTAAGACTAATTGAAAACTATTTTGCTGCAAATCCTAAATGGTACTGAAGCACTGACTGAAGTCTTGAGTTTCATATCATAATTGCTAATTGTTAAGTCATCCTTCATTCATTATACTGATGTCTTCCTACATTCTGGAGCAGTCTTATTCCTCTTCCTGGATAACAGAATTCTACTTGTCACATACTACATCTGTGGTGCTGCAGACTCTAGAGAAAAGAGCCAAAGAGCCAAATGAAGGTACCGAATCAAAAGTAGATGAAAGTTTATTGGCACAAAAGTGGGAAGATCTGGAAGTATTTTTGAGCAATATTTCTTACTCTTATTTGAAAAACAGTTTTGAAGACTTCAGTAATTTCAAGGATTATTTGTGTGAAGATTTCAGTTGCAAAGTTCTCTTTCTTTCTTACTAAAGGTCGTTAATATAAGTTATAAATAAATCTTGAATTGGGAGTTGCATATTAGTGTAGTGTCTTCCCATTGTCAATATTTGTGTTAGCTTTTAAGCTGCTTATTATTTTTAAAGATCTGCATATTTCTTATACACACTTCATAACTGAAGTCATGCCAAAATTGCACAGGGATAAGATATTAAAAAAATCTCTGCAATACAATTAATTATTTGTGGATTTGATGGAATAGGAGGCAAAAATGCCACAATTCTTCTGATTGCAAGTCACATATTAAAAAAATTACTGAACACCCCAGAAAGGGTATATGGTCAGTTTTGTTAAACAGCCTTGATTTTTCCACAGCTGGCCTTGCAATCTTGTTTTAGTTAGTCTATCCATCATTCCTAGGCTAGTGTACTGTGAATAGAAGCTATGAGCAAAAGCAGTTGGAGTCACAGATGGAAAAGACTTTTTTGATTTGGAGCATAACAGGATCTGTGTTGGTCATTCTCCTTGTGTAAATTGTTCTGTGTGCCTCTGGAGAGATGCAGAGGGAGCTGACTGATCACCACAGGTTCGAAGTCTTAGTGAAAAATGTGAGAATCACCAGACTAAGAAGTTTCAGTCTGATCATACAGAGAAGACAGTGGAGGAGGAAATGTAATGCAGTATACAGTCACAAATGCTAATTTCTGTGTATGGCTGTATGGATTATGAATTATAATAAGAAGGTTAGCGAGTTTGTCTCACTGCTGATTTTCACTGAAGTCTTGATAGCTGAACTTATTCTTGATGGCTTTTTTGTTACTGACATCCATAGGTGTCAGGCTGTGTGTATATGGTCTACGAAGTCTAATTAAAATAAAAGCAAATATCCTTCCTTGCTTTTTAAATCAGAAAACACTAGTTTAGCAGAATCCTAATGATTGTATACTCCACTCTCATACAGAGCAACAACAAGAGCAGGCATTCAACAACAACAGTATTTTGGAGTTGAAGTGTGAAGTATTTTGGAACAACTATCTTGGAGTTGAAGTGTGACTTTGTATTTGAATTCTGATGTTTTTGATTTTTTTATTTCTAACTTCCAGAGTGGACGTTTAAGCAGTTAAATCAAGGCACAACGTCATGACTACAAAACAAGCTGAGCAATAGAGTTACAGGCAAAACATTCTTATGAGGATACTCTTTGGAATAACAATAAACCAGATTTTGTATTACAGCCTTGACTTGGAACTATCTGTCTTACCTAGCAACAACTTTGAAGGTCAGATTTACTAATGAAGTCACAGGTAAAAAGAAATCCCTTCTCAACAGCTTGTTTACAGTCCCAGTGTGTTGGCATTGAAGTGCCCCCTTTTATTCCATTTAAGAGATTATCTGTAAGGACCAGAGTTCATGTTTTCCAAGTGTTCCATCAATGTTGGTAATTTCTGACTAAGTAGCTGTGAAGGACATGGAAAAGTACTGGAGAATGAAACAAATCATTTGAAGAATAGTCTATAGGTGATGTAATTAAAAAAACTGGCAAACATTTGAAAAATAATTTGAGAAACAATCAACAATATGTCATTTTACATCAGTTAATTATAATTGCTTCGCTATATCATCCCAATATTTCTTTTTTAATAGGAAAAGCAAGAAGGAGTCGCTTCATTGCTAAACACATGTAGATTTCTCTTCTTCATCCTCATTTGGTGGAGTTTTATTCCTTCTTCATATAAAAACCATCAGAAACTGTATTTCTTCATATTGCAGTTGTTCAGCTTAAAAAATAGTATGTAAGAAAACAGTAAGCAAACTGTAAATATATTTGTTTGGAAAAGTATACTTCCAAATAATGACAAATCCTCCTCCACTTCTTCAGGAACATAGTTTTGATTACATTGTTAGAATTCCTTCTGTAAATAAGACAAGCAGGATTTAATAAGTATCTAAAGGGTGGTTTGAAGGAGGAGGGAGCCAGACTCTTTTCAGTGGTTGCCAGTGAGAGGACAAGGGGCAATGGGCACAAGTTGGGACATAGGAAGTTCCACTCGAATATGAGAAAAAACTTCTTCACGGTGAGGGTGCCAGAGCCCTGGAACAGGCTGCCCAGGGAGGTCATGGAGTCCCCTTCTTTGGAGATTTTCAAGCCCCGCCTGGATGCAGTCCTGAGTGACATACTCTAACGTGCTCTAGGCAATCCTGCTTCAGCAGGGGAGTTGGACTAGATGATCTCTACGGTCCCTTCCAACTCTAATAATTCAGTGAAATTCAGTGAAATACTTTTAAGTGGTTGTATTCTAATATAAAGATACTCTGTTGATAACATTATGCATTGGGTCTGTTGCAGAACCAATAGGATTTTTATATAGGCTACTGCTTCTGACAGGAGTTAGGGTAATTACAACTTAGACCGATATGTCCAAGCTAGCTTTAAATGAGCTGGCTTGCATAACAATAATAGTGAAGATACATTTCTGTAGGCTGCTGAGAGTACAGATGGTCAGCTTCCACTGAAGCCTATAAACTGTCTTCTGTGCAACCACCAACTAAGCAAGCTACCATTCCTAGTTCAAACTTGACCTGCAGTCTACCTGCAATCTCATGAGTGCTCTTTCAATATGTACAGATTTCTTCCTTCAGCATTACATACGACCTCCATTTATGCAAGCTTAGCCATAAAATATTCTGCTTCTGCAGATTTCACCTGGTCTCATGGTAAAGAGATGTAGACAATAAAGGGAGCAACCCTTTTGACTTCGATCATCATTCATTTGTCCCAGCTAAAGGCTTTTATTACACATTTTCTTCATGTTATTTTAATATCACGTTCCTGTAAGTACAGTAAGCATAGATATACAATTAATATTTATAATTAAATGCATGAAAATTCTATTTCAGTAGTGGATTAGTTGTCACAGAATCACAGAATTGAAGAATGGCTGAGGTCAGAAGGGACTCCTAGAAGTCATTCTGTCAAACCCCGCTGCTCAAGCAGGGTCTCAATCAAGAGCTGGTTGCCCTGAATCATACCCAGACAGCTTCTGAATAGATTCATAGAGTCATCTAAAAACACCCTTGAATTTATGTGTGGGATCTTTAACATCATTGATTAATCTACTTTCTACTGATTTCAGTGTGAGTTACTGCAGACCATCTATTCCTTTTAAAAAAATTGGAGAATAAAATTTACACCTCACAATAAAAAAAGTAGATTGTGATTATTTTCTCTTTCTTTAGAATTTTCTTTGCAACAATGTGACTGAACTTAGAATAATAAAAATAAACAAAAATCTGATTTAAGATGCTCTTGAGTCCTCAAATATGTATTATATGAGACCTGATTGATACCATAATTCAACGAAACTTCCACTAGCTGGAGTATTTTTTGAGTTAGACAGCCTGTGCATGCCAGTTTGCAGCTTTGCAAAAGCTTATATTGACATACAAAAATCTGATAGCAATTTTGAAATATACTATATTTTGCTGATAGTTTACTGTGTTCAATGTGCTGTTATTTCAAACATCACAGTGAGGTCTTAATTAGGGAAATGTCTATAAACATATCATAGTTATTTCTGTATCAAATCTGTTTATTTTACTTTCCCCCCTCCCTCTCCTCCCATCTTCATGTGCAGACTTACCTGGGATCAGAAAATCAAAATGTACTTTTTTTCTTCCAGTATTCAGTAAAGATGTTGTGCATAGGTCATATTTGACTGAAGAGGAATTAAATCCTTCTTTCTGGTCTATAGCTGATCTGATCTGTTGCACCAATAGACACAAGAGAAACTTACTAGTTTTTTCTTTAAGCCAAATTTTATTATACTTCAGTGAACACAACCCTGTACAATGAGGACAGAATTTAGATCTCACACTAATAAAATTGGTGGATTATACACATCAGAGACTGCAGGAGCTATGTTCTTTAATCAGTATGGAAACAATATGAAATAGTAAAAGACTGCAGTCTGTGTTCCATTACAGTAATTTCTTCCAGCATCTTTCTGCAAAACTGCCCTGAAAGAAAACTTAGCTTTTGAAGGTTTCAGTTGCGTTGGTATCACACTTCACCAAATCCCTGCATGGACCTGTTTAATGCATTGAGGATTGATTCTAGATCCAACAGTGTTGCCAGTGATGGGTAGAGGGCATACTTGGCTGCATGAAAATGCTTTCTTTAATCTCTATATGTGTAAAATATGAGGAAAAAAAAACCACAGCAAAAACCTGATTTGAGGACTAAGAAACAAACAAAAAAACAGTTTCATGTTGTTGATAGGTCATTTAAACTACAGAACATGTGTCATGGAACAGGAGACACTAGAATATAATAATTCTTCTTCTATACAGAACTCTAAATATGTATAATGTCAATTTTTAAAACATCTGTTGGTTTTTTTGGTTGGTTTTTTTTACTTTTAAAAAATAGTAACATGTTTTAAGATCACAAGATGCTATTTTAGCAGTCCTGTGCTTAAGCCACACTTGATTAACAGCCATAAAGAAACACCCAAATTAAGAAAAGAGGATTTTTCCAGATGGGATAGGGTAATTTTACCACCAGACTGATCTATTTCCATGAAGAAAACTATTGAAGAGGGCTCATGGGATGATATTTACAGAATATTTACAAAATGATGAATATTTACATCACTTGTCTCTTTGGCAAGATGTATGAGCAAAATAAAAACTACTGAATTTGTCTCTTCCACTAATATGACTGTGAAATTATATGAGAGGATTATCATGTCATCTATGCAAGTTTCCACTCTATACAGTTTTGAGGGATTTTTTCTCTTTTTGATGTATCAACCTGTTCTACTCAATAAATTTATTAACATAGATTCTGATAAAATTTCCTGTTACTGAACTCATCATTCTGTCTTTGCAAAGTTCTGTTCAAGAGGATGCAAAGGTGCCCAAGAGAGGTGGCCCAAGGTAGCACCCAAGAAGTGCCAGGAGTACCCAAGAACTGTGGTGCCAACATCCAAAGTTCTGCAGTTGAGAATATTTCTTAATTCCATGAACAGTGGATTTTCCATGTATAGAAGAACATTTAACAATAGATTTCCCTGGGTGGGTATGTCAGTGGACATCATATACAAGAGACTGCCTCCTGAAAATAACAGCCTCTATAATTTACCTATAACAATATTTACCTTTTCTGCCAATTCACTCACACAACCTCGCATAATCTAGTCTATATGCTGCATAGGTATTTCAATTTCCTCTTCATGCCGGTCCCTTCAAATGATCGAGCCATGATTCCTTAGCTCAAACTGCAGCAATTTTGCATCTTCCAGCTACAAGATTCATCCTTTTTGTTCTTATGTCTTGAGCAGGAGGCAGCCTTTACAAACAGATCCCTTTGGGGTGCCCCCATATATAAAATGTGGTAGAACAATCCAAAGCAGCTTAAATAGAGCAGTTAAAAGACCTAACAAAAATATGCTTCATCTGTTTTAATTATTTTTAACTGAACTAACTTGAGTCAGTAAGTTTTCTGTACAAAATGGACATAAACAAGAGTTCAACTAATTTAATGTCTCTGCAATAAGGGCTTTTTTATAGTTCAATGAGCAGCAGGGGAAAATGTGGGTTAAAACTGGCTGGAGGGCTGGGCCCAGAGGGTGGTGATGAATGGAGGGAAATCCAGTTGGTGTCTGGTCACAAGTGGTGTCCCACAGGGCTCAGTTCTCTTCAACATCTTTATCAGTCATCTGGACAAGGAGATCGAATGCAACCTCAGCAAATTTGCAGACGACACCAAGTTGGGTGGGAGTGTTGATCTGCTGGAAGGTAGAGAGGCTTTGCATAAGGATTTGGACAGGCTGGAAGGGTGGGCTGAGACCAATGGAATGAGGTTCAATAGGGCCAAGTGCCACGTGAAATTCACTGAAATTCAGTTTTGGAGATTTTCAAGACCCGCCTGGATGCAGTCCTGAGTAACATGCTCTAGCTCTAGGCAATCCCTGCTTCAGCAGGGGAGTTGGACTAGATGATCTCTATGGTCCCTTCCAACTCTAAAAATAATTCAGTGAAATTCAGTAAAATTCAGTCCTGCACTTGGGC
Source organism: Gallinago jamesoni (assembly GCA_025769975.1). Taxonomy (NCBI): domain Eukaryota; kingdom Metazoa; phylum Chordata; class Aves; order Charadriiformes; family Scolopacidae; genus Gallinago; species Gallinago jamesoni. The sequence goes on along the minus strand of JAOQGH010000019.1, from coordinate 22,366,645 downwards.
CACAACAACTCCAGGCAGCGCTACAGGCTTGGGGCAGAGTGGCTGGAGAGCTGCCCAGCAGAAAAGGACCTGGGGGTGTTGATTGACTGTCAGCTGAACATGAGCCAGCAGTGTGCCCAGGTGGCCAAAAAGGCCAACAGCACCCTGGCCTGTATCAAGAACAGTGTGGTGAGTAGGACCCAAGAGATGATCGTCCCCCTGTACTGGGCACTGGTGAGACCCCACCTCGAGTACTGTGTCCAGTTTTGGGTCCCCTACCACAAGAAAAACATTGAGGTGCTGGAGCGGGTCCAGAGAAGGACAACAAAGCTGGTGAGGGGTCTGGAGAACAAGTCTTATGAGGAGAGGTTGAGGGAGCTGGTGTTGTTCAGTCTGGGGAAAAAGAGACTGAGGGGAGACCTGAAAGGAGGCTGTAGAGAGGCGTGGGTCGGTCTCTTCTCCCAAGTCACAGATGACAGGACAAGGGGCAATGGCTTCAAGTTGCGCCAGGGGAGGTTCAGGTTAGATATTAGGAAAT
>JAOQGH010000019.1:22321653-22361962 GCA_025769975.1 Gallinago jamesoni | reverse complement strand
TCTGCTGGGCAGCTCTCCAGCCACTCTGCCCCAAGCCTGTAGCGCTGCCTGGAGTTGTTGTGGCCCAAGTGCAGGACATGGCACTTGGCCCTATTGAACCTTATTCCATTGGTCTCAGCCAATCCATCCAGCCTGTCCAGATCCCTCTGCAAAGGCTCTCTACCCTCCAGCAGGTTGACACTCCCACCCAACTTGGTGTCATCTGCAAATTTGCTGAGGGTGCATTCGAGCCCCTCGTCCAGATGATTGATAAAGATGTTGAAGAGAACCAGCCCCAGTACTGAGCCTTGTGGGACACAACTCATGGCCAGCTGGATTTAATGCCATTCACCACCACTCTCTGGTCCCAACCCTCCAGCCAGTTTTTAACCCAGTAGAGAGTATTCCCATCTAAGCCATGAGCAGCCAGTTTCTCCAAAAGGATACTGTGGGACACTGTATCAAAGGCCTTGCTAAAGTCTAGGTAAACAATGTCCACAGCCTTTCCTTCATCCACTAATCAAGTCACTTTGTCATGGAAGGAGATCAGGTTTGTCAAGCAAGACCTGCCCCTCGTGAACCCGTGCTGGCTGGGCCTGATCACCTTCATGTGCTGCATGTGCTGCATGTACCTTCATGTGCTGCATGATGGTACTCAGCATGATCTGTTCCATCACCTTCCCAGGCACCGAGGTCAGACTGACAGGCCTGTAGTTCCCAGGATCATTCTCCCGACCCTTCTTGTGGATGGGCGTCACATTTGCCGGGCGCCAGTCAGCTAGGACCTCCCCAGTTTGCCAGGACTTTTGGTAGATGATGGAAAGTGGCTCTGCAATCACTTCTGCCAGCTCCCTCAGTACCCTCGGGTGAATGTTTAAAACAGAAACACTGGTGAAAAGTTTGCACAGCTGTAGTAGCAAAGCAGAGCGAAATCAAAAGAAAGATCTACTTTCAAAGGACAACCCAATCTTGCTCTGTAACTTTATCATTCTCTGCCAGTGAACAGCTTAGAAGAGATCAAGTTGGAAAAAATAGACGTGAAGAAAACATCAGTGTATACCAGACGTGAATTTCAATCAAATAATGGAAACACGGGTAGAATCACATTTCTGTTAATGTACATTGGAATTCTGTAAAGACAGGAAAGTTTACTTAGCTGTGTTGTAAAGAAACTAAAATTTGGTACTGTGGATACAGATGAAAGTGTGAAAATATAGAATATTTTCGTTGCTAGGACTACAAGAACGTCCTACTTTGAGCAGAAAATTTATTTTCACAGCTGAGAACTGTATACAGAGAAAATGCAACTATTAATTTTTTTAATGTCTTTTTTATATTTTGTTCTCTAATTTTATCTATGCTCAACTGTCCAAATTTCAGTACAGTTTACTGTTTTCTGCCTGCTGTTTCAGGCTTTGGGAAACTATTTTCTGTATATATTTCACTGAGCTCTCTGTCCTTCATGCCAGACCCTTGCCCTCTCACGTACTAGTGGCATAAAAATGAACTTGTTAGCATTTGCTGATGTTACAGAATATACCTAGTTCAGTGGCAAACATTGAGAGGAAGGTCTCTTGATGGAAGGAAAAGCAGACCCTGAGGTTCTCACAGGAAGAGTAGGTGAAACACATTAGTATGCAGGCATTAACTTGCTTCTTAGACCACAGAGAATACTGAAAGTTTTGCTCCTAAAAGACTGCTGCACAAATATGCTTGTGTAGGTCATTGTGAATGAGAAAACTGACATGTATGTTTGGTCTTTCAAAGTGAGTCGCATTCCTTGAGTTATAATTGTATAAAGTTGACCATATGACTGTGGTAAATGTCAAAATCAAGGACAGAGGGAGAAGGCTGAAAGAACACACTGGTCCAGGGGTGGAAAGGGGAGAGAGTGCAAGCATCTTCCCACAGATTAAATAATTTATCTTGATCTGCTTTGATTAAACATGGATTTAGCACCTGTGATAACAGGATTTTTTTTTCTGAAAGGGATGTGTCACACATGCCTGTTCCTCAGAACACATGCTCAAAATCCCCAGACACACTCTTGGGTATTGGAAGAAAAAAACAGCGCAGAGTGTCTATGACCTGTAAGATTCATACTCAGACAGTCTCATAAAGATATGCTGGAGTTAGCAGATTTCTTTGCACCTGACAAATGCTAATGACCAGAGGAAGGATTCCTCCCACAGGCCAAAGCTACTGCCAATGCACAGTACTGCCATTTGCATTATCTAGGACATATGGGAATAGGCTCTTGGAAAATGCTTATAACACAATTGGAGAGTCTGCAAAACACTGGGACCCAAGACTCCTCAAGGAACTACAGTCCACCCATGACATCAGCATGGTCTTTGGGATCATGCCTACAGAAACAGAATGGCCACCTTATTTTGAAGGACCCTACACACTATATGGTACAGACCTACTGAGAAGGAAAGAAGAGCAGCGTAAAGTGTTTCTCCTCCCCTATAGATGGAAATGATTTCTAACAAACTTCAGGACCACTGATGAAAAAAAGTTTTATTTTTATGTGGTGTGTCTGAGTGTGTGTTTACTGTGTCTCTGGCTGTATAAAGTCTGTTGAAGTTTTGAGAAGCTGTACCTGCCTATTTCTTTCCAGTGTACTGCTGAATCAGAAAAATACAGAGAATCAATGAGACAAATAAATCTTTGGTATTGTATCGAATAGGTTTATTTGCCTTAAGTTTCAAACTTTATAATTTTAGTGATTTCATGCAGATACAGATGGTTCCAGTAGAAAGTGATTCATCATTGAACGTGATTTCCATTGCAGAGACTATTGCACAATGGCTGAATAAATCTGTTTTAAAAAGTACACATTTCCCCCCATGTGATGCATGGCATGCAGCTGTATATTATTTTTATAATCAGTAAATACTGCAGGAAGACTTCTAAAAGATTAGGTACCTAAAAGACATTGCTGACAGCCTTTAAGTGTTGCATAGCAGGATTGATTGACAGCCTTTAAAAGGGCAGACACAAATTACAAATTCTGAGTACCATTTTTCTATGAGCATTCAAGAAATGGTGAAATAGAATCTTATTCTTTATTGTCACATTTTACATTAAGTCCTTAAAAGAATAATGGTCTATTACCCTGCGTGATATTGCCTGCATCAAAGCAAAAGGAATATAAAATACTGTCACCTGATCTTGGCAGCGTTTTAGCATTTGCTATTTATTATTGTAAAGTAGATAATTTTATAGGTTACAAAGCAGGAAATCTTCCACAAGAAAAGAAACAGGTTCTGCATAGTAGGGACTTATATGTATGAAGTGGTTAAGATTCTATGGTTACCTTTCTAATATTTGAGCACAAGTCTGTTCATTCTTCCCTATTACACTAGGCATATATGGTTTACATAGCATAAAGACAAAATGTAAAGATATAGACACTTACATTCATCCTTTAGTGTTAGCAGAACCCAGAAGTCCTTGGAGAGAGATAAGCAGTGTTTTAAGGTTTCACCAACTGGCCTGTCTTGGAAGTGTGGTAAAACTTGGGTACGGCTAATGTTTAAACTAGTCTTGCAGAAGACATACATATGTAGACATATATGGATTATTCAGGAAATCTGCTGCTAACCAAAGTCCTAATCTAATGGCTCCATATAGCTGAAATGTATAGTAGCCCTGAGCAAGTTGCCACAGTTGACTTTAGGCATAGTGAGGTAAGTGTTGTCAGAGCCAAACCAGAAAAGCTTACTGCCCTAACCTTACTGCCCAGCTCCTCAATACCACAGCTGCCTGTGAAGCAAACCCACCTGATCACTCATGAAGCAGCTCAGTTTCCACTGAGCCTCACACAAATTAAGCCTCACACAAATGCAAGCACAGGGACATGAGAAATATTGCCTATGATGTCAGACATTGCACCAGAACATCTTACCTAACAATCATGTGATTGCTCACTGAATTTCTGTCATAATGCGTAAGTAGCCCACAGACTATAGATTTATTAACATTTGGCTGGAATCACCTGTGAGTGCTTGAAGTAAGGGATAATATAACTTATTCTCTTACTTAATTCATCTTCTTCTAAGACACGATCCTGAATGAGTTGGATACTATACTGAGTTGGTGGCTGTCTAGGAGGACCAATAGGTAATTAGAAAATAACTAGTAAGAAGTGTTTGCTAATATGTTATATCAGAGAACTAATGGAAATAACAATACTATTGCAGAAAATGGAAAAACCTTAGGGAACAGAAATTACTAAATAGCAAGAAGAAATTGTTTTTCTAAGATTTTTTTTAAGATTTTATTAAGATTTTACTAAGATTTGCATGCTTAGTAGTCATAACCATGGATGCAGAGGAAGTAAAAGTACAAAGACAGGTCTAAAAAGGTCTCCATTACTTTGAAATTGGGAGTTCTTTAATATAAAACAGAGTTCAGCTGTTCTTATGTTCCTGAAAGGAGACCTGAATGAATGCAAAGAACTGGTCAGTGGGGTCTTAGAGTGATCATTTCAAGGAATATGTGAAAGAAAGTAATTAGCAAAAGAAACTATATTGAAATCAGAGTGGCAAACTGGCCTGCTGTGGAGAAAAGAAGCAGGCAAAACAGAAAGGGAGAAATATGTTTGGATTTGTCATTCTTTAATGGACAAGCAAGCACAGGAATATAAAGGCAGAATTAAAAAGACTAAACTTAAGCATAAATGGCACACACACCATCAAGAAACAGACATTATTTTGTAACAGAAAAGAACAGATAGGCATACTCTCTAAAGGGGAGCAATGGTTAAATAATCATGGATATAGAAAAGGGTGAAACATTCTCTCAAAGAGCCATTTATTAGCACTTTGTTAATGAACTTTTCTTTACATGAGTAAACAGGCCGTAACACAAAGGAAAATAAAGTATTTGTATATGCTGTATGACTACAAGTTGCAAGGGTTGATGAAACTCTGTTTGGTTTGTTGAAAAAATCCTAAGCAACCTTGGAGTGAATAGAGATTATCACTTCAAACTTGGAAAGGATAAGGCAAACATGACACATACCTTGAAAAGGAGTGGGGAAGGGCTTGGAGAATTATAGGTGTGTCAACCTAATATCAGTATTGGTTAAAGTGCTGGAACAATCAATTTTGTGAGCATCTGTGGCATAACAATGCTGATTAAAGTATCCAATATGGACTTATCAAGATCATATAGCAGAAGCTAATGTAATTTCCATTTCTGATAGGAGAACCACTATAGTAAATGAGGGAGAAGCAGGTTATTCAGTAAGATTTTGGTCACTGTCATTGGTCATTGGCTTCGGTAAGATTTTGGTCACTGTCCTGCATGACATTCTCATTTGCAAACTAAGGAAATATGGTCCAGATGAAATAAAGTAGTCATCCAGTGGGGAAACATAATGTGATTCTCAATGGTGTGCTCTCCGTCTGGAAGATCATTTCAGGACTACTGCGTAGGTGTTTCTAGGGCATGTTTCTATTCAAGAATTTCATTAATGGCCTGGACAGCGAAATAAAGAACATATTGAGAAAGTCTACAGATATCACTGGACTACAAGAAGTTTAAAATACTTTGGAAGAAAGACAGGAGGACTGGAGTTCAGAGAATTCTTAGAGTCCAAACTCAAAAGGGCATTCCATTTGTGAATCACATCCAAAAAAAAAAAAAGAAACAACCACCAAATACTATTCCCTTCATTTGTGTATGTTCTATTTTTAAAGGTTAGCTTTTTCTTTAAATTCGTAGCAGGAGACTACAGACACTAGGGTAAAATATCTTAATAAGCATTCACTGATCTTTGTAGAATTGAGAGAACCTGGAACTCACTGCACCAAAACCCACAAAATGACGAAGTGTACGCATTTCCTGAGGAATATACGTGTAAGATTTTCGTAATTCATTGTGCAACCGATGTGATTTGGAACTAGGTTTAGTATGAACTCAGAGAAGCAAACCAGGCTGGATAGGTGAAATAAACTGTGGTGATTGTTTAGGAACAAACAGTCAAGCATAATCACATGTGAGATATTTGATGATAATTCACAGATTTGAGTGCTCTGAGGGGAGATACTAATGAAACGTGATGGGAGGTGAACAGAAGTAATAAAGTCCGTTATTACAGAACTGCAGTAAAAAAGCAAATGTAAAAGAACAGCTAATGTTCTGTTGTACACAACAGGCCATATGGTTAATGCTAGGGAGAAGATCCATAAAGACACCATCAGACTGTCTAAACTGGCAACACCAGTTTGTACATATGGAGATTAATTTCATCACAGCAAAACAATATATTCCAGATATCTGTTTTTCCTTTGTGGTTTTTCGCTGTGGAAAAGGACGCTTGAAATGGATTGTGAACTTTTCCCCAGCTGTGTTTGGCATTGCAGGCTGTCAACTTATTTTGTGCTCCTCCAGTGGAGCTGTGTTAGTTTTTTGGAAATCCATCAGTGGAGACTCAGACATGTCTGACCATCTGCTGTTAGCTGTGAAATGGGGGAGTACAGTCTGCAGCAGTGTTTCATGAGGTGTGACTCCAGAGCTTTTTCATTATAATAAATGAGAATGGGGGTATCCCTTTAATATTTCTAATTGGGTTTTGTTGTTGTTTTCTGGGCTGAAGGGACAAGATACTGGTGGAACCTTCTGTACTTTCTATATTGTAAATCAATGGATTAGTAACATCCTTGGTCTATTCTTCTTGTGAGTGCTGTGAAGAGACTGATTTGAAACCAGGAAAGCTGTGTGGAACCTTCCTTCAATCACTGCATGACACTCCTCTTACATGAATAAAGTGGACATTAGTTATCAGAAAAAGATTACAGAACTCATTATCCCAGCACATGAAGAATCTGTTATTTAAACTAGTGCTAAGAGTGTGTAAAAGAGTGGAGCAGAACCTTGTCCTGCTGAAACCCTAACTCAAACAAAGCTTCCGGTTCATTACACCCAATACATACTTGAAGAGACAAGGGAGTGAATATTGAAAGTGTGTATGTGTATTAGGAGAAGAGCTGATATTTGATTCAACCACCACTGTGCACTGCTAAACTCTATACTGAGAGCTTTTTCCGGCTTTTTGTGCAAGCTCACATCAGACACCAGAGTTGGAAAAATTGTGAGATAATTGTACCATTGACACATCTTTAATGGATGTTGTTTTAAACTATCTCACTCCAGAGCGAGGCCATATTTTCACAGTTATCAATAACAAATTAACATATTATTGAATCACTCATTTATAAGAAATTGATCCAAATCAACCCTGCAGTCTATCACTGTATTTATGTTGCGTTAGCTGGAGCATGCTGTGGAATACATGACTAGTTTTGTGCCAAAAGCCAGATACAGAAGGTCAGAAGATGCTTGTCTTATGGCACAAAGTCAGACCATCAAAGCAGACTGTCTCTGCAGATAAGACTAAAGCCTCTACTTTGCAGTGGAATCATCACAACTCAGTTACTGAACATTACAGATTTAAAAAAAAAATAAATTCAGAAAAGTGCTGTGTATTAAATACACATTTATCATACCCAGCCAGCGTGAATATAATTTACAACTGATGATAGCATCACAGAGTGGAAAAGGCTTTGTTAAGGTTGATAATATACTAGATCTCAATTTTCCTTGAAAAGAAAAAGTGATTTTGAATGTTTTTATTTTAAAAATGAGTGACTGCTCTAGTATTCAATGAATCAGGGAAAGCAGCTGAGTGCTTATGAACAGATGCAGAAATATCTCCAAACTGCTTGTGAATATTACTCCTAAGTGGACAATTATAGTGAAAAAATATACCACAAACTTTTAAAGGGTTTTTCCAACCTGAGAGAGATGATCACTCTGAAATTTACAGTTCTTTCATTTTTTCTTTTAAATATTCTACAGCTAAAAAATCTCTTCTCTGTAAAGAAAAATACTGAAGTACAATTGTTGTAAATTGGAACTGGAGGCTGGAATGAAACTAATTCAACCTCGATGTTAAGCATGGGCTTTAAAAACAGAAGTGTAAAATACGGAACAAACTGTCAAAGTTTTAGGTATTTTTTTTTTTTTTAATGACCAAATGCCTTCAAATCAAAATTGGATAATAAATTATTTGGATAAATTATAATAATTTGGATAGGTAACTGACAAAATAAAATGGTCAATGCCGTGTAGAAGACAAGACTAAATGGTCAGAAATTCCTTTGGGACTTAATTTTATCAATCCATGGAAAAATTCCTTCTTTATTACTGCCAAGCCTGCCCTTTGACTAGCTGAGGATCCTGCATAACTAGCTGTTGCACATTTTCTCATTTTATGGTTATTACTAATTTCAACAATATCCCATTTCAGCAATCCTATGTCAAAGGCTAGTAACTGCAGCCTTGTTTAGTGCCAAAGTCAAACAATAGGAACAGAAGAAATTCTGGGTGTGGAAGTGAAGTAGATTAACAAAATTTAGAATTATACAAAATTTTTATTTGTTTAGATAAAGGAACAGTCCTTCCTTTTCTAGTTTCTAGGCAGTTTATCACAGAAGGTTCTTGAAGTTGGCAATTGTAACATTTCGGATTTGCACATATGTGTTTGTGTGTGTGTCTGAGATCAGACACAAAATAATAAGTACAACAATTTACCTGAATTCTGTGACTACATCTACCACTGCAGTTTACAGCTTCCCAGTGTGCTAAGAAGTATCCCAAATATGCCCATGAACTGAAATATCTTCCCTCGTACTGTGCAAGCTTTCCCTGTGATGCCTTCAGCTATGGTCATTTGCCACTTCCAGTCAATTACTGTGCCTTCTCTGGGACCGTTACTAAAAGACATATTGCAGGCAACTACCATCCTCTGGGTGCTAAGAGAATTTTTTAGCATAGCAGTGGGCCTTTTCACACATTTCACTTCAGTGCCCGAGAGCATTCCCATTTATTTGACTAGAACAGACAGTTTGAGATGCCTGCCTTGGTCTTTGCTGCATGTGAGGGCAGAACTGGGTGCTGTCAATGGCTGATGGTCCCCAAACTGTTTAAATTATTAATAGAAAACAATAATTGAATCAGTAATTAAATATATTAAAATGTGTCCTTGTTCTGTTACTACTCTCTTTCCATTAGGGAAAGGTTTTCGAATGTCTTCAGTGTTAGCCTATTTCTTTTCCCCCGATATCCATGATATTCCCAGCCCATAAATATGCAGCATCTACAAAAATGTGTATTTTGCTTTATATCAAGTGTGACCCCATATCTCAGAGTGATAAATAGTGGATATGTCTAGCTAAAAATCAATCTGACATGCTTTGTCCAATTTCTGGCCATTTATCAAAAGAAGTCTGGCTTGCTGAGGGAAGATGATCCTGGAGAGTACACATACATGTGAGCTTGCTGTCCCTTGGTCCCTCCACACAACCAGACTCCACAGTGTTTGACCTCTATGCCTGCGGGAATGAGAAATACACTAGGTGTGAGCAGAAAGCGTTTCTGGAGGAGGGATTGCTAAATGGCTGTGATTTGTCTGCTGTTTCTCACAAGCTCCAATACTTGCATATGTACCATATGACTGCTGTAAGCTAAATCTAGTCACTCCATCATTTCCCTTTTAAAGGAGGGATTGTTCTTTAAACTACCACTTTCTTTGATGGTGGATTATATTCATTTCAGTCAATAATTTTTATTGTGCTACTTTAAATTCTAGCTGTAAAAAGCATAGAAAATAAAGCCTTGACCAGGGTATTAAAAGTTGAGCTACCAATAATTTAGTGGCAGAGATCTCCCCAACTTCATTCTGTTATGCTACAAAGACTTCTTAGCATAAGAGCCTCATGTCCTAACAGCTTATATTTGTTCATTCATTTTTTTCAACATTTACACACTGTTTATATGAGGAACATTTGACAAGTTCCCAGCTAAATGATGACTTTTAGCAGCTCAAGTCAGTCAGGTACTGACCAGTTGCTTCTTCTACAACGTGAAAACTGTTCTTGTTCTTGCTATTGTCTTTGCACAATTTTTCTTTTTTTTTCTGAGGTTTGTTATGTTGGTCACATCCCTCTTTAAACATTTACTAAGCTATATTCCCCTGGTCCCATACACATTATTTACAAATATATTGGTTACTTCACCACCAGAAAAATCCCCCCCACTCCCCAAGCAAGCAAATGGTCCCTGAAGAATATGACATAAACTGAGCTAATTTGATGTTTACAGCTGTTGCAATGTATTTCACAGGTACTGCACTGCTTGTATCCCTTCTGTTAAAACAGAAGTGATGTGTGAAATTTTCCACATCAATTTCAACCCCTTTCAGTATTTTCAGGTGCACATGAGGGTATGGGCAGCATTTCTGGCAATTTATTCCTCACTGCAGTCTGAGCAGCAGCTGAGATGTGGTTTAATCTTAGGATCGCTAACCTGAACTGGTATGATGACTGAGAGCCAGCAAGCTCTATAGGAAGCTTATGAAATGCTATTTGCTGGGCTCAAAACTGAGTGGTTTCATCCTGGAACTGCCGAGGATTATGCATTACATACTCCAAGGCTTCTTGCATTTTACCTATTAATGAATTCCTAATCGCAGGTGGCTGAAAGAAAAATTTAGATACCTGTCTGGAGTACCATCACATGCTGGTTCATTCTGACCACTGCTTGTACACATGTATTTAAAGAGCATTCTCACCTACCCATGTTTTAAGACTGTGTGCTCTAGTAATTCCCTCTTGTGTCCATATCACCATTTAATGTGTTGATCTGATTTAGAGATTTGACAGATTTATCTGCTTCCCTGAGGCAGAAACACTGCTGAAATGAATAAAGGGTACTGACCTGTGTCCTAAGGCAAACATGCAGCTGTGATTTCATTCAGCAGCACCGAAGAATGTAAATGGCTGCCAGTTTCAACATTTTTTCAAGTATTTTGCTGAATCAGGAGTTATCTCTAAGCATACTAATAGCTTCACTGAGGTCCCTGGAATGACTAGAAGTTAAAGGATGTGCCTTACTACTATAATTGTGAGGTTTAAACTCTACACAAAAAAGATTTCCCAAAAGTAAAACATTTACAACTCCACTTTAATGTGCACCTTATCTCTTTGTGATGAGAACTGGTATAAGTTTTGCTACTTCTTTGCACTTTTTCATAGCTATTAGCTGAATCCTGAATGGATTTCTCAAAATTTGGATTGCCTTCTTGCGGCTAAGATACATTTAAAAATTAGTCAGACTGGCAGTTTCTGATTGCCTGCTAAAATACATTTAAGTACAATTTCATTTAATTTCAAAAGATGGAGAGTTTTTTTCTTCCAGCTTGTTACCTGACAAATTCCACTAGCCCTGTTTCTTTCCTGCAAATAAAATATATTTTATCTTTCTAAATATATGCATTGATCTAATTTACAGTGTTTGTGTTTGAAATCTTGCCTGACTGGCTAGGAGATCTGCTCACATTTGTATCTCATGCAGAACTTTCACCTAGTGAAAGTAGAAAGGAACTTTGAATTTTGGTGGAACCAGGATTTTATTTGCAAGTTTTATATTCTTATTTACGAGATTTCTTTTCTTTTCATGATTCTAAATTCTTTTTTGTTTCCTTTCTCTTACTTTTCCAGGTAGTTCATGTCAAGTGTTCAAAACAGTGGCATCTACATTTTCATTATGCATTTTTGTGCTGGCAATTGTTTGACAGATGATGTCTTTGCAGAAAAAAATAGCTCAATGTTGTGGTCCTGGACAACAAATAAGACATTTAGTCTTAGCTATAGAAGTTAGGATGGCAGAGCTGGCAGGGCTTACTGCATAATTCCTTGTACATTTTAAACTGCTGAATCCTTCCTGCGAATTAAACCATCAGTGCAGAACACTATTGTCATTGATAGTGACTTGTATATTACATGGGGACAGTCTTTTTTTAGGAAAAGAAACAGCAATGACAGAACTTCAATCTAGGTCAGTGGTCTTCAAAGTGAGGTATGCACTACCCAGGGGATACACAAGACAATCTGTTGGGATGTGGGAGGAAAATAATTTTTGTACCACTAATGAATTAAATAAAAGAATATTTAAAAATGTCTTTATTTCATCTTAATCATACCCTTTTAAATGTGTCTCTTTATGTGCATTTTGTAACATGCATAATTTATTAGTACAATAGTGCAAGAATATAAATTGATAAATAAATAAACAAACATTTCCTGGGGCTGTGCTATCAAAATGACTATCAAAAAGGTTTGGAGATGGCTGTTTTAAGACAGAATCCTAGATTGATGGCAGAGTAGTATGCAGATGATCATTCAGCTGATTTTGCTTTTACTTATTTCAATTCTAAACTAACGTTTTTCTAATTGAAATATTTGGTTTATTCCAGTATCAGATCATTGACCTGCTATTTGTAATTGAAAAAATGGGGCCTAAATGAAAATGGAAGCACTATCCTAGTTGCAGGATTGCAACTGCTTAATCATGTATAGAAATGTCTTAGATCTCTGCAGCATACTGCACGCTTGGTTTTTCATCACCTTGCTGTAATCTAGGAGGAAGTGCATTGAATTGTGCTGGAGTAAATCTGGTGCATGGGAAAGAAGCGAATGCCAAGTCACTGTTAGACTATCTATGGCTGAAAGCCTCTAGAGACTTGACAGAGATTGTGCTCTTAGGAATTAATTTCTGAGACTGAGAATTTATAGGACAGGGTATGGGCTGCAGCTTGATTTTTTGAAAAATACATGTCCAGGTACAGTTAGTATCCAGTGCACAGAGGGACTGCACTTAGGCAGTATTAGCCATTTGGTCCAATTAAGGATTCTGTTGTAAAAGAAGATCCAGCCTGCAGGTATACAAACCTTCTGGTCTCTCACACAACTTGTGGTTTGTCAGTCTAAAATCATAAACATGGAGACAAGTGCTCATCCTTCACCTTTGTAACCAGGCTGTTACTGTGACAAATTCAGAGAGAGATGTTGAAGTATCAAATATGCAACCAAATCTGAGGCTGCCAAGAAAGGAATACCTGTCTAGCCTGGATTATTCTGTATTTTGGGGAAAGCTCCCTCCTGGTTCAAAAAATGCAATTGATTGATTAATCAAGACACCTTCAATCTCAGTTCAGCAACTAACAGTCTGACCTTGAAAGATGTTATACAGCTTGACAGTCAAATAAACTGCCATGAAGATGTGGGAGATTCATGGCTATCAAAAAAACCCATGGCTACTATGGACGGCAATTATCTGTGATAACTACTAATTTTTTCATCTTGAAAACCTGCTTTGCTGTTAGCTAGAACTTGTTAGGTTTATAATTAAAGGAGTTGGATTTCCCTGGCAGCCTAATTCCTGTCTCCAGTAAACTCTCTCAGAAACTGAGACTACATAATGTAACATTGGAGGAAAAAATATTGACACCAAGAATAACTTTTTTCCAGAATAGCTGTACAAATTTAGGGCTAATGTCTGTAGGAAGGACAGTAATATTGAGATGAAATTGTTTTCCTTGGAAAAGGCCTAAAATTGAGAAGTATATTTTCATAATTGACAGCTGGATCATAAGGATGCATCCCTAAGCTCTTGAACATGTGGAATGAAGTCTTCCAAACTCTGATTTATGCAAGAGACTTGAACTTAGGTCTTCTCCATGCCTACAGAAGACATCCTGGCTGTGAGGCTATTGGATATGCTGAAGTAAGGCACTTTTCATCTTGTGGTGGAGATATCAGGCAACAGGCCCTATTGATCCATATAGCAGGAATTGCTATATGCAATAGGTAACAACTATTATAGAGAAAAAATTTGTTAAAGGCTGATCAAAATGACATGATAAATATTACAGTAAAAATTGGTGGATGGCCAAAGTAAGGAATGTAGCTCCAACAGTGGTGATCCTGTGGAGGAAGACTGATGGGTACAGGGCTACAGTTATCATGCAGAGGGGTAGATATTCCAGGTTTGTCTCAGTTTGGTTATTTTCATGGTCTTGGATATATGCATTTCCATAATGCCTGTATTTTAAAGGAATGATACATTTGCATCCAGTTTCTTGCATCTGATGATATCACTCTTATTTGCACCTAATTAAGAAAGGTAGAACATGCTTTAGTAGGTGAAAAGGGTTCAACTATTATTGTGGTACAGAGTAACCAAGAAATAGTATCCTTTAAACAGCAAACTTTTCAGCTCACCTTCTTTCCCCAGTTCAGCTACATTAAAAACATGGAATAATGGAATATTATTTTCCAGCAGCCAAGCCCTTTAACCTACACTTGATGATAGAGTGCAACAGAAACCAGTGTTAATTTTTGCCTGTGCTCATGTGACAGAGGATATTTTATTTCATACGTCACGAATGTCTTTGAATCTTACTAGGTTCTCAGTTTTTGTTATAATTTCTGGCTATTGATAATTACATCTTGATTTAACTCTCCTGATTTACAGCAGCTGGGAAACCAAACGCACATCTCTTAATAATGGCATTTATTTTAAGCACATTTTCCACTGTTCTTAGTCGAGGAAGTTTCTTTAGAATTTTTCATTTACATACTGATTATTAATTTCTATCTGTACTCATGATTAATAATATGTCCAATGCTATTACCTACTGAAAAGCGTTGAAGTCTATTTCTTTATCTAAGAAAGATAAGGAGGAAGAGGAGAGAGAGCAAGAGGAACTGAATATTATACAGAAGTAGGAGTTTGTTCCAAACTATATATGCACTGAACAAGGTAGTTCAAGGCAAGAGAAGACCTGTTTATCAAACTAGTTACTCATAATGTTTGTCTGAAAACTGAGACTAGAAGTAGTAACTATATTAGTTTCACAGGTGAAAACCTCACATTTGCTGAAGTGAAATGTGAAAAAGGAAGAACTTTACAGACTCTCTTCTCCTGGGACAATGTTTCCAAGAGACACAAAAGGCACTCCAATTTTGAGAAGAGCTTTGAGAACTAGAAAAGTTTTCCTATCAAGTTAAAAGACTGGATTAATTTTGTTCAGACAGAAGCTTATTAGAAAGATATATAAAAGCTAGATAAAATAAGGATATAGGAGGTATTTCAGGCTTTTCTCAATACACAAATAGAAGGCTCTCTAATAAAAATGTAAAAACCCATTTATAATCCTTTACGCAACATATAATTAAACTATTCAACTCACTGCCAGATGTGAAACAAGGGCCAAGAGCAAAATATGCTTTCTTTTTGAACCTGACATTTTTATGACCTAATTACATTAGGGTAAAAATGTATGTAAAGAGATATGTATAGATTTTCTCTTATTTTTGAACATGCATTAATCATTAACTGTGTGGGACTGCACAATTTTTCAGTAATTTCTCCAGTAGTTATATTGTGCATAATTGTCCAGTGGAAGTTTATGCCTCCCTCTGAAACTCCAGTTTGTGGTCACTGATGGACAAAGATGCATCACTTTTCTCAATGAGTGGAGCTTTTCCTAGCTGCAGGTTGCACTGAGCCTACACTGTCTTCAGAATAAAATGGACGAGGCCAAAGCTCCCTCTGAGCTATCCTGACAAAGTCCCTTGGACTTCAGTAGTTTCAATCCAATCAACCTGACTTTTGTGGATTAATAGAAAAAAATGTACTTGAGTATTTGAAAGAGCCAGACACAGTGCCCTGATCCCACAAGACTTAAAAGGCAGGATTTCTGGTGACAGATATGAAGGACAGGCATTTCTCCGTCTTTGAACATTATGTATTTACTTACCACTTAGTGAATGTTCAGACAGAAGCCCTCCCAGAAGAAGATGCAACCACAGTTTAAAATAGGAATCCCTAAATGAACACCCAGGATTTTATCTGTGTAAGGAATAGAATGGTGGGTTTTTTTTTTTCCTGTGTTCTTCTGTTGTACGGAGTAAAGCCAGATAGATTATTAACTTGAATGATATTGCAGACACAAAGAGTCATAAATACCATCTTCCTCAGCCCTAGTCTCTCTCATTGTCTTGTAATAATCAAATACAAGTAAATTTATCCCCCTGATGACAATGTTACTCTGACATCAAGATAAACAAAAACAGATATGTGCATTTATGCAGAAAACAATTGACTCCCTTTCTTGTTTAAAAAGCCTTAGCCAGCATAATTACTTACTAAAGTCCTGCAGAAACAGAAATGGAGAATAAGGAAAATGCAACTGAATTCAAGGACAATATCATAATATTGATTTCTTACTAAAAATGGGATGTGATGCAGAAGAGAACTGATACAAAGTGAACAGATACATGAAGTATATGTATGGCCACAGTGTTAACTCTCATGGAACTGTCTTTAGAAAAATAACTTTATTCGGTTAGTGAATAAACTATGCTGTTTCTTGGTTCACATAATCAGAGTGTTGGATGGGAGAAAGGAGAATGTACCACAGGTATTCAGACAGGGATGAAGAAAGGTTTTTGTCATGATCCTTTTTCTTCTGAAGGAAACAGACAGAAACAGGTAAAAACTGGCAATTTATCCTCCCCTGTGGACAAATGGACAGAAGGAAATTAATTGCTTCTCTCAGAGGCATAATTCTATGCTTCTTTACAGTAATGCAATTATACATTGCACCAGAATACAGGTCAAAGAAAGGTTATGTAGCCTTTCATGACTAACATAAAATGTCTCTTACCAAGAAAAAGTGTGAAGACCTCAAGGGATACATGATGTACCTGCTACTTAAAACACATTGTGACTTTTGTATGAGTAGTCATGAAGATAAAGTTATTGAAGAGAACCGAGAGGAAGGATTTGGTTTATTAGAAATTTCTTAATACCTTAAGAATTCTTGAGAATAATGCTCTCAGATTTTTTTTTTTTTGTAGTGGTGCTACAATGCTGAGTTTTTTGATATAAGTAGTTGGAAACACCATCTAACAAAAGGAGTAAGGGCTAGCTTTGAAACTAAGTTCATTACTGTAACATACCTGTTGGCAAAATTTTGATCCTCACTAGTTTTAGCAGGACACTGTGCATGACACCTACACTTCACAGCCTCTGTAGTTGTAATGTGCCATTTAGGTAGTTTTGAGGGCCTCAAAATCTGATGACATATGATCAGATGAGATTAAAAGTGAGGAACTGGTAAGTAGATGATCACAGGCCGAAAACCCCACTCTTTTTTACTTATTTTGAACCTAATTGAGTAATAGCAGAAACTGCTAAGAGGGAGTTCAGATGACCATTGCAACTAGAAAGGGAATATTGAGTGTCTGTGGTAGATGTGATGAAGCTCCTGAGAGTACAGAATTTTTGTATAGGATTTAGGAGCTTAAGAGGAGTGACTAATGGGATAGGAGACCAGAGGAAAAAAAAAAAAAAAAAACATTGGGAAAGAACTGATGTAATCAAGGAACAGCACCAGCACCCAAGAAATAACACACACACACCACCCCATACTCTTAGAGTGATGTTTAAGATCAGATCAAATCTTGCAACTGTAGCTCCATTAGCTTTGCTTCTTTGTAATAGTCAGAATCTGTTTGGCTTATCTTGACAGTAAACTCACTCATTAGGTTACATAATGTGCTACTCTCTGTGCTTCCAAGTGCTGCGGTTAGCCAAAATCTTTATTCGTCCTCCTTGATTGTTTTCCCTTGCTGACCTCCTTTAGGAATCATCTGGTGAGTGAACTGAAAGTGAGGTCGGGGGCAGTGGTCTGCACTACTCATCTGTGTCCTGGACTTTTCTGTTTTCCACTGGTGACTTCCCTGGTCAACTTAACAGAGCACACTGTTGCTACGGTGAATATCCAGAATTCTTCATTTCCTGGCAACACCAAGCTCACAGCTAAGCCCTAGAAGGGTTCACAGACTGTGACCTCTGTCCAGCAGGTTTATTTTGACCTGGCCTAATCCCACACAAACATAACCAAGAGCAGCTAGTAGTGATGTCTCCCATCACCTTATACCCCAAACCTCAGGATTTTTTAAACCATTCAAAAAGACACGGCAACGGAGGTTTCTTGCTCTGCTGACTGAATTCAGTATCTGAAATATTTTGGTGACATTCTTCTCCTTAGCATTTGCTGTTGGAAGGATTAAGAGGCTGTGTGCTCACTGTGCCACCTTTTGTGGATCTGGTTTTTGGGGATCTCTGAACTCCATTTGTTACATAGTAATTCTGGGTGATTAACTCAACCTGAACCCTGGTAGTAAGAAAGGCATTTGAAAGTTAATGAGCAGCAACAGTGAGTGAACCCCTACAAACTGACACCAAGTATGGGATGCTGCTCAGAGGGGTGTTTGTTTCTGCCTTAACACCCCCCACCTTGGCCATATAGTCATGCCTTAAGGACTAGCGTTTGTGCATGGTGCAGTGATTGCACTAGGAAAACTGATAACAAAAAATGAATGGGTTTGCAACTGAGTATCTCAAGAGCATATGTGCTTCCAGCAGGAAAACAAGACAATCTTCCTCCATGAACAAAGTCCCAGGTTCCTGGGAAGACATGGTGATTTAGTACTGTGCCAACAGTTCCTGGAGGTATTTAAGAGAGAGGTAGATGTAGTGCTTAATGATACGGTTTATTGAGGTTTTTTGTCAGTGTTAGATTGATGGTTGGACTCCAAAATCCAAAAGGCCCATTCCAACCTAGACAATTCTATGATTCTGTGATTTTACGATTCTAATGCCCTAGGTAAAAGAGATAAATAGATAAGGAAAGAAAATATCCTCTTGGCCTTTGCCAAGGTCACTCAAAAAGCAGAGTCTGTGTGAGCCTCTATGACTAGATGTGGCTCATCTCTGTGTAGATAAAATAAATTGTTTTTCATTCAAAAGGATAAAGTTAGTTTGCAAAGACAAGATGTTCCTAAAATTTAATGTCTACACATCAGCTCTGCTTTTTCCAAATTGTATTTTTTAAATAATAATATTATATTCATTTTAATGTAAGGAAATTAAAATTAAATCATAATAGCATCTTTTAAAAAGTGCACTTGGATTAATATACTCATGAACTGCAGTCAATACTGTTGAGGTCCAGTCAGTGTACATCAAATAGGAGAGTCTAGCTGCTGTCTTTATTGATTAGGGAGACGATGCTGTGTAATTTACTTTTAATCTCTTGTGTAGTATTGAAGTTCTGACATGATAAAAGCAGAGGAAGTCATCAGTTGCTGCACCTGCAACTTTGTTGTTATTTTTGACAATATTGATAAACTCATTTAGATTGGCCTGATATTTAAAGCTAAGACCTGTAGAACTTCAGCTAGAGAAATTAAATTTTTTCATACCTTGCTGCTATTCAAGAATAATTTGCATTTTACTTTGTCTCCTCCAAAGTGAAATCACAGATGTATATAAAAGCACTAAAAATGGCCCTTTGAATAAAAATACATAAATGTCCTTAAGTTAAATTTCATTTAAAAGTCTTTTAATGCTCATTGTATAAAATTCCTTCTCATGTAGAAGCTGGTCCATTTCTTTGGAGGGGCAGGGAGGGAAAGGGGAACAAACCAAAAATAGTTTGAATATGTCCACTAAAATGTATCCACAAATAAAGTAAATAATAACGGGAAAAATAAAAATGCTGGCAAAGCTTAGAATACATTGACAGTCCTTGTTGAAAAGATCATGCAAGTATTGTTTAATACCTGGAAAAATTGCTTCAGATCTAGATTACTACTGGTATCTGGTATGTGTTGTCAGCAATGCTTTAAGTCAGTTGTGTATTTTGCTATAAGATGAATGTGAATGTTAAATGCATAGATGGAATAATATTAATTAGCTACAAGAAAAAAGCCTGATTTAACCAAGAAGCTGCTATGAGCTACTCAGCAATTTTAGAATTGTATAGTGGACGTTATTAAGATGATTTATTTTGCAAACTCCAGTTGAGAAAAAAATTACTTGTGAGCTAGTATTTTTAATTAAATTACAAATATCAGATTACAGTTTTTAAGAAACCATATCACTGTATTTTGGATTCTTAGGACTGCACTGCACCACATGACTCTTAACCAGCTACAAAATCCTTCTTACAGAGACCAGCTCGTAATGCACCAGCTCTGTGTATTGCTCTCCCTTACCTCTGACACGGAAGATGTGCTGATAAAAACCTCAGCGTAGATGGAACATTGCTTTGTTCTCCATGGCATGATTGGAGCCAACTAAGTAGATTTTTCCCAGAGTTTCTCTGGGATCAAATCTGTGCTTAGCAGCTTAAACACCAGGAAAATGCACAAATGGTTAAGAGACAATCTTCCAGCTCTTTTTTCATCACAGCTGCACTGCGTACAAAAAGGGCAACACACGAAACGTAGCCTAAAGTCGAGTTTTTCTAGAATGTCAAAATTCCAAGAAGTTTCCATAAACATATGAAAAATCATCTTTGAACAAATACGCTTGAAAGTCTCTTTCCTTCACAGAGGAATAATATTGAAGTAAACATCTTTCAAAAATAATCTTAAATTTCTAGACTTGCATAAGAAGCCACCCCATGGTTTTGACAGCAGGCATCGCTACTAACAATTTAACTTCAATGATGCTGCTTGAATATACATAACATTTATCCACTTTGGATGAAATGTTTACCTACTCTCCTATTACTTCTAAGGCTGTGAGGTGGAATGAATTATCCCCTTTTCCAGGTTATGCTGAGTTATGCTGTAATTTCAGTTACTACTGTAAGCTCTTGGCAGAGAAAAGCAGAAAGAGCAAATAAAAACTTGTGCATCGAACTAATTAGTTTCTGGCCTTAATAAAAATGATGAAGAGGAGAGATACAGTAAGGCAGCTAAATGGAATGAGAATAGGGCCCAGTCAGCTCACCATTCTGGGTGAGCTCACCATGTGTGGGATGATAATAGCAACAGGAACCATGGTTAATAACATGGGAAACATAACGACAGGACTCCAGCTTTCTGAGATGGTGGTTATTCCTGCTTCTTCCATATTATTCCTCTGAGTTATTAGTAACCCCGATTATTGATCTGGTTCTAACTATGCAATGGAGAGGGAACAGGAATCTAACTGGGTTCAGTGCAGAGCCACCAGAGGCTGAATTAGCAGCATGTGAACACAATTGTACCACCCCCAAGACCTGTTCAAGTCATGAAGCAGCACTGGTACCAGAGCTAGCAGGTCTTTCCAAGCCTAACCTTGGGTGTCACGGTCCTGTGCTTGCAGAACATGGAGTGTTAAGAAGCAGGCTGAAAGACATCCCAGTACCTTGGCAGGACCAAACTCAGCCCTGAAGTTGCATGCTGATGCTGTTATCTCTGTTAGACTCAAGCTGATTCTTGCAGAGCTACTGGAATGTCTCAGTGCTGCACAGCTCCTAGTGGGCTACAGCTAGCCTGCTCTGAGCTGGCTGGACAGCATGGAGAACTTCCCAGCCCACCACCATGCCCCAAAAAGGGGAAAAACACTGAGACCGCACAAAAGTAAGCCAGAAGTTGGAAATGTAGGCTTTATTATTGTGCTATTGCACTGAATTTGTAGTGTATTGATTATGAACAGACTGATTGTAGGATTCAAGAGGGATTTTTTTTTCCCCACTTCATGTATATGAGTTGGACGTACTGGGCTTCACAAACTGGCCATAGGACACAGGGAGCAGTTCTGCTTCTCATACTGAAAGTTACCTAGGTTCTGAGTTTGTTCATCTTGTCCATAAAGTCCACAAATCCAAAGACGGCCAAATTTGGACTCATTTTGATCCAGAGCAGTTTGGCTGAGTGTTACACAGCTACAACACTAGCAATAGCCTTAAACTTTTCTGTCCCCTTCTTACAGCTTTTGCTCTCTTACAGCACAGAGCTTAAATTTGTTAAAGTACCATGGAACATTTTGTGCTTTATGAAAGGTGGGAATAGATATCCTGAAGTGGATCTCATAGTGAAATGTATATGCTTGTGTGAAAGAAATGGGTTTCAATGATACAGTCACTTTGGCCATGAAATTCTTGTTTGCTTTTCTGTATTTTAAAGTTACAGCTGTTCTTCAGAAAGTTTCAAACAGTGTAGAGTATTGCTAATTCCTGTTGGCTGTATTTCCAAGATGCCTTGCAAGAAAATTCAAGAAGGCTGTAGTTGGTACGTTGTCTCCTGGCACATCTTTTCTTCCACCTGTTTGGAATTTTTCTCACAGAAAACTGCACATACTGGATCAGTTTGAGTGAACTGAAATTGTTAATTTCCTTATCTCCCTGCTAAGGCCCGTTCATTTTGAAACCATTAGTGGAATATAGTTTCTTGAATAACAAAAATGCTCTATTTAATCCTGGCAAATAGCAAAAAAACCCAAGATCCAAATCCTTTTCAAACCAAAGTGTAATATGCAACCACATGAACAAAATGCTGAAATCAAATTGTAGCCTTTTAGTTTTACTTTGGCAAATAGATAATGCAGTAATAATCTAAGAGCATTAAGAATACATAGCTCTTCTATTTTTTTCTTTATTTTTTTTTTAAATGTATGGAATGAAATTGCTCAGGAAACCATCTCCTGCTACAGTTGTTAATGCTTTTTCTTTTCATACTTACCAAGGAACCTCTTGCTTGCTGCAGCTGTGTCATAACTGAATAACATTAATATTTTAATTGTGATTTTTAAAGTTATGTGGTTTTAAGGTTTCATTTACTCTCAAGTCAGCTTGAATTTTATGAGACGATGGCTTTCCTTAAAGAATTTCCCTAGATGCTTTATCTAAAGACATTAGCACATGATTTAATTGCTTTAAAGTTTAACTGGGGTTTTGCTGTTTAAAGGCTTAGTAGGATTAGAGACACTATCACATCAAAAGAGCCAGTTTTCCCTTTGTCTACATATTCCACCTCCTACTCCCTCCCCTTCCTCCATGGCTGCCTAAATTGCTTCTCAATTTAATTCAGAGAGAAAAGACTTTCAGTCTCTAAACAAAAAATAAATTTAAAAAGTAAAGCCGATTTAAAATATTTCAATTGAAAAAGGATCCCGTTGACTTTTCCCCACTGACATTTCTTGGCAAAAAGTGTTTGGGATTGACTCTTCTTCACCGTGTCAGTGCAAAACACCCCTGGAAACAGTTTCCCCAAGAGCACTTCGTGGACTCCTAAAACCCGCATTCTCTGTGGCTTTGAAACGCTAATTTCAGGCTAATCTAATTAGGCTAATGATTTGCCCACCACCATGCAAGAAAGCTGGGACAATCTCTTTGAGATTTTCCTGCCTCCTAGACTGGCACTTTCTTTGTTGCACCATGCTGGCTCTAAACAGCAAGAAGCACAAACTTTGATTTCACTGAAGGGAACAGGTCTTCAAACTGGCTGCTTGGAAGCCAACCGCGCCGTGCATTTGGGGAGACATTAAAAAAGAAAACAGGTTTGGGTAGTGACGGAACAAAGCTTACTTAAATATCGATTATGTTTTGTTTTGTCTGTGTCTCAACAGTGTAAGCCTTCATTCAATAGGGCACAGAGCGCGTAACTCGTAGTACTATCGGTTAACAGAATGGGCATGCAGGGGTGCAGCTTTGCTCCGCTTATCCAGCGCATCTCTGCGCCTTGGTCCTTTATAGCAAACACGGCAGCCTGATCCCTTCGTAAAGAAGAACCGGCCGAAATCTGCCCAAATGTTGTGAAGTTGTGAACTCAGCCTTATTTTCAAGTGCTGACTGAGAGAAGATGAGGGAAGCTGAGCGTGTGCAAGCCAGGCTCTGTGATCCTCATCTGAAGTTTGATTAAGTTAGAATCTGGCAACTCTTCCTGTGAAGCTATTACTTATTTGGCTTTCTGCGGTTTTTGAGCTTGCATGGCACCATTACAAAGCAAAGTGAAACATCTTATGTCGTTAAAAATACTGAGGCGCAAGATGGTAGAAAGCCTGCCACAGAAGTTATGTCAGAGGAAGTTCTTTTACCATTCACGAACAGCTAGAGTTTAGCCTGTCAGTACCACTTTTTAAAAAAAAAAAACCAACAAAACCCCCACAACAAACCCACAACTTATTTTCTTTTACTTTAAGTGACAGATGTCTGCCAGGTTTGTGATTGTTTGTTCTATTTGCTGGATTTAAACTGATTTGCTTGTGATGTGTCTACCTGACACTCTTTTTTATTCAAGATTGTTCCCAGAGATATCTTTTTCTAATTTCACTTTCAGACTCAGCCTTTCCCCTTCTTATTGGGAGGAAGTGTAACGCCTTTTTTTTTTTTTTTTGTCTTTTTGTTGTTGCTGCTCTTTTTGTTGTCTTGAGAGGACAGTGATTTCAACAGTGTGTTGCACTGTAACTCCCGGCTCGGGAGGGCCGAGGGGCCAATGCTGTTTTTCGGGGAACCGGACGGCGGGGAACCGCGCACCGGCGCGGAGACCCCGACGGCAGCGACGGCCCTACCGGCGGCAGGACGCTGCGGGGGGAGGGGGGCATGAATCATCACGAATGGATCTACAGCAACCGAGCGAGAGCCCTGCCGGGCACGGGGCTGTGCAGCAATCCTCCCCGAGACACCCGAGATCACGCTGCTGCCCGCGACCCCCCCCTATCCCCGCAGCCGCGGCGGCACGGCCGGTGCCGCTCCCCGGGCAACCCAACGGCACCGTGCCCGCTGCGGCCGGAGCGGCGGCCGGGCAGGGGGTGAGGGTGCGGACCCGCAGAAAGTCCCGCGGCCCCGCGGCCGGGGGTCCCTGGCGGAGCTCCCCCCCCGGGGCCCCGCGCCCTCGGGCCCTTGCCGCCTGCCTGCAGGTGGCGACAATCGCCCCCGGAGCCACCCGCCCTGGCCCCCGTCCGCAGGCAGCCCTGGGGTGTGCTGTGTCCCCACCCCAACCGGCAACCACTTAGCCATAGAAAGCCTCCCCCCGCCTCGCGTATCCCGCCGCAGCTCCCGGGGGGAAGCCCCACAGACCCCGCTGCCCCGGGGCGGAGCTGCGAGGAGGAGATTTGGAGGGGGCGGGGGGTGTGTGGGAGTCTTGGTGGGTTTCCTCTGCGGTGTCCGCCCAGCAGGGAGGAACAGCGGGCATTGACGGACACGCCCGCCCGGTCCGCCGGCGGCGCCGGGGGACGACGGAGACCCAGCGACACCCCCCCGCGGAAGGGCGGGATGGAGGGGGGGGACGGAAGGGGAGGGGAAGAAGGGGGGGAGAAAGCGAGGGGAGAGCGGAGAGGCAGAGCAGGAAGGAGCGGCGCGGGAGAGCGGCGGAGCGAGGGGCAGCAGCTCGGCGAGCGGCGGCGGGAGGGCCGTCCCCGCCGCCCGGGGCTGCGGGCTGGGCAGAGGCGGCGGGGATGGGCGGGCGCGGGGCGGCTCCGCCAGCCGCCGTCCTCCGAGCCTCGGCCGCCTCCCGCAGCGCTATATAGGGGAGGAAGGGGTGGCGGAGGGAGGGGGGTGCCCGGCGTGGCCAAAGCGCACGGGGCGGCGATGCCTCCTGCCAGGGGAGCGCACAAGTGACCGGCGTCTCTTCCCATGCCCGTCTCCTGAAGCGACCCCCCCCCCCCCCGCCGGCCGGCATGGATGTTGCCAACAACACTACCTCCCCAGAGCGCTCCCCTGAGGGGGCAGGCAGCCCCGGCCTCGCCGAGGTGACCCTGGGCTACCAGCTGCTCACCTCCCTGCTCCTGGGCACGCTCATCCTGTGCGCCGTGAGCGGCAACGCCTGCGTGATCGCGGCCATCGCCCTGGAGCGCTCCCTGCAAACCGTGGCCAACTATCTCATCGGCTCCCTGGCCGTCACCGACCTCATGGTGTCCGTGCTGGTGCTGCCCATGGCGGCCCTCTACCAGGTGCTGAACAAGTGGACGCTGGGGCAAGTCACCTGCGACATCTTCATCTCGCTGGACGTGCTGTGCTGCACCTCTTCCATCCTGCACCTGTGCGCCATCGCCTTGGACAGGTACTGGGCCATCACGGACCCCATCGACTATGTCAACAAGAGGACTCCCCGGCGGGCCGCCGTGCTCATCAGCCTGACCTGGCTCATCGGCTTCTTGATATCCATCCCGCCAATGCTGGGCTGGAGGACGCCGGAGGACCGCTCGGACCCTGACGCCTGCACCATCAGCAAAGACCACGGGTACACCATCTACTCCACCTTCGGCGCCTTCTACATCCCTCTTCTCCTCATGCTGGTGCTCTACGGCCGCATCTTCAAGGCGGCCCGCTTCAGGATCCGCAAGACCGTCAAGAAAGCGGAGAAGAAGAAAATCGCCGACACTTGCCTCACCCTCTCTCCGGCCGCCCTGCAGAAGAAAAGCAACGGAGAGCCCGGCAAGGGCTGGCGGCGGACTGTGGAGCCCAGGACCGGCGCGTGTGTCAACGGCGCGGTACAGCAGGGCGAGGATGGGGCCGCCCTGGAGATCATCGAGGTCCAGCGCTGCAACAGCTCCTCCAAGACTCACCTGCCGCTGCCCAGTGAGGCGTGCGGCTCCCCGCCGCCCCCCTCCTTCGAGAGGCGCAACGAGAAGAACACGGAGGCCAAGCGGAGGATGGCTCTGTCCCGGGAGAGGAAGACTGTCAAGACCCTGGGCATCATTATGGGCACCTTTATTCTCTGCTGGCTGCCGTTCTTCATCGTGGCGCTGGTCCTGCCCTTTTGTGACAGTAAGTGCTACATGCCCGAGTGGCTGGGGGCAGTCATCAACTGGCTGGGCTACTCCAACTCCCTCCTCAACCCCATCATCTATGCCTATTTCAACAAAGACTTCCAAAGTGCTTTTAAGAAAATTATCAAGTGCAAATTTTGCAGGCAGTGAAGCCCGCCGCTCCCGGACGGGGCAGCGGAGGCTCCTGCCACTCGCTCTATCCGCCTGTCGTCCTGTCCCGTCCCCCCGCTCCCCCCCCCACCCCCCGCAGTCTGCCCCTCTTCCAGTCCCCCTACAGCGCCGGCGTAAGGGCGGGGGGCTCCGGGACGCCCCGTCTACAGCGCGCCGCGGTCCCTGGCTCCCCCGTTCGTCGGACAAGCCCCGCCGGGCAGGGCAGGACTCCACCGGGGGCAGCGGGTGAGGGGGGGGGATGCTCGACCCCGGAGGGCTCCGCGGCCGTTCCCCCCTCTCCCGGCCTCGCTGGGGCTCCGCTGCTGGGCGCCGGCGCTCCTGCCTCCCTTCCTCCCTCCCTCCCTCCCCTCCATCATTCTGGGTAGACTTAAGGTTTGCAGGTCGTTGCTCGTGGTCGCTGTAAACCACAGTGTCTGCCCGAGTAGCATCGGTAAAATTAAACCACCCTATGCAGAAAAACGCCGCTTCGGGGATTTTTCCGGGATTTACGACGAGGCGGCGTGGGGCTCGGCGTCCAACCTCGGTCTGGCAGTGTGAGTATGGAGGCTGAAGACGACTCCCCGGGCTGAGGAAGGGGCTTTCGGCTCGTCGCTTCCCGGGCGGTGAAACCACCAAGTGGATTTTCTTAGGGGAAAAAGTGTTTTGTAACCTTGCAGGGTACTTAGAGCAACAACCCCGTCTGCGTTACGTGTGTCTAATAGTTATAATAATGCCAGAACTTTCCAGTTCCTCGGGCTTCCCTTCGTTACAGCGCAGGGAGGTGATGGGGCTTAAACCTCAACCTCACGCCTCATTATATGGAGATATTTATTTTTTTTTAAATGCCTTTGACCGAAAGTTTCCCACCTAGGAAAGGCTTGGCGCTGGGCGACTGTTCCCGAGTTCACCGCGCTAGCAGCGGCACTGGGAATTTAAGCAGCCTGCGAAGTAGCGTTTCTTTCTTTCTTTTCTTTCTTTTTTTTTTTTTTAAGCTGCTTGAAAGTTTCTTCGGAGACGTTCCGGTTGCTTGGGAGGCAGCCAGCTGCGACACATTTTGTTCGAGATAAAAAAAAAAAACAACAAGCCAACAACACAACACAAAACAACAAACAAACAACAACAAAACATCGAACAAACAAACCAACCACAAACAGACAGCAACAGACTGAACCAAACCGATCAACCAAAACATTGCCATGTGCTCCGTGGCACCAGGGGAGGGGCCGAGAGCAGCCGCCGGTGGCAGCCGCCGGAGGCGAAAGCGGCGTTTCGGCGCAAGCTGGGAAGGGGCAGGGTCTCTCCTCCCCCGGGCCACCCCCGGCGGGGGTAAGCACGACCCTTCCCGCAAGCTGAGAGCTACGGCCAGAAGCAGAGAGTGTCACTGCGTGGCCAAGGACAGGGAGAGCCGAGCCTGGCCTGGCTGCTCCCCGCGGCGGCTCTACAGAAGCCCCCACCCCCTACTTTGGGGATACCCCTTCTCCCCTTGACCCCAGCTGCTTGGCCCCGGAAAACCCGGGATTCCTTCCCTTCCCCGCCTGGCTCGGGGTTGGAGGAGGACCGCAGGACAGCCTTTGCTCGCCGCACAGTCCCTCTGCCCGCTCTGCCACCCTTCCCTGCCGTGTCCCCGGCTGCCGCCGGGACCCGGGGCGGCTCTCGGGCCGGAGGGGGATGGCTCCGGGCCAGGTACTGGCACTGGCCGGCTGCCGCACACCTCTGCGGCGGGCTGCCTGAAATGAATGCTTGACCAAATATATATATATATATATATATACACACACACATATATATATTTTCCTGTTTATTTTTGTGTAATCTGTGTTACCTGTAGGTAAAAGGGAATGTTAAATCTGTGCGTCATGTGAATGTAAGTGTCCAGTCATTTCTGAACTTCGACCGCTTACATTAAATGACAATAGTGCTTTCAACGGCCTCAGATATATAGCTGATTTCCTGAAAATCTTACTTGACCTCATTTTCGCAATTAAAGTGATCTTTGATCTTATCTCTTCTTTGATCACTCCTAACCACGTGTGTCCTACTTATTCCTTAAGTACCGGCGTGTCGGAAGAGTCAGCCTGCAGCGATTAGGGAGCAGAAACTTCCTCGGCGTGCCCTGTGACTTTGGGAGCCCCAACCGCCGGGGGTGCAGGGCCGCCGGGCGCCCCGGGGCAGGGGCGGGAGCGGGAGCGGGGACGGGAGCGCAGGGCTGGGGCGGAGGGGACGGCACGCCTCGGTGGGGCAGCAGAGATGCCGTGCAGTGGGGGTTTGCTCCCCTTCCCACCTCCTTCCCCGGGTCCCACCAACTCGTGCAAGTGTGTTTCGGGGCTTTTGGCTATTTTTTTAAATTTTCTTTTTTTTTTTTTTTTTTTTTGCAAACCTTCCTGCAAACTCCTCGGTAGCGATCCCAGCTGGGAAAGCGGGGCCGCCCCTCCGTCCGTGCACGACAGGTCACGTCGAGTCTCCCCCCCGCGCCCCGGAGCCTGGCTGCGGGACGGGGGCCGCCCGGCGCCGCCGAGAGCCCCGGGACCTCGAGGCTGGGCCCGACCGGAGCCCCACCGGGCAGGGTGGCGAGAGGGGTGCAGCTTCTCTGCCCTCTTCAGCTGCCACCCACCCGCGCCGCAGGGTGACGGATGGCAGGAGGCCAGGCACAGCCCCCGGACCCCCGCCGTGGGCTGCGAGATGCCCCAGTCGCCCTGTGTCTGGGGAGGGAGCGGGGGGAATTTTGGCGCTCGGGAGTGCAAATCCCTCCGGCTGGCGCAGGGAGGCGAGACGCGCTTTTCCCTATCCAGCTTTGCCCGCCTGTCTCCCGGTGCGGGCGCCCGCTCCTCGCACGGACACGGGCGGCAGGCGGGGGAGCGGGCCCAGACCCCTGCTACCCCCGCCCCGCCCGGGAGGAGGGTCCGCGGCTGCCTCCCTCCTCCGCAGGGAAAAAAGAGCTCCTCGGCTGCTCTCCGGACCGCGGCGTGGACAAACGGGCCGGATCCCGGCGGCGCCCACGCATGGCCGGCAGCTGCGGTACCCCGAGGCGGGAGGGGAGGGGGGTGCTCTCACCGCATCCCCTGCCCGGGATGCTCCCCGGCTCCGCGGGGCTGCACCAGCTGCCGCATAAAAAAACCCCGCTGACCTCAGTGAGGACAGTATTTCTCTGAACAGTTTTATATTTCTCACTCTCTCTGTTGTGTCTTCCTTTTTTTTTTTCTTTTTTTTTTTCCTCCCTTGAATTAAATTCTGTAATGTGGAGGAAACCTCAGGCTTTAAAAGATAGGGCTTTTTGTTTCTGTGCTATAGTTTTCAAATTCCTAATTTGATTTCCACTAAGATTAAAAAAAAACAAACAAAAACAACCCACCCCAACCAAGCAGGGGATTTAGTGGTTTTTAACGGAGAAATCAATTCTGTATTAAATCAATATTTGTAGTTGGTTGCAGTATTTTACTTACTCCACTAATGAGCAACCTCCTCTCAGTTTAGAGAACTTCATTTCAGTTTTAAAGGACCTATGGATGCTCAAGCAATGGATAAAGAAAAATTCAAATAGAAAGCAAAAGGTTCTATGTTTCAAGCAAGGCCACAGAAACCTGACTTTTAACAACTCAAGTCAATTGCGAATATCAATGATAGACATAGAAACAAAGACCCCTTTCTTCCTTTAAAAATGCCTCTTCAGAATGCTGCAAAATTAAAAGAAAGTTTTATAACTTTAAATTTTCTCTGCTCTGTGGCTCCACTCCAGGCTGAATTTGGGTCTGAATCCACATCTGACAAGAAGTACTGGCAGAACAGTCCAAGCACACATGCACTGGGCAACTGTACTTGTGGTTGGGGAGACAAAGGGATAGGAAAAAAGGGAATGGTGTGCTGGCATAATCTATATTGGATCAAACTGCAAAATGGATTTTGTGAACATGTAATTTCATCTATTTAAATATAAACTTTCTCCTTAAAATGTTTTCAACTACCTACTTTTCCCTGATGTTCCCATTCTGACAGAAACATGCTGTAGGTCCAGTAAAAACAGCAACAAAATTCCCAAAACAACTGTTGCCCAATCTTCCCACAGTTAAAAATCTGGTCTTTAGAATCTGCAGCTTCAGACATTGCTCACGGTAACATTGTGAATCTTACATTAAAACACATAACCTAAAATTCATCCTTCAGAGAGCAGAAACAGAAAAGAATGCTGGGAGTGATTTTCTGTTTCATAGCTGCTCAGAGAAGCATTTTTAATGGTACAGGTGACTGTTACCCCTTTGGATATGTCTGGAGAAAATCCAAATGGCTATCATGTAGCATAAAAACAGTCCAGGGCTCTGCAAAATCTAAAATGATAACACCTCTCATGCTTTTAAAAAACACCGTTATCTTCTCTATTTCTGGATCTCAGCCCAGGTCACCCTGCTTGGTACATGTTGCTGTGAGCCTCACCTTATCTCCCTGTCTACAGCTGAGCTCCTGTTCTCTCTGGGTAGTCAGTGTGACTTCCAACCACAAAAAAAGGTCAACTAAGCAGCATGAAATTCATTCTGTTGGGCTGGAAAGAAAAACCTTTTGGTGCACGATCCTTTCCATAGCAAGAATGTAATTTAAATTATTTGACTTAATGGTGTGGCTTCTTGACTTGGGCAGTGAGTGACAGATTTGTTGGTGTTTTCATACCTGTCTCAATTAACAGAAAAGCCAAATGCTCAGGCACATGGAGGACAGGAGACAACCTTTACAAACACTTACGTGAGGCCACAAATCCCAGCCTTGCAGATGTCTCTGCCAAGTTAGTTTGCCAGGCTGTCAGCATTTTCCTGCAGAATGTAGACGAGGGATGGGAAACAGATGAATTATAAAATATTTTAAAAATTACTAAACCTGAACAAAATTTGATAGGACTACAGGAAAGAAAAAAAAAAAAGAGAGAAAGGCACATGACCATCCAGATGGTTCCCACAAGCTTCACAGACCTGTTGAAAATAGTGAGGGTCTTAGAAAGGAAACAAAACATATTCTTGCAAACAAACAAACAAACCAGACAGACAAATGAAACAGGCACAAGAGCCTTGTAATGAAAATGCTGGCCAGCACAAGGAGAGGTCAGTATCTGTTCCCACTGTAATAACATCTTGTTTTATTGGTTGTACTAAACAGCACTTGAAGCTCTTTTGCTATTAGGCAGAGCCAATATAATCCTTCCAAACTGACTTTCACATTTCGGAGCTATTTACACCCACTCCACTGAACCATAGCTTACATACAGAAGCAGTGAGAATGATGTAAGATAAAGGCGTTATCTGTAGTCTATTTTAACTTGTACCTTCCTACTTCTTGGCATTCCCACTGCAGTTGGTTTAGTGTGTGGATGTAGGAGTCCACTCCTAAGGGAGTTTGTACAGTACTGACTAGAGGGAATATCATACAGTATACACTATTGTGGTTCAACCCCAGCCAGCAGTTAAGTCCATGCAGCCACTTGCTTGGTCCCTCCCTCCCTCCCTCCCTCCCTCCCCCAAGTAGGGTAGGGAGAAGAGGGAGAAAATGCGGGGAAAGGAAGAAAACCCCATGGGCTGAAATAAAGATAGTTTAAAAGAACAGTTACAGAAGAAGAAAACAACAACAATAATAACAATGGTAAAAGAATATACGAAATAAAGTAATAAAGTATGAGAATGCAAGTCTTTCTCACCACCCAATGTTTGGTTGCCCAGCTCGTCCCAAGCAGTGATCACAGATCCCTGCCTGCTGGCCAGCCCCCGTTTGTACACTGAGTGTGATGTCTGTGGTATGGAATACAACTTTGGCCAGTTTGTCCTTTCTATGCTCCCTCTTAGGTTCTATGGGAAGCTGAAAGAGTCCTTGGCTAATACAAACATTGCTTAGCAACAACTAAAAAAATATATGTTACGTTTTTCTCATATTAAATTCAAAACTCAGCAGATACTAGAAAGAAAATTAACTATCCCAACTGAAACCAGGACAGCTATACAATTTCACACAAATCCTCACTAGAGAATGTCGTGTGCAATCCCATCTTTAAATTGAAATCTGCTTGGTAGGAGGGAGTTGGCTTATACTGTAGTCTTTTCTTCAAGTGTCTCAGAAGAAAGATGTCATTTTTCAATTTGATATATAAATGGCTGGTTATGATTTTAAACTATCTAGTGACAAAATAAAATAGATATAATGGCCCTTTGCTTGAACTGCCATAGTCTAAGCATAAGTCTTTTGAATCAAAGTGAGTTGTGAGATTTTTGGGAAACTATTAAACTTGACAAGTAAATGTTATGGCTTTGAAGTCAAGAACTCAGTAGATATTAATTTCTAGAAGGGCTTTGGAAGAATGCTGCCATGTGAAGTGGAACTGGCTTGGATTTGAAGACAGACAACCCTATCATCAGGTACAACACTTGGACAACACTCAGAGATGTTGCCTGGACTTGTGTTTGGCTGGCTGCCTGTCATCCAGATGCCTCTGCTCAGGCAGAGATTGTGGAAAATTTGTACCTACCACTGACAAAATGCTAGTCTGTGTGTTACCTTCAAATTGGTGGCCCTTTGGCTTTTCTCATCTTCCAGCCTCTTTCTCTAGCTTCCCATAGGTGGTGAATAAGACGGAAAATGTATGCAGGCAAAGGCCCTGGGGGACAGCTGCCTGTGGTAGTCTTTGGGGTTTGCCCTGGAGGAGTTTTTTGGCACTTGCAATCTCTTGAAGAAGAGGAGCAATCAGCAAATGAGAGCATTCACAATAGAGAATCAGCTCAGCCTGCTTTTGGGGAGGAGGCTTCACACTGTAGTCTCAGAAATTTCTTCTCCTGAAATGGAGACAACTGCTCTTGTCACACTGGGCAGATTATTGCCAAGTTCAGGCCAGACCAGCTCTGAGCCAAAGATGGTCTGATCTTGCTGAAATGCCTGTTGAAAGTTGCATCCAGCACACTATACTCTGCCTTCATTGTACACAGTCCTAAGACTTACTGCCAGCTTTGTGCAAGCCAGACAGGTGGCTTTTCCTCCTCCCTTTGAATGCTCTTCCATGGTTGCTCTCCCAGTCTCTGGCTCGAGCCTTGAACTGATGCTACTGAGTCAGTGGTACACATCTGTAAGGAATTGTCTATTTGTCCAAAACAGCCTTGGCTATCTGAGCTTCCCAAAGTGCCTGCAGTTCTGGCCAAGGAGAGTGGAAAACTGCTGGTTACATCCACCAATGTTGTTCATGCTTTCAGGAGAGCTAATGTAAGCGGGACAGTAACACACTGCTACTGGGTTGGCCTTGTTTCATTATTTTTGATGTTCAATGCAATGTTTATAGTCTCTTACCTTTATGAGGGGAAACTATCTGTAACAAATCAACAAAGCTCATTTAACTATAAAACAGATGCAGAGAATGCCCTTTTTGATGGGAGTTATATTTAGAATTCACAGCTGTTTTCTTTAATATCACATTGGTCTTTGTTCCTGTGATGTGCTTTTGTGGTTAGATGGCAATAGCCTTGGAGATAAAATTGGGAATTCCCAGGTTCGAAGCTCTCCTTGCAGAGACTAATACCTTGCTTTAGTTGTCTTATGTGCAAAGAAAAAAAATCCAGATAGAGCAATAAAAAAAAAGAAAAAAAGCAGGAAACTCATTGGATAAAGTCCGTCCCTTGAAGAAAAATGCTGTCTTCAGTAGAATTGTGGAAGGCATGAATTTAGTTTATTATGTCTTGAGCCAGCTGATGCGCTACATTATTTTGTCATAGTTCAGTGCACACACATTTAATAAAAACACCGTACAGGTCAAAGAGGCAATTTTCCCCACTGCACTTCAATTACAGACACCTATTGTGAAAATCCTTGGGCTAGTTGCCTGAGAATGCCATTTTCCATAGCCCTCAGAATTTATTTCCCCCTTTCCTGTGGGCAAATTCATCCAATTGCTCAAAACTGCTGGGTAAAAGTTCTCCAGTTTTTCAAAATTACTACGGTGAAATTACTATGAGATCTGTCTTTGAAGCCTCATTTTCTTCTGCAGCTCCACAAAACTTTAAAAAAAATCAGATTTGCACAAAGTCTATTCTGGCTTCATCAAGAGAAACAGAATAACATACACTCTCTATCACTCCATCAACGTCTTTACTTGGCTGTGGCTCTTTTTAGTAGAGACATGTAAAACAATGCTTCCCGGTGGAATTTAAGTAAATATGTGTGGAATGCTTTTGAGAACGTTACAAATTTTCAGAGCATCACAACAGAACGCGATCTGTTATAAAAGGTCACTGTAACAGTATAAAAAGAATATTTAAGTTATTAAAATGGAAAACAGGTAACATCTTGTCTTACCTAGGTTTAATCATCTCCTTTATGAGACACTCAGTGGAGAAAAACATTTCAAACACTACAAAGTAGCAGCTGTGTTTGGTGACTTATGACATAGGCACACTTTATATCCTATAGTACATTGTTAATATTCATATCATGAAATGATGTGAAATAGCCATGTAAAAGGCACTAGTCACATTCAGAATTGAGATAATTTACCAGTCCTATAGAATTTTAAATTATCCATGTATTTTGTAGAGTAACGGTGTTTTGGCTAAACTGGTTTCTCCCCATCAAATCTCCACCCAGACACAAGAGTTTCTGAGGCAGCTGTGCTATTTACAGGAGAGATGAGCACATCCAGATGTACCTCCCCACTGCTCACTCCCGAAGCGTGCAGGGCCTCAACCCCTGCCTTTGCAGGGATGTCACCTTAGGCCCAGGCAGCTGCGTAAGTGTCCTGCTCTGAGAGCGCAATTTCTTGCACAGTTCTCAGCTGCCCACAGGATACCCCAGGACTTGCCCACTGGAAAGCATTGTTGTTGTGATGCACTGAAAATTGCATCGCTCCCATTCTAAAGCAAGAGATTTACATATCTGGACATGTAGTTGTAATAAGTCTCAGTATTTATGGAAAATATGCGAAGGATAAGTTGAAAAATTACAGTTGGAATTGAAGTCTTTTGTAAATTAAAAATGAGTGAGTCTTGTTTTTACAAGTATTTATTTACTCACAACTTTCAAATCAGTCTAGTGTTGCCTAGGTTGCTAAAGACAAAGGTCATAACTTCCTAAGAGAGAAAACTAGCAGGAAATTATGGGGTAATCAGAAAGGTACCTGCATGGCAACAAGCAGAGAAATTCACTAGCTTTATGACATGTCACATAGACCTCTTTTTATTTCACTCAACTACTTAAAGTCCCAATCACAACTCATGTCTCCATTTTGGAAACATTTTAATTTTCAGTAGCTTTATTTTACTAAAAAATAAAAAGAAAAAGCAAAGGATAGTGACATATGCCTTGGAAGAAGAAACAATTAAGTTTCATTCTAAGAACTTTCTTCAGCTTTTGATAGGGAGAAAAAAAAACAATGTAATTTTGCTCATAATTCAGTCAACTTTTACCACTGTGTTTCAACAAGTAAGGACTATTATAGTCATCACTTTCATTGTATGGAAAGCTTCCTGTTCATTGAGTAATTGAATTTTTCCTTCCCTTTCCTTGGTGGATTTTAGGATTTATTGTATGCAGAAGATTAGTAGCAGTAAAAGTAATGTGAAATCACGTAATACAGAGTAGATTACGACAGAGAGCAAAATAATTCACATATAATCTACAGTAGAAGTCTTTACATGCAGAATAAATATTTGATTTTTTTTTTCTTTTTGTTAGATTTGTAAGATGTATGGGTAGAGTTTTACCATTTCAGTCTTGTTTCATAAGGTAGCCTGGTAAATCTGCAGTTCTAAAGCCAGTTATTATGATTATTATTCTGGAAGGCTACTGGGTTTTGGCGTCACTGCTTATGAACAAGGGACAGTCGTTGCTGTAATGAAAATCTGTCAGTGAGATTGTAGTGTGGATCCATACCACATGCTGCTTATTATAAACTTGACTGGTTATACCTTTTTCTGGATATCATCCCCCAGGAAAGTGTGCACAAACATGCCAGCCCCTCCAAAGGACGTAACCTTGTCTGCATTGTATTAGAGCTCCAAAGAAATCACTTTAATTTAAACAGGTTGCATATGAAACCCAACACATTGGATTCCTCCCAGAGTGTTGCATGTGAGCTCTTGCCCTCAAGGCAATGATAACTGCACAGCTGGCTGCCATTTTCCTGCAAGGTAAGTTTTTAATAAAACCAGAGCATAAGAAGCATATTCAGGTTAAGACATAGGTATGACAGATAATTTTACCCTGTCATTGAAGACTTGCAAAGATCACTACAAGGATCACCTTATATGTAATAATCACGTCAATATAAGCACACCTATTGTATGCTTTTAAATGGGAGACAAAGAGAGAAAACAAAGCAAAAAAGGATCATGTCAGAGGAAACCTGAATTAAAAATCTAAAAGTAGCTACTTTTGTTGTACATTGAAATCATATCTTGTAATTCAAAAATATGCTTTTAATTCAGTTTATTTTATTGAAAAAAATCTTTGCATTACTAAAAAAACATTAATTAATCAGCTAGTTCTTATCGAGAAATTACTTCACTACAAGCAATTTGCACTCCTGTTGGTGAAGGGTGTTTGTGCCGTGGGGCTCATTAGATGCTCATCAGAAAGCAAACAGAAGGGGGAGACACCTGCAGCAGTTCCAGTAGAAAATGTTTTTTGGCTTGAACATAATTGAAAGCCTAAAAGACTGATAAAAAGACTGTTGTTCATGAAGCTTGAAGATACCTCTGTGATCAGAATCACAAGGCACAAAAAGCAAGCCTTATTTAATCCTTTGATACCGGTAATGGCCAGGGCAGTCCATGCAGCTTTCTTCCTTTCCTCCTATCCCCATAAAAATAGGAAAATTGTCAGGGATCACAATTCCTCTGGCTTTTGTTTGGGTTTTTTGTTTGTGGTTTGGTGGGTTTTTTGTTTGTTTGGTTGGTTTTGTTTTTCTTCCCTCGCCCCCCACCCAGTGCATATGAGAGCAGCAGGAATGGATGCAGTAGAGTATCAGCCCTTACTCCCTGTCCTCAACCAGACAAAAGTTAAATAAAAAATGCATTGCAGCAGGATGAAATTCAAATGCTAAACAAGCCTGGGATGTAGTCAGTCTCTGGAAGAAGGAAGAATGAGAGTTTGTAGGGAAATCCCCTACTGTACTCAGCAATAGCATTAAATGAAGTAAGCATCAGTTATTAGACACATAATTCATGCTGGCATTTGTAAAAATCAGATAGAATTAATTTTTTAAAAAACGTTTTGACAGTGTCCTTCTACTATTGGTTTTAGATATACTATCGGTTAAAGATATAATATTAAAAATTGGTAAGTTAATCACAGAATGTACGAAAAAGGTCTCAATAGTGATGCCTGAGGCAAAGTGCTTATGGCTCAGTCTACTTGTAGATACACAAATCTGAATACAAGAATTTTCAGTAAGAAGTTTTAGGGGGCAAGATGTAGATGGACATGCTGGAAAAAAAGCACTAAATCCTCTCCCCAAAGCAAAATCTTCCATCGTAATATTTACGTCCATCATCAGTGGCAGAAGGTTTAAAACACCAGAAAGAAGGCTGTTTTTATTCTGTTGCTAGATTTTAGAAAAGGAATTAGTCACATGTAGTGCCCAATCTTCAGGCAAGAGAGAGTCACATAGTTAAGCTAAGTGCCAAATAAAGACCCAGAGCTGGGCTATCTGCCTGCAGTGGACGAGGAGCCCGTGGCAGTTTAGGTTCCTCTCTTTCCTGTACTTGTCAGCCACATCCCGGTAACCTCTGTTTTACGCAGCTATTTCTACCAACAGACCCAGGCAATCTCTCAGTCACTGTGTTGGTGAAGAGGAAACACTGTAAAATAATATATATACGTATGTATGCATTTCAGCTTACTGTGCATAGCAATTGTTATAGATGCTCACATTTCAGTTCTCCATGGTTGGAATACATCCAGCCTATAGTCCTCCTGCAGGTTGGAATACATCCCTTAGAGATAAATGGTTTATATCTGGAGCTGGATCCAGTAAGTCTTTTCCACTTATCACAGTTTGGATGAAGGCTTATGAGTGCAAGACTTGGCAGACAGGCAGTCAGACCACATTAAATCAAATGGGTTCAATATAAGGTTGGCTGGATTGCACGGCTATCTGTACGCCAGCAGACGCAGTCTCTGATGAATGTGCTACGGTGCCCAACTTTGAAGTCTTACATTTTTAGTACAAAACTGCTGTAACTGTAAATTGCATAAGTCAGAGGCTGAATCTAAGGGAGGTGTCTGAAAAAGAAATAACCAAGGGGAACATTTTTTCACCTACAATGGCAGCTGAACGTAGACCTCACTAGGTTGTATTTTATCATTTTTTTTTTGCCTGGGAAGTCAAGACACTCATGTTCAACTATCCGCTTTACATTGCTGTATTTGGATTTATTCTAGTGTCTTGCAGACGTGTAATTTAAAGGTTTAACATTAGTTTAAAACTCCATGTCCTTCAGTATTCATCCTTGGTAAGGCCGCTTTACAGTCCAGTGAAGTTCCTCTGTACAGGATGGAAGGGTGGTTTCCAGAGCAGGATGGTATGGAAACTGAGCACTTGCAGTACTTGCTTTCCCTACCCACTTTCACGCAGCAATTGAAGGGGAGATATGTGTACTACTGGGAAGCAAAGTTGAACTGATTGTTGTGAACGAATTATTGAGAATTTTTCAGTTTTTTTCTTTTCTGCTCACAGGCTATTAATGAGCATTCTCTGTGCCCTTTTGACACCTGCATCTTCCCAGTGCTGTTGTTTAGCCACCAGCTTTGGAAAAATCACATTGGGCACTTTCACCTAAGCTTTCACACTTTCACACTTTCACTTTGGGTGTTTGTGAACACTGGTGTTGCCCATAACCTGTTCTTCATCTGTGGGTGCAGCTGATTGCCCATGCCACTTAGCATAGGCTCTGCTTCAAGATTAGAGGACTCTTTGTTTAACAGCAGCAGGAGGGTGACAGCAGAAGATGAGCGGTTGTGGATGGATATGACATTTCCTCAGGTGTGGTGCCTACTGTTGTGGGAGGAGTTGTCCTTTGCCAAATGGTCACACAAGAGCTCCACTGATACGGGTGTTCACAATAGCTAATTAGCACTGATGTAAGAGCTACAGTCCAGAGTATGACTATTTGTAAGAAATGTTTTTGCAGAATTAGCTAGCTCTATGTTTCATATGACTCCTTATGTATATGTTGGGGTTTTTTTTGCTATATTAAGCATGCTTAAAATGAATGTTATATTTCTGTATGAGCAAAACTAAAAGAACAAACATTGGAGTTAGCCATGTTTAACTATTGTTTATAGGTATATTATCTATAAATAACCAATACCTTAATTCTTGTGATGTTGAACAATCTGTTAACGATTTCCCTTAATCAAATATATATCTTTGCACACAAGTAAAGAACTATTTCTCTTAGTCTCTTTTCCTGTTTGCAAGGCCTTGTGGGTTGCACTGTAAAAAATTTAAGACTTTGCAGAATGGGATCAAGGACAACTTCTACCACTGGTGTAAAATTCTACAAATTTTCTCCCAACATTCTTATTATCAAGATCTCATTAGCAATATACAAATTAAAGTAAATAAGGAAAGGGAACAAAACCTTCTCTAACTCTTGATTATGTGAATTTCACTGAATTTCACTGAATTTTTTTAGAGTTGG
Organism: Gallinago jamesoni; assembly: GCA_025769975.1. Lineage (NCBI taxonomy): Eukaryota > Metazoa > Chordata > Aves > Charadriiformes > Scolopacidae > Gallinago > Gallinago jamesoni. Next base: position 22,321,715 of record JAOQGH010000019.1, on the reverse strand, counting down.
AAGGGACCACAGAGATCATCTAGTCCAACTCCCCTGCTGAAGCAGGATTGCCCAGAGCTAGA
>JAOQGH010000019.1:22299137-22321553 GCA_025769975.1 Gallinago jamesoni | reverse complement strand
CTGCTTGCTCATTGTCATTTTGCTGTCTACCAGGACCCCCAGATCTTTCTCTTCAGAACTTGTCTTCAGCAGGTCCACACCTAACCTGTATTGGTGCCTAACATTCTTTTTCCCCAGGTGCAGGACCCTGCACTTTTCCATGTTGAACCTCATGAGGTTCTTCCGTGCCCGGCTCTCCAGCCTGTCCAGGTCTCGCTGGATGGCAACACGGCCCTCCGGGGTGTCAGCCACCCCTCCCAGTTTGGTATCATCAGCAAACTTGCTGAAGATACACTCTGTCCTCTCGTCCAGGTCACTGATGAATATGTTGAACAGGACTGGACCAAGTGACCCCTGAGGGACACCACTGCTTACAGGCCTCCAGCTTGAATCTGCTCCATTAATCATTATCCTTTGGGTCCTGTCACACAGCCAGTTCTCAATCTACCTCACTGTCCCCTCATTCTTAGCCCACATTTCCTTAGTTTCCCAATGAGGGTGTTATGGGAGACAGTGTCAAAAGCCTTGCTGAAGTCAAGGTAGATGACATCTGCTGCCCTCCCCTCATCCAACCAACCAGTTATAACATCATAGAAAGCTATCAGATTGGTCAAACATCATTTATCCTTGGTAAATCCATGTTGCCCACTTCCAATAACCCCCTGTTCTTCAACTTGTTTGGAGATGACATCTAGAATGAGTCTCTCCATTACCTTCCCAGGGACGGAGGTGAGACTAACTGGTCTGTAGTTCCCAGAGTCCTCCTTCTTGCCCTTTTTGAAGACTGGAGTGATGTTGGCCTTCCTCCAGTCTTCAGGCACCTCTCCTGTTCTCCATGACCTTTCAAAGATGATAGATAGTGGCCCAGTGATAACATCTGCCAGCTCTCTCAGCACTTGCGTGTGCATCCCATCAGGGCCCATGGACTTATGAATGTCCAGTTTGGCCAAGTGGTCCTGAACCTGGTCCTCCTCTACTGCAGGAAAAACTTCCTCTCTCTCTCCCCTCCCCGTTGCCTCCAAGGCCAGACATTCATGAGGGGGAGTCTTAGCAGTGAAGACTGAAGAAAAGAAGGCATTCAGCAAGTGTGCCTTCTCTGTGTCTTCCACCACTAGGGTGCCCATCTCATTCCTCAGTGGGCCTACATTTTCCCTAATCTTCCTTTTACTGTTTATATACCGAAAAAAACCCCTTTTTGTTGTTCTTAACTGTAGTGGCCAAGATGAGATCAGCTTGAGCCTTGCCCCTTCTAATTTTCCCCCTGCATATCTTCACCGCTTCCTGGCATTTCTTCTTGCCTGCCAGGCTCCTTTTCCAAAGATCATAAACCTTCTTTTAGTTTCTGAGCTCCAGCCAAAGCTCTCTATTTAGCCAGGCTGGTCTTCCCTTCCCGCTTGTTTTCTGGGACTTGGGTATGGCTCTTTCCTGTGCTTTTAAGAGTGCCTTCTTGAAGGATGACCAGCCTTCCTGGGCACCTTTGCCCTTCAGGACTGTCTCCCAAGGGACACTTTCAACCATGCTCCTAAAGAGGCCAAAATCTGCCCTTCAGAAGTCCAAGGTGGCAGTTTTGCTGGTCCCCCGCCTTGCTTCAGCAATAATTGAATGTTGTTGTTTTTTTTTCCCCCAATATATTCAGGTGCAAAACCACTCCATCCCTTTCTGTAGGCATTTCTGAAGGCTGTTAATAGCCATTTCAGTCAGCAAAAATAAACTGTGCCATAATGAGGGCAGACCAGTACAGAGAACAAGTAAATTCATCAGCTCTTTCTTTAACAGTCTGTCTTCTAATGTGTGCGTCTCACCCCACCAGTGGGTCTCTGTTGCAGGTGCAGCAAGATGTGGATGGAGCAAACACGTGAGCACACCTGGACGGTTACCCCTTGCCTTTGTGTTTGGGTTGTTCACATCAAGGCTGTGGTATCTAGTGGTGCTCCACAGCCTTTATCAATCAATGGACCACTGAAGAGTTTTAAAAAATCACTTGACAAAGTCTAATTATTTTGAAAATAATCCACATACCATTTTTCCTATACTCACCCCACAGTGTTAATTTTTCAACTGAATATAAGCTGGCACACTTTCAATGTTTATTACTTTTCATCTTCCCTGATTTTATTCCTTTCCTATTCACAAGGAGGTTTGTGTGTTTTCATAATGTTCTGCAGTCGCAACATTTCATAATTTATGGCCCACCAGTGATTCATTGCACACAGATTGATAAATTGCTAGACAGGGACAATACAGGGGACATTCAGCCTTGTTTTGTTTTGGTATATATATTTTTTTTTGTGTGTAGTCTTGTGAATATATTACTTTGGCTTTCAGAAATGTGTGACCATCAGAATTAATTATTAAAAAAAGTAATAGCCTCCATTCTCTCTTTAGGTTTCTGAACACAGAATGCAGAGGTATTTTGACTTCTTTTTCCTGAACAAATTCAACTGCTTTCTGCCATAAACATTAGCTGACAAAATGAAGCAATTCCTCTTCTGTGAAAGAACACGTGGAACAAATCGGAAAATCAGTGGTGTCTAATACAGCAGGAGAAACTCATCTAGCAGCATAGTTACAGTCCCTGATGTCATATGAGATCATTGTTGATATGAAGACAATGAGGGTCATTGAATGATGCCAATCTACTTCCATTTTGTCACAAGAAGGTTATATATAGTGTGGAAGCTTGCTTACTTTGCCATAATACAAGCAGAGCAGGCTATCATCATCAGGAAAAAAATGTGACACAAATTAACCAGTGCAAAGCATATAACTCTCATGCTGCAGGCATGCAGTGACTTGAACAAACACATTAGCCTCATACAGTGGCTGTAGTTGCTATAAAATTGGTGACCAAGGTGATTCGTGACTGTTAAAAGAACTGCTTAAGGAAATTGATGTTTTGTTCCCCATCCTTCTTGCCTCTGTCCCTTTTAGAGGAGCTTTGTGCAACGACAGCAGCAGCCCCTGGGCCAGCTGTGTGTGACCCCAGGCACCTGCTGGGGGTGTCCCCTCCCCCAGCAACCAGCAATGCCTCCTGCAGCTGCACGGGTCAGAGAACAGGCTTTTTCTGCCCAAAGGAGGTGGCCTGACAGGGCCAGGGATTTCACACGGCTTTTCCCATTTGGGTTGATGTGCATTGCTGTAACTCAACATGAGGAGAGAGCGTTAAAACAGGATCGCAAATGGCAAAACAGATTTAGAGGTAGGTGCTTCTCTTGTACTGGGTTGATACGGGTTATTTTCATATTGTTTTGCCTTTAAAACAGAAAGAAGAAAGTGAGCAGATTTTGTCCAGGTGAGTTAGACTTTAGTGTAGCTGGTTAGAAATGGTCAGGTCACTGCTATGAGCCAGATATGAATCTGCTTGAACCAAAGCAGCCCTATCAGTAGCCTTTTCCGTCCATGCCTCTCATTTTGTCCTGCTGGCATTTGCATTTTAAGACACCTCATACAGTAAAAAAAAATCAGCAAGCCTTGCACAGGTTCAATTGGGGGAAGCAGGGACTTTTTCCAAGGCTTTGTGACCCAGAAATTGAACAAATTTTCCACTTGAGTCTCTGCACCATAATTTCTTTGAGTGCTTACTGAAAACACAGTTTATGGAAGTAAAGCAGAGCGCTTTACTGCACATCTGATATTTAAAAGAGAGAAATGCTTCATTTTAAAATATCCTGTCTGAAATGTTTTTACTTACAGCTACTGCTGCCTGTCTCCTTCAATTGTTTTTATGGAAGAATTAGCCTCATCCTCTTATCCCTTTGCTACTCCTTTTTCTGTTGCTCAAATCCATAACAAGACTGCTGTTTGGCTGCAGGCCCATAGACCAAGTTCAAGAGAACTTTTGCAAAGCATTTAACAGGTACTGTCTGATGTACCCCTCACCAAGAGCAGGCATGTGTTTGCTCTCCAGCTGGGTGTTCTTTGCACAGCCAAATATTCAGCCAGACTAACCAAGAAAAGCAAGATGGTCTCATATGTTTGCCTGCTCCTCTTCACCAGCAGCCTGGACTTCATCAGTTACAGGTTTTAACAGAAAGACAGATTCTGAACAACACAGTAGATTTTAGCTGCATTTTGGATATGGCTACCCAGCAGACTAATTCTTTTTCTTTAAGGAAACAAAGGTTAGCTTTCCCCCCTCTCTAGTGAATCTATAAAAATTATACATTAATTGAAAGGTCTTGCTGGTTAAACAGTTATAATACTATGGCAGCATGTTCTGTGCTAGATTTTGGCAAGCCAGCAATAAACATAATTGTACCTTCAGGAGTGGGAATAGATACAAGAAAATCTTAATTTAGGCTAGCAGCTTTCATTTGTTTATCTACGAAAAGTTGGACATGCATAGTATTAAATGACCGTAAATGACACCTCCAATTATATCAGTCTTAAATACCTATGGATTCTTTAATACCACTGAAGATATTTAGAAAAGACATTAGCAGAAGACAGATAATGAATCAGGTAATAGGTATGGATACTTAGGTCATTCTGATTTTATTTTGAAAGACTGAATTCAAGGAGAGAGTGATTATGACAAAAAAAGGAGGGAATTTATATTTAGTGCAAAGCTTATAAATATAAGGACAATTTACGGTTAACAACCATCCATCCCCAGAGGATTTAGGAGATAGTACAGGAGCTTTTGAGATAAGACTGAAAAAGTGAAGCAGAAGGTTGATGCATAACCTCATTTCCCATTTTAAAATCAGGTACTTAGCTATCTACTGTATGTTGCAGATTTAGCATAGCCAAATCTTTTTTGCTGACAAAAAATAAAGAATCTTTGAGAAAACTGAGGGCTGAGGTAGAGTTTTGGTGTCTCTCCTCTGAATATTTGAATATTCCTTCCATGAAGGAAGACTTAAAGTTAAATGAAGAGGAAATCTGAACAATTTTTTAGGTGGAAACATTCAAAAGGAAAAAATATCAACAGATCCACTCACAAATGGTTCCACTAAGTGAGGCTTTTCTGGAAGAAAAGATGTTGAAGAGGAAGGGACATTTGGAAAATTCTGACTGTTATAATTGATTCCCTTTTGATGTGTCTGTATGTTTCCTAAGTGTAGCCTCACTTATGAGCTAGGTAAGAGCAAATGGGTGTGACTTTCAAGGTGACTCAATTCAATTAAATTGATTTCAAATCACTCAATCCCTGACTCAAAATCAACATGAATAATCCCTAAAATTTGTATTAAAATTTTTCATAAACTATGTAGTTGAATAATATATTTAGTATTTAATTTATAAATAAGTTAAACATTTTGTGAAAAGAATCCTTTTAAAAATGATAACTGCATATAATCTACATGCAGTTTGATATTTCTTAAGTAATCAAAATATTTTGCTTTTAAAATCAATCAATTTATTCTACAAGGAAAATTACATAAATTACCAAAACAATTTCAATTATCACATCCTTCAGGATTTTAGATTGGAAAATATACTTCCTTGTCATCTCATTCATGCAGCATAGGAATAAATATTCTGTATTTTCTTCCCTTGGTTCCTATTAAGTTCTTAATTTTAAATGACTCAGCTGTTGAAATGGACTTGAAAATTTACTAAAATCAAGTAAATATTTGCTTTGAACTTGTAGATCTAGGTATTGATGACCCAAAAAGCATAGGGTTTAGCACTTTGACAAGCTATGACTATAGCCTGTTGGCAGAAAATTTCCATCAGTTCAATAAGATGGAATTCTTCAAGTCTTTTTGATAATGTTTTTTAATTAGGTTTTATAAGAAGTAGGTGGCTTTGGTCTCATAGTAGGCAATCAATATTTTTAATTTAAATTATGAATAGAGTACAGGAAGTAACTTTTTTAAAGCTGTCAATGCACTGTTACTGGAATGTCTTACAGAAGTACTCAGTGGTTTGTCTGGAACATGACATTTAAAATCTGTAAAGAAAAAAAAGTTATCCTTTCTATATTCAAAGCAAAGTAAGAGGAAGTAATGGAAATGCCGCTATTCTAGTCACAATGTCATACCCACCAATACTGTTTGTGAGATACCCAAACCAAAGTACCTCGAGGCCTTCAGCGACTGCAGACCCAAATGGGAGCATGGTGTAAATAAGGATCAGGGAGGTCATACAGGCAGGAGGGCGCAGCACTGGCTCCACAGGGGACTTCAAGAAAGAAGTGGATATACACATAAGAAATTAAAGTTATGCAAGGTGTTCTTCGCATGAGAGTGAGGGAAGGGTAAGAAGGCAAAAAGTGGAAGAAGCAGGAGCTCCTTGCACCCGGCTTTCGCATCCCAGCAGGCTAAAAGGCGTTCATCCTAAGACGACGTTTTCTCAAACAGCCAGACCTTTGCCCTTCCCAAAGGTGGTGTCTATTTCTGCTCACGCTTTATTCTGTCTTGCAAGTTGCCATGTCTGATTCTTGCTTAGGTTGTGCTTGTTTGTTCACAAGAGAAAGACTTTCTTTTTATTAATGATTTTTAGGCCATGCCTCCTCCCCTCCACCCTTCTCATTCCCCCCAGCCCCCCCTGTGCTGCCTGTGGCTGTCACTGGGGCTGGGTTACATTTTATGTGTTATTACAGCCTGGGCTGCGTCTCCCTCCGTCCTGCGCCAACACACAGAGCCACCATCTCCTGGAAAAGAGTAAATCACTTACTGTGTCTTGGGAGATGGCCAGGGGGAATGTTCTGGAGCCCCCCCCCCCCCCAAGTCCTGCTGGATGTGTCCCTGAGCCCAAGGGGCCATGGTGAGCTTCACATGCCCGCCCAGGAGACACTCCTTCCCCACCAAAGCAATCACTGTGGAGTGCACTTCCAAAAGGCAGCCTTGCTTTTTTAAATAGCTGGTATCTGCTATTTTTAATACTTGTTGTAATTAACACAGCAGGAAGTAGTTATGCTTTTAGGTTCCTCAAAAGCAGAATATCCCCAGGCCTCAAAGCTGTTCTAGGCTTCTTCCAGCCCTGACTGAACCCACTGACAAAAACATCGCTAATGCTAACGGCGAGGTTCATTTTCTAAATCAGCACCTACCCAGCAGAAGCCAGACTTGCCTCCCTGGTTCACCTGCTTCTTTTTTTTTTGTATTTTAAACCAGCGCCTGCTCATATGGCAGCACTTCAGCTATGATGATAACTAACAGTGATTCTCTACTGCTTTCCAGCTGGCATTCATCTGCCTCTTCTCCCCACCCTCACTTCAGACATTAATTTCTTTCAAGTAGGAGTAGCAAGGGGAAGGATGTGAAGGAAGGATGTATCTCAGATGTGCAGCGGGGAGTTGGGGCAGTTGTTGTTGATGCTGTCACTTTCTCTTGAGGAGAAAGCAATGCACACGAGGTACCTGGCCCCAGCCTGCCATGCCATCGTGCAACCTGTCTGTGACCTGAGTGGGCATGTACTGTCTGAGCCTGGCCCTATTTGGGACCTCACTAGTACCTTCTCTAGTTAAAATTCTCACAAACTGTGAAGGGTCAGTAAGCACGAATAATGCCCTATGCCCTTCCAGAAGTCAAGGACATACTTGCCATGAGCGTTTGTGATGTGTATGGTTTCTCTGCCATGTGTAAATGTGCTGTGAAACAGGGAATGGACAGCTACCATCAGGCAGCTTGTTTTTTGACTTGCCATGCAGTAAGCAGCATGTGTTCCTCCCCAGCACCATCGCCAAGGAGCACTTTAAAGTCTGTTCTGTATTTTGGTGAATGCATTTTCCCCTGTCAGAAGCGACAAGCATCCAGCTCAAAATTAGTCATGTTTTTGTTTTCTCTTTTCTTTGAAAGTGATCAATGGAGTATTGCTGCTGCATTATGAGCAGACAGGGCACATTGTTATGCTGGCTTTTATTTAACTGCAGCTGCAAACATTATGTTAGCAAATCAGCTCTCTGCTCTCATTGAATTTGCTCTCTACAGCCCTATAGTTCAGGGAAAGCTGTACCAAAATGCATGAAACACTCAAAAGCAAGAAGCCATTTAGAACAGAAACAGCAATGGAAAATAATTGACCAGAGCCAGCAAAGCCCCATATTAAATTACCAGTGATAGATCAAAGGACAACTGCACAGCTTTGAATAACGGAGCTTTGCATCTTTCTCTGACATTTAGGCCAACATTTGATTTAAAAACTGAGGTGTCCAATCCCTGCTAATGGCATCTTTGAAAATCTCCAGCTGCACTCACTCTATAGTCCACGGGCATAAAATCCTCTTCTTTTTCCTAAAAACCGACTGATGTCAGCAGTTAGCATGATCTTTTACACAGAAGCTTCAAAATACTCGGTCTTAGTATTGATGGGTATTGAGGAGTGAAATTCCATTTGTTCTTTGACACAATAATAAAAAATAGCAGAAAAAAAATAAAAAAAAAAAAGAGAGGAAATTACTATCCTTTCAGTGATCTCAGCTCTCTGCCATCCAGCATGGGGACTGGTGTCCCCTTTCAGATGTAACAGCACAAAGACTCATGTCTGTTAAAGGAGGCACTGGCAGTGGTTTTATGCTAAGAAGAAACCCCAGAGCACTCCCTGGTTTCCACCTTCTACAGTTCATCTGAACCACATCCATCATGATCTTACATGGTGGTGGAAGGAGTCTCCTCCACCCTTTGTGACCAGACGAAGGGTTAGGAAATCTCTGCATTGAGGAGAACACAGCATTTGTTTCCTTCTTAAGCCTGAAGGATGGGAATGCAGATATACAGAGTAGGTGAAGTGCTGATTAATGGTAGTGAGCATATTCTGCACCCAGAAAAGGGATTAAATATTAGTAGAGAAAAGAACCAGTCCATTTGTGCAATCTCACCTACAATTCTTTCAGAAAAAAGTATAAAATACAAACTTGACACAATCTTTTAACTGAGACTTGCTAGCATTTAGTTTTTTAGCTCCTCATCTTCCCTACATCAAAACCCCAAAGAGATTCTTTGTCTGATGGAATTTGGCATGGCTCCTCTAATTTCAGTGGAGTGGTGACAGTACATGCCAGAGGAAGACCTGCTGTCAGGACTAATGAATGCTGGTATCACTCCTGCAGATTGGAATGCCAAAGGTTCCTCCTGGCCAATCAGATGCTGAGCACCTCTGACCTTAGAAAAGGTATGTGCCGGTAGCCTTCTTGAGATCCTGTCCCCTCCTTGAGAAGTGGTAGCCCTTGGCACCAAGTACGTTGATTGCTGTGCTCGCAAGACTACCTATCAGTGAACTTTTCAGCTGGGACTTTTTAATTTATATTCTACATAGATGTTCTCTATTTCCAGAAAAAATGCTTCCATTGTGGCCACAGATTCACAGAATGGTCAAGGTTGGGAAGGTTGTCATTATTAATTATTAGAAACAGTTTCTCTCTTGCACACAGAGAAGAACAGATGCTGAAGGAAAGCTTTGAAGTCACTCAACTAATTCATTTCTTGAAAGTTTTTTTTCTTCCCCTTGGATTCTTGCAAATTGTTCAGAAAAAAGAGTTTAAAATAATACTATATTTTAGACTACATAGGTTTACAAAATAATCTACAGTAAATTACATTCTGCAAGTATACACTTAAATGTATTCTATACACATGACAATGGGGTAGATTTATATAAAACAAAAAGCATTTTCCTCTTTATGAATACACATATTTGAATAAAGGCCACATGCATATATATACCCATACAAAGCATGTCTGTAGCATCAGCATCAGTTAGCTGTGTAAACAGTTCTTTTTTTGGGTCTCTAATTCATTCATCCAGAACTATGGGATATGCATCAAGAGAAAATAAAAACTTATCACTGAAGTCCCTAGATCAAATTCTATTAGTCTTTCTTGTATAATTTGCATTCTCTTTGGTGTGTACTCCAATCAGTTATTTGTACCTCTGCATGACCATAGCATAAAGCAAAGAGTAAAACACTCGCTAGCACTGGCCACTTTCCTTCAGAAGCCAAGATATGCTTTTTCTGATTGCTGAGGAAAGCTTTGGCTGATGTGGGATTAACAGATAAAATAAAGCTTTTCTGCATCTGAATAGCAGAAATTTCATTACTTTTCCAGGTTAATTTCAAAATAGATATGGACATTTATTATAATACATAACCTATTCTTACTTTGTAGGCTTGAAAACTATCTCAGAAAGGGGAAAATGAGTTTAGCTTGTTACAGTAGCAAAACGTTCTTAGAGAAATATTCAGCAAAGTAGACAGACACACCGTAATATCTGAGTTCACAGTGTATTCAGGAGAAAAGATTTGCTGTGTCAATTTTCATAGATTTAGCCAAGTCTGGATAGGTTTAGCTTTCAAAATATGATGGATTCATCACAGACTAAACTTATCTGTCAAGGGAAATAAGCTAGGTAAATCCTTGAATAAAGGTGAGAGAATAAAGCTGCATTTTTTGCTTGAAACTTTAAGGAAACAAACACAAGATTTCTCATTGGATGGATATTTTGATATTTTTCTAATTTAAAGAAACCTGTCATCATAAAAAAAAAAAGCAGACAGATCAGATAGATAACCTGTTCCAAGGGAACTAAATACCAAGGGTTATTTATTAGATGTAGAGCACCAAGGCTCATATGGCCATATGCAGAGAGCTCCAATTGAAAAGAAAATAATTTCTGTTCTGCTCTCTTGCTGATAAACTGTAATTGGGGGCTGATTGTGAGGAGACTTTCATTCTTTTCTACCCAGTCTGACCTGACAGCCCTGGTCATTTCCTGCCAGAGGCTGGAATAGACTTTCCCAATCACTAGAAAAATGCATTTAGCTTGCTGAGAAAGAGTACTTGAGTAGTATCTTGAAACACTTCTCATTTACTAAGTAAAATGGGATGCAGCACACAAGGGAAGCATTTGAAAGGTGGACCAGCATTTTAAATAGGGATTCAGCAGCAGATTGTCATCTAATCAGTGCCGCTTATTTGATTATTTTTCCAATCTCTTGCGCAAATGCTGTCCCAAAGTCCTCCAACACCATTGATGGCAGGACCCTTCACAACCACATCTCCCACTGTCAAGACTCTGCATAAGATTCTTGTCAACCAGCTCTGCATAAGCTTCTTCTATCATGTAAATACAGCTGAAGGTGTACAAACACAAGCTTAGCACTGGGCTTGCTCCCAGCCTTTGCTCCCATCCCAGTTTAAAGGCTGTTGGGGAATTTCAGCTCTCCCTGGTTCCAGGCAGTGCTAGGCTTTGAGCTACAGCCTGGGACCTGCTGGAGTTTCAGGAAGGTCTTTGCTGAAGCTTGCAGTGCCTGAGGATGGCACTGGGTGGGTTACCAGGCACAACACCAATATGGCTTGTCGTCTGGCTGCCAGCAGCCAAAGGGGAGCAACGTGGAGAGGCAGAACCACGCAGGCCACTAGGGAAGTTCACGCTGATGTTGAGTTCCCTCCGCTGTGGTTTTGCTCTGGTTACACAGCCTGTTCTCTCCAGACTCTTGATGCCACAGTGTGACTGCAAGTCCTTAACTTTCATGGCTGTGCCTTCATTCCCGTGCTGTAGCAGAACAGGGTTTGAGTCCTTTGGAAGAGAAACATGACTGAACAGATTTTATGTTGTCTCAAACCACGTTGGAAACTGCGAAGAGTCCTCCTATGAAATCCAGTCCTAGAATTCTGAAAATCCTCTTCTGAGCTCACCAAATCTTTCTTCAACATGAGAAACAACATGCTGAAGACAGAAGAGGCAACTGGCATTAGTGTCTCAGGGCACACAGCAGTGTCTACTGATAGTACCAAAAGAAGTAATTATGGGGACCTTTGTCTATGCTGCTGGAACTGCAGCTGAGCTCAACCTCTCGGTTCCTCCTATTCAATTCCTAAGAGGTAATACAGGAGATTAATTTTTACTCTCCTTTTCTGAATACCACTTTATTAATATGACTCTCCTTGGTGGCTGACCTGATCTGCTGGGTTGTGGCAGATGTTGCACAATGACCTGATTTGCACAGGGCCCAGGCTGAAATACAATTTTGATTATAACAACCTTATTTTGTTGTCATTCCACCAAGGGTCACCAAAGAATCTGTTTCTCCCCATGAACATGGTTGGATGGCACCATGTATCCTGATTCCTCTTCACTCTCCTTTATTTGCTCTTTTTAAACCCATTCCAATATCTGGTACGCCCACATCACTACTTCTTTTTACTTCACATAGCTTTGCATTAAATCTTTTATGAAGTCTTAATTACTTTCCTCATGCTTTTCTCATGGTTGGGACTTCCTACTGTGTAAAATACGCCCTGTTCCATCAAAAATACTTGTGAAAATTCGTCTTTCCCATAAAGGAAAATCCATTATCATTAAACACTGTACTTTCCTGCTCTGCCCTGTTATTAGGGAGGCTGTATTATACAAGCTTTATCCTTAAATCAAAGGGAGAGGCTTATTGTATTTGCCTTTCATTTTCCATCTAGGGCAAAGCATCATGTGTGCTTATGTTGCCTGTGAATACCATGTAATACATTTTTCCTTAGCAATACTTTATAGTTACTAATTAGGAAAGTGATTACACAAACTTGGGGAGAAGAATTTGAAATGTGGCAATTTATTCACATATTTACCCATAGTAGATAATACTTGAGCTTCCATTAGCTGCAGGAGCACAAAGAATGTTAGAAACTTGTTGTTGTGTGTATTGTTCACTTAGATGGAGGCTGAGTCATAAAGACATGCATTTTGAAGAGAAGGTATCTGATTAGAGCTGGAGGGATGATATATATGTTTAATCAGTTTGCTCTATATAAATATATATAATTTTGTAGTGTACAACAATATGTAAATTTTATTCAAAGATGGAAGCAAGCTAGAAGTGATGGACCTAGATTACCTTGCTCTTGATAGGTGTGGGGTTTAGGATTAAGAATGCATTTAGATACTTTGGAAGAAAACTGAATAAATATTTACTGACACTACACAGCATATGGTCTGTCTAGAGCTTAAGATTTCTGGTATGCATGGAGGGAGAGAGTGGGAGAAGGCAGAGAAGGCTCCGGATGCTTGTCTCCTCTTTTGTATTTTAGAAACCAGACAGATCAAACTATTCTCTTGAGATATCTGTTAGAGAGAAAATTTACAGTTCAACAATATTCTCTTGCAATAAAAATTTGATATGAAAAATTTGTTTTCTTAAAATTTGCAAGCCTCTATTGTTATACTTGCTACAATGTGCATGTTAAAAAAACATACTATAGTTCAGACATGAACATTAAGTTCAAGATTAGAAAATATACAGTGGTAGTTCAAAATTATTTATATATGTGTATGACTTTTCAGCCCTTCAGGTCTGTCTGGTTGTCCCTGGGCTGCTCTCCCAATAATTAACACCTGATAAGCTATCTTCTAAGTAGGAATCATTCTGATAGGGATACATGCAGGGGCAGGAAAATCAGAAGCAATTAAAATGCTCCTTTTTACTATCAGTAGCTCCATGGGAGATCAAGCTGCAGGCTTGCCCAGAGTGACCTCATCACCTCTGAAGTTTTCACTAACTTCACCAGAAAACGTATATACCAACCCAGTCTGAAACATCCTTATTTGAAAACACCCAAGGATTTATCACACAAAAACACCCAGGACAAAAAGAAAAATAATATCACACTCTCCATCAGTTTGTTTGCACAAAATATAGAGCTAAAAAAAGGGATTAAAAAGATATAGCTGCCATGTCACCACTCTTGAATATGATGAAAGAAAAATGTGGAAAGAGGGATAGAGAGAAAGGCTGAGCATACTTGGTAACTGCAGTAGGTGGTGGAGTTGAGAATTATGTGCATAAAACTAAGACTACCTCCTCAAAGCACCACAGCTATTGAGGAGCAAACACAATACCAATTAAACAAAATTACCTGTACATACAGCAAAGCAAGATTAAAAGCCTGACAGGAAAGTGGGTAGGCAGGAAAGTGAATAAATGTGTATCTCAGAAGGTCAGGGGTATAGAAAAAAAACCTAATCTCTCCTCAGGACAGGCTTCAGATCCATTCAGCCCAGACCTGCAGCCTTCTTCTGAGCAGCCCCTCCCTTGCTCTGATACTCCTTCTTTCCAAGAGCATCATTTAGCCCTGCAAATATATGTTCTATCCCAAGAAGTTGACTTTTTTTATCCTTCTTACAATGAATTGTGAGCACTGTGTTTTCATACAAAGGATGTGAGGAGCCTTGCTGTTTAAGACTCTTATCTGTTTCAGCATTAAGGAATTAATTCCTGTTCTAATCCAGCTGCTTCTCAGTGGCTGACTGCCCTTTGGCGTGGTGGAACAATAGATCAAGACAGTCACACATCTGCGGTTGAATTTATTTCAACCAAACAGCGTCAGCTTATGAAAAAATGATACACTGTTATTTAATGCCTCATACCCCTTCATTTTAAACATATCGTGCAGCTGCCAGAATTGTGGTCTAAAATAGGTTGACAACAGCAAAAAGATTTTCAAGTTCTCACTTTTCTTGTTATAGAAACCTGACTTTGAGGTGGAACTTTTTGGTATATGGACAATGCCAGAAAAAAAGCACCCTTTTAAAACTAGTGATTTTCCATTTGGCAAAACTTGAGTGCACCATCTGCTCTATTATTAAGCTCATTTTTTACTTTTAACTTGTAAATAGAAGAGGTTCTTAGGTACATACTATCTTAGAGGAAGGCACTGTTAAAACTTAAGTACACCTAAATGTTAGTTTTGTTCCTACTATACTGCTTAGCTGAAACTAGTATTTCCTGCTGTTGAACCTTGTTATCAAAAGAACCTCTTGCCCATCATTCATATGTCATGCTCACGTTTCTGCGTAACAAGAATGTAGTGCAACAAACTACAGACAGTTTCTGGGATTTATGTTGGTTTTTCCTTGCTATAGCCAGGGTAAGCTAGATCCACATACCTGTTACTCCGAGACATATATATATATATATACACACACACATATATATATATATATATATATCTGTGATGCTTTGCCAGATCAAAATGAATACATATATTAGTAGAATTGTATGAAATATATATTTCTTTACAAACTTGTTTCATAATACAGTGTTGTTTTCTGTAAATACAGCATACTTTTACTGTACATAAGAAGCTTTTTTGGGTGGCAGAGTATGATGGAATGCTGTCTGCACATTAACTGTCATTTTAGAATGACTTTAGAAAGGAATCCCTTAAGTCTCCAATGATATCTTTCTGACAGGCTCATAAACTCTGCAAATTGTTGGTAAGAGCAGCGAACAAACCTGTCAGCAATTTTGGCTCGCACTGCTCTAATTTGAAAGGATGTGCAATGTGTTGGAGGAAACTAGGAAGCTGCAAATAGCTTGTTAGTGCAACTGATAAAATACAGACTGTGGCACTGTGCAAGTGTCTGCCAGAGCTTAACGCCACCCATGACTGAGAAGGTTAGACAGTTTTGCTGCTAGAAGTGTCTCAGTATCTTATTGAAATTGGAGCAGTCGCTGAAAATGAAATGGAAGACCCGTGCAAAAACCAGCACTCATGTTGCTGAACTTCAAGCCCTGAAAAATTCCCTTGGCTCTTTAATTTGGATGGGAAGTGACAGTGTGTGGCTGCGGGTGGGGGCTATATTGCCTACAAGGGCTTCTCTGGACCCAAGGCTCTGCTGTGTGCTGCTCTCCTTGCCTCCCCAGCAGAAGCACCATGTGTTAGACCCTGTCCTGCTATTGCCCTGTGCGTGGGACATAACCCCTGATAGGTCATCAGTGACATTTGCAAGACAACTAGAGATGGCTTGTGGGATCCTAGATGGGGCTACTGCATGGCATTTAAGTTCTGAGAGATGCAGGTGTCCTGGCAGGGGACCAAGTAATCAAGATGAAATCAAATGCAGTAGATCCGGCAGGCTTGCAGCAATCTGCATTGATGTCATAAGAAATCTACCCATTTAATACATCTGGGTAAGTTTCAAAGGTTAGAGAAGCCTGGAGTACTTTTAGCCCAATATCAGTGTTCTCATGCCATTTGCTTGAAATAATTTCTATAGGACAAAACCTAATGGTCCTTTAGAGCTCCATATAAGCAAAATAATAAAGCAGGCTCCAGTGGCTGTGACCCAGGAGCTCCAATATGTGCTAATGGCCCTGAGGAGAGCTACCTGTGCCTCTACCCAATCTCCATGCCCCTTGGTCTGGGAGCACAATTTCAACTCAGGCCTGGGAACCCAGCCTGTGCCTGAGCTGCATGAAGGAAGATGCCCTCATCTCCAGCTCTGTCTTTTGCAGGGGTCTTGGATGTGCTTGTGGGTAATGTGTTTCCTGGATGGACCCCAGGCTTGTACTGTAGCTTGTCTTCAGTCCTGCCTTTCACCCTGTTGGCAGGATGGACTTTGGACTCATGTTGCAGCCTTGCTTTCAGTCCTGTCTGTGGAATCGTCTCCTTTTGATCCTGACTGAACACCAGATTGTGTCTGGGAATGTTGATGAACCCTGTCAGCAGCGCTTAGCTCTGCGTGGTGTGCACAGCGCCCGTGGGACTGTGTCCCCTGGGTGAAGGTATGTCCTGTGTGGTGATTGCCCTTGGCTCCTGGTTTGCCTGCACTTAGGGAGAAGCAGCCCTTGCTGCTCCTTGCCATGTGGCTTCAAAGCTTTGTATACATTGCAAGTGCAGCATATGTCCTGAGTTTGCATACACAACTACTCTGATAGCACAGGCAAATTATGTTTTGGCTCTTCAAACAGCCAATTAGAAATGTACACCATCCATTTGCAGGTCCCAATAACCAGTTGTATGCAACATCCAGTAGTTTGCAGGAGATCTGCCAATGTCCTTGAGACCTGAACAGTGTAGATGGCCTGATCTGTTGTCTCCGGGGAACGTGGAAGGTGGAATCCTTTCTTTCAGTAGTGACATTTTTCTTCCTGCAGTAGTACCTCATTCTGTTGTCATTCTATGTTGGAGTACTGCAAGGCTTAGTGTATCAGCTGTAGTCCCCACAGTACCCAGCCTCTACCTCTGACCCACGGCAGTACCCTGACATTTGCAATCAGCAGGCACTGTTACAATCAGCTGAGCTGTTTGAAGTAAAAAGCTTCTCATAAACAGAGGGAGTTTGTCTGCTGCTTAAGACAGCCGTGGGCTCCAGACTGTGTCGGGATTTATTAATGCAAATTAAGAGATTGCACCACAGTGGGTGGCAGACAGCATGGGAATTGTCTCTTTAAATTTTGAAAACCAAAACAGAGTGAGGAAGGACTCTAGATGGAAATTATACAAAGACCTATAGGAATAAAACTGATTTTTTCAAGTTTGTAAGTGTTTTACCTAATTTCAGTATAAAATGACAGTCCCTGCAGTTTCTTGGCACCCTCACATGACAGTGTTTGAGTGTTCGGTATTTCCATAAGAGAAGGAGGTTTGAGAACAAATTAATTGCCTTCAAGAAATACATTGATTGTTTGGAACTTTCTCTGTCCACATGCTTTTGTGACAGAAAATTCAGTTTCTAGCCATGTTTTTTTTCCTTCTGCCAGCCTCCAGCATGGAAAATTTCATTGCTGTCAACAGTTTCAACCTTATATTCTAAAAAGTTGAAATTAATCTCAGTTTTGAGAACCTTTTGGTTAGAGTCAGAATATTTTGCTGTGTAGCAGACCCCAATCTGGGCTTCGATCTGGAACCCTCATTCCCATTGTAGCCTCCATCTCTGTGCAGCAGGGCTCTGGGCTGCCAGATTTACACAGCTGCTTCTCAGTGTTTCGTGGCTTCCTGTGTCCCCTTCTGAGTGGGGTTCCCCAGCTTCCCACTCTGACTAGGTTGCCCGAGGACTTGCTCCTAGACTGGCTTTGAAGGGAAGCTCCACCTTGGCTGGGCAAAGGCAAATGATTTGGCTGCAGCCCCCTGCACAGAGATGATCCTTTATGGGTGCATGAGACCAGCAGGTGGTTAGAACTTGGGCAACTGTTTCTGAACATCCTTATAAACTGTCTATCCTGGTAACAAATAATAGGCAAAAATGTTAAAAAATAAATAAAAATAAATAAATAAATAAATCCACCTGCTCTGAGTTTGCTTGCAATTCACCAGCCTCCTGAACATGAGTTCAACAAGTCTCAGGAAACCCTTATACCTAGATGTAGCAGTGAATAGAAATTCTGCTTATGTGTGTAGTAACAGACTTACTTTAAGCAGCTAGGTCTGGAAAATTTGGAGCAAATGTTAGTTCTCTTAATCTTTTTATCCTGGCTCAACTCTTCACTGATAGTTACATTGCAGGAATGAGGAGCAAACTGGGAAAATCCTATTTATAAATCCTCAGAGCTTGATTTCAAAGGATTCATAAAACAAGAATAATCACCACTGACCAGGTGCTATAGCTTTCACATATTCTCTCATTCTTTTTCACCAGACATTTTTTTTCATCAGACAGTCTCCTGTTTGTAAGATAACTCAGAACAATGCTGAAGCAAGTCGACAGGAAGGGGCAAGTACTCTGCAGAAATCTGATAACTTTTTTCTAATCCTTTTGTGGGGATAATATTCCTTTGCCATAGTACATTATTGATTTTATCCAAGCAAGATCCACCCTCCTTCCCTTTTATTTTGATATTGTTTGAAGGGTTTATAAAGCTTCTTTTATAAAGCTTCCCCCCTTTTTTTTTTTTTTTTTTTGAAGGGGGACTGTGGCGCTGAATCAGGGTAAAAATGCTGTTAAATTGTCTCTTAACTCTTGGAAAGGTAAGGCCTGTGTCTAGTCATAGATTGCAAGCCAGCTATATAGGAACAGCTGGTCTTCAATCCTGTAAAAGCCTGAGACTAGCACTGATGCTTACAGACTAATAAAGCTGACAAATTGACATCCTATGGAAAAGGAAGTTAATGACTGGAAATTTGTTTCTCATCCAGGTTTTACTTTCGTACTGAAGAATTATTCCACTATTTCAAATGATGCTTTTAAAGGCAAAGTTAATTCATTTCCTTAGAGCCAAACTTTTGTTTTTTGTTTTCCTGAGGAATGCTGAAATACCTCAACAAGGGAATTTGCTTATTCAGCAATGACTAAGTGTGATAATGTTCTAGTGTTTGTGGTAATGTTTGAGTAGTGATTGGCCTAGGTGACCTTCAGAGGTTCTTCCTTAATGTTTCTATGATATTCCTCTATGCTACTGCTTTAAAAAGATTTTACTACATCTCTTCAATGGAAGTCAGTCAATCATCTTCCTTGCACTGTCCCAGCTGGCTCCCTCTCGCATCTCATGTTATACTTTTTCTGCTGCTACCAAGCAGCTTGCTTATACACAGCACTCAGCACGGTTTTGCAGCTTCCCATCTGTGGTGAAAATGCACTTATCCATGACAGTTTTCCCTGTTTCTTAGTGCCAGCTTTATCTTCCCTCTCAAATGGGTCTTCTCTTTTATTTTTATTTACCCATCCAGTGTACTTATAGGCATCAGTTACCTTTTTTTCCTCTCAGCCCTCAGTCTAGCAGATCAAGTGGTCCAGCCTCGGGTAGTTCTATCTTCATGCCAGTGACCTTTCATGGTACCTTTCATAGCCGAGTTAATCTTTGTGTTTGTGACAAAATTTTAGGTAGAATTCAAGAAGAACTGCAGCCAGTGTCTGCTACAATGGCACTAATAATTCTCTCCGGAAATATATTTTCTGTTGTATCCTAGGAGAGCTTTTACTCTGTTTGTGGCCATATTACACTGATGGTATAATAGAGAGCCTGGCATCATCTAACTTGCCTTTTTCATTTCTGTGAGCTTAGAGGAGAAGTTCTAGGCATTTCTTACATTTACATTATATTGCACCTTGTATGAATTCATTTAATCAGTCTCTATTACCCCTGACCTTAAGGTCATGCAGTAATTTCTGCATGATATTTCAATCTTCCTGCATTGATAATGGCTCCTAATATTATATCATCTGTACTTTTCATTAGCAGATGTCTCTTTCAGATGAGATCTGTAATGATCTTGTATTTTCTAGTTTTCACTTATTTCCTACTCAGTATTTCTTCCAAACATTTCGCTGGACACTTTTTTCACCTCACTTCTTATGCCTCTTCGTCTCCTTTATTTGCAAATAGATTATCTTTATGTCCTGGTGGGCTACCAGCTGTTCAGATGAGCCCTCCAGGAAATTTCCAATGGAAAGCTGAGAAAGCAGGCAACAGCCCTCCTTTCCCCTTTCTCCACTCAAACAACACCCAGGCAAAAAGTGCTAAAAAGTCAGTCAGCTCTGTGGTCCCACACTTGTGTATGCTCAGAGGCCTGTTTGCGGGCCAAAAAGAAAGAATGCCAGAAAAAAACCTGGCATTCTGTGATGCCAGATTACTGTCAACTAGTGATACTGGTGAGCTGCTCTTCTGTTTTCCCTGCTTACCTGGTGTATCTCTTTTCTCCAACACTCACCTTAAGATACACAGTTCACAAGGTGCTTGAGACGGGATCATCTTTTACTGTTAGTGTCTATGTTTATGTATTTATTTAGCACAGCCTTGAGAGCTCTCTTCTGCAGATACCAGAATGCAAATTAAAAAATATTGGTCTTCTGGAGTCAGTATGTCTGAGTATATTGTACTGAGACGTCCTCTCTTCCCTTAGGGCCTGGCTGTGGTAAGGTGATGAAGAGATTAATCTAGTTTAAGTGTTTGGGTACTCTAGTGTCCGTGTTAATTAAACTATAGTAGAGAGTGATTTTTTTTTTAGATTAGCTTTATTTTAGATTTTAAGTGAGATCAACAGTACAAGTAAAACAGTGATTAAAAACTTCACCTTCTGCACTCTTACCAAATTGCTCCGAATTTTTGGTTGTTTGCCATAGAAACACTCAGGTTGCAAAGGAAAACCTGAACACAGAGGTTGCATAAGATTTGAGGAGTCATAGATGCATAGATGCAATATGCAATAATGTAGCATGTTAGCATCAAAATATATCAAATGCCTTTTCCAGATGGAACTTAATTGCTTGACAGAAACTAGAAACAACAATTTATTTCCTACCCCTCTCTACCCCCCCAGCCCCGAACTACTTATTGAAGGAGGAACTTCTAGAAGCACTGTAGCATAGACATGCAGTAAACTAAATTAGAATCCTGGGACATGTCCCCTAACTTAGGTCCAGGTTGTTTCCTTAGAGAATGTAACAATTTTTGTATTTATAGGAAACCTTTCATCCTGAAAGACTTGTAAAGTTCTTGCTTGGAAAATTCACATGATAAATTAAAAAAGGCTCAATCTATCTTCCTAAAGGATAAAATATAGCTTCTTTTTTATTAGGACTGGATTATTTTTCTGCAGGGACACTTGAGGAAACTGATGTTAACTTTCGCTATTTTGGTTCTATAGAAAGAGGACATCACCGACTTCAGTGGAGCTGACACTGAGTTACATGAAGGTAGTGACAATGAAAGTCAGTCCTTCTATAAATTTAAAATATGACTAATGAGCTATCACATTAGATAGTTCAATGAAGGAACATGTGTACTTCTGTGGGGAAAGCCTCTGTGAAGCATGCTTAGTGCTCTTTGAAATACAGTGAGGGTCTGGGGGGTGGGGGGTCACCTCTGCTGCCCTGGAAGGAGGGGAGAGCACGGAGCGCAGCCCAGGGCTGCATAGGCAAAGACTACCAGAAGCCTCTCTCCTCATTAGAAACCTAGACCAGGCTCACCTCACCCTCACTGAACTTCTGCCACCTCGAAAGCACTGCCCAGCAGCAGGATGGCAGAGGGAGCTGACAAGGGGCTGAACTTGTAATTAGTCCATATGAAGTGTGTCTACCAGCAGCTTCTTCCTGTTTGGAGAAAAGAGGGGGTTTGTTCCCACTGCACCGGCCTGCAAAAGAAATGCACTGCTTTTCCTAAATAGGTGCATCAGTTCTGTGCCAGCTCTCATACCTGAAGTATATTACTCACTGATTATTGAATTCAGCCCTTGGTCTCTAATGAAATAGCTAGCATGTTGTGTAGCCTGGAAGCTGCTGTCCTTGACCACATTGAGCAGTACTTGTTATATATGTGCAGCACTGCATGGACCTTAAGGCCACTCAGACTAGACAGCTTCTTTCAAGTTACATGAATCTTGCAGGATTCAGTTCTTAAAACATTGTAAAAACAGGGAAGAGCCGGATCAGTCAGAGGACTTGCAGGAGGACTGTGCAGAATCATGAAAGGGTGTAAGAATAACACAGGGGCCAGTTCCCATTGCTTTACCTGGGGACTCTAATCAATCATAGGTGCTCCCTGTTGTACAAAAGAGAAGATCTGAGTACTACTGGCCAAGTACCTGCTGAATAGCACTTTCCTCAGGGACTAGGGTGTAATATTGTGTTGGTAAACATTTAGGAGCCTATGGAGGTGTCTAACTTGCTGACTGCAGCTATGCCTCTATTGCTGGATAATTCTTGAGCATATTTTTCCATTTCATTAACTCAAGACACAGAAGAGTGATGTAACTTATGAGGAAAGGCTGAGAGAGCTGGGACTCTTTAGCCTGGAGAAGAGAAGACTGAGGGGAGACCTTATCAATGCCTATAAGTATCTAA
>JAOQGH010000019.1:22252280-22290695 GCA_025769975.1 Gallinago jamesoni | reverse complement strand
GGGGGTCGGACTAGATGGCCTTTGGAGGTCCCTTCCGGCCCAGATGATTCTATGATTCTATTCTATGATTCTATGATTCTTCCTTATCATTTGTACCAAAAATAATTAACATCTCTACAGTTCTACTGTTTCTAATGTCTTTGGAACAACTTGGCACTATCTTCTTTAACCCACATTTTGGTATGAAAAGAAAAATTTTATTCAAGGTGTTCATCTTGCAAACAGAGATGACTTAGTTCTACTGTCCTTTAGCATTCAGATTTTTCTCCCACTTTTAAACCAAATATTTTGAAGACATTAAAACCATTCTCTGATCCCTGAATTATAAAATCCCATCATCTCACTAAATTTATGTAGTATGATAGGAAAGTTGAGACTCTGAAACTCCCTCTGTCTAACTTTCTTTACTCCATTTTGCCTAATCCTGGTTTCAGACCTTCAGCTGGAGAGTTTCCTTCAGCGATTACCTGTTTTTCCTACAGCCTTGGCCAGTTCCAGTTCTAAATTAGTAAAATCTCAGCAATTGGTACCCTCTCTCTGCTTCATCTACAAAGAGGACTTAACAAAAGTATAGCTGAGAGACAATATATATTTGTCAATTACGTAATACTAGGGAATATTTATTATTCTGTTACAATACATTATAGCTCAAAGTTAATTGTGCCTCTCTAATTTACAGACATTGTGTGCTCTCTTGCAGTATCCTTGGTTTTGTACTGTCTTTTAACTACTTACAGTGTGCTTTCTGGTTAGTCAGTCAAACAGGTTTTTTTTTCAGAGTAACTTACTTAGACTATGGCCTTAGAGCAAGAATTTCCAAAATGAGGGACTTTATATTACCAGCAGGATGTGACCCAGCAAATGAACATGCACTATGACTTCTGCTAGAAGAGCCTACAGTACTTCAGATCATGTCAGCAAGTACTGAGTGAGCAAGGTCCTCTGGAATTCTAAATTTACAGATTCCTTGAATCGCCTTACAAATTAGAGGTTTCCAGTTTTCTTCTGTGGCATAGCAGGTGTTGATCCAGCTCATACAGGTGACACTTCATGTTATGCAGCAAGGAGGAGAAGGGCTTAGTTGGGTAGATAAACCAGGTGGATAAACAAGAAGGAAGAATTCAAGTCACATTCAGGGCTCTTCCAAGCAAGGACAGCACAATGCTGTCCCAGTACTGGCTCTTAGATATATGGTGAGCCTTCTCTGCTTGCTGAGAACACAGCCTCTTGACAAAGAAGAGAACAATCCCCTGCTTGTCTCCTCCTCCTCCTCCTCATATGAGCAAGGAAGAACACAAACCAGATAGCTGTTCTTCAGGGAAGTTGTCAAGGGGTAGGTTCTCTTACTCATTCATGGCACTCAGGTGGTCTGTTGGAAATCCTGTTCTTCTCAAGGCCTCCCCAACCCTTCTTTCTGTCAGCTGCTTCTCGCCATTACACCTATTACCTGTGAGAAAGTATGTCTGTTTATTAGGAGGCTCAGGGGAAGAAAGAGACTCTTCCCCTTAGTAGCTTGCCTTTTTCTGTTGATGGCCACAGACGGAGAAGCTCCTACCAGGCTGTGCAGTTCTCCCCAGCCTAGGCAGAGCAAGGCTGCTTTCTACCTTCTTTTTCCAAGGCAAGCTATTAACATATCCATCTATAATATCATAGTGCTGAACAAGGCAGTAGGAGGCCTGTTTCTTAATATGCTTGTTCACATCAGTTGTTAAGTCCTGTTCAGGCAAGTGGTGCCATTGCATGTAGAAATCCTTCACAAAACCAAAAATCTGATCTAAGATGTAAACAAAGAAAAAAGGTGAGAGTGGAGGAAAGGAGAGGTAAGTCAGTCTTGTTAACCAAGTTTTCTTCCTGTGAATAACAGTCATTCTTTTGTTAGGGATGCAGATATTCTCCCTTGTGGAGAAAGAAAGGGTCATCTGTAAACCAAAGCGTTGAGCCGTCTACTGTGCGCATGGTCTTGCCTGTAAAATATAGTCTGTCTGGTTTGTGTTTTCTTTTCTCTGCGAATCAATATACCTTCTTTGATTAATAATGGTCCTTACAGGTCTCAAACAGCAGTCTCTATAGAAAGTAATTCCACTGAGTTATGCCAGAGTATATATTAATTTGCCTACCTGTATTAGTGTATTATCTTGTAGTTAGCTCCTTTGTAGCTAGTATTACAAACACTACATGGATGATTTTTCAAGTATTTGCTTTCACCCCCTCTGTCTCCCCCATACTGTGTTCTTATTCACAATGTAAAAAAATGTAATGGCATAAATCTTGAGGAATTATTTTTACTGAGGGGTTTTTCTGTTTACTTGGTATTTTTAAATGACTTGCCCACCTGCCTTCAGTTTATACATAGTCATTTTGGCTGATTATTTCATGTACTGTACTACATTTAGAAAAACTCTCCGGTTGCCATGGTAACTGTTTTTGCTTAGGCACAGCTGAGCACATGGGTTCATTTTAATTTAGCTGAAAGGAATAGAGAAATGCTCTTGAAAGCCCCTGAAATCATTTGGGTTATTATTAGCTTTCATTTCAGGTTCAACAGAGATAGAATTGCTGATAACCTCTTTCCTTCTTGCATTCAATGATTTTTTTTCTTTTAAACTTAGCAGGTGTGGGCTGTAAAGGTTTTATATAAAACTTTCGGGAGGTATTCCATGGGCATCTTGCCTTTCTGATGATAAAAATCTATATATGATAAGATTTGCTTAACCGGAAGCAACACTGCAACATTCTTGTCTTCTCTATTATACCAGAGAGAATGTGGCCAGTTGTAATCTGATTTCCCTTATAAACTGTGCTGGTTTCACTCAAAATCTTTTCAAGTCAGGTGGGACTGGGCTGTAATAAACTGAAGAAGAGCCAAGAGGGCCAGAGGGAGGAGAAGTACTGTTCCCACTTACTTGTCCCTTTAGATTTACAGAGAGTTTGAAGAATATTTCCTGATGTCCAGTTGTGCTAAATGTTTTCTAGGACAGGCATATCTAGAGAGCAGTCCTGAAAGCACTTGTCAGATGTCTCTGTGTTGTTGCTACTGTGGTAGCTCAGTCATCCTAGTGATCAGAAAGAGAACAGAAAATATGTGTTTCCTTCTGAAATTATTGATTCAGCATGCAGCCAGGAACTGACATAATGTCATTCTCAGAATCTCAAAGAATCTCAAATCTCAAATCTCAGAAGAACTCTGGGGAAGAGAGAGAAAATTGAACGCTGAAGATCGTCTTTGATGCAGGAGAGTAAGATCCATCCCCTGGTGACATCCTCAGGAGGCCTGTGTGCATCCAACAGCATCTAGCTCTCATTCAGGACAAAGCTTAGGAATCCAAGGTATGGCTCAATCATAAATTTTTATTGTCCTGTGAATCAGATGTCACAGTGCAAGCTAATGCACATCCATCTGACCACAGCCTGCCACCTAGGATGGGAACTAGAACAAAGTAATCTGAAATACTCCTGGCTGGTGGTGAACCCAGTGTGTGGGTCCTGATAGTCTCCCTTATGAGAGCAGTCAGGAGTGAGTTCCCAGAGTTTTCTCCTCTGTAATTATGTGATACAATGTTGGTATCATTACTATAATTAGCTGAATAGCACTTGGGAAATATGTCAATATTTCTTGCTCACCAATTGACAAAGCATGTGTAGTGATTTGACTGCTTCTGCAGATGGTTTTATAGCATATTTTACAAATGTTCTGGTTTGTTGGGAATTTTTTGTCTGTCAGAGCATTATTTATTCAGTCACTATTTTCAGTGTTTAAATTAATCTAATTATTATCCCAAGAGTTAATAGAAATATCTGTTCCTTGCTGTCTGCTGCAAAGGACAATGACGCATATTGATCTCCATAATGCCTAATGTTAAACTTTTTGTATCAATAGGAGTTTTGATGTAGAGAAAAATCCACTCCCCTGCAGAAAGATGATGTCTCAAGATAGCCTGAGGCTAGTTTTGCCTCATATTGGGGTTAGCAGTGACGAGTTGTGGACTCTAATGAGTAGTCCCTAAACTGTTATTGTCCCTATTCTACTATTGTCTCATTGCTCTGGTGCCTGTAGAGCACCAACTGCCTGAGAGAAGTCCTTCCTCCACCTTCTCACCTTGTATACTTCAAATAACTGCTGCCTTGCAAAGGGGTGGGGAGAAATCAACAGCTCTTCAGTCAGTTGTGACTACTTCACTTCTGCTGAGTGACAAGTGATTGACTTGCTTCATCTCCCACTCAGAGGCAGCCACAGCTTTTCTATTCATATGGTACAAAGGGAAAAGAAGAGTGAATAGTGTTATATGAGAGGTAGATCTGAGGGCAGATGTCAATCTGCATAGTTCATCACTTGAATTGGCTGCTGCTTTAATGAGGATGTCTAAGGAGTTACCAGGGAACGCAACCCATAATGTTAGCTTCAGAGCTTTGTCCCAGATGTTTATTTCATCAGTGTTGAAATGTGTATTCATGCTTTTTTATTAAAGACTCTAACACCATTGAAAGGATTCATAAGTCGATTTATATTGATTATATGATTCCCTCCACTCACTAGCTCAGAAGAACAAGGTAATTGTCAACATGCTTAAGAGAATGGAACACCTTCCTGAAAGTGGAGAGGCACTGCAACAATTTCTCTTTATTAAAAAGTACAGGTTGAAGATTACATGTCTTCATGTAATTACTACATGAAGTAATGTAGTATTTACTATTACTATTACAACTACTGCATGTGCTATGTATTCTGCTTTTGGAAGCTCTGTTTTGCTTATTTCAATAACACACTACATTTTTTTTGTATTATCCTTTAATTGAACAGTCATGTAAAGTGTTGCTATTAGGAATACACAGAAGAACAAACAGGAAGAATTTTGGGATCTAAAAAGAGACAAAAAAGTCATAGCAGATTGGAGTACCACTTAATGAGCTTATCAGAGACCGATGTCCATAAAACTAACAGCAACTTTTGGCACCTATTTTTAATGTTCTAACACTGTCTGACTCTTATGTTGGTGTGGTATTAAAAAAAGGAAAGGTTAAATCTTAATATCTGGGATTAGGACAGAAAATAAACAAAAAGATAAAACTTAGCAGCAGAAGTAAATAAAAAAATATTTTTATATGTTGAAGAAATCACAAGGGATTGAAAATGTCAGGTGCAATTACTGGAGGATTATATTAATTTTCATGAGTATTCTAAAGAATCAATATATAATTTTCTGGGAAGTGCAACTTTTCAAAACAAAACAGTGTAATTTTGTTAGAGATGATTGGACTATTCATAATTATGTACAGTGAATAATTTACTGGAATATTTTTAGAGTTATCTTAAATTGTTTGTAAACACAGTCCAACTGGAGAAAATTTCAAGGATACTACTTTTAGGCTGAAGTTTCTCTTTTGTGATGTCCCTATGACTTTAACACAGTTACTCAATATTCTGTTTGTACTGCTGTAGCTGTTGGCAGTGCCACTGTCTTAAACAGGGTGTGCTCACGCTGCAGGACAGCAGGCCTTGTGCCAGGGAGCCTGGAGCATAAGAATGTAGTGAGACAAGATGTGCAAAACATGTCCTGTTTGCATGATGTTTGTGATGTGTTGTCTCATTGCTGGTACAGTGGCAACTGAAACAGAGTTTGTCTTTAACGTAGGTGTGTGCAACAAGGAAGTGTCACTACATGCGCTGTACTCTTCTGTCATTTTCTGTTCCATAAGCAGACACAAATCTTCATAGAATCATAGAATGGTTTGGATTGGAAGGGACCTTAAAGATCACGGAATTCCAAGCCCCCTACCATGGGCAGGGACACCTCCTACTAGACCAAATTGCTTAAAGACCCATCAACCTGGTCCTGAAAGTTTCCAGGGATGGGGCATCCAGAACTTCTCAAGGCAATCTGTTCCAGTGGGGAACAAATCGTGTGCCCTTTGCTTCTGGCCAGCACTCTCAAATGTCTTCTAAGCTGCCTGTTCCCTGTTGTCAAGTTGTCCATACTGTCCTGAACAGGGTCTGAGTATGCTGTTAGTAATATATCAAGGGATATGTCAGAGGCCATCCTCCGCTCAGGAACAGATTATCACCTTAGTCTTTCTGATGGCAGCCCCTCTCTTGGGGCTGATTGGGTTAAAGTCCTACAGCATCTGATAAATAGAGACATGATGTCCTGGTCCTAATCCCTGGAAGTGCCATGGGGTAACAGGCTGCCTGCTAATAATCCTTGCATCTGCCTAGTTGGTCCGTAAGGCCCCATGTAGCCTTGTGTTTTGCAGAACTTTCTTTAGTTGCTTGAAAAAAAGACTGATTTTGGCATCTTGTTTTTAACAGCCCAACATTTTATCCGGATTGGGCAGAGAAAAGAACAACAATTCTAAGTGTGCTCCAAAGAAAACCTTCCAGTCCCCCTCCCCCAGCCCCAGAAAAGACGAGCAGTGAGGTGAAAGCACACATTTTATTTGAAGAACTTAGTGAATAGCTTCCTGATTATTCAGTCATCTCTGCAGGTTGTGAAATTCAAGCAGTACAGAGCAAGGGTAAGAACTTGGGAATACAATCCTAGTGCTTGCAAGACATTTTTGGTTTTTTTTTTGGCCATGGGCTTCATTGCTCCATCTTCTTTCCTTGAGTTTCTCATTGCTTCTGGTCTTTGGAAGGATATTGTAAGGATAAATACTCTGCAATATTTTGACTGCCTAAACTGGAAAGGAAAATTTGGACCATAAGTATTAATGCCTGAAGGATACCGTTATTTAATTCTGATTATTTGTTTTTTTGATAATCATCATATCAATGTGAATGATGCTGAGATTTCTAAGAGGATGGAAGAGGATGCCATAGGAATTCAACAGTAATTTACCAGTCATTGGGTCTGCTTTTAAAATGTTACAGTTTAGGTGTTTGGCTAGGGATTTTTCTCGTTCAATTGCAGTGGAAACCACCCTTTCAAGACCCAACTGAAAAGTTTGTTAATTCAATAGGACTAATTCTGTTGTTTTCAGTGGGCATTGAAACAGGCCCTTTGGAAGAGATGTCAAGTATTAACAAGTCTCAGTACAGGACGCTTTTCTTTACCAGACTGAACTTTAAGAACAGTTAATGGGAATAAGTAACATCCATACAGACAGCTGGAGGTCCCAGTCTGTATTAACCAGCCTTGGTGGCCAAAATGCTGCCTCTGACCTCTCCTGCTAACCTCAGGTGGGCTCAGAGGAAGGTACAGCATGGGTAACAAATACCTGCTGGCATTGTCCTGGCTTCTGCACCTGCAGCAGCAGCTGCTGAGCCACTGTGAGAACACGATAAATGAAAAAAAAAAACCCCAAAAACTTGGCTGGAATCAGCTGCTAAGAGCTACTGCCTTTGGCTCTTCTTTTTCTCTTGAAAATTCAGTGTTTTTTCATCCTGTGGCCCATAGATCCCATCAGAGGAAGCATGCCTGGAGCAGTGCTAATGAGTCAGGGAAAAGCAATTAAGGAAAGAGTCTATTGGCATTGCCTGTGTGAGGTCCTGGAACTTGCGAAATGGTGGCTTCCAGCTGATGGGAAAACTTAAGGTGTCCACATATCAATAGATGTTGGAAGTGTTTTGTAAATCACTGACAAAGGTTTTTCAGGTCAGTGTGCTGTGTCACGTTCTCTTTCTGGTGAACCAGAGCGTTATTTTTTTGTATTATATGAAATTGTTTCAACCATAAGAGGAAGCCACTGACAATGCTTGGAGTCACGAGGAGGAGCTGGCTATCATCTTGCTGTGCATTTGAAGAGTGTTCCCAAAGGTGGAATCGTTTATTTGCCTTTGATTCTCCTCCATCTGTACTTGTCTTTTTGGTTAAGATGACATAAAAAAAACCTGTGCAGTAGTGGCTGAAGCCCATTTAATTCAGTGTGGCCAGGACCTGGTCTTTATTCCACTTTATGCTGTAACAGCAGGGAACACAAAACTACTCTGGTGGTGCATGTATTTTATAAATATTTAATATTGAAAACATTTCCCTTCTCATTAGCAAGAATAAGGGAAATAGTGTGTGGATACATCAAATATGGTATTCTTTTTGAGAAGTGTCTTTTGAGTGCCAATTTAAATTTTATCTGCTTTGTAACGTATTGCTGAAAGACAGCAGGTTTTACAGTTTAACAATATGCATATAATGAGGTGGAGAGTCTCTTCATGTTGGTTTGGGATAGTGATCTGTCCAATAACTTTGAAAAATCACTCTTCAATTGACTACAGACTTGATCAGAAGTAATTAAGGCCAGACAGATATTTTGTTTGGGTCATGAGAGTGTGTATTTGTTTCAGAAGCTTTATGTTCAAAACATGTAGAAGTAATTCCTGGCAATTCCCATCAGTATCAGGTTTGAGGTTGCCTCTGTAATAAAATTCTGCTGTCCAAAGCTTTGTGCTGGACCTTCTTTCCTGAGCGATGAGCTATGGAATTTCCTCTGAAACATATACCTTGTTTCTGCAAACACATATGTCCAGAAAAGAAATAGCCAGGCTTTTGTATTTCAGCATCAGAAAAAATATTGCTCCGCCTCTGAAATTCCTACTTGGTTAAGTCTTAGTCGGTATAATGTTGTGAGGGCCGTAATTTCAGCAGAAACTGACTAGATCAGGGCCTATGAGACAGCAGTGTAGCTGAACTGGGGCAAAGAAAAATGTTAAAGACTGTTTGCAGTTCTTAAACCTTCTTAAAGATATATAACAATGTGAAAAGGCTGGCATTTTTGTCTCATAGAATTTTTTTTACGCTCAAAGGACAGCACAGACACTTGCAGATGAAACAGCCGGTCTCCTCTTGAACAATTTCTCATGTCCTCATTCAGGAGGAAAAAAATACCTTATTTTATGTATTTACAGTGGTGAAGATAGGGAAAGATTCACATCTTCTGGTTGAAGCATATTCTTCATCAGTGCGTATATGATAAACTGGTATCTTTTATACATTTCTATTAATGATACTATGTAGCTAGTGATGAACATTTGATTTTATTGTAAAAAGTTTTTTTTGTTCTAATACACAAACATTTTCCAGATACTCCATGTGCTACTACGAGTCTGATTTATTACGCTTGACCTTTTAATGAATTCTGTTCAGATTAATGGGATATTGCAAGTATCTTGCTCATAAGTAGTCTATGAATCTAAGAACGGGTAAATGTCCATATTATATTAACTGGAGTACTTTTATCTCTGCAAATAGACCTCTTCAGTCCTTGTTAAGAATAATCCAATGAAATAATGTGCTTAGGTATACATTTCCTCACGAAAAAAGTTTGTTTCTTTCTAATCTTTTCATATTTTATTCTTTATTATAAGAAATCTGAGCCTGATCAGAGCAAAAAGAGTCTGACAACCAGGAAGAAATAAATATTTCTAGAGGCTTCACAAACTTGGTGAGATATCAAACTTCAGGATTTTTGAGTTCTGTGACTTTGTGCTTTTAAATTTTAATATTGGGTCCAGGGCATCACATAAAGGACAGGGCAAATTTTTTTTCTTCTATGTAGTGAAATATTTTTCTATTTAATTGTAACCTAGACTTTAACTGAAGTACTACCTGTACTTATGCAAAGTTTGCTAAGATTATTGTACTGACCATATAGCAGGCAGAGAACACTTTTTTCTTATACTAATGTTCACATGCACAAAAGATTCCTTTTTTCTCTCAGGTTAGCCTCAGCAAAATTAATTTTTTATTGGAGCACTCTCCAAAGTTTTTGCTTAATAAAACACCTGTTGGGAAAAACAAAATTAGTTCCAGGGAGTAAAGAAAGATTAGATTTTAAATGGCAGAAATTTTAGGCATTATGTAAGAATTTCAGATTAATATATACAAGAAAGTTAAAACTGTTACAGATTTTTGTCAGGTGTGATCACACAGCCAGTGGCTTATTGAGCCACATTTTCTTCAGAGTAACTGTGAGATCAGGAATTTGTGGGGGGCTTTTTAAACTCTGTCCTGAATTGAACCTGCAAAGCAGTGTGTGGGATTTTCTTTCTGCCACTGCACATTTTGAAAAGAGGTGATGATGACGAGACCTGGTGTGTCAATCCATGAATTAATAGGAAAAATTGAATAGTGAAAAAAAGAAACCCTTACCACCAGCTACATATCTCAGCTTTATCTTGAGTATCCTGTGTCTCTTCAAATAGGACCTCACTTGTACGTAGACACTTACAAAACTGTGTCTTAATATACATGATATACTTCTGGAGTGGGCTGCAGCTAATTCCTGGATGGATTTAGAGCTTAGCTGAAATGGGTCTCAAACCGAAGGGTCTGGATGCATTTGAGGAGCCAAAACTGCTCTGGATGGCTGGATTTGGACACTGATGTGCTCTGTACAGCTTTTGTAACAGCAGCTCCAGCATCTGTGCCACATTTGGAAACAGAAGGGCAGCAGTGGGTCTTAAAGCATCTGCCAATCTTTGCTTTTCTCAGATATCCTGCCTCCAGTCCCTTGGGGTAGGGTGTGTGTGTGTGTGTGTGTGTTGGAGAAGTGGTGCAGGAAGAAAGCATTACTTCTCTGAAATATGTTCCAGCAGATGTACTGGGGAATAATGTTAGTCATACAGCAGGCATTTTGGAACTACAGGCACAGAGAACATATAAGCCCTCTTTGCCTTCTAATCCCCTCTCTAAAAGTACTTTTACTGGATTTTTTTTTTACTCTGGACTTACTGTGTGCCTTACGCAGACCTTAGCCTGCATTTGATGTGTTCTCACAGAATGCCAAAAATAAACAACGCCAGTTTCTTCTGCAGAGTTGACTCACGTTTCTTTTCTGTGAGCCCAGCCCTTTTGAATGCAAATGCTGCCTTTTTTTACTTGTGGTTTATGTGCATGCACACACACCCACACCCACCCACACCCACACCCACAGAAAGGTTTTGGAATAACCTGCAAATACTAGCAACCACATTGCATACTAGCGCCCTTGGAGCAGGAGGCAGAAGTGGCTGATGTGCTGAGCCAAAGAAAGTGCTGTGAACTAGGACAGGCATTTCAGGCAAGTTGGAAAGGGAATGATGTTGTTCGTGCTCCTCCTTAGCCCAGTGTGAGATGTTCCTCCAAAATGTTCCCCTCACACTGGTTTGTGTGCTGTTGGGCAGAGGAGGGTGTTGACTGACTCAGCAGTGAGTGTGTTGCCCGTCTCCCCTAGGTGACATCTGGGGATCTTTTCTTGCACTTCAGGAGAGTGAAAGGCAAGGGAAAAAGGGAGAAGCGGCAGCAGCACTGAGGTAAAGTGAGGCCATTGCTAAAATGCTGGCAGCTTTGACCCAGTAGTGCCACGTAGGAAGACATCCCCAGTGAAGAGGGTCTTGCAGAGGAGAAGCAGAAAAAAGAATTTGGGTGTGCTGATGTGGAAGGAAGAAAAAAAGAGGGGACTAGAGGATGGAGAGAGCATGAGCAGCAGGATTCACATCTTATGGGAAAACTAGTGAAGAAGAAGGGGAAGGGCAGGCAGGAGTTTGAGTGTGTCAGCAGGAGAGAAAGGTGGACCCATCCCACCTTAGATTGTTCCTGTTCTTCTTAAATTTCAATCACTGATGATTTTCTGCACCTAGGTGCCAAAAGATGACTATTTAATCACATTTTTGGTATGATTACCTCTCTTATCTTTTTCACGTTTGGAGTGATTAGTTCATATTTACTGTAAAATTTGCTGTAGCCTCTAATCTAGGATGTTCATACACAGACAGGCTTTAAATAATAACTCTAAGTCCTTAGTGAAATGACAGTACAATGCTCTAAGAAGAACTTCATAGTCACAGATGGTGCTGAGGAAATATTTCACAATGAATAATTTATCCAGCAGACAAGTGTTCCCAGCTAGTTCATGAACAGATCATGAAATTATTTGTTATTCAAAATTATTCTTTTTTTTTTTTCCGCGGTAAGTGGTCTTCTGCCTTTGGTACATTACCAATTTTTTCCATTAATTGTGAAATGCATTTTTTCCCCCATTGGGAGTTTTATAAAATGTTAACTGCTCTTTCTGTTCTCAGTCAGTTGGGTGGTGTATTTACTGCCTGAAATATACTGTATTGAGAACCTGTCTACATAATACGGCCAGTTGAGAGGAGAATTAGATGTGTATGAGTAAAATGAGGAAATGAAAAAAAACAAACCCACAATACAAATGATGAGACTACTTCTTAAAATATTAGGTAAGCATGATTTTTAAAACAGATTTTGTTTTCATAATGCACTATGTAAGAGAAATCAGTAGCCCCCAGTCTTTTCAAAATGAGGAGCATTGTTGAAGCAGATCATTATTCATTTAGACAGATTATGTCAGTTTCCAGAAAATGACTTGATAGGCTCAAAGTAATGCTATGCAAGTCTGGCTTCATAAGGGAAATCTATTCAGAGTAAAAGACTTATTTCAAAGTGAGGCTCCCAGGAGGATGGTATATATTCTAAGAGTAATATTCTATTTCACTGACTACAATAGTAGTAATCTGTTAACCTCTGAAGCGGCACAGCAGCAGGGCCTCATAAATAAAACTGCAAACATTCATGAAAACATATAAAAATAATAAAAGCCTCACAGCCACTGCTGAAAAACTTGTTCAGGAAATGGAAAGCTCTTTTCAAGATATGTGAAGAGGCAGATAATGAAGCTTGAATTTTTATATAAATACAGAATAAAACCATGCATTGAAAAGAAATCGGTGAAAGCTATAAACTGACAAATGGTATCTGAGAATATGTTTGAGGAACCCACAGCAGCTTCAGTCTTAGTCACAAAATCTGTCAGATTCCCCAGTAAGAACAAAATATACACTTTCGCAGTGTTTTCTTGTCATTTTAAGGGTCTCTCTTATTTGGATTTTGTCTCTAATGAACCCACTGTTCCATCATGCAAATCCATGATAATGCGACGTTACTCTACACTTCGTTGAGCTGGTTTGTTTAAGATTTTAATCTTAACTACATAGCTTCAAGTGCTAACTATGCCACTTTCTTGGCTAGGAAGCCTATACATTGCCGTTCTGCCATTTTTGGAAGAACCCCCCTCCCAACTCTCATGCAAAGGGTCTGCTCTACCTGCTTCTTTGTACTTCAGAACATGAGTTTGTGGGCTAGATTTATCAAAAACAATTCCAGGGCAAGCATGACTCCAGTAAATGTGAAGAAATAAGACATAGTCGATTTGGACAGTAGATAATAGTTCAAATAATCCAAATCTGAAACCATGTCTTATTTTGACCTGAGGGCGATGGAGGGGACATCCTCAGGAAAAAACAAAACAAAACAAAACAAAACAAAACAAAACAACCAAAAAAAATGCAAAGCAATTCCCAGGTCATTTGGAACTGATTTGAAGGTAGAAAACATCAGTGCTGAGTGCAAAATGGTCATAAACAAGGTAGAACTGAAATGATAGAGGACAACAAAAGAAAATGGCAGTTCTAATTTGGGGTCATGAACACTTGTGTTTTCCATTAGGGTGCTCATTTATGATTTCTTACAAAACTGTTGATCTCTAGTTTGATTGGAAGCCCAGCTTGGAACAACAAAAACCAGGCTATCACTTGTATCACACAGGACGTAACTGCACAGAAAAGGTAATAACTCTGAAGACGTTAGCAATTTAAGCTGATTCCACTGTCTCTGGCTCAGGAACCTTATGTGTGTACGCATCTGGAAGTACACCTGCACACTAGGGTTGCATGTAAACTAGTTGTAGCCTTATAGACTGGTAAACACGTTATTGCTATCACCAGTAATGAGGCAGCAGGCTTCAAGCTAATCCTGCAAGGTCGCAAAACTTGTTGAACCTGGGCTGCCTGGAGCTTTGTTTGTTTAGCTGTAACTGCAATTTTGTTTTTTAATGGTCAAGTGGTTGTTGCCTTACTTTTAACTTTTGCTTATAGTCATGTGGTATGACCATAATTTTTATGTAGCTAGTAACAAGTAGTATTCTGTGTCAAATGAAATATTTATGTCTGTAGCATGATGACAGTATATAGAAGAGTACAGGTAGGGAGTGATAGCAAATGCCTTGCACGTGGGGACACTGAAAACAGCCTGTGTGTGGGGTGAAGTGATGCGATGGTAACCAAAGAAGCACAGCAGGGGAGTAGCAAGTCCAGGCTTCTTTATTCTTTTTCTGTAATAATTAGATCTAGGCTAATAATTCTTTGCATCAGTTATTCAGCGGGTAAGATTTAAATTACATGAACAATAATTTTTTGGTGTGGTGTTTCCTTTTTACTCAGGACAATAATTTGAGTGTAGCAAAGTAGCTGTGTCTCAACCTGAGCAGAGCTTAGCTGTGACACTGAATTTAAGCCGTTTTTAATTGAGCTCTCCACTTACAGCTGACTTTAATTACAACCCCACTACTTTCTCAGCAGGGCTGAGTCCAGGCTCGTTAGCTGTGCAGCACCATCGTGCTCTTTCCCTGTCAGGATTTCCAGGCTGATGTGACTTGGGCACATTGCAGGGTGTAGGGTAGGAAGCGGGAGACAGGAAGGTGCTGGGCTGTTGTGGTGAGTTGGTGATAAGCCATGGGCCCACCTCAGATGGTTGTAGACGTGGAGGTTGAAGTTTTAACCTTTCCCACACCAAGAGTGCAGACCTGCCTTTTTGGCAAGTGCGTGGCTCACTCCAGATTTGAGTTTGAATGTCTGTCATGGTATTAGCATGATACTGAAGATGTAATATGCAGGGCCATTCTGCCAGGACTACTGTTAGGTCCCGAGCCAATTTTCGGTCTGGGAGTGGGTTTGAAATGATTCTGGGGGTGCAATTAAGATGAAAACGAGGTCAAATGCCATTTACTATAGTTTTACTTTTGTAACCTGAAAATGACGCTAAATGGTGACAGAGAAAAGGGAGAGGTATAGGAAAGGAGGAAAGGAGAAGCAGAGTTGTGGAGAGCTGCAAGAAATAGTATATCACTACCACGGTCAGTCCACATTATGGCTTGATGTTCCTCTGGAGACAATGGCGTCCCATTGATCCATGATTCTCAGACCTTCGTAATGGTGAGGGTCGATGGTGGTGAGGGGTGCCAATTGCAGTGGGGTATAACAGTAATTTATTGCTCCTGTTGACTCGTGGTTTGACCAACCAATGTGACAGTTGCTTCTGCTCATGCAGTCATTGCCCGACACGGCTGCTGCATGAGCCCCCTTGCCTCTGATGCACAAGCAGTGCTGGGTCTCGCAAGGCAGGCAAGTTTTCGGGGCAGAGGGTACAGTTGTTCTGAGAACCAAGAAGATACGTTCTTTGTTATCGGTACACTGGCAACAGAAATCCCGAGGCAAGTGAGCTTTGAGGCATCTTGTCTTTCTATCGGGTTCTTACAACTACCCAGTTGATCACTGAGTTACCAGAAACAACTTTAATAGATTGTGTTCATTGGCTTTGGATTGGTGGGTAGATGTCTTTGTTTTGAGCAATGCTGGTAAGAACGCATCATTGGTCTAGTGGAAGGTGTCCCTGCCTATAGCAGAGGGTTGAAACTAAATGGTATTTAAGGTCCCTTACAATCCAAACCACTCTATAATTCTATGATTGCAACTGCAAATGTGTAAAAGAGTAACTCGTACCAAGAGGCTCCTCCCAGAAAGGCTAAGCAAAAGTTCCTCCTAACTTTTGTTGATACATGGTTAAGCTCAATTACTTAGCAGATATTGATATGCTATTAACTATTTCTAGATGCACATAGACATCCTGATTTTACTCCTAACAGGAATTCTGAAGTCTTCAGAAACTACTTTAGACATGAAAGAGGTTCACACATTTGCTGGGTGTCATGAAACAGCTCAGTGTACTTCGGCCACCTAAGCACAGTGTCATTGTGAGAAAACTAGTTCCCACTGATACTGGGCAGTCACATGTTCACCTTCCTGAAGTGAGGGTATCAACGTGCCATTTCTGAGCAGTCAAGCCCCCTCATCCCATCTTGCCTGTCAATATGCAAGAGACCTTGGCTGTTTACTTCTCCTGCAGCATGTAGGAGGAATGTGCTTCTCTTGATCTTTGCAAACAAAGCCTTTATGCCCCTGGCTGTGAGAACTGATAGTTTCTTATCACTATGCTTTCCTGTCCTCAGAGTGTTTAGGTAGATGGCAGAATTATCTATCACACATAAACCCACAAGAACCACCAACTAAGCAGGTAAGTTAATTGAACAAGACCTGAACCTCTGAAATACCTACATATCATAACTCATCCCACAGGTTAAACATTGGCTTATTGGAAAGAACGAACTTTGCCATCACCTTCAACACCCAATAACTCTCCTGTTGGGAGAATCACTGCCTTCCAGTGGCCTCCAGACAGCCGTATGTCCCATGCATATGGCAACATCCTGCTTGGCCTGATCTTCCTCTCTTCTTGGAGGACTCCCACCAAAATGGAGTCCTCGCCAGTCTCTGGCAGATTTGCCCAGATAGCACATGGACTGTGTGGGAATACTGGGTATGTGTCTAATATATATTGCTTACATGGGACAACGTATTTTTCTCTTTTGTGGGTTTTACCTATGCCAGTGAGATTAAGCTGGCATAGCAAAGTGGTACATGTTGTAGTTGCAGCTTCATTTTCCTAGGTGCACATAGCTTTGGGCATGAGGTCATCTAGTGTAGGGTTTACTGGGCTCTGTGTCCTGAGGCCTCATCCCCAGAGGCAGAAGAGCAAAGTACAAATCTTTACCAGGGCCCAATTTTCAGCAGTAAGTGCTCAGTGCTTCCTGAAATCAGGTATTTCTACCGTGCCTCAGTCTGGGCAAGGCAAAATGAAAAGAAAGACAAGCTGCTTTCATAATCTTACCCTGTCATAGTTCAGCACATCCTCTGGTCTGTCAGATCAGATGTCTAAACATCTTCAGACTGTTTCACAATCTTTGGTGTTATGTATTATGACTTAGCAGTTTCATTTCCACTTGCACTGTACAATTGCTTGTAAAGCAATGAGAGCAGTGGATTTGTTTTATGGCATCCATTTCTGCAGCTGGACTAGTGACAGACTGAGGGCACTATAAAGCCCCAGTGGCTTTACAGCATTTGCATGCGACCACCAATCCAGGGTATAGAGAGTTTGGCCCTATGGACATCTCTAGTTTCTTCAAGATCATGCACTGCTTCTCAGCTAGACCACACATTTAACATTACAGACTTTGATACGTGTCACTGGTATTTATTGTATTTTGGCAATGGCTTTGAGCGACTGTTCTGGACCAAGAACTTCTTTTGTTGTTATACAAACAAAGAAATTCTCATTCTATTGCACCCCAAAAGCTTGCAACTGAAATAGCAAACAAGGTAACAGATGGAGACCAGATAGTTGTGGGTATACAAGGAAATAATGAAATAATGTTAGCCAGTGTGATATATAGCTTAATCATTAAAGGTGGGGTTTTGTTTTTGTTTTTGTTTTTTAAATAACAGAAAAGGGGATGGTTTGTCTGTGACGAAGATTAATGAGTTAATTTTAACATCTTTTTATAGAAGCTTCTCCTATGTTCACACAGAAGTATTGAAGAAAGCACAAAGGACTCCTGCAAACACAGTGGTAAGTAGTGGTTGACATTTTTGGCCCTTGAGTAGAACCAAGGAGACAGATAACCTTGTGATATCAAAGAGGAGTTGGCTAAGGGACTGACTAACCAAAAAAAGCTTTTGAACACAAAGCAGAAACACAATTCATGTGAAAAAAAAAAAGAAGGAATAATAAAGAGATGCAAAGAGAGTCAAGGCAACTGACCATCACAATGACATTCAGAGTAGACATGAGCAAGTGAATGGTACATATGTCAAGTTCAGAGAAAACATTGATGCCATACTGGAAAGGCAATTAGTATCAGCTCTCTGTTTGCACCAGTTATATCTGTATGGGTGGAGAGAAAAGGCATGTGCAGAAATAAAATGCAAGAATTATGGATATCTGGGAAATGAGGGAGACATGGAGGGAGGTCTGAGTCAAGTAAGCCATGTCTTATGGACCTGATGGCAAGCAGGGCTGCAGCGTTGTCCTGATGCATCAGGGTGGATTTAAAAGATATTCAAGGCTGTCCCTTAGCCACATGCTGTTTGAACTGGCAGCTAGGAGTCCTTGAGAAATGACAGAGAGGCAGACCAAGATTTCAGTCTGTGCTGAAGGGAACAATGGGTGAGGAGCAGAGAGGCTTCTCCGTGACCTGCTATGCTTGAGGTGAGAGTGTTTCTGAAATAACTACAGGGGAGAGAAGGCTGACAGGGACAGAACTCCCACAGAAAGCTCCAAAGATATCAAAAGGAGCCTCTGACTAACATATCACAGGAGCCACCAGAGAAGCAGGAGGAAAACCAGGAAAAGCCAAAATATTGGGCGCTGAATTAAAATAGGAACCCAGAGGAGCTCAGTCGCTGTTGTTGCAGGCAGATGACAACTCAAGGTCAATGAAGACAGCATACTTGTGGAAAAAGAAGTAATTAGAGCTCTTCTGTTGCTAGTGGTTATACCTGAGTGGAAAAAAAATTGCCTTGTAGTAAACCTGAAGTTACTCCATTATGTGTCAAAATGGATGTGTCAAAATTAACACTGAGACGGGGTGCTTTATAGGTGTATGACAAACTTGTAAGTAATTTAAGGTCGTAACCTATTATTTTTGAAGTAAAAGGTAATTTACTGACTTCCTTACAAGTCTTAATTTCCATCTCTTCTTTTGTAGGACATTTCCCACACTCCTCAATTTTATGCAGCATTTTATGTGGGATTATAATTTTTGGTTTTGACTTTACAATGATCATATACATTAAATATTCTTCATGGAAGATTAATTGAAGTTAATAATCCCCCCTAGAAAATATTTATAACTATTTTAAATACCCAGAACTTAATTAAGAATGTTAGAGGATTAAAAGATTAAAATAAAGTTTTATGGGGCAGACAAAGGGTAAAATTATAAGAATAAAATATCTTAAGCTTTTCTAGTTTTAAGGGAAAGAGAAAAAAAGACTGCCAAAAATATCAAAAATAGAGAAGAAAGACTAACTAAAAATAAGATGTCAGGTTAACACAGAAATGACACCTGTTTGTTTAACTTCCAATTTGTCTTGTTTATTAGCAGACTGTATTTGCCTACTTAGACATGGCTTACTTGTGAGAGTATTATTATTAATGAGAATAATACCATTGTCTTCAGTTAGGGTCCATAAACAGTAAAAAATATACTTAGAAAATTGGGTAAATTGCATCACTAAAATCAAAGTTCAAACTTGCTACATTTGGTGTGACACCCAGATATGTAAGGCTGGCCTGTGCTACAGCCATGTAATTTATGCTAGAAATTAGTGAGGTAATATTGTCCGAATTGCTCTAGTGTTGAAAATGTTTATGAAAAATCTTTTGCAGTTAGAAGTTGTGGTCATAATTTAAGTAGCGATGTAAGCAATTATGCATACAGATTAAGTATGTAGGCATGGTTAAGTAGGAAAAGCACAGTGGGAAATACAGGTTTTGTTTAGTGTGTTATTGAAGATCAACCTGTGACTGTAATGCATTGGTTGCAAACTTGTCACTGATTCACCAGGGAAAAGAATTCATCCTCCAAAGATATTATTTGGAAGGCTTAACTTCATGCTTATGGTAAATGCTCATAACTGCTTAACATACAGTTTTCTCCCGCTGCTTCTAAATAATTAGTATTTAGTCAGCCCCTAAGGTTTAGTTCAGGGCTCGGCACATTGTAAAACTTTCTGAAAACTCCTAAAAATATGTATTGCAGAAATAGGTATTTCACTGAACAAGTCAGTCAAGAAAGCACATGGAACAACAGTTTTTTCTTATTTATCCCTGCTAGAATACCAGAAAGTTTGATTCAAGAAATAGGGCTTGTCAAGAAACTAACTATTGCTATCAATAGAGAGCTCCATTACTGCTCACTTGAGTTGA
The DNA here is from genome assembly GCA_025769975.1 of Gallinago jamesoni. Classification (NCBI taxonomy): domain Eukaryota; kingdom Metazoa; phylum Chordata; class Aves; order Charadriiformes; family Scolopacidae; genus Gallinago; species Gallinago jamesoni. Next base: position 22,270,821 of record JAOQGH010000019.1, on the reverse strand, counting down.
CGTGCCCAACTCTAGAAAGGCAAAACTTTGGTCACCTCAGTCTTTCACCTTGAAAACAGACGTCCTTCAGTCCCTGAAGAGAGCACCACGTTATGTTTTACAATCTAACGAGCCAGCGGCTGGTTAACATCTCTTTCATTTTGTTTGTAGCTTTAATAAAAATGAGACTTCTAAGCCTCACTTCCTTGCACTCAAGAAATCTGATATGCTGTATTTTTGCACATATAAGTTTGCTTCAATCCACTGAAATCACTACCAAGGCTTTTAAGGAAACTAATGCAATGGTTTTGAAGCCCTAATGCATGATTTTATGTAATATTCTCCTTTACATCAATTACATCTCCTTCTTTGCCTGAGCTGCCCCTTACCCCAGTAAAAATCCTACACCTCAGGATTTAACTGATATGTTTCAAATTACTCATACCATTAAATGACAGTGAAGTTTACAGATAAGCACTGTACAACTGACAGCAGAATCTGGCCTTTGGTTTGCAACACAGCTCTATCTGAGTCAAAAAGGCAATTTTTAGAACTTAAAGCCATGTTATTAGATAATGGCCAAGCAGTTTTCGTGTATTCACACCAGTGGTCCCAGAAGGGTTTTGAGATGGGGAACTCATTGTAAGCTGCTTTATTGAAAGGCTGTGGAAAAATAACAGCAAACAAAACAACTTCAGGTCTATCTGAGAAAGTCACGTCACACAATCCCCTCAGCTGTATGAACACGGCTGCCTGCTCCTGTTGCAGCTGAATCTGAGAAAAGATCACTAAATTACTGAGCAGTAATGCTAATGCAGCTCTGAATATACAGCGTTCTACTTTGGAGGAATTTCTGTGAATTCTCTGACATAACAGATGGTCCTTGTGGTAAGTAAATAGTTTTATCTAATGAAACTTTTTTTTTCTGAGCTCCTATTGGGAATATTGGGAATTCATGCCTGTGGTATTCTTCTAGTTAAAAAGACTTCAGGGTTTTAAAAGTTAGATGAATTTTATTGGAATTACAAATAATTCCAATTATATATATATAAATATATAATATATAATATATAATATATAATATATAATATATAATATATAATATATAATATATAATATATAATATATTATATATATATATAATATAACTAAATATATATAGTTCTTCAAAGTCTAGTGCTTCCTTTAGACTTAGAAGGAATAAGGACACATTTCAATCATGGCATATGGTACTTGCAAAAGGGGCTCTACTTATTCCATCATAATTGCAGGCATATAAGTTTCAATAAGACTGATGTGTTTCCATCAAAGAAATAATTCCTTTTATAGTGTTGCCTTAAATAACTTGGAAACTAATATTAGAAGAGATATTTGATGCCTCCTGTCCTCAGAAATCGAAGTCAAGACTCATTAAATGTCTAAGAAAGCTTACTATGCATAATACAGAACACATCCTGGCTCTGTGATGTCTGGGAGAAGCACTGTGACTCTGGAAAGGGACTAATTTTCCAAGTGGATTGTTCATGTGTGTTGCTGGTTCCTTGAGTCCTTAACCAAATTCTTTTGTGACACAGATTATATGATATCCAGGATCAAAACTGTTTTTCCTTCTTTGCACAACTGATGTAATCTATCTTTGTGTGAAGTAAAACAAACAAATTTCAAGCTGCATGGGAAAATTTGAGTTAGCTGCTGTGACCATCCCCCTACCCAGTCCAAATAACCAATGAGATAAATTAATGATTCATTTCTGTTTCCATTGTCTTCAGTTATTGGATTGAATTAAGGCAACCATGATGCTGTGCTTATGAATCTGAGAAGTGCATTGATATATTTGGCCCCTTATCCTCTCTCAAGATGAGATTGGAAGGATTTTTGCAGAACACATGAAAGCAGAATCCAAACTATAATGGATCCTTGATCAGGCACTCTCAGCCTAGTGAAAACTGTTGGAGTCCTAAGAATTTCTGGGCCAGAATTTGCAGTCCTCAGTCAAGAAAACTACACTTGTCTTCCTAAAAAATTGTCTCCAAGAAGACTCAGTTGAAGCTGAAGTCACAGGCTTTGGTTGTGAATCTGATTTCAGTGCTGGGTTGCTAAATTCATCATTCTGTAGAAGAAAATAATGTTTTTATACTCTGTATGATGCACATTTAGAGACTGGTCCTCTGCTACTTTGGTTGTGGTCATTTCTATGAGTTCAGTCGTACCTTAGAGGACTTTGCATCATGGAAAAATGTATTCAGATGATAACACACTGCAGAGGGCAAAAGAAGCCAGAATCTGAGTGTTTCATAGAACCAATGTGTTGTACATAGAATAAATAATGTTGTGTCAGGGCTGTGATTACTTATGAACCCTGCTCCTGATTTGACCCGGAAACAGCATTCTGGGTGAATTTATGCTCATGATGCTATTTTTTAAAATCACAGATCAGTTCCGACCTACCATTTTTTTTCTCATGGTAAATTAATATTACAGGCTAAAGACTTAAGGGCCTGGCTTCAGATCAGGATTAGTTCAATGGAATTAATTGTGGGGAAAGCTGACACAAAAGAGAAGAGATTTGTTACTAAATCACAACAGAAAATACATTTTTAGTAACTCTGGTCTGCTTTTGCAACTCAGAAAAGTGTGGATAATTTTGGTTAGTACTTCAGTATTCCTAGTTTGATGTAGTGCAAGCTGCCTTGACATTCTGGAAAGCATTTAGGATTTTCTTGTAGAACAATTTTCGTATTAATCAAAGCATACTCACCAGAATAACTTTGAGCCCATTAATACAGAAGATATGAAAGAGAAAGCAGAGCAGCTTCAAAGCCTTGAACCTTGGTGAGGTTGTGATTTTTCATTAGAGCAACCCTGGCCAGACCACCTCTTCTGATTTACATGTATGTAATTAGATCACCAGTATCTGTCGGAACGTGTTATAGCCCCAGATTTTGAAGGTCTTCTGCAGTGGTCACCAAACACACAGTCTGATCTATGGCTTTATATCCGTATGTTTCAGTCAAATCAATGGAGCCAGCCACTCTGTTGGAGAGGCTCACAGGGTTTCCCTAGCTCCAGCCACCACTTCTTATGAAAAGCCTTATTTTTAAGCTAAATCAAGACACAGCATGATTAGCTTTTTCTTTTTGCCCCCCTTAAAACATTTTCTCTTCACAAGTTCTCTTGTTTGTGCAGAAATGCTGTTTAATTCTGCTTTGCTGAAGTTATGGAAAGTCTTAAATGGAAGGCTAGAGAACAAAAACCCTGAGCTTCTGTGGGTCTCACTGGGGTTACATCATGGCATAATAGTCTGAAACCATAGCAAATACCAAACATTTTTCCTAGCTCAAAGCAAAACTACTCCTGATTGCCATCTAGTGAACCAGACTAGTACACTCCTTACTACATTATTACCACTGGTTATTTCCTGTCTATAAAAACCTAAAGGGATTAAATGCATCTCTCCCTCTCTACTCAGCCAACAATATCCAGGCTGAGAAGAACCTCAGCCTCACCATCAGGGAATGAGGAAAAAAGGGGAAGAGAAGTACGGCCTGTACTAGTCATGAAGAAAACCACAGAGAAGGACAAATATAAGCAAGTACCTCATTCTGTAGATATAAGTTGTGTGGAGCATATTCCCCTTTGTGCCAGCACTATCTTTAAATAAATTTGGCTGAAACATTTTCACTGTATGTGGACACTATTGACTTTTAATGGATGACTATGTTTTTATAGTCAAAAACTCTATGACCCCTAACAAGTCCTTTTGAAGAAAAATTCTTTTTCTTTTGCAATATGTGCTTAAAAGAAAGCGACTTTTTTTTCATAGACATTTTCAGATCAGTCTTACGCCTTCACAACTCCTTTGTTGATCTTGCCCACAGTCAATCATTTCCTTTCACTGCTAGTTTAAGACACTGCACAGTCTAGGAAAGATTATTCCCTCTTATGCATCTGTCTCCAGGGTTCCTAATTCATTCATTGAATCATACTGTGAGCTCAGAATAATGAGGATTTAAATGTGTTTTAAAATCTCGTTTCTGTGTGATGCAGAGAACAACCCATCATTATCGGATAGATTGGGTCACATTAGTCACAAACGAGGAGCACAATTGGCTTCTTCAAAGTCATGATTCTCAGTTTCTAAACCAGCTCAAGACAACACACATGCTGCGACTTGTACACTCAGCTAGCAGAGTATTCTGAGGCACTGCACCCCAAGGTAACTCACCAGAAATGACAGATAATGTTTTATATTCTGGGTAGTTTTTTAAGGATCTTTTCGTCGTTTAGTGGTTGTTTTTTTGGGGGGGGTTAGGTGTTTGGGTTTTTTTACTCTCCAAAGAGATTAAACAATATATTACACAAAACTTTATTATAGCTTTAGGCAAAGTAACTTCTGTTTCTTAGAATCTGGGCTGATTTTTGAGGCTATTTTCCAGCTATCATTTGACATTCCACAAGTCTTTTATTACTCAAAATACCCTCTCTTATGCTTGCAGTGGTGTCTCTGCCCACATTTGTTGTTGTCTTGAGACAAAATAGTCATGGGGCTACTCAGTTTAAATAAAAGGTGTAAGAGTGGGAAGCTGTGATTCAGCTTATAGAGTGATGATAGTTTTTAAGATAATAGGATTGATTTAGATAAGTTAACTTTATTAATCTATTAATTTGAATCATAAATGATGGAGCGGCATTTAATATTTAAAGAGGCAGAATGCTGGGATCTTTGGAGAAGGAGTACTAGATTCTGGTTTTGTACAAATCCATGGTAACACTGTTGGTATGGTAAAGTTACCCTGACTCATAAAAGGTAAAGACCTGCTTGCAGTACTACAGAACTGTTGTCTCAAGTACGAGGAATGGAGCCAAAATCTGCTTGATACTAAAGCTAAGCCACCTCGATGTCTTGAACAGAGTGTGAAGGGTGTAAGGAGGCAGAAACTGAGCCACAGAGTGGCTCATATAGAAGATGCCAGACTTGAAAATATTTGGGTATGGCCGCGTGCAAGCACTGATGTTGAACTGTCAGGTGATAATAACATGGTCTGGGTCCTTGCCAGAGTCCCATATGGATGCTTGCTGCGGATCCTCCTCCAAAGGGAGAGGAAAGAAAGAGAAATTCACTGTGTATGTGTGTATTTGAGAAAAACAATGTTGGCAATACCTCTGAGGAGCTGCAGGGTGGTTAGATGTTTCTTGAAGGCAGCTGGATCCTCTGTAGAGCAGGGGCTTCATTTGAATGGGCATGATCCGTCCTGCTCCTGGATGAGCCCGAAACCCTTGTGTAGAATTGAGGAAAGAAATAGGAATAAGCAAGCATTTGTTGAATCCCTAAAAGTAAATTAAAAAATACCTTCGGTTCTGGTTAGAGTTCAGGGTAGAGAGATGAAGGGGATTACTTTTAACAGTTAGCTTGTGCTGGAGGCCAACAAAAGTACATAAAACTAGCAAATGCCTTTGGGAGGAGGTTGTCACTGAAATTACTCATGAGCACTCACAGAGACTGATTTAGATTAACTTCTGGCCAAAGAGTTCAGACCTGCCAGTGTTAGTCAGACTTGTTCAGTGCCTCAGCATCACGTATATAGCTCTGGGCACACAATAAGTGATTTCTGCTCTGCGCTTTGGTCAGAGGAAGGGATGACTTGGAAAAAGGCATCCTGAGAAGAGAGCAGAGCTTGTGTGCCCTAAATAGGCACAGCTGGTTTAAATCTCTTTATGGAGAAGGTGAGGATTAGATGGGCAAGATAAAGCCCATCTTAGCCACTTGCAGAGCCCCAAACGTAGTGGCTGTTGCTTGCATCACTTGGATTTTTGACTATTAGCAGCCACTCTATAACAGAAACTTCCCGTTCAGGGAAAAAGTTGGTTAGTCAGCTTTGGAGTGCTACTTCACAGCCTAAGGACAAGAAAAAAACTGACTGTGCCTTCCAGGAAAACAAACATACAAGTCATCAGGGAGCTAAGTGTGCCCAAGAGAGTGCATGGAAAGGACTGCAGCCATGAGGAGAAGGACTTGGGAGTGCTTGTGGATAAGCTCAACATGAGCCGACAGTGTGTGCTGGCAGCCTAGAGAGCCAACCATGTCCTGGGCTGCATCAAGAGAAGTGTGGCCAGCAGGTCTCGGGAGGTCATTCTACCCCTCTGCTCTGCACTCGTGAGACCCCACCTGGAGTACTGCGTCCAGTTTTGGAGTCCTCAACACAGGAAGGACATGGACCTGTTGGAGCGGGTCCAGTGGAGGGCCACGAAGATGATCAGAGGGATGGAGCACCTCTCCTATGAGGACAGGCTGAGAGAACTGGGGTTGTTCAGACTGGAGAAGAGAAGGGTCCAGGGAGACCTCATAGCAGTCTATCAATATCTGGAGGGAGCCTACAGAAGAGACAGAGAGGGACTGTTTATGAGGAAGTGTAGCGACAGGACAAGGGGCAATGGGTTTAAATTGGAAGAGGGGAGATTTAGATTAGATATTAGGAAGAAATTCTTTACAGTGAGGGTGGTGAGGCACTGGAACAGGTTGCCCAGGGAGGTTGTGGATGCCCCATCCCTGGAGGTGTTTAAGGTCAGGCTGGCTGGGGCTTTGAGCAACCTGGTGTAGTGGGAAATGTCCCTGCCCATGGCAGGGGGTTGGAACCCGATGATCTTTAAGTTCCCTTTCCAACCCAAATGATTCTTGACTGGCGTTCAGCTTCTCCTTCTGCCTGAAGCCTGGCGATAGAGGCAGAGTTGCTCAGCAGGTGTAAGCAGCGTTATCCTGTTCCCTTCAGGGCAGGTAGAGCCATTTTTCATGAGCTCAAAGTGAAAATATGTTTGTGCTTTTTCTCCCTGACTGGTGTTTTAATTGCAGGTATGCTAACTTTGATGTAGTTAGCACTTGCTTTCCCCTCATGGTATCAGGAAAATGCCTGCTGTGGCCTTAATGACTCATTTATACCCACTGCCGAGAAGAGTCCTGGTTTCTGTTGTAAATTTGTAATGTGTATGCGTGCATGTGTCAGATTCCACCGGGGTATAAGATGATACAATTTTACTTGTTCAAATAAGCACAATTTGAAAAGGCTGGGAGTTGATTCATGTCAGAGTGGTTTGGGTAATGATCCCGCTTCTCTGCATTATAGTAAGTGCCTTTGGTTTATAATATAAATAGAAGAACAACTTTATGTTAAAAATTGAAGTGTTTCCTTTGCTGGAGGGAGTGCTGCAGCTTACTCAAAGTAAACCTCAAAGCTTCTGCTGTAACTGTGCTTTTGGAAGGTCTTAATGCAATTAAGGTTCTTTCATTCATAATAATGTAATGGCCTGCAGTTTAAAAACAGTTGCTTATTTTGAATGCATTAGAGAATCACAGAATTCACTCTTGCAAATAAAATAAAGCCAGATTTTGTTTTCAAGGTTTGCTCAACTAAGAGCTGAGACACTCAGGACCTTTCAGGATTAAACACTATATCAGGCTAGGTTGGATAATTTCTCTCTTCTGCCTTCATCTAATTTAAACAGCTGGAAAACTAGTCCCAGACACTCAGCTGGCATTTTGCTGGACTAAGTAACTGAAGCTCATTTCTCTCAAATCTGTTTTTTAAACAAATACTGCTGGAACTGAGAAGAAATTCAGAACCCTTGTTACTGATACAACTGGAAGAGCTATTATCATTTCCATATGTGATGCTGGAGCTTCTGAAGATGTCCAGAAAGGTAAAATCTACTCTTTTTTTTTTTGTGGCTTTTAGGTACATAACAGTTTGAGATCCCCTCAAGCTAGACATTAAGAACCTAAGTGTCGCCTTGATGTAGGTAGAGTGAGTCTGTTTTCAAAGTGAAAGCAGCTCACAAGCATCTCACTTCTCTGCTGGAGGTGCACACTGAGTTTAGGAACGATGACCTCAGGCACCCAAGTTCGAAGATGTTGGTATGGGTCTTTGGGTGACCTCATAAAATTGCTAACTGTCCCTCTTTTGTAAGGTGTAGGACTGCTTAGGGGGCGGCCTGGTTTCCTCGGTTTCACTTGCTCCCCTTCTCTGTAGGCTGTCTTCTACTGGCTCCAGCTTATGCTAAGGCTCCCACGGGTCACCCTGTCACCGACAGCAGCAGTGGATCATGTTGTGCACCAGCCTTCACCATGACCAGGACGGAAGCTGTATGTCTGGATGCATGCTCTTTCTTGCAAATAAAGATGAGAACAAAATTCAATCTTACGCCTTGCCAACATGCAGACTGATCTTTTGGTGGACTTTTTTTTTAGGCTGTATGATTAAGAGCATCAGTTTTCCTGAGCAGAGGGATTAAGCCTCAGCACACATCATTGCAAGGCAGGTTATTTGCACAGTACACTATTGTATTTACTGGCTTTTACATAGCACAGTTGCTGAAACCTGGTAAAACAGAGGAAAAAGGAAAATCACCCAGTGGCTTGTCATGTTCTTCTGCACCGCTGCATACATGAAAGTATTATGATAAACCTTTCCCAAAGGTTTCTAAACCACCCTGAGTATCCTTCACAATCTGCCTGGTTTTCTTCTCCTGAGGTGTGGTGCTGGTGCTATCCCAGGCATTTAGGTCACAAATGCACTACTGCCAGGAGGAACTACCAGGGCAAAAAGGAAATATTTCTGGGTATGTTGGTAAAGGAGCCAGGATAAGAAGAAAGAGCTACAAAGATTAGGTCAGCATAACTTTGGCTTCCATTTCTGGCCTCTATTACTACCTACCAAAAAACACAACAAACCCCCAAATAAACAAAATCCCAACAAACACCAACAAATAGAACAACCCACAAGGAGGGAGATGCACCTGAAATATTACAGTGGATTTTCCATACCTATAAATTAAGCTCTTCAGCTTTAGTTTTTCTCCTCAAATTGCTCAGAAGGTAACACTATAAATCAGAAATCAACTTTCTGTTGATACATAGGCTGAGCTGATAATACCTCTTCTCTGGACTAATTAATCAGATCATGCCACATGGCTGAGGCAGCCAGCATTGACAATACAAGAAGTCGTTGGCCTCAGCCTCCAGAAAACAAAACATCTACTCTGAGCACAGTGCTGCTTGAGCTGAAGGCTGCAGGCTTGTCCACTTGTGTGTCTGTTGTCTCCTGAGGACTCTAGGAGAGTTTGCAACACTACAGGTGAGTTTGGGTTCAATCTTCATGGAAGTTAATCTGTTCATGAAGCCTCTTGTTCCTCACAAATCTATTTACCTACAAAATTATTATTATGTAGCATGTTACAGCAGCATTCTGGCAGAAAATAATGTGAGAAGCTTTGTTTGCTGTTCAGCTTACAGCTTTTCATATTTTCTGAAAATTTTTTGGTGTGTATCATTTCCTGTGCTCTGTGGGCAGACACTGCTTCCTCCTCATGTGACCTCTTAGTACTCTGTCATTTGCTGATACATTCATGATTGCTCAGTGTTAAAGCTTCTGCACAACTATTCCTATAAATTTTATTTCTGTTACAATTCTCCCCTGAAAGCAAGGTGTAAATACTTATCTCTCAGATCTGCAACACACAACACATCCACATCAGCTTAAAGAATAATTAGCAGACCCTGAGGAAGGCTGTTTAAAGGTGACATGACCATTGCTTTTCCAGTCACTTTATGTTCAGAAAGGACTGAAACTCATGAATGTAGACCTAAGAGGTGAATAGTAGCTACCAAGTGACAGAACCAGAGTTAATATCACCACTTCTCGACTTGTGAAAAATTAATCTCTGTATTTAAATGTATCAGCTAGAACTGAATGGAAGAGAATTATTTTAAATGGTGAAACACAGGTTCCCTAGGGATGATTTAGGGACTTCTCTCATTGGTAACGTTGTGGTAATGTGTAAATGAAATTACTGGAAATCATAGAATTTATCAACAAAATGAACTGTCAGTTTTTCCACATTTTTGCCTTTTGCCCCCTGATTTTCCTTTGGCAAAAATGTCAACTCTCCCCACATGTTCTCCAACTTCTCTGTTGCAGCTCACCTTTTTTTTTCTCTGCATCCCCAACTTCACTGTTTCTTCAGTACCTCAAAGGGTCCCTTTTCTTCACTTGATTCACCAGTCTTCACAAAATTCTGGTGAATATAATGTCATGGAGACTCTACCTACCTCTGTCAAATTTGAATTAAATTGGCCAACAGATTAAAAAGCTGTTGGGGAGGACTGAAAAACAGACAGAGTGATTACATAAATCTCATTTTCTTAGGACACCAAGCTGGGAGGTAGTAATATATCAAATACAAATAGTTGGTCTAAATGTGAGGACATAAATTATTATGAACATTACAAATAAACTGGCAGAGATTTATACTTCTTAAGAGCTTGTGCCAGTAGATGGAAACAAAATTTTATACAACCAAACAAACTTGATGAGAAGGCAGGATCAGGCAGAATGCTGGTTACAGTCAGTAGGAATTTTCCATAGGAAAGACTGAAAGACTGTAGAAAATCAGTCTATCAGGGAGATAGGGATTAAAGTAGAAGAGCTCTCAAGAATCACTAGCCTCATGCAAGCAGGAAAGTAAACCTATATCATTTGACATGTAAAAGTTTGGTGTGTAACCTTTTCAGAATGAAAAGTGTACTCTGATCAATCTAATGAAGCATGAAAGTGTGACTACAATTAACAACATGATGTAAAAATGGTAATAACTTGTGATTCAGCAGTTCAGCTTCCTATGGGCCACATCCCTATCTGATGATACAGTTAGAAAATAAAGTCCTAAAATGCAAATTTTTAAAGGACTACAATCAATCTCTTCTGAATGCTTGCACAATGTAAGTCATCAAATTTACTCAGTATTTCCCGTGGAGAAGGTTATTATTTTCTGTGCTATATAATTGAGAACCATCAGCTTCAATAATTTGTGGCTGAGTTATAGCATATCTTCCAGAAGGACATCCAATTTAAAGCTGATGACTAATGAACCTCTTTCCTTGTGTTCCAATGATTCGTTACAGTCACTGCTAAGGAGTTGCCTTATATTTGCAATTTATTTTTTTTTAAACTTCATTTTTAGTCATGGGTTTAGTCATGGTTGTCTGCCATGTTAGAAAGGTCATTAAAGTTGGACACCTGTGCATTTGGAAACTGTGTTCACATTCTCTGCTAATCTTCTTTAGCCACTGATTTCAGCAAGAAGATAGTTTCATAGTCCTGGTGCTCTGAGCTGTGCTTAGCTAAAAATAGGCTTGACTGAGCTGATACAGATTCTTTACTTCTCAGAGTTTCAGAGAACCATGTTTTGTTGTTTTCCTTAGAGGTTATGTTGCATATGAAAAACAGGGTCCAGCTTAAAATTCAAATCATACTCTGAGTTTTATGGCTAGTGGTTACAGTTTTCCTATGAGGGACTACTTTAATGTAGAAATGTACAACTGTATGTTCACAGGTAATGTCTTAGAGTATAACTAACAAATGGGAAATTTTCTGGCAGTATTTCTTATAAGGAATAGAATTTTAAAGCTGAACAAACACTAGGAAGCACTTTTTATTCATATTCAAGACTGTTTTTTTTTTTCATCTAGGACTGAAAAGTCTGTGTTCTGCTTCTGAGAATACCAGCATACTCAAGCATTGCTGTACAAATACTGGGAAAATATATTTTTTAAAAGCTTCAATGTGTCAATATTTGCTGAAAGTGAATTTTAACAATGATATTGCTGTATGAAGTTCTAGAGTCATATAGCACTGTTTAGTTACAGAATTTGCTTAGGCAGAGCTCATTAAAAAGAGGAGAATATTTCTAAGGCAACAAACACACAGAGGACAGATCACCTATTATATTTTCATTTTATTTTACACTGCCGCTAGATCTCTCACCTATAATCAAATTTAAAATGAAAACTGTGAATCCAAGGGTCAGAATTACCAGGGAGCTGGGACAAAGGTTGTCTGCCTGGGTATTCTTCATGTGGAGCTAAGGATGCAAAGAAAGAAAAGATAAAACTGAAATAGAGCAAATTAAGATATTTTATCTTACTTGTTTCATGATCAAAACCCTTTTCTCATTCCAGGAGCCAGAGTTCACGTCGGAGAGGTGTGAGATGTAGTGGTTTTGTGCCAGTCAGTCTAAGGAAACTCAAGTGTTCATCTTACTTTTAAAAACCATAAACAGAAAATGTTGCAGATGTTTACACAGAATTTTATTTTTCCAACACACAAGAACAGAGTCATTAGGTCAAACAAAATACTCTTTTCTAAGTTTCATTACACCCTGACCTAGTTAGATTTTACTCAGTTAATCAAAACTCCTCTTCCATGCAGTGAAATGAGTTAAACCAAAAAGAAAAGCTATCTATCTGGGAGATTGAAGCAGCAAATCTTTACAGCATCTGTGAAGTGGAAAGTGTGATGAGGCCAGTGAGCTTCAGATCTCATCACTTACTATATGAAAGCACATCTGCAATGTGCTTGTTTTAGAGCAAATATTGTGACAAAGTTTTGTTTAAGAAACAGAGGTATAAAGTCTTTGGCAAAAAATACAGTTATACAGAAAAAAGTGTTCTTACTATGGAAATCCTACCTTCATCTGTGAATGGCATTGTGATCTAGACAAAAAAGTTAAACATGAGTCACTAGAGTAGTAGACTCCTCCTACTATTAAGATGTTCAATGCAATCCTAAACTTTTTCTCTTGCCAATTTTTTGCTATATTTTACTACTGAGGTCTAAGAGCCCAATCAAAAACAAAGGAGAACAAACCTGTGAAAAATGCTAATACCACAACAAAACAAGAAATGGGAATGTTGTGCTCTGAATGTTGTTGAGTTTTCTGCCATTTTTCCAGTACAAATATGTTGCTGGTACTACCCAGAAATGAACTGTGAATGTACTAAAACTGTTAATTACATCCAAGGCATTTGTAAAAAAAAAATTGACAACCTTGTAACTAAGCAGATGTTGACATTTCATTTGATTGTTGTTTAATGCACACTGATATAATTGATATAATTAGACCTTGAACTGTAGACACGCATAGTTAGAATACACTTTTTAAAGATCAGTACTGTTGCTTCTCTATTTATGTTATCCTAAGAACAGTAAGCGTTCATTAGCTGTTGTCTGTAGTAGAATTTGCTGTAAAAATATAAATATTTTTAAGTGAAATGTTGCTATTTTCCACAACAATTTTTTTTCTTTGATTTTCTTTTTATAAGAAAGAAAATAGCAGAGGCTAGTTTCTTAAATGTATGCCACGTTTTCCTTGTGCTTTCTTTTCCAGGGCCTGGCTCCCATCACAGCTGTGATTTCTTCCCTGGGGAAAGCCAGCACTTGCTGCAGGTAAGATAGGTGTGCTGATGAGCCAGACAATTTTTGTTAGTTGAGTGGTCATCAGCTAACTGCCAAGTGTGTGCCACTGCTTGTTTTTCTCCCTTTTCCACCTTGAAACACAGATTTGGGTTTTTCTTTTCCATCCAGGTACTGTTTTTCACAGAATTAATGTGAAGTCAATACATTTGCAAATCTCTCTCACTCTTTGAAGTTAACTTGAAAATGGTCAATTAATGCAGAAAAGAGCAAAGAGAGGGGGTCAGCTAAAGCCACGCAGGAGGTATGATTACACAAAACAAATTTATTTAGAAAACCAGATTGAAAATTACCAAACTATGTGCCATTGGTTTTGCTATTATCTTTCTAGACACTTTTTCCTTTTTTTTTTTTTTTCCCAGCTTTGGTAACATTTTATCTCAGTTGATGCACAATGAAGAATTAACTTTTAGAAAATTTTTATCAACTAACCTTTATTTTTTCTCCCGTAAACTACTAATAACTTTTTGGATCGTCAGCAATTTTTAGCCTGTAACAACGTTTTCTGTTGTTGCTCTTAATAAAAAAATCCACTTCTCTCACTCCATTCTATTTTTTGGGCTGATGTTGAGAATTTTTTGCCATGCTTCTGGTTATAAAGCAAAAATTTGACTGGGTTTTTTATTACTGTAAACAATCTACTAAATAAGAAGGTAAGTTTTGCTTCTCTGTGTTTTACTCTTTGGCTTCCTGGGACAGATGTGAGTGGAGCTGATGTGTTTGGAGAAGAGGATAGCAATTTCTGCAGTGATATGACAGCATCACCCACAGAGAAGGACATCCTTGAGGTAATCCTTCCTTAAAATTGGCAGTATATTGCTGAACACTTATTATTTTCCCTCAGGATGTGCACATTGTGGGTATAAACGTATCCATTTGTAAGTCCCTAGGAGATCTGTGCTTGACTAAACATGTTATTCTACCCTGCTTAGATGATGGGCAAATGTTACCCTAATGCTCAAGCTGAAAATACTCGTAGAGTCTCAGATGTTATTCTTGTTTCAGATATAAATGAAAGAAAGGAGAAATTAAAAAGTCTGTAGCCCTTCTTGAAGTGTCAGAGGAACAATTGTGATGTTACCAGTGAACCTTATGAGCCTTGGATCTGCCATGCACTTCCAAGAAGTGCAAATCCAGAAGAAATAATAATTTATTCCTCTCTTGCACTCCATTAACAAGCTATGTTGAGTAAAAGTTTCTATGGACTTACTGGGAGGCTTATGGCAGTAACTTGTATGTGTTAGTGGAAGCATACCTTCTATTTTTTAATGCTTGTAGTGCGAACTTCAAGATTTTTTCATTGAAACTAGCTTGCTGTCTCTTAGTTCATATAAAAGGGACTCAAACAAATAGCTTTCCAGGGCATGTCATGGCTTGTGTGCTTGACATTGCTGGAAGGCTATGTTGTTACTTCCTCTAGGAATTAACAAACAGCTATCCCAGCAAGCTATGATTGTGCTCAGTGAAATTAGCCCAAATCATCCTTTGTTGAATGATGAAGTTAGAGGCTGATGGTGTGCTGGGCACAACAGCTGTTTCTCTGTAAGACTTTGATGGCACAGGAATTCTACCTTAGTTTGTCTGAACAGAATTCAGAGCTGGATGCTAGTAGTTAAGATTAAACCACAGGTACAGACATTTTCTTTTATAATTCCAAGAAAGTAATATAATGTTTTCAAGACTCAAACTGAGTCTTTCCAGGAACTTAGTTTAAAAAGTCAATGTTGAACATATGGTATGGGAAGACCAACTGTGATTCAAACTTTTTCTTTTTGTTAAAGTAACTTTTAATTTTGGAAGCACCAATTATTCCCATGTACCTGAGAAAACATCAGCAAACCAGAACTGTAAGTACCAGTAAATTAGGTTCTATTGTAAAGCATTTTATTTGAAATGACTCATCTGACTCCTGGTGACTTCTAGCAAGTGTATTACTAATTTAGTGCAGTAAAGTAGCCTTAAGTTTTGAGACTGCCCTAATGTAGATTTAACACTGCAAATAACCACAAAATCACAGCAGAGTTAAAAGCAGAATTTAAATTGTATAAGCTGAAAATCTGTTGTTTACAGTATTTGGTAATGCAGGTCTCTTCTGTCTGTTCAACACAGGAACAGAGCTCCTGTTTCCACAATGGAAAACAAGGTGAGAGTTTCTAGGTGAAAGACAATACTTCGGAAGGACTTTCAAGTTAGTAGTGTGTATAAAAAAAGCTGTTGAGGGTAGACTTTTCTGGTTTTACTGACAGAATTTTGCAAGTTCTCTGTTATTTTGTGCTTCTTTGTAAAATAACTCACCCACTATTTTCACACAGAGAGAAACCTTTAAACTCGCTGAATCTGATGGGCTGTGTGTATCAAGACTAAGGTGGTAGAACAACTTGGGTGAAACAGTTGACCATGTGCAACTGCATTGATTTTCTGAGTTCTGCATTGATTTTCTGAGTTCTGCATTCTCCCTCACCAGTAGCACCTTGTTCCCTCCTTTGTGCTATTCTGGGAGCTATCCAATGAGGATTTGTTTTAGGAGATAAAGGCATTTTGTATGGTCAACTACATACAACTCAATTAAAAAAAAATATCAATATAAATTCAATTTCATATATTAAACTTACTTGGAATTAATATCTATAATCATGTTGGTGTGTCTACAGATGTGTAGATGTGTCTGTAGAAGAGTAGCTATTTCTAAGGCATGCAGGCACCATGTGTCATGGGACAAGGTAAGGGTTGAATTTTCTAGGTACAGAGCATGAACTGGTGGCTTTCCTTTGGAAGCATTTTTTCTGAAAAGTTTCTATGTATAGTTTGCATGCAAACAGAGCCTCGATAATGTTTATCGAGATTAATGTTTATGTATTTAGATCCCCTTAGATCCCCTTTACCCCTGGATACTTTCCAAAAGCACAGACTGTTGTGTACCTTCCCAGTCAGCCTCAGCAAGCAGTTGAACCCTGCGGGCCTAAAGGCATGGATGAGTGAAAGAGACCAGCTCTCCTAAATTAAGTTTCTTTCTGTAGGGTGAGATTATATGTGGATGTGAGGTTTTGCAGCGGAGCTGCCATTTTAAGCGAGGTTGGTTATTAATCAGCTCCCCACTGCATGCAGCTTTAAGCATTGCAGCCAAACCAGCCTCTCAGCCTGAGGGAAGAACTGAAAAGAGCAAGCCACCACTCTGCCAAGCTGCTGTGACAGATACGCTGAATATGCCCCATGCAAACACCATCTTTTCTGATTTCCGTCTCACTGAGAATAAATGGATCATACAAGGGAGTAGTCATTGCTTAAAACACACTTGCTGATGTTCTGCGTGGCTGGCTGTAATCTTTGAGGCAGGAGCCATTCACACTTGGCTGATTGCTATCTAAAACCTGCAAAATGTCAAAGCTGAAGCTGAAGAGATGCTACGTAGGGATCAGCTGCTTGCTGCAGCTTTGATCCTGCATCAACTGGTAAATGCTTGGCATGCCCACAGTAGCTAAGTACAGGGAAATGCTTCATTAAGTTAAAAGCTGTGGTACTTGGCTGCCCGTACAGATTTGGAATTAATTGAAGAATCCTTCAGCTATCACTCTAATGTCGCTACCCTTTTCTAATGGAGTGTCCTTTACTACCATGCTTTTGCTCTGAAGATCATCCACATTGAGGTACAACCTTCAGGCAGGTGTGGCTAGGGACTCAAGGGACCAAAGTCCCTGCTGCTCAGTCACCTGGCCCCGGACTCAGTGATGGACGGGAGCTGGATTCCATATCTGGAGTCAGGAATCCTCATATCAGTATCAAAGGCAGACAAACAGACAGACACTGATTTTGGACACTGGCCATTGAAGAGGATCAACCCTTTGATCTCTCTGTTTATACTGAGCATGATGCAGATGGGATAGAATAACCTGTAGGTCAGTTTTGGGTCACCTGTCCTGTCTACCTCTCCCTACAAGTGTGATCCCTCTCTGCTTTTCTCCTTCCAAGCCTCTAACAGAGATAATAATAATAATAATAATAATAATAATAATAATAATTAGCTGACCTTGGTTTTATAACAATAAGTATAAGCAGGAGTCTCTCTGCACACCATTCCTTGACATAATCAGGTTTTATCACTCTGAGAGTGAACAATTTCTGCACAATATTACTCTGTTAATTTCAGAGTTTAGTTAGTTGGAAGAAGTCCAGCTAAAAAGTAAAATTACTGAACAGAAAATTGGTTCCATTTTACCTCAAACCAGGCAATCCATGGAAGAAACTTTTAACTCACACTATGCTTGCAGAAAAAATCCAATGTCTGCATTGCTGTCACACCACAGGTCAGGCGACAAGGTGGTTGCATCACTGCTTTCCTTCTTGCCCTTTCTCTTCTCTCTTCTGGTTCCACATTTTGATTCAACTTTCTTTCCATTCAGCTTCTCTCACAAACATCCTCATTCTTTCCTCAGCTCAACAATTCTTCAGGCACCTGGAATTGCTGCTGCATCTGTGAGAGATGCCCTTCCTCTTGGGCAGAGTCACAAGTGAGCCCGAGGCATTGTGCTTGGGGGTGCATGTCCTTGAGAGTGGGAAGTATGTCACCCGGGGGTTCTTGAAGATTTTGCCTTCCAATTCCAACATGAGATGAAAAGTGGCATTGCAGCAGAAAACTTTCTGTAATGAAAAGCAACTTAATGGAACCCAGGATCCTGCGTTTTCATTACCAATAGCTGAAAAAATAAAATTCCCTATGAAGATGGCGGAGACCATAAAATGCTTGGAAGGAAAAAAATTTCAGTCCAATCCTTCTGGGATACTACAGCATACACTTACTCGAGCTTATAAACTACGTGACACCTCATTGATTATTTATTCAGTGTACCCATTAAGCTAGAGACAATTATTACTTTTTCAGTTTTCTCAAAAAAGCTGTAGCTTAATTTGTTCCTCAATTGAGTATTGATATTGGTTGAAAAAAAAGCTTTCAATTTCAATATGAAAGTTTCTGTGATGAGATCAGGTTTCTTCTTCTGCCACTCTTCCACTTCTGCACAGAGATTTGGCCTAGTCTGTGCTGCCTGTTGTCCATGCTGGTGTGAGTTACCAGTTACCACTGGTGTAGTGCATGTCTAGTTATTTTCCTGAATTCTTTGTACTCTGGGGTTAAACTATGCACAAACCAGAAACATATGAGCCTTTTATTTGAGTCATTTGAATCAAAGTAGAGACCGGCTCCAGAGCAGGTAAGACTGCGCTGGGTGAGGGCTCTGTAGCTACAAAGGCCGACGAAAAGCTCTTTT
>JAOQGH010000019.1:22201955-22248851 GCA_025769975.1 Gallinago jamesoni | reverse complement strand
GGAGACCTTATAGCAGCCTTCCAGTACCTAAAGGGGGCCTACAGGAGAGATGGGGAGGGACTCTTTATCAGGGAGTGTAGTGATAGGATAAGGGGTAACAATTTTAAACCAAAAGAGGGTAGATTTAGTTTAGATATTAGGAAGGAATTCTTTACTGTGAGAATGGTGAGGCACTTTAACAGGTTGTCCAGTGAAGTTGTGGATGTCCCATCCCTAGAAGAGTTGAAGGCAAGTTTGGATGGGGCTTTGAGTTACCTGATCTTGTGGAATGCCCCATTGCTGGGGGGCTTGAAACTAGGTTATCTTTAAATCCCTTCCAACTCAAACCATTCTATGATTTCATGTTTCTGTGATACATAAATATCTACAGTTAGCCATATAAAGTTCCTCTAAAGCCTTTGGTTTAATTTGCACCACATGTCAAAACCTGAGCTCCTGTTCAAAAGACAGAAAGAATTATTTTAATGATAATCAAGACTTTTCTAAATATTGTGCACTATTTTTCCTTGCCTTCGTGTTATGGCTTGCATTATTTTAATGGAGTCGTATTTATATTTCCAACAGCGTCTGGGAAGCCAACTGTACAATTTTATTGCAAGCTAGAAGAATTCTCAACAAGTTTTGTCAGTGGACTTGTGATGCTGAGTGGGAACACAACACAGCTAAACCATAATGCACAGCTAAGCTAATGGATTGCATATAAAACTGTTCTGAGGAAGATTAAACAGTATTTAAGTTTTGCTATATTGAATGGTCAAAAAAGAAGTAGAAAAAAAAGGACAGGAAATAGCAAGACACAAAGAAATGAATGTTGAATGCAAAGTTAAAATGCACCCATGAGGCATCAAAAGGGAAATGTGGATTTGAGTATAGTTGGGTGACATGTAGTATGTCAATATAATAGTTATGAAAAGTGATAAGTCAGCACAGCAAGCACTCCAAGAACTGTTGAGACTCGTAACTTTTTGATTTAAGACGGAAAACAGCGTATTAAAAATAAATACATAAAAATGTTGACTCAAAATACAGCATTTAAAATTCATGTCACAAAGTGTTTGAACTAGTAAGAGATTATGCTTAAGGCACTCAGTCAATTTAGCATATTGGAAAAACAAACAAAATCAACTTTAAAAAGTTCCAGATTTTTTTTGGTCTTTACTCATGTCTTTTAGAAGTCTTTGTTAAGAAGTGTCAAATGAAAGTAAAAAAATATTTGTCATGGTATTAATACATATTGAATCAAATCACTAACAGCTATGATGCACATGGGAGTAAGGGGACATCTTCTGAAGACACAGATAATATTTTGGCAAACTTCAATTCCATTGTTGAAAACTTGATTATCTTTGTTGCATGGAAGTGCTAAATCTACTGGAGGCTCCTAAATGATGACTGACCTGAGACAGACAATTTTTTCTTCATGTATTTTTTTTTTTCAGCTGAATTTAAAGTAAGTGAAAGGACCACACTTTTGGTGGTGAATCCAGAAAGGTGAAATCCTCTTTAACATACATGCTTCATGACCTAGGAAGTATATAGACTTTTTCCTGCTAAGATTTCCTAGTTTGCTTTTTAGTTCAGAAGTGGAAGTATATGTCATGGTTTATAGATACCTACTTTTTGGACTTCATATTAAGATTGTTACCAAAGGTGCCAATTAGTGTTGACAGCAGGCAGATATCTAGTAGTGAGCAGCTAGTCTGAGATTACATGCCTGAACTGGACTGAAAAAAAAATAATAAAAATAATCTAAATATAAAAGTATGTCAAGCCTGATTAACAATCCTTTGTGGGAACTTGGTTTTCTGGCTTGGAGTAGATGAAATTAATTATAAGATACATTAATTAAGTATCTGAAACCAGATGACCTGTCTATCCTAGATCTTGGTTCCTAAATTAGGACCTGAAATTTGGAAAGTCTGGGTCTCCGTTCTTTATTTTAGGGCAAATTGCTGGTGCAAATCCACAGAGCATATTATAGCCCGTAAATAACTCAACATTGCAGTTGCTAGTACAAAATGCATCTACTCTTGTCTAAACAACATCTTAAGAGATAAAAGTATTCAGCAGAATAAAAAGAAGCTGAAACCTCGATCAGCCACCACTCTGTATTTTCCTTTCTTTTTCTTTTTGACAAGCTAAATTATCAATCATACTATTTACTTTTGTTTCTTCTTGATTCTGCAAGTATCTCTTTTTCACTCTGTCCCATTTCCTTTACTTGTTGTGCAACGTTCCATGCAGACACCTCACCTCTTTTACATTTAACTGTCTTATGCAAAGAAGTTTGAACACTGACTTGACAGATTTTGAAGTTTATATTCTCTCTTTCCAGTGGCATTCAGTAGATGTCATTCTTGGAACCCCAAGGTTCAGTTGGTCTTTCAAAAAGGCATCCCATTACTGAAAGCATTCTGCTCCCTGGCTGCCTGGCAGAAAAAAGAAAAAAGCTTATTATATTATCTATTGACAGAAAAAAGTCTGACTAAATTAACAGCTGCAATAAATGTGTGGCAGTTTCCAGCCCCACACGATAATGTAGTCTGTGTAAAGTACTACGTGCCTGACTTTCTACTGTCCCTCAGAGATATTCCGGCCAGCAACAATGCTGTTGCCTTTTTTTTGTCTGGACTGTTTGTGAGCTTTGTTAAATTGGATGGTACTTCAAGGTAGCAGGTAGAGTGCTAGCTCTGTAGCATTGCAGAGGGTGGCACTGTAGAAAGAATAAACAATATGTTATATTCCACTTGGGGACAGAAAAGGACTTGCTTACTATGTTATAAAACAAGAACTATTGAGGAAAAAGGCAACAAATCTGCTAAAAATGGCTGTAAATGACATAAAGACATAGGATTTTAAAATAGTCACTTAAACTGTTTGCTGTCACCCTGAACCCTGCTATTGAAGGTTCTTGACACATGAGAGAAACATGCTTTTCCTTTCAGGTATCTGGGATATCCTGTTCCTAAGGATTAGGATATCCTCAAGAGCTGGTACTATTAGGTATGGATCGAGTATTAAAATACTGGGAGATATTCATGGAAAGAGGAAATCTCTTGGTGGATGAGTTTCCACTTGTATAATTTATTGTTTTTTCTTGAACAGAAAACTAACATTTCTGCAGCTTTTAGGAGATTTGAAGTCCTTTGGTCAGAACAGTTTGACACCTTGATCTTCCTGACAGTAAATGCAGAGAGTTCAACATGTTTGTATTGGTGAAAACTACATAAGATTGCCTTTCTTCTGCTGAAAGAGCACATAGTGCAGTAGTAGAGTGAGACGCAAGCTCCCCTGTATGTGAACCATCATGCCTTTGTAAATAAGAGTCAATTTGAGCTAGCTTAATGCCTGCTGAACTAAGAGTGAGCTAGATCATGGTTCCTGGGATAAGAGCCTGCATGTGAGAAGTTAGCACAGGATAGGTAGTAGGTAGATCCCATAGTACCTAGTTTATGTTTTCATGAGTGTCAAAGGCTGCCTGATGGGCCTAACAAAATGGCAAGGATGCTTGACCTCTGCCAACTGCCGTGAGGATGATAATGACCAAAAGCATTAATGAAATCATGGTACAGTACTAAGACTTTAAACTTATTTGATAAGAAACTGGGAGACTGGCTGTGTCCCACGATGCCTGGTCACAAATGTCACAGCCTAAACCACGACACACAGCCTGTTCTTCACAAGTTGAGAAGGGAATAGCTGAGTGAGTGCCATGTGTGTGTTGTGTACTGGCTGGGACCAGTATTCCCAGGGGCTCCGGCTGTGCTTGTGGTTGCTGCAGCAAGGGTACAGCTTCAGCAACTGTGGTGTGTGTTAATGCACAGGTCACTGAGCTGGACAACTGCAAGCAGACCAACAAAGATGTTTAACAGTACTGGTCCCAGTACCAACCCCAGAGGAACACCACTTGTCACTGGCTTCCACTTGGACATTGAGCTGTTGACCACAACCCTTTGAGTGCAGCTATCTAACCAGTTCTTCGTCCACCAAGTGGTCCATCCGTCAAACCCATGTCTTTCCAATTAAGAGACAAGGATGTCATGTGGGACAATATCAAATGCTTTGCATAAATCCAGGTAAATGACATTCCCCCCCCACCCCCTTATCTACCAACGCTGTAACACTGTTGTATAAGGCCACTAGATTTCTCAGGTATGACTTTCCCTTCACGAAGCTATGTTGGCTGGCACCAATCACCTCCTTGTTTTCCATGTGCCTTAGCACAACTTCTACATGATCTTGCAAAGCACAGAAGTGAGACTGACCAGCCTGTAGTTCCCCAGGTCTGCCTTTTTTCCTCTTCTGAAAATGGGAGTTATGTTTCCCCTTTTCCAGTCAGCGGGAACTTCACCCATGCTGCTATGACTTTCCAAATAGAATGGAAAGCAGCCTAGAAACTTCACCTGCCAGCTCCCTCATGACCAATGGATGGATTTCATCGGGTCTCATGGACTTCTGTACCTTCAGGTTCCTTAAAATGTTTCAAAACTGATCTTTTCCAATAGTAGGCTGTTCTTCATTTTCATAGTCCCTGTGTTTGCCTTCTGTGACTTGGACTGTATGGTTAGAGCCACTGAGGACTGAGGTGAAAAAGTCATTCAGCGCCTCACCTTTCTCCATATCCTGGGTGACTAGGTCTCTTGTTTCCTTCTGGAGAGGGCTTGTCTCTTCCCTAGTCTTCCTTTTGTCCCTGACATAAAAGTTTTCCTTGTTATCCTTGATGTCCCTGGCCAGATTTAATTCTGTCTGGAATTAAACCTAATTGGTTTCCTGGATGTTTCGACAGTTTGTTTGTACTCCTCCCAATCTACCTGTCCTTGCTTCCACCATCTCCTCCTTTTTACCTTTGAGCTTGTCCAGGAGCTTCTTGTTCATCCATGCAGGCCTCCTGTCTTTTTTGCCTGACTACTTCTTTCTTGGGTTACACCACTCCTGAGTTTGGAGGACATAATCCTTGAATACTAACCATCTTCACTGGACCCCTCACCGCTCCAGTGCTTTATCCCATGTTACCCTTCCAAGCCAACCCCTCAAGAGGCCAATGTCTGCCCTTCTGTGTATGTGTGAGGAAACATAGTTATTGATTTCTTCCCAAACATGTCAAAAATTATGTTTCTACCCAAACATTTGTTTGTTTAAAGTGAAAGAGTACCTATTTCTCTTTTCCCTCTGCTTTTTATTTCCTAGTGAAATTTTTTTTCTTCACCATGATGAACTATCAGATAAAATGAAATTTTTTTTCAAAATTCCAGCAAAATTTATTTTATTGGCTTGAAAATTAAGTGAGGTTCTTAGTAATGATGAAAAAAATATTTTTGTCAGCTTTAAGGATTTTTGTAACTTATTTAGACACAGGATTTTCTTAAATATTGTAGCTGAGAAAGTGAATTTTAATTTTGGAAACAGCAATAGGGCTTGAAGGCGAGACAATACCACCACAATCAAATGAAAGTAACATTCATTCTCTAAACAGCCCAAAGGTTTTCCATCCCCTAGTTCTGATACTGTCACTTTGGCATAATCATTAAAAAGTGAAGTAAACTTTCCCCTGGTAAAAGCAAAAGTGTATTTAGTAAAAGAATCCATCACCTGATGCAGGTGAACTGTTACCCAAGGAATCACGTTGTACATTTGAAGTCATATCCACACAAAAATAGTATGCTCGACCCACCACATCCAAACACAAAGAATAAATAAACCATGCAATATATTTGTCCAGTTAAACATCATTGCATCAATTTATTTCATACAGAGATCTCTTAAAATATAATGTAACATTTTGCAGAGGAACAACATGATGTGAACTGTCTGTTCCCTCTGAGCAAGCTGGAATTCAAGCTATTCAGGCAATCTATCAGAGCTCTGGTTGAGCTGTGTTCATGCCCCATGTTGGGCACCAATCATGGTTTGGGCTGACTTGGCCTACTGCGGTGACAGACACTCTCTTTCTACTTCCCACTCCCAGGAGAAGAGGAGGAGAGGTAAAGTTATTTATGAGTTTAGAAGGAACTAAACTACTTTAATGAAATATGAATAATAAAATTAAATGGAAATAATGAAATAGATGTAATATACATGAAACTGTATCAAACTCCCAGGGTGATGTCATTGGCAGGCACTGGGGAAGCCCCAGACTGGACTTAGCAATGGAGAGGAACTGGATTCCAGATCTGGATTCTGGAAAGCAAGGATCAGGATCGAAGGCAGATGAACACATAGGGTCCTCTTTGGATGTCAGCCATTGAAGAAAGAGAGATGACCCCTCATCTTTTATACCGAGCACAGGGCAGATGGAATTTTTTTTATTCAAGTATTTCTTTTTTTTTAACTTCAAAGGAAAAGTGAGAAAGTTTAGAACTTTTTTAAAGGTAATTTTTTTTTTAAACTGGAATTTATATTGAATTTATGGAAAAAGAGTTCCACGTGTATATAAAAGATACTGATTAAGATTAAGATTGTTTGCCTACAAGGAATACAATGGGTTAGTCAAAAAAGAAATTCACATCAGAAAATGTGGCGGTGGAGTGAGAATTTCCTAATCCACCTCTGTTTAAATCATGTGCTGTCATCTACCCAGAGACCTAGGGAACAAAGTCTGACCAAATTTTCTTAAAATATTGGTCAATGAGGCACAGTCACAATTTATTTTTATATGTGATCATCTACCTTTCAAAACCTTTCATCTTGTTTTCACCTTTATTTAAATTCTTTTTCCTCTGTTGACCTTAATATTAAGTTTTTGCAACACATTATTACAGAATGATTAGAGTTTTTTTGTTGGCAGTACAATTCTTGTTGTGTTCCTCCTTGTTTCTCCTATGAGGCACTTAACAGAGTCTCTCTCCAAGAGCTCTAGAAACAGGTGTTGCAAAGCCAAGTTACACAATGTATGTTTTTGGTTTTTTTTTTTTCTCCAGAATAATATTGTCTTAAGACATTTGATCTATTGGTATGAAGATTATTTTTATGAAGGCAATAACAAGACTGAAACAACATCAAAACCCCACACATTGTTTACATGACTTTGGAGTTCTAACCCATTTGCTAAGGAAACAATAGTTTGCCGTCTAATAATCCCAAATCTGGGGGCATGATTACTCGTGATTCAGAGTCAACACAAAATAGTGCAGAAAATATGAACTAACCTATGAATGTTATTAAACTGCAGATATCAGTCCTTCACCCCCAATAAGCAAGGGTAAAAATATAGGGATGGATGTCATTAACTCAGCTTTAATAAAGGAGATATTCTTTCAAAAAGTAACATATCCAATTAGCAATAAACTAAAGGAAAAATTTGGCTCTGAACCAGCACAGCTGTACTGACACTTGTAAAAGGTCATATAAGACATACAGGGGAAGTCTGCAAAGCCTATAAAAGGTAAGGGTTCAAAGCAAAGATGTCATCAGCATTTCTCTGAGATGGATTCAAAGGCAGAGTTGGAACTGTGCTTTTTGGGCACTGTAAAATGTCCGTCTCAATGGTGCAGAAAGCTACAGGGCATTGACATAGATTGCAATTGATATAGCAGCCCAATACCAGACATCTGATATAAAAGATAACTAAATGATACAGGTTTTGTTATGGCTCAGATAGTTCCTTCAGCTACTGGCATCATATGCAGTGACTAATCGGAATGACAGAGAAGTAATTAGACATAAAATGATTGTGGCAATTCTTTCTGCAGATTAAAAATATGGGAAAGGTAAAATAAGCCTCCCCTTACAGGCTTCTTTTCATCCTCAAAGGAGGCAATGGGAAAAACTCCCCAGAACCACAGTTCCTGTGAGTGTTTCCTGGGGTAGAAGGCTCTTCAAAGAGCAGAGGCAGAAGACAGAACAAAGTTGTCCATCACAGTGATCACAGTGCAGGTTCAGGACCGATCCTCAAACTGCCACAAATGATGCAAAGAGGCTGGAACAGCTTGGAGAGCCTTTGAAAGGAGGACAAGGCAGAAAAGTCCACTGTGTGCAGGTTTGAAAGCTGTGCTCACACTAGGGAGATTCAGATCCCCAGAAATGCCAATATGAGCTGTAGCCTTTGATTGCCGCCATGGTGAAAAGTTGCAGGAATGCAGCAGCTGATTTTCAAGGGCTGATGAAGCCGCAAAAAAGTGCACAATGCCATAAACCATTGTTGCCTGTAGGGATGAGATTGTTAATCTGGCTGGGTGCACAGTGCAATAGGCACACTCTCTACACTCCGGCATTCCTGGCCCTCAGTCTTACGTTCAGGATGTTAGACAAAAACAGCTGTCATACACAGTAGAAGACTTGCCTGATTTTTTTCTAAAATTGAATTACTGGACATTTTCTTTTTTTCTTTGTCCACTTGGACCTTTGTTATGGTTAGGGAAAGCCAGCATCTACTCAGGTCCAGAAATGCTATCAGTGCAGCTCCTGAATTATTTTAGCAACAGGAGATTCAAAACTCAATGTGGTTGGCACTCTCTGAACCTAGAGCTCCTGCTGTGCCTTTCAACTCTGCTCACTCTGGGATGAAAACTGCAGAGCTGTCTCTACTGCAGCAAGTCATGGTCGAGTTTTCTTTTACAGTCTTCAAGTATACTCTTGCTCAGGTGTTCTGACAGGCAAGGTGACAGAGATACATCTCTTCAGCGTCATGGAGTGTAGTGGAACTGTTCCAACAACCCTTTAAGTTTTGCTCTTGCCAGGGTACTTCAAAGTCCTCAGGCATTTTAACTATTTTGATGGCCAGTATGAAGATGGCTGTTAGCGCTTCAAGGGTGACTGCTGGTGAAGAATAGCATCCTTCAGTGCTTCAGGTGCCTCTTGATGGGTGCTTTTAAGTAGTATTTGAGCTTTACTGGTGTGATGGTCCTTTGGAATCTATTGCCCTCATAAATGCATGCTGCTCCTGTACTGCTGTTTCTATGAAGTACTCCTTTGGCTTTGTAAAGATTTTAAAACTTGTGCATACTCCCTGTGCACTGCCTACGTAGAAAGTTCATGATCCCCACAAGGAAAAGGAAACCAGTGATAATAGAAGTGTTACAAAGTGCCACATTCTGGAATATTGCAAATATTTTAGAAAGTAATTCTGTTTAAGCTTTGTATTTTCCTTCTTTCCCACTTCTGCCATACAGTATTTTTAGAAATACCTTTTCTTTCATTATGAGCAATTACTACTGGTCGAGCTCTTGGTGACCTGAAATGAAGATGTCCTTTCCAAATAGCACCAATAGATGGTTGTAGAGCAAGGTATTTCCATGAATATGCATTTAGTCTTGAGGCAAACTTGATTTATCAATGTTTTTCCTGTTTCATTTTAGTTACCCATTAGAATTTGAAGTGAATAAATAAGAAGTATGATAACAAATTTATACCAACGCATCTTCTTAGAAAGCAAATGTCCAACTCCTACACATCAGCATTTATGCCAGAAAGGAGAGAAACCTGGATGACTTACACCCCTAGTAAGCATAACTTAAATGTCAAATGTTCTCATGTATGTAATAAACATAAATTTATCTTCATCATAAGTGACCACAGAACAGTCTAAAAGTGTATATAAAGAAATTAAATACAGTTTATTTATAGTCTAGGACTAGCATATTAATGCTTCTATTTATAAAGAAACTATTATAAATGTACTCTCTAGAAGAAAATTAATTATTGTAGAACTAGGATACCCTGAAAAGCAAGTGAACATGCTCCAGTCAAGGGCCAAAAATAACTTTAGCTGCTCCAGGCCAGAACAAGAAGAAAGACGCTATTCTGTTGTGCCTGTGCAACTCTGGTGCTGTATGGAGACTGTGGAGGAGAGGACATCCCCAGGTGAGCAGGGAGCAGGAGGTGGCAGTGGAATGTGATGGTGAATATCAGGGGCTGCCACAGCTTGGTGTCTGGAAAGCGTGGTGGATGGGGAAGAGGCATGACTGGGACCAGCAGCTGAGGAGTGAGGAAAGAGGAGGGAGTCCATGGGTAAAGTACTTCTTTCTTCCCCCCCTAACACTCCTCAGCATTGTGACATCTCAATGTCTTGTTATCACCAGTCACTCAGTAGCTCCAGAGTTAGTGGGACATATGGTGGATGCAGAAGTCCAAAGCCTGGAGGTGACTCTTGGGAACTGACATGATATGCTCAAATAAGGAAGCTCTGCTATTTTTTGTATTTTTAAAAGAAAAACAGAAAGGAAAATATCCCTTTTAATCTGTGCTTATGTTATTATTAGGAATAATTTGGCCAAAGGTTGCATAACTTCACTATTAAGACTGCAAGTGTGGCTTAGGTCAGCACTTTTTGTAAATGTTACCTCATTTAACTTTAATTTCATGCTTATGGGTTTTCCTCATTAGGCCTTCTATCACAGTAGTGAGTGAGAGTCTTGCTTTGCAGCCAAGCAATGACCATGCAAGAGAGCAGAGGAGGAAAGGAGTACCCTCCCTCCCTCCCATGGGGCAGGGTTGAGAAGGCACCTGCTGAACAAGGCAGCAGCTTGCAGGAAAGGGAAGCCTGCCTGGTACAGCTGGATGTTATTTGGAAGAAATGACAGCTGCTCTGACTACTACCGACTCCTTATTTTCTTCTACACCAGCTGACCAAACCCAGATCTTTGGTAGCTGTCAGCATTTTATAGATACTCAGTTTATCTTGTGGGATCCTATCTGCAGAACATCCAATGAGATCCAAACATAACTGCAAATGCAACAATGGAGAGCAGTTTTTTTCCATACATAGTATACTGAACAATGCAAAACTCTCACAAAATAAGGTTTCAGGTATCCACAAATAGTATACTTCAAGTTACTAAAACATTTTGACCTTAATATGCTCTTTCTCTGTTTTCCATCTCTAATACAAAGGTAGCAGTATCACTTAGATCTAGGTACTTTATGAAATGCTAAGACAATACAGAAAGATCATCGTAGAGAATGTGAGATTACTACTATTAATAAAATTGAGTTCTAAGAGATAGATTCTTAGAGTGTCTGGTAATGGAAAGAAAAACCTGCTAGTATAATCTGCTAGAAGCATTGAATGAGGCAGGGATCTTACAGAAGAAATTTCTGTAGCTAATAATTTCATAACATCCTCAAATACTAGAAAAAATATTGTTATAGATGTTGAAGATTTTAGAAAATATTCTTTAATTTATATGAATACACTGGGTATTGAAATAAATTTACTTTTGATCGTTAGAGATGTACACTTTGTTAATCCTCTGGTGTTCTGCTTGTACTGGGACACAAAATTAGCCTTCAAAAATTTTTTGATCAGTGGAAAAATTCTTAAATTTGAGCACATAATATCACTGGAACTACATACATCTGCTACCTGAAATGAGACAAACCTAGAAAAATTTAAATAAAAATACAATACATTAAAGTTCATAATAACACAAAGGCCATGACTTCTAGTGTGCTGATGTATCCAGTTGCAGAAGAGGGCATTTCAGCTGATGCTTAGATGGCAAATGTATAGTGAGACAACTCTGGTAGGTCCTAATAAATGAATAAAACCAATGGAATAGTAACATCCATGTGTACTACTAAATTGCTTCCTATTGCAAGAAATAAACCTAGTGTCTTCACTTCATTTGGAGTATTTTTTCTATGAGTAAATATCATGTTCTTTTTGAAATTCTTTTCCTAGTTAAGACAAACATTAGATAGTGATTTTGGTTCATATCTCAAGCTATCTACTAAAATCTGATTTTTGTCCTTGAGTTTATTTGATGATTACAATATCTGGGTTAAAAATAAGGCTCATAAAGTTAATGACCTACAGGTCCTCTGAAGTGCTGCCAATTTTGGATTTATCCTTTTAGAGACAAATAAAGCACAGTTGTTTGATAAGTAATCTGACAGCCAAAGAGGAAAAAAAAACCAACTTGTAATTCACAGGCTTTACTTTCAGGTGTGGAAACAGTTTTACCCAGAATTAGAAAGAAATCAATGAAATAGCTTTCTGTAGGAACACTATAAACAATATAAATGTGTGGTTATTTTAGTAAGAAAAGGCTCCTTAAAAACTCAAAATCAAATTATTTGCTTTTGAAAGCCCTATAAAATCTTGACTGTTTCTTTAGCATATCTCTAGTTGTAGGTATAGGCTGCTACTTCAGCCTTGGTGGGAGTGGGTTCCAAATCTGGAGTCAGCCTGTTATATCTGCATATTCAGGATTGCTTTCAGCCATTCATCTCTTTATTCTAATATTACATTTCCTGTTATAGTTCAAAGTGCCAAATCCTTAACAAAATATTTTTGAGAGGCAGATTAGTTAACATGAAAATCCCCAGACAAATATTAAGCCCTGAAAATAAATCTGCAACTAACTGACACATAAGTCTCATTCTATATTCTCTCTTCAGTGGCTGATTATTTTCCTGCAGAGAATAAAGAAGCCATTAATGTATAATGAAAGAGACAGCTTCATTACTTTCTCTTTGAAAAATACATACTTAGCCATATGGGGCCTTTTGTACATAAGGATTTTCTATTGCTAACAAGTTTAACGCTGATGGTATGATTGCTGAGCTACCATACCACTTACAGTTGTGATGTACCCTCTTGAATACCAGTCAGAAGGCCAAAGGCAAGGTGGTTTTTTGTTACCTCCAACAGCAGACATCCTGTAGCGAGTAGCCACATTGACTGTCTGTTATTAAATTTGCCTTTTTTGTTTATGGTATGAAGGAAAATGACTGCTATAATAAAACGATGTGAGCTTACTTGAAATTACGCTTAGCTAGTGCAGAACTCTCTCTGGGTAGCAGCAGAAAAATACACATATTTACATATATCCTAGCTGGAAAGCGTATGTTCTTTGCATCTGGAAGGAAGCACATTGCTTCTCTGAATTGCTTGTAGCCAGGCCAGCTGCTGCACTAGGAGCTACAGCTGATGCTGTCTTGTCAAGGACAAGAATGAAAAAGCAACGCTTTCTCTTGCAAATCTCCCTGTTTCTGCTGTCTTACCTCCACATTGAGAAAAAACTGACTTCCATAATTTCTTATTTTTTTTGCTGCTAATTTGCACCCCCATAGTGACGGATTCCAAAATCATGGAGTTAAATAGTCTTCTGGAATAACGTAGGAACATACAATTGAGTTAAATCAACCCTTTTAAAGGCACTTGTGTAGAAGGACTGGCAAAGGACAGCTGGGATAACTGTAAAGTTCCCAGGTTATTGCAGTTCTGTTTTATGCTGATGTAAGCAACTCCTTAAGATGCACACCCTCTGCTTCTTTCTGGGCAGATTGTTCACAGATGACACCTGCCACCCCAGTTCTTCCCAAACACACCCGTGAAAATGTGCTTCCAAGGCCTCAGTAAACTCAAAATGACAGGCAAGGAAATAGCCTTGTCTCTTAATTTTATTGAGGGAACATCTGTCCTACGTGGTTTTATTCAGTCCATCCTACCATTACTCCTTCCTCCATTGTCCCTCTTCATTCAGTTTGCTTACACATCACTTTTTGAGGCAAGGAGTTAATTACTATGTATTTGAATGATAATGATAATGTAAAGCCTTTACAAAAATTTGAGGCAAAGGAATATTTTATTTAAAATCTACAATTTCTACCAAGCAGCATCACTTTCTAATCTCTGTGTGCTGTGCTTTTGCCTTTGAGACCTTAGATATACATGTTTTGCAAGGTGTTTTAATGGTCAATATATTCTATATTTGATTTGGTTGAGGACATCTTTTTTAGATAGGGTAGTGGAGTCAAATCTTATTCAGTGTAGGTTATGAACACTTCTGGAAAACAAATTTCATTTATTCTACAACATATCTACTAACAATAAACTTTGCTGAGGTTGCATACAGCACACAAAAATAATTTCATTTACAAATTCAAAAAGTTTTATCAGAAGGCACTGGTTCAGCACGTTGAGTTTTTGGGGAAAGTATTAGGTTTTGAGCATCTTTCTTTTTACAAAAATCACTTTAGGAAAGATTATTTTTATTCTCTCTTATAACACCTTTTAAATACTTTTAAATTACTTTTAAATTACTTTTTAATACTGCTGTCTTCTACAGAAATGACCAAATAAACAGCACAGGTGCATAAATATCACTTCTTAAGAAAGCAAAATTCAGAAAGAATCTGTGTTCTAGTTTTGCAGTGGCTTTGTTCTGAAATCTAAGTATCTCATGTCATAAATTTTCTGGAAATAGAAAGCTTCAAACATTTCAAGTAGACTTTCATGAGATAATTTGCTAGAACATTTTTTAGGGTTCTGATTGTCCTCCTGCAATTCTGAATTACAAAGAAACAAAACATCTGGAATAATTTTTTGACTGGTACGGGTTTTTTTTAAGCCACTGGCAGGAGAAATGACCAGAAATTTCTGTTCTGTGCTAATTCTTGAACTGGCTTTAATACCAGCTTTCTAAGTTCATTCTGTTCTCAGGTGATATGATTTGAATTTGTGTATTGTAAATGAGTTTGTTCACTTAACACTAGTTTTCTTCTTGTAGTTTAATTGATTTTCTTAAATTTAAACATGAATGCCTGGTAATGGTGTTTTCCTCATTGTAGCCAACAACAAATGACTGTCCATCACATACCAATGCCAGAGCTCACATGCTTTCAAATAATGTATTGGATTGATTTTTTTTGATGAAAAGTGATCACCCATTTGTTGCCATTATGCAGTGGAAGGGCACAGCTTTCTCTTCTTGTCTAGAGTATTGTTGTGGTATGGTGTTTTTGTAATTTTAAGACCCTGTGACCCTGAGATCATCAATCCCACTGAAATTGCAATGGAACGCCAGTAAGCTTTTGATCTAGCTGTAATTACTTCACTTGATGTAATATTCCTGATATATTTAAAATAATTCTAAATTATAATTCTTACTGGGTTTTAGCCTTTGGTTATCACTGCCTTCCTTCTAGGATGAGATTAGGTTGTGTGTAGGGACTGGAACTCTTTTTGTCTTACTATTTGTGCCTGTGTAGCTTTCCCTCAGTTCTAGGGAGGCGTATCCTGCTGACTTGTTATTTTTACATTTGGGTTTTTTTTTCCCTGATTCACATTTACTGGATTTATTGTCAAGTGCCTTGTGTTGCTCATTAGTTTGGTAATGTCTGTGGCAGTCATTTCCTGTTCTGAGTAAAAAACCTGATCTTAATGTTATTCAGTTTTATAATCTTGTTTCACTGTTCTCAGCATATACCGATACCAGTTTTATTGAAGCTTCTCCCAGCCTTGCAACTGTGTGATGTCCCCTCTATCCCTTACCCTGAAGTATCCCAAAATGAAGATAGCTGTTTTTACATTCCAAGTAGGAATGAGAAATAATTTCCAAATTACTTTATACAGTCCAGATATTCGCAGCAGAAGGGAGAGAGGGGGGCAGTGTTCATACAAGCTATTTCAAGGCCTTAAGGTCATATTCAGATATGCATATGTACTATATAACTACAAATTGTCATAGAAACACTCAGCAGGAAACTTAGCTGCCTCAGATCTAGGAGAATTCTGGTAGATCAGACTTCTGCAGGGCACGGGAACTCCAGTTGGGTCTTGAAGATCTTGGTGATGGTTTCATCAGATTTCAACGTCTCAGAAGGTTGTGCCAAATTGGTCTTAAAACAGTGGCAAGCATATATTTCTGTGTAGTAAATAAGCACTTACAAGGAACTGAGCCAAGACAATGCTCAATATTATTGTTGTTTTCTATTTCTATTTTAAACGGGACGAACCCCACAAACAAGAGTTAGTTGAGCACAGTCACCACCTACCCCGTGCTTTAAAAACCTAGTGGAAGATGCTGCTATTTAGACCCCAGAAGTTGACAGAGTATGTAGGGACTGCTGTGCCCTGGAGAAGCCCTGGTGATGAATCACTCCCTGAATATATCTTATACAGTTTCAAAGCACTTTGGGATCCTTTGTGATAATTGTTACTACACGAGGGCAAATATACCTCTGAGGTTTATGACAGAAACCCTGGCCATGCTCCAGCTTACAGTGCTGCTGGCAGACATCACCACAGCACTCTTCTGCTGACAACAGAAAAATCCAGCCACTAAAAGCATGTTGGACTCAAAAAAGTTTCTGCTAATTTATGTTCCTGCCAGTATCTAGCTACTAAGGAGGAAAGTTAATGACCAAATCTCTTCCATACAGATGTCGTGACTGCAGATTTTTCCTCTTTTTACCTGCCTCAGGCAGAGCTGCTGCGTGAACCAAGGCAGAGGGCAGACAGACAATCCATTTGGCTTTCATATCACTGAGGGCCAACAAAATAAATAAACAGGCTTCTCTTTATCTTGAACATCAGAAAGATGGAACCCTTCCTGCAGACCAAGTGCCACATTTCGTGTTTTACACATAACTTGGTAAGGACGCACTGCAGAATTTTTTGGCTGGGAGAACTGAATGAGCAGTCATGCACTAAGTTATTAAAACTGGTGTGAAAGTACTCCTGGGCATTTGCTACTTAGGAAACCTGACTGGAGTTTTTCAGCCCTCGCCACAGAAACTGGCTTTAATAACCTTGGTGTTTTTAAGGGCTCTGGAGGCAGTGTGCTAAATTGATTTGGCTTGACAAAAGCATATACAATGAATAGGCTCTATCTGAAAAATCTATGTAATTAGCTTGTGCTTCAGGCATCAAATTTCAATGTAATGATATCCAGGACTGCAAATGAAATTAATATTCTTTCAGTTTTATAGGTTCCTTGCTAGTACTACCAGACTACAATTATGAAAAATTCTTTATCTGTAAGTTGCACACCCATTTTTTTCTAAAGGATTTTTGAGCTAGAAGCCGTTACTTTGTGAGGATAGCCACCACTGTTCTATGGTTAAGCTTCCAGTCTTGTTTGCGTTATAAATTAATTATAAAAGTTTGCAGCCCAATCAGTTAATAAGTAAGTGAAACATTGAGTGAGCTTGCCTCAATCTCAGCAGCACTTGAGGATTTCCCCCACTCCAGACAGTACAGACAAGGAAAGACTTATTGTAACAGAAGGGAGGGATAACCGACCAACCTCCCAGTAACACCAGGAAATAAGATGCTCTTGTCAGGTAGTCCCTATCTTAAATATAATAATCAGAACAGTTGTGATTTGTATAAAGGCAGGTTGGCACACTTGCTAGATTACTTTGCCTAAGACGTGAACACAGGATGGGAAATACTGCTATAGCACTCTAAAAAGAGTGAATGGGGAGGAAACACTGTCCTCGAGTCACTCACTAAATGTGAAAGAGGCAGAACTGACAAACAGTCCTCCCAATTAGCTCATGGCCTAATTGCCGGACCATCCTTCCTGTCTCATTCTAGTGTGTGTACATAACTGATTTTGGCATAACTGTCTGCAAATATTTTTATAGTCTTCTAAAATAGAAGTTCTTATCTATTATTTAAAAATCCACATTTAGTTATTTTAGCTATAATAAAATGCCTAGCTTAATGCTGGAATTATAAATAGAAAAATCACTGATCTAGGTGTTGCGTGTCCAGTCCTATCAACCAGATGACTCTGAATTTCTTTCCTAAACTCCTCTTTCCCCCTAATAGAGGCTTCTGACTTTTTAATAATGGGCTGGAGTACAGGACACTCAAAAATTATTCAGAAGGTATCTCAGTCCTTAGTCCTCAGGCACTAAGGTGTTCAGATATGTGTGTTACATAGATGCAGTATTAGATAGGAATAATTACCGTGTAACATTATGGAATTAGGTTATGAATATATTAGTTATATACTTAGGGAATGAATGTTAATGATAGATACTAAGTACAGTCTTTGACCAACGTGAGCTGCTCTACATCCAGCAGCAGTGTGTGTACTTCCACCAGTGTTAAAATTCCTGCTCAGCAAAAATATCAAAGTATATCTGCAATAAGCCTGCTGATCACCCCCATCAGTGGAGGAAAACTACCCTGCCTCCACTGCAAAAGACTGGGATTGTAATATTCATGAGACCAGGGAGGACTGAGGTTCAACCAGTACTGTGGAGACCTTTGAACCCAGAGAAATTAATCTTGTACATCTTGAATTGCGTCCTCAGCTTTCCCTGCAGGGATAGTCGGGGAGGTTCAGACTGCAAGGGGGATTCACCAGCCAGGAGTCAGGAACCTCACACCCCTCACACTTCCCTGCATCAAGTCTCTTCAGCTGCTTATGCTGCTTAGTCATTGCTGATCCTCTTCCAAACTCCTCTGTTTCTTCCTACTTAAGAAAGTTGAGCCCTAGCAGTAAGAGAGTCCTGCAGCCTTGAAAGTCCCCCTTCCAGACAAAAATCTGAGTTTTCTACCCCATCACCTTGGATGTACCTGCTCCAGTTCTCAACCAGGAGAGGGTTGGAGGGAGTTATTTTTCAGTAACCACAAAGATTTATCAAATGTTTGTTTCTTCCTTGAATATTTTCATTGACACATATTAAAATATATTTTTCCAGCTTTGCTATTTCCATGATTCGTTGCCACAGAAAGTAGCCCACAACAGGCAGATCATTTCAAGGGCTTTGCAAGTAGCTGCTGTAGCTTCTATTTGCATTCATCAAGTGAATGTATTTCATCACCTTTAAACTGACAGGTATCCAGTGTGCTGCAAAAATCTTCTGTTTGACCTGTAGGAAGAGATGAATGAGGAAGAGGAGAAAGAGCAGAACAGTGACTTCATAACAGTATTGGTCATATGTGATGAATACATCTACAGAATTGTCGGCAGACATTGATACATCAATTGAAATTCAATTTATTGGGATCCTAAGAAAAATCCAAATACTGCTTGGGATGTTGGAGGATGTTTAAGTGTAGTTTCAGGACAGAATACTTTCTAAAGGTCTAAAATTATTTATAAGAAGATGTAAGTGGAAAAAGTGGAAAAAGTTAAGCTTTCCTTTGCTATGAAACAAGGAGCTGGGATTTGGACACAAAAGGTTAGATTCAGAGAAACCAGGAACATATACATATGCAGCATTCATTATAGCCATTGATTTTAAATTCATTGATTTTAAAATCAAATGGACAGCTTTATATCATCCCTCATTCTGACATTTGAGGCTGTCAGTCTGGTACTTGATGTAGAAAGCCATGGACATTTTTACACATATCTAAGTGTTTAAAGACATAGATGCGTGCCTCATGTTTTAGGTATCAACAAAACTGATGGACTAGGAATCCAGAACAAAATCTGTCATTAGTTACGTTTGTACTTTCAAAAATCCTAGTGCATGCCCCAGAGATTTTGTCATCTAAATATGTGATTATGGCTTAAGATTTCACACTGGAAAATGGAGAGCTGAGATTCTCTCTTTAGATGATGACTGAGGTTTGCCATGTTGTTTAGTATTGTTCTGTTGGTGAGAGAAACAAGCCCATGTTACTTATGTCTGTTAGAGGGAGAGGAACTTCAGGAAAATAGTTGACTTGGCTCATGCATCTTATACACTTTTTACTGTGTTAATGACTTCAGAGACGCAGCATTTCCAAAAGATACTGTTGTTTAGAGAAAATAGATAAACAGTGACCATTTTAGCCCTAATAAACCTAAACAGAAGGATGTTGTCTAATGGCTAAAGATGATATACATTTATATATCAGGTTCAGATGATTCCTTGGGTGTCTGAAAATCAGGTGACTTCATGGAAAAAAAAATCTTAAGGTTTATAAAGATACAAACCTTAGGTAACATTTTGCATTTTGAGCAAAACTTCCAATATCTAGCTAAG
Organism: Gallinago jamesoni; assembly: GCA_025769975.1. Lineage (NCBI taxonomy): Eukaryota > Metazoa > Chordata > Aves > Charadriiformes > Scolopacidae > Gallinago > Gallinago jamesoni. Next base: position 22,229,195 of record JAOQGH010000019.1, on the reverse strand, counting down.
TCTGTCTCAAGTTCTTTTTGAATTTTCCTAAGTTCTTACAGCAACATTAACTACTTTGCATCTCCATAATGACACCTCTTGAGTGCCCTTTGGCTACCTGAGCTTGGATGCAGTTCTTAGTATTTGTTTTTATTTTTCTATTTTGCAATACCCTTTTGGTCAAAGGAGACATAACTTAGAGAAGGCATGACAGTAGAAGGTGAGCGGCTAAAGCTGGGAAATTGGCAGTCCTTCTTCTTCATAGCACAGGAAGAGCTCAGACCGTGCCAATAGGGGTTTCAGGGCATCATCCCTGCATTGTGACTCACATGCTGGTGCTGTCACAGTTTGAGAGATAGCTTTTGGCGCAGCAGATTAGTTGGTACATGTGTACAGCAAAGGCAAAATTAACTAAAAGCTTGGCAGAGCATGGATTCGTATACAAACTTTTGGAGAGGGGAAGTAGCTGTGACATCATGGGAATTCGTATCTGTTCTGGGAGAGCTGTACAGGGATGTGTCTGTGGACCCTTCTCAGTAAGAGTAGCTTAGGAAGTGCTGGTGGATGCTGGGATTGGAGCACTAATATGGTTGTGCTGTTCTTGACATCTCCTAGGCAGACCAAGTGATGATACACCATTTTCAGAGTCCTGAGGGACTTGAAAATTTGAGTATTCTGAGATGGTCTTTTTGCAACCACAAGCAATACTAAGGGTGACAGTGTCATTTCTACATGGGAAGAACAAGCAAGATCAGTTTCATTAGACAAAGGTCAGGCATTGAAATTATTTCATAAATTCATAATTAGGTAGCACTGAAATTACAGAAGCCCTTTGTAAGTCAGGAGAAAATATCTTCTCTGATAAACGTAAAGTTTAAATTTATTCAAGAAAAAGAGAGATATCTAATGACTATTCACAAATCTAATTCCTGGTTGTCAGAGGCACATCCATAAAGCAGTGTCACAGCAGTGCATTTGCATTTACAAATGAGAATGAAAATACTGGCTGCGTGCGGAATTGATGCATTTGCTCATACCATGACTGACTGTACACTCAGTGCATTCAGTGCTCAAACAGACCCAGCCTTTGCGCTTTGGTAAAGTTCCTGTGCTAGTTAATTAAAATACAAAGTCTGTATTAACAACTCCATTTTCTACGGTAGCTACTGAAGGAAGTTATATTGCCTTCAGTGAGTTGAGTGGGGAAAAGATGCTTCAGTGATCTCATTCAGAATTTTTTATAAATATCTAATGCTGCATTACGGCGAGAGATAATTGTTTAACCACAAGGATAACACGTGGACATGCTGCAGCAGACTTGTTAATCATTATTCATATAGCCTGGTCTCTCTTCACCTCTTTCTTCAGTCTTCAGCTACTAGTTCAAACACTAGTGAATTGAACTAGTGAATGCTTCTGCTAGCCAACTCTTTAAAGGTTCCTGATTGTCTTAACCAAAAAATAGACTGCTACAAAAATCTTGGGCTGGAGATTAAGAAGATTAGAACCATGTCTAATTTGCCAATCATAATGAATGTGTTTATTGAATACAACTGTACCTTTCAGAATTTCACCCTGCATTGATTTCCCAAGCAATGAGAAGCTAGTTAAAGTCTTTAATCAGCCAGGCTCTTCCTTCAGAAAGAGACATCTAAGCTGATGACTGGAAATGCTAAAATTTGATGCAGGAATGATCTTCCATTTTTATTATTTCTTGTGTCTACCAGAAATGTGGTATATTCTTTTTGTGATGGTACAAAGCAGAAAGGGGGCAGGGAGAAACAAGTTCCTAGGTCTAGCATAGCATAGTAAAGCCTCTCTGGTGCCCAGAGATGGAAGGCAGATTGTAACGATATAGAGGTAAGGGAAGGAGACCTTTTTGAGTGTGTCATGGATGAGTCCCAGTCTGTCATGCTGAGACATGGGTTGAGCATGCAGCTGGGTCCCTGAGCTGGCCTTGCTGCTTTGCTTTTCCCTGAGACTAAGGACCAAGATTACCTATTGGTTTGAGCATCATCACGGCCCTAGTCCTCTGATGTAGCTTTGGCCCAGGAGCTGTACTTGAACGGTTAAGTAACCCCAAGCTATAACAGCTCTGTACAGAAAGTTCCCCTTCATCTCAGAGTATAGGAGAAGCACATGCAAGAAAAAAATAATTACGGGAGCCAGGCCAGCCTCTTTGAAGACTGTAGTTATTTTATGCTTCTCAGCTTTTGCAATATTGAACTACTCTTAATAAATGTTCATTAGCAAGCAGAGGAGAAGTCAGACACACAGCTTTGAGCACACAGAAAATGCTGGACCAGATACGTTTGCTGGGGTTTCAATGGGGATATGTAAGAAACAACTCAGGTTTGAGGTTCTTTTATTAGCTAATACCTTAAAGCAGTTTATATTTTGTTTATGCCCTGCTACCTGCTGTTTCAGGGAACAAGTGAATCACAGAAAGTTATGGATGTTCTAGCTAAAGTTATCTGAAAAATGCCCCCTTACCTGGTAGTTTCAATTTAGTGGTGAGTCACAAGCAGTTCTGGATCCCCCTTGCGTATCTCCAGAGACATCACAAGGCTAGGAGGGACTGCTGTGATTTGTATGTGTGTATGCTACACAAAAGCTAACAACTCAGAAGGGAAGAGCTCCGTAATTAAAAGACATGCACTCTCAAGTATGTGGTTTCCCTCTGCAAATGTCACCTTTTTAGTCCCTGGTGAATCCATTTATTACATTCTAATCCAGTTCATTTGTGTTGATGTTAAAGGCAGAAGAGTTTGAAAAGTGTGAAGACACTAGCACTAAGAAGGATGGAAAGGTTATTTGACATAAATTGATCATTGACATAAAGGACTAGCAGCAAAAGGAAAACAATGTCTGAATGCTTAGCACTTGAATCTGAAAGCTGCCCTTAAAATTGAAACTAGAACCCTACAATGTTGTTCAGATGAAGTAAATTTTCATGTCAGAACCACATTCCTTATTTTGCTGCCTCCTGTGTATGACTAACAGTAAAACCTTTAACTGCAGTGTCTCCTGCTATTATTTCCACAGAACCCATCCCCCTTTTCTTCAGGCTGTATTAAACAGTGGTGGGCACATTTCTAGGAATATATTACAAAATAATGAAAGCAGTTGTTTCCAAGATGTACTTTCTAGAAAACATGAAAAAAGAAACATATAGCAGATCCTAGGAGAGATGCATATTTTAAAGGTACAGAGAAGAATTTCTTACAATGCAAATAACTCCATTTCACTTGCATATTCCTGCTGCAGATCTACTTATAGGAGCTCTCTCTATGCTGAGTTAGGGCACTCCTAAGGTAGATATAAGCCCCAAAGGGCTGACAATATGTAGGTTATAGAGAACTCAGGAAGAGACATTCTCATTTGTCTTGGCAATCCCTGTGCTGCCATGGGGCAGTGCTTTTCTGGGATCCTGCCACTGAGATCCCCATTTCCCCAATATGATGTTGCTAGGGCTGCCTTTCAGGCAAGAATGGTGGTGTGTTGAGAAGAGGTGTACTGTGCTGGAAAATTCAGTCCATCAATTAGTTTTGCACCCCTGTTCTTTTAGTATTACAGCATCATGTGCAGTGATATGGTAATACTGTTTATGTGAGCCCTGCTTCCTGTACTATACATTTCAGTTTGCTAGAAAACTCAATTCCCTTGTGCAAGAACAGTTTTATTCTAATTATTTTGGTGTAATTCTGAAATAATTCATTTTCAGTTGACTAAAGAGGAATTCATTCAGATTTACACCACTTTAAGAGTGATAACTATTTGATACAGAGTAAGAAAGGTCTATGTAAAACCTTAGCTTCATTTCTTAATTGACTTGCATGGTAGATGAAGCGTGAATAAGACATGCTAATGACATATTATGATATAATTTAAAACTGTCTTTTGTAATACAAAACATGTAACCTGGCAGTGTTCATCTATGAAATTAATTCCCTCCATTTTTTGAATGCATGTTTGTAAAAGACATAGAGAATAATGGGGCCAGAGTCAAGGCTATTCCTAAGCCATCTGTGTAAATTTTTACTCATTTTTTTTAAGCAGTAAATATTTATGTGTATTTAAAAAATCCAAATGCCTTAATGATTTTAAAGGTATGGAAATAAGGTGATATAATCTTAATGCTGATTTTTTTTAGGTTTTGGGTTGGTTTGGTTTTTTTGTTTATTTTGTTTTGTGTTGTCTTACTTTTGAAACCTGGATTTTAAGATCTCTGGATTCTCATTCTGAAGGCTGATTGATAATGTTCTCTAGAGTAGCCGGCTTATGCTAATCTTTCTGTTTATAAAGGTAAACTGTCATTCAAATGCTCTGTCACCTCTGCTATGACAATTACCCACATGAGTGACTAAAATCATGGAACTGTAGAATCACGGAATAGTTTGGGTTGGAAGGGATCATTAAAGGGACCATCTAGTCCAACTCTCCTGCAATAAGCAGGGACATCTTCTACTAGATCAGGTTGCTCACAGCCCTACTCAACCTGACCATTAATGTTTCCACAGATGGAACGTCGACCACCACTCTGGGCAGCCTGTTCCAGTGCTTCACCACTCTCATTCTGAAACATCTCTTCCTTGTACCTAGCCTGAATCTTCCTTCTTTTAGTTTAAAACTATTACCCCTTGTCCTATTGCTGTTGGCCCTATGAAAAAGTTTGTCCCTGTCTTTCTTATAAATCTCCTTTAAGTAGTGAAAGGCCACAAAAGACGTCTCCTTGGAGCCTTCTCTTCTAAAAGCTAAACAACCCCAGCTCTCTTAGCTTGTCCTCAGAGAGAGCTGCTCTGTCCTCTGATCATCTTTGTGGGCCTCCTCTGGACACACTCCAACAGGTCCATGTCTTTCCTGTGCTGAGGGTTCAAGAGTGTTCCAGGCGGGTTCTCACCAGAGTGGAGTAGAGGGGAAGGATCACCTCCCTTGACCTGCTGGCCACAGTTCTTTCAACACAACCCAGGATGTGGTTGGCTTTCTGGGCTGTGAGCACTCATTGACTGATCATGTCCAGCTTCTCATCAACCGATGCCATTTAAGTCCTTCTCCTCAGAGCTGCTCTCAATCTATTTTCCACCCAGTCTGTATTTGTGCTTGAGACTGTCCCAACCCAGGATCTTGCACTTGGCCATGTTGAACCTCATCAGTTTTTTACATGGGCCCACTTCTCAGTCTTGTCGAGGTCCTTCTGGATGGCATCCCATCATGCAGGCACGTCAGCTGCACCACCCAGGTTGGTGTTGTCTGCAAACTTGCTGGGGATGCACTTGTTCCCACTGTACACTGTACACTGTCATTAAACTAGTCCCAATACAGTACTGGTCCCAAAACAGAGCCACAAAGACACCACTCATCACTGACCTCCACCTGGACATTGAGCCAATGACCACTACCCTCTGGATGTGATTATCCAACCAATAAGCACAATAAGACTTGTGCTCTAGACTCTTCACCGGTTATGTTGCTCCTCTTTGGATGCAATCCAGGACCTAAATGTCTTTCTTGTAGTGACAGCCCTCAAACTGAACACAGTATTCGAGGTGCCAGGTACATGGGTTGATCACTTCATTAGTTCTGCTGGCCAGTCTGACAAACCAGGATGTTATTGGCCTTCTTAGTCACCTTGGCACCTTGGCACACTGCTGGCTCATATTCAACTGGCTGTCAACCTCCAGGTTGTTTCCTGCTGGGCAGCTTTCCAGCCGCTCTTCCCAAAGCCTGTAGCGCTGCATGGGCTAGTTGTGAGCCAAGTGCAGGATCCAGCACTCAGCCTTGTTGAACTTCATACCATTGGCATTATGCAGAACAAGTTTCTTTATGAGGATGGTCTACGTATGCTGACAGGTTAGACCTAACCAGACTTTCATCCCGTATTTTCTTCCTCTTGCATCATGCAAGAATTAATGCCATGCAGTATAAATTTCACATGGCGTTAATGGTAAAACGAGTGCAAACATCACCTAAAATAGAGATGGAGTCAGAGACTCTTAACCTATTTCTCATCACTGAGAAGATGATGTGAATGATGTAAGGCAGTGAGCTCTCCATGTGGGAAAATATGAAAAGACTCTGATTTCAGGGTCATTCTAATTTGTGATAAAAGACCATTCTGTAACACCAACATTTCAAGGTGTTCTGCAGAGCCAGCAAGATGTGTTTAATTTATCACATATTCCAGATACTTAGTGTCTTCAAGGCTATTCAGCTTATACACAGCCTCTCTCATACAGGGAAATTCACTGCTGTCATTTCTATGCTTATAAAAACAACCAGTGCATACTGTATATATAGAGACGAATTACATCTTACAGGACAGCAGTTGTTCTGGTTTCGGTTTTGCTTTTGTTTTTCTTTTTTGGTTTTGGTTTTGGTTTTTGTTTTCTTTTTGCTTTTTGTTTGTGTTCTTGTTTGTTTGTGTTTTTTAAGACATGAAAGCTTTTGGTATCCCTAACTTTCTTGAGGCCTAAAGTTTCATAGTTTATAAAAATTCTCCTTTTGTTTCTATTGACCCCAGAGATCCCTAAACCAAAAGCTTCACAAATCATCTGTGAACACTTACTCACTTTCTTATTGCTTAAAAGGCTGGCTGGACTTTCAAAAGTGTAAACAGAAGTGGTTCTGCTTCCTCTTTGTTACTGAGCTCCCTGCTTTTGTTGCGTGTAGAAGCGCTGTAACTTGATTTAAAAGGTTACCTCTCATGAGCCTTCGGTGAGTCTCCACCTAGTTTGTGGATGCCAAGACACAGGTGAAAGGTGTATATTTACTAAGTTGGAGCAGTTCTGCATACGTCCAGAAGACATAACTGAGGGTGCTTAGGGCACTTTCAGACTAAAACTGAGGGAACCTGTGGAGCCCAAATGTTTCCAGGGGCAGATGGCTGTCAAGTTGGGAGACTTTTTTGCTGAGATATTTTGACATTGAATTTTTAAAAATTACTACAGTTAAAATTGTCAGTAAGAGAACAGTAATTACACTTTGTTTTCCACAGTAATGCAGAAAGATCAAGAGGTCTGAGTTAAGGTAAGTCACTCAACACTATACCTGTGTCTGTTGCACCAGTCGTTCAGCTGCAGTTGTTCCTGGGCAGTTGTTGGATACTACATAAAATGCTAAGAAACCACTTGTTTTGTAACTTGAGAACAATGGACTGAATTCTATAGTTGGACCAAGTGTTAGAAAGTTCTGATTTCATTCCATCTGGTCACCCAGTTCTGTTTGATTCACACACAAAGTATGTATTTTTATAAATACCACTGTGTGCTGGATGAGAAACCTTTAATCATTTTGTGCATCTTGTGCCAGTGTCAGAGTATCAGCTTTATGTATGCATATCTGGATCTGCAGATCAGTAAGTTGTTTAAGTGGTAAGTTCTTTTCCTTCTACAAAACATTACACAAATTTGGGATCTACAATATCTTTGTACATATGAATGCTGGACTTTGTTTGGGTCTGTTAGCTTAGATAGTGATTTGACACCAACATTTAAAGTAGGAAGAGAAAGTTTCAAAACTACATTGCAATTTCTTTCATAACCCAAGCTATGGGACATCAGAAAAACTAAAACATTAAAATTGAAGGAATCTGATGCATTATTGGGATAGTGGCTGTATGCACCATGTTAAATTAGATCGATCTTGCTTATATGTGTATAAAAACAGTGGCATATGGTACCATTGGTCTGATATTTTCATCAGATAGTTCTTCTCTGATGTAACTGTAACATTTAGACAGTTGTCTAGATCACAAATTTTTCTTCAGTCTTCTTGTGGGGATAATTCTCTGCTGACTTTTTGCTGTGGCTGTCAGCAAGCTGCACAACTTTGCTTTTTTAAATGCGTGCTTGAGGCTTCTGTACTTTTCTTCTCCAGAAAGATACAGGGTCGTATCAAGTGTTGGCCCCTGTTTCCCAATTATGTTAATACAGCAGACTTAATTGTATCTGCTTACTGCAAATGCTTTCACTGAGGGACCTCTGGCCAGAATACTGATTAGAGCAGCTCCAAATCAGCATCTTCAAGCCAAACCATAATTTATTTCTTTCCTGAAGATAAAAGGCTAGTAATGCAGAAATGGTTCAAAAAAGGCTTTGTCTGGGTCTCTCATGATTAGATACAACAGAAATGACAGGTGAAAGCAAACTTCAGTAGTGTTTAGTGAATTAGTGGTGACCAGCTGCTGTAAGTTTATTATTTCCCTTGCCACCCAAGGTACACAATATCTTTAAAAGGTGTGCATCCACAGACTTATTACCAAGGGACAGATAAAGGAATCCAGTTTGCAGACTAAGAATGCTGTTTTTGAGGTGATAGGATTTCACATCACTTAAAGCTTCAGCATTTTTATTCAGAGAAGAGCCAAAGTGAACATGCTGGGTCTGGTCCTTCCAAGTGCTAACATGCATGCACATGCACAGCAGCCTCTGGAGATGTGAGGAAAATGCAACTGGTGTCATTCAGCAGTGCTGCAGTGAGGCAGAGCAGGCCAGGCAAAAGCTGAAGGCTTCACCTGAGCCCAGAGAGGCCTGACTTTCTGTACCTCCCTCTCTCTTTGCATGAAGTGTATTTTCCCATACCCTACAAAATGGTGCTCAATGGTGATGATATGCCTTAAAGTACTCTGATTTTTCAAATAAAAATTGTGATCCCAAAATCATAAAAGGAAGAAAGGAAGCCTCTTGTTTTATATATGTAAGTTGAAAAAAAATATCTAACCTGATATTGTTTGGTTTAACTGAAATATTTTCCCTCAATATTTCTTCTGACAAAAAAATGGCAAAACCACCTTTTGCCACCCAAAACATCAGTTTACGGGAGGTGACACTTTTTGGTCCACATCTCCCAGTTTCCAAAGCATGGTCATTTGGCATTATTTTTCTCCAGCTAAGACCACCATTATTGTGAATTACTGACATGCAAGGTTTTTGCATGGAACTGTATGGCTATGTCTGCTTCAGACTTAATTGTGTATGTATATGTACATTGAATAAATACATAATTGTATTTATTCCTGCCTACTGGACCACTATTGGAGTGGACAGAATACACTGACTCACTTTCTCAGTTTCATTCTTTACATGAATGGGGAAGAAAAGTTTGTTCACTGAAAATTCATGCACTCAACTGGATACATGATGAACAAAATCCCATCCAAAGGTAAATGAGCATGTTTCAGTTTGAGAATTCAAATTGGAGATCACAAAATTATGACCTACAATGGAAAATTTAGACTATCTTTCCTTTTTGAATGCTGCAATTGACATTCTTCCTTTAACTTATATAAAAAGACATAGGGAAAAGAAAAATTTGAGGCTTACTTGTTGAGTCCTGTTGGTTTTAGACTGCTTCTTCAGTTCCCTTGGCACTGGGCAAAGGGATAGCAGTCGCCCACCCCATGGCAACTCACTGGTTAAACTCTACATCTTTTTAAATTTTTCAAGACAAACTTTCATATTTCTCAATTAAGAATTAATTAGTTCAGTTTAGACCTCTTATCACTAGGAAATGCAGGGCCTGTATGCTTTGGAAAAGAAAAGAAAAAAAAAAATTATAGGATCTCTTAGGACTGTTCTTTCTCGTGGCAATTAGTGTAACACAGATGCTCATGGATCCTGTCAATATCCAGCAGGGTTTATTTCTTTGGACACAGGGTTGTTTGTGTTGACCATGAGTTGCATTTGCAAAAGCAGCCCAAGTTAATGGGCTCCATCCTTCGAGGAGGATGCATGAGCTCAGCAGTGGCACCAGAGACATGCGCAGAGTTATTAGAGACCTCAGGAACCCTTGGAATAAGGTAGCATGGTCAAGAGCTGGAAATGTCTACCTGGGGTCACTCAAGCAAATAGTGGTTCATTCCTTTTGTGCTGGCTGGACATTTTTTTTTTGTGTCTCAACTAATAATAACCCTGGTACCTGGACTGGCTAAGCTCCCACACTTGCTCTCAGTGACTGCAGACCAAATGTTCTGCATGCAAAAAAAAAAAGGAGAATTAACTGCATTGAAAGAATACTGATCAAATCACTATAAGGGGATCTGTGAGGCATGTGGCACCTCTGATGTGTTTCATCATTTTAATAAGGAATTTATTAGTGAATTTAGTGAATACAAACCCTGTGTTGATTTAATTATAAAGCAGACTAACTGCCTGTTCTGAACTCTGCCAAGCTTGGAAGCACTTTATTCCTGATACAGATATCCTTGTGTAGCATCCAGCTCCTTTTGATTTCCTTTCCTAGTTTCCAATTGTCATGTTGGTTGTGGATATAACTTACTAAATATTTTCTATTTCCTACAGCCTTTTTGAAAAAGGAAGCATATTTATTACTAGCCAGGCACTTAGATCACATGTAAAAGAGAGATCTTGAAGACACTGAAACAATGAATTTTAGACAAGTGGTTTGAACTTTATCTTCATAAAGATGGAAGGGCACAGACTTTCCTTCATACCTGGGCCCTTAATCTTACTGATGTTTATAGGGTAGAGGAGTGGGAGAATACCATTTTATGATCTCTATTACTTTTTTAAAAACACCTTAGGACTTGTGTAAACATCTTGAAATGCCCATGAGTCTTGAGCACACCTTTGATCCCAACACCTCTTTGTTTCCTGCTCACAGGGAAAAGTTACCACTGCTGTAACTGTAAGTGATAATAAACCAGAGGTGAAAACTCAGACTTCAAGCACCATATTTTCTTTGTGGTGAATATGTGTCAGGGGACTTCTGACAGAAATATTTGTCGTGGTCATCTGCACAGAGAAAAGGTGTCCTCTACAGCCTTTTCCTGTATCCTTTAAATCTACTTCCAGCTGTCCTATCCCTACTCTTCAACAGAGACAACTTGCATACAACATCAGGGCAAAGAAATGGGGGTGAACCTGCAGAAATACTCTGACTCTGCGATATTGAGGGCATACTAGGATCTCACCCAGTATTTCCTTCTGGAAAAAACACGAGTGGCTTCATGGAAGCAGAGTGAAGGGCACTCTGAGAACTAGTTATACAATATAGTTCAGATACTGGAAAATAATAGTTCTTTCAAACTGCATCTGTCATGTATTTGTGGGAGTCCTGTTAGAAATACGTGATAAGACCTTGCTAGTGCACATATAAATGAGTGTGACTGTGATGTAAAATCTAAGGGATTATATTTTTTAGCAGTGAAAGAAAAAAGCAGGTCTCCAGCATCAATGCTGCCACAACACTGAATGCTGTTCTAAGAGCACTTCAGTTTTTAGATCCTACTTGTCTTCTCCTTTGGGTGTAATTGTCAAAGGAGATTATGAGAATGGACATACTTCCCCTAAAATTACTGGCAAAACTCCCACCGACTTCAGTGGAAATAAGATAAGACGCTATTTGTAAGATGGTGACTTTTCCCTACTGCAAGTATCCCCTGTGATGCTCTGCCAATCATTGCATTACAGATACACTGTGCTTTTGAATAGTGAGTCACCAAAACTTATCAGACTAAACCAGAACACATAGCATTTCTATAGCGTTTTTCATTATAGTTCTCAAAGTCCTTTATAAGAATAAGTAACTTTAGTATTTCTCTGCTTCACAAAATGGGGTGCAAAGTAAAATAACGAAAGCAAAGTATTAAGACCATAGGAAGAACTAGTATGTGAAGTAGCAATAAGGCTGAATTCTTTGCTTCCATGACTCTGTATTTTTCACTGGATATGAAGACTTCTTCACATTATCCAGAGTTAGGCATTAACTATGCCTTGGTGTTTTGGTTTCAATTTAAAGTCCATTTGATCTAGAAGTAAATAGAAAAAACAACAAACAGACTGCGACTTTATTTTTCAGTGAAACCAAATATATTCAGGCCAGATGCTGAACACAAACAAAGGTTTTTAAAGTGATGAACCAATTGGAGTTTTGCCTGAGTACAGAGCATGAGACAGTCCCAGTCTGTGAGCACTTCTACCAGGCTTGCATTAGCTCTATTTCCATCTCTTCAGTAGGCATTAATTTGACAAAATCTTTTTTTGTAACCAAAGTAATCAGAGCAAAAAAGAAGCCCCGCAAGTGCTCCCCTCTGTGCTCACTCACTTGAATAAACCCCCCTGTTGACATGAGAAGTACACCAGGGATACAGAAATACTTTTTAATGAACTAGTTATTGTGACAGCATGGAGTCTGGGATTAGATATACAGAGTTATTAGTCTTATTTGTGTCCACCTAGTCAGTCTTCTCGTACTTTTATCTATTTTTAAATAAATGTTTAAACTGGTAATGTAAATTATACTCTTTGCCTCCTGTAGTGCTCTGAGAAGCAAAAATAAAATAAAATTAAAAAAAATATCTTAACATCTGACACTGATTTGCAATCAAGCTCCAAGGCTTCAAATTGCATCATGTGATTCTGCCTAATGGTGATAAAGATCTCCAGGAACAGGCTAAAGTTGCGGATTAGTGGCCACAGTGATCAGCTGTTGGGAAAGGCTCTGTATAAAGAGTAATGAATGTGTGAATGTGATTTCTTAGGGAAGGCACTGCTTTTCAAACCTGTTGCTTTTCCAGTAGCCTATGCTAAGCCCAATTTTCTGTTTGGGTTTTTTTTTTTTGCATTATGTTCCCATGAGCAAAGCTTAGAAGGTAGGATGACGTTTTAAGAGCTAGAAGACAAGAGGAACCTGTGCAAGGGCAGATCGGTCCCTTAGCCACAGTAATTCTCACTCCAAAATTTAGCACTGCACATAGATTGCTAAGTGAATGTATGATCTGTAGGTACATGAAAAAAGAAAAGAGCTTTGACTTAGTTTTTTGAGCTATGCTTATGTTGGATAAAACAATATGATATTTCTAGTAGAACGAATACTATCTTTCAGAAGAAATAATAAGAATAATGCTCATGGAAACTCATGGACTTCATCGACATTCACGTTTCCAAGACTGTTCTGGCCTGATTTAAATTTCTAGGTTTTATTTTCTTCAGCCAGTCCAACTTAACGTGCAGCACTACCACTTCTCATTTACCTTTCAAGCTTTCAGTACTAAATCCCTAGAATATATGGTTCAAAAAATTCAAAACAACATCAATATTTCTTTAATGCTTTTTAAAGATGACTGAACATGTGTTCTGATCAGAAACTAATACATTGCCTGCTATATGAAATATTTGCACTCAATTTTCCTTTGCACTTAGGCTAGTATGGACAAGGAGTCATTTTGGTGCATTTTTGGTGACTTCTGTAGGGAATTCACAGTGACATTAATGAGGAAACAGAGCTCAGACCTCTTTGATCAATGGCAAGCATAGAGCAAGCTACGGTGACTTTGAGAAAGTCTGAAAAATCCCCTAAAATGAAAGCAATTTGATATTTTCCCCAGTATTGTCACAGGCTTTCACACATTCCTGTTTTGATCTGATCAATATCATTTGGGAGCTTCTTTTCCTGATTGTGACTTTTCCATACGTTCCTTACCTGGAGGTACAGAACATAATTAACCACTGCCAGGCTGCTGTTCTGTCTTTTACAAAGCTGTGCTGGTGATGGTCCCTACTGGCTTTTGAATCAGGTGCTTGCTCAGTCAAATGCGCGATTATGACATCCCCTCTGGACTCTCCTCCTCCCAGACCAACTGACAGACAGACTCTCATCTGGAAATTCTTGACATTGCTTTTCTAAATCCTGCCTCTGGCTACAAAGACTTAAGATACTGTCTCATCAGTATGCAGATGTACTTCACTGGTTCTGTTTAGATATTTTCTAAACACTGACTAATTAATTTCCAGTTTAAGACATACCTGATCAGAATATGTAATTCAAAAAAAAAGTTAAATCTGAAAACTCTGTTGGCTGCAAGCTTCTTGCTTTCCAAGAAAACTGAAGAAGGGATGTATTTTGCAGCCATTTCTGTCTTCCATTTTAGCTTTGCATCTGACATTCTGGGTGTCACTGCCAATCTTAACACTTCTTGGACTCACCAGCTAGCTCCCCTACACATTTTATGCAGGGTTGTGTGATGGGTATGAGGAAGGAAGGGAAAGAAGGAGCCACTGACTGAGGTCCTCTGCTTGTTTTATATTCCCCTTCTTCTTTCCAGTGCTTACGTTTATGTTCTGTTTAGAGATTATTTCTGTTGTCAAGAAAAGTTCCACTCCTACTGGAATTTCTCCAATAGACCTTCCATACATGGTGAGGAGATCACCATGTCACTCCATAGTGTTTTTTTTATGTGAGGTTAAAGAATAATAAAAATGTTGACTGCATACATTGCTGAGTACAGAATCTGTCACAATACAGCGAGATGTATCTTATTTTTGAAAAAAATGCTAGATCCTCAGCTCAAATGAAAAAAAAAAATTATTCATATTGCTGCTTTTTGAAAAACCATTCTTGATTTTTTTTTTTGCCATATCTCTGAATTGCTCCTCCACATCTCAATTTTTTATTTAATTTCTAAATTTTCAGGCAAACTTGCTGCTGAAGGCAGGAATTCTCTCTCATGTACAGTGCATTTATTTTTTCATCTGAAAGGTGTCAATATAGTACACATAAAAGAAATGCAAGATTTTCAAAGGCATAGAAGTTAGGGAAAGTGGAAAAACTGCAAAAGGGAAGTACAAATTGCAGAAATGTCAGACTCCTTAAATTTGATGGGAAAAGTATCTTTTACCTGAACCCTGCGAGGCATCTTTTCAGGACAGAACACTGCAGATTGCACTGATTTCTGTAGACTGACAGCCACACAGACCCAGCACTAAACAGCCCTTGCAATGTTTTCCCTCTTCAGCCATATCCGCCAGGCAACATTTTTCCATTAATAGTATTATAGAAGCTTCTATTTAAAGATTGTTTCTAAGTAAGTTTGCTGTAAAAAATGAGCTGAGGAATAATGAATAATCTATGAAGGATTTTGCATAGTTCATTCTCCTGAGCTTCCACAGGTCTGAGCAATAAGAGTGCCATAAGAACATGAAGGGGAATGTATCTTAGAGCTGTTTGCCTCTTGCTAAGAAAGTTGCAACAGTTAGTCACTTATCCAAAAGCCATCGTGCTTTGCCTTACTAGGAAAGGCAGGACTGTGCACAAGAAGACTTGCCTTTAAAAGGCACACAGGCTGCACATAAATGCAAACTCTACAGCATTTGGACTTAATTTTCTCATGCTGAACATGTCCTACTGCAATAATTTTCCAAAGAAATATATCACTGTATCTTGATACCTATGATACCTACTTATGATACCTAAAAATACCTTTAGCTATCCCTGCGTTAATGCGTCATCTCTCTACTTTTCTCCACTCCAAAACAAAGGCCTTAAGAAGAGCAAAAATGTGTTCTCCTTGTTAACTTCAGGATATCAATGGCAGAAACAGACCAGGTTGGGCATCTCGGGTGAGTATAAAACTGCAAATCTGTGTAAGAACCCACCTCATACAAATACCACTTTCAAATCACTGAAGAAAAAAGATGAGATTCCTTGATAAAGTATTCCACGTTCTGACTAAACAATGCTCTTAAAAGGTTCAAAACAGGATAATACTTGCTTGACAGAAGCCTGGTCAAACACAGTGGGGAATTCTGGAATACTTTTGAAGAATTTATATCATGAGAATTTGATATGTTTTTATTTGTAAGTATGGGTTTTTTGGCCACTGTCATAGCTCTCTGTTCATCACAGCTGGTAAGTACATGCATTGGTTTGTGACTGCTCAATGTGATTTTTTATGTGAGTAAAGCAATTAGACTTTGGTCCTTCCAATGCTTGCATCTTCAGTCACAGGATTTGCTGCAAGGATGGCACTGGGTGAGGAGAGAAAGAACAACACAGATTTCTTGAAGTCGTTTTGAAGCTCTCATTGTACTACATTTTCAGGACATATACGAACTTCCCTTCTCCTCCTGTTGATTAATGTCAGCAACACTAATGTACTTTCAGTTTTTATTTTTTAGCAAAAAAATATTCTGCAAAACATTTCTTTCATTGGAATCTGCATGTTTTTGCAGAAGAGCTCCAATTCTTCTAAAATATGGATGGGTGAATTTTTAATTTGTACATGTTATATTTATAAAAAATATTTCTTGACAATGTAAGTAGTGGAGTACACACCAATCTCTTCACAGGTATATTGTATGAAGAGTGAGATATACAGCCCATTTTACTCCCACTAACCTGATAATAATGTTCCCTTTAGTAATTAATGGCAGTGGCTACTTAGTAGTGAGACAAATCATCTTTACAGCGAATATACTCATTCATATGATTGGAATAAAATGGAATTAGATACTTATATAAAATTAAAAACTTTGGGTCTTAAACTGGAAATTAGTTTAATGTTTCTCAGTATTTCTTGAAAAAATTTTTTTAATGTCCCTACAAGGCCAAATAGAAAGAGTCAAACAGATTGTCACTTACACAGCATGTTCCACCTGCCTATGGACTCTGCGTGATGTCAAGCAACAGATCTGGATTTTTCCGTTGCAAGATAGTATGTTTCCTCTACGGTAAATTGCACTAGCATAATATAGATGGATATGAAATTACCATCTGCAAAACATCAATAGAAATTTTCTTTTGCCCCATGTCATGGAGCCAGCACAGTACTTTCCTGAACTGAGAAAATTTCCTGATGTAGAAACAACTATTTTAATCCAATGGAATGACTGGAAGACTACTGCAAACTTTGCTGGCTAACTGTTGTTAACAAAATTTTACCTAAACTTGATTCTGCCTGAAATCAGCCAAAGGGAACTCAACATATAAAGTGCAGAGACATGTCGGGTTGTGCTGGATTATTCATGGAAGTCATTCACTGAGCAGTGAAATTACAATGGCTGGAAACTCCTGCAAATCTGCATGTGCCTAATGTAAAAGGTAACAGTCACCTTCTAAGTAAACCCAGAAAAAATGTGGTCCAGACTTCCATTTAAAGACAACCAGGAAAAAAACCAGACTATTGTAAAAATGTCAAAAAACACTATAAAGTAAACTACAGCTGACTAACCAGTTCTCCTCAGTGCACTGTGCTCTCTGAGGCCTTAAATCATCACCAACCCCAGGAAATTATGTGGATGGTTAATAGACACTTCATGATGGCTGTCAGGCATTATATACCACAAGTTTACAAGTTCACAGCAATCTTTTCGAAGATGATGAAATTTTTCCTGCATTTTCAGTGTTTATTTAGTGCTGGAACTGCAAGGATATATTCCAAAAAGAAAGTATCGTGAAGTATGTCACTTAACTTATAAACCCCATGCTCCTCAGCAGCTAAGCTGAAAATAATCCCAATGCCTTTATGTCTGAATTTGTGTCTGCATCACATACTTGTGAGCTCCTTAAAATGTTTAATCTTCTAAATAAAGTCTTTTCAGCTTCAAGAATCATATTAATAGTCACTGAAACAGGGATTTTGTGAGACAAAACTTAGTCACAGGAAGGATTTCTATTGAGGAATGAAAGATGTGTGTGCAAATTACATTGTCTTTTGCTAGTGTGTCCCCAACCCCACTTTTTTATACTCTGGCAATGACAAAAAATCTAACACCAGAATGTCCTGTAGTAGCTTCTGAATATGGAAGCCCATAGTGATCTTTCCATGTAGTTTTGAAATGAAAAAAATTGCTCATTATCAAGTTAGTTTGTAATCTTCAAAAGCCCTTTCTGAAGTCTCTACCAGTGAAACATCATTAAAAATTCAGTACACAACTCACTCATCTCATTTGTCCCCAAGTGTACTGTGCATCTGCTGTTCTGGATAAATGAAAGTATTTCAATTCTTCAAAGAGTGAACTTTGAAAAACACAGAATCAGTTGGCCAAAACTAGAAATATTGCTTTGGTTTAAAGAGATTAAGGGGTAAAACCCTGTCTTTCCTTTAAGCAGGTCAGCTTCAAATGATGGTGAGACTCTACAGGGTGCATGCACGTATAAGAAGATAGTAAAACTACCGTCAGGAAATGATGTTCCTTTTCATATGCAGATTCCCATCCTTAACGTGGCCTTTTAATTAGCTTGATTATAGTGGTGCTTACTTGTTAGTGCCTCAGTGCTGTAATTTAAGAAACTAACTGTGTATTCATTATAAATTCCTATTTTCAAGATTTATAAATAAAGCTGAGCAGCAGCAACAACAACAACAATAAAAGATAAATATACTTGGAAAGTGTGATGAGACAAAAAACACTTGAGGATATTTCCAAACTCGCCAGCTCAAACTTGACTTCTGCTTACCAAAGTTAAACATTGTGCATGTTACAGAGGAATTCTTCCAGCTTTAAAGTGTGGGGGTTTACAGCTTTTGTGTTGTTCAGCATATGAAATCCTTAAGCAAAACAATATCAATGTATAGAAAGAATATAACGGGTATAAATGAAAAAAGGGGCTTGAGAAACAGAGCCTACAGTATGTTGAAAGAGTTGGAAGTTTACTTTCTGTAAACGGTATACTCAGGAAATATTTTTTTCTATGTGTGTATTGGCAGTCTGTTACTTGTGAGGAAATTGTTGTCAAATATATTTGAAAATAAATTAATATACTATAATTTTGCAAGCACTAGTGGGATGGGGGAGAGAATAAGAAGGGTAAAAGTGAGAAAACTCATAGGTTGAGTAAAGTAAAGTAAAGCGTGGCAAAGTAAAAGCCATGCACACACACAAAGCAAGCCAAGGGATTAATTCACTGCTTCCCCTTACTAGGCAGGTATTCAGCCAGGAAAGCAGGGCTACATCACATATAACGGTCACTTGAGAAAACAAATGCCATAACTCCAAATATCTGTCTGTCTCTGTCCATCCCTGTCTGTCCTGTCCATGCTTTGCATCTTCCACCAGCATTTTACGCTGAGTGTGACATCACATGGTATAGAATATCCCTTTGGTCAGTTGGGGTCAGCTGTCCTGCCTGTGCCCCTTCCCAGCTTCCTGCACCCCTGTCTGCTTGTTGTTGGGAAGTGTGAGGAACAGAAAATTCCTTGACTCTGTGAAAGCACCACTCAGCAATAACAAAAATATCCCTGTTTTTTTAGTGCCAAAACTGTTTTCAACACAAATCTAAAACATAGCACCATCGTAGCTACTATGAAGAAAATGAACTCTACTCCAGCCAAACCCAGCCAAAGGATTCAAGATGGAGCTACCCAAAGTATCAGAGGATATCTGAAGTGGGGAGGGACCAATGGAGTGTTTGGAGAAGGTGAATCCTGCCTCTCTTGTTTGCTTTTTTTCCTCCTCCAATGAACCAGACCTTCCAGGGTCACTGTCTTGGTACTTTTGAGTATAACACTCATAGCCACAAACCCTCCCTTCCTCAACTGTTTACCTTCTTCTAGTCTCTGAGAGGAGCCACACAACCACCTACACATCAGTCCATACAACTTCTTGTGACTCCTTTCTGGGAAAGGAGAGGAACTGGGAACACTAGCCAAGGACATTGCCATGGCGAAGGAAAGGGCAGAGTCAGAGGAGAACGCCTATAAGACAGGACCTTCTGCTTCTCCAGTTGCCAGGACAGGCACTGGTTTTTGTACCCTATACATTCAGGAACAGTTGATAGTAAGTAGAGATGATGTATCGAGTCAGATCAGCTAAACCTTCTCAGCTCCAGCTCTCTACCCTCTGTCTACAGCCTAGTGTCAGCCCTCTTGAGGTAGATGGAGTGAAGAAGCATCTGTGTTAAATGACTGTGTGACTGCAGCTTTAGAGATACAAATTGGGTAGCTATTTGATTTTCTTAAAAGCTTATCTTGCAATACTTCATGGATAGAGGAGAATCAGACCATGTAATTTAATGGACCATTCGAGCCACAAACAAACTGCTGCAGATTGGACAGCTGTGATGGCCTGTCCCTGAGGCACGCTGGTTTGCCTCATCAAATCACGTTTGTGTGGCGTTTTAAAACTTCTTTTTAATTATTCCAGCCAAATGTATCATTTAAACTGAAATACACCACTGAACCCAAGGTGCATGAAAACAGGAGATTAATTTGCTCCTTGAGATAAAGGCAACTCTGCAAGCACTATGGCTATGAATAGGTCTAAGCCAAGAACTGTATTCAGTGTTCATCAACAAATTTCAATTTTCTGTGATCAACTGAGAGATCCCATTTGACAGTAAGGATGCTCACTCAGGATCATTTTGTGCAGACCCCTAAGTGTAGGGTGATTTCCACTCACACAGTAAAGATTACCAGCATTTTAATTTACCACTAAGCAACAGACCCAAAGCCCTGAATTTTATTTGCATTTGCAACTGTGCAGTTTAATTTTTGTAGAATCTGGATCTGCAGCTGGATATGGTTTGTTACTTTATGTTTTGACAGTGCTACTCTGGTTTTCCTTCTTTAGTAAATGAAATTTCAGTGGAGACTTACCCCCAGTTTTGAAAGAAGTGTCTACAACTTCAGATTCTAAATACAAATAATGAAAGAGGACCTGGAGGCTGATTCACATTGGTCTGGACATCATGAGGGCGGGTTTAATAGCAGAGAAGACAGCATTTGATACAATGGCTTTCATCCACAGCTGTCAGCTGTAGTCGCCGGAGGGCACATTCTTGCCCCTGAATAAAACACTGAGAGGAAAATACATGAGTACACTTTGAAAGCCAGTTTGTGCTTTAAAGATAATACAGATTCCAGGAGATCTGTACATAACATAGGGAATATAACTAGCACAGGCTTTTGATGTGCACATCTGCTGAATATTTTATAATAGTCATTCTTCCAAATTGAACAAGGTGCATGTAACTTGTTACCAAACTGGTTTTTGACAGAAAGGGCAAAAGCTCTATGCCATAAGCAGTAATCATAAGGAGGCCTCCTACAGTGTAAAATCCCACAGCTTTCTCAACAACTCTTCGCCTCTTGTCTCTCCAGATTTTATCAGCAGTGTGACAGACAAACAGGCTGCTAATAATTTGTTCTTCTACCCTCTCCTCCTCCTTTCAACTATTTTTAAATGTAGTGTGTAATTTCACAGTATTGGATGCTTAATATAATCTGTGCACAACAGGAATCGCATCTTCTTCCTACCTACTGGAAGACATGCTCATTTAACTGGCAGATGTTGTAAGAATTAAGAAAAGCAAGGGCAGACAAAAGAAAAAAACAGAAGTTATGTACCAGAAAGGAAGAAAATAAATTAACTTTTGATTGGTAAACAGAAATATGCTGGTTATATGACAGAAATCAAACATTTTCTTCCCCTGATATTCCACCACAACCCCCCTCAAAATTAAAATGCAATAAAAATAAGGATGATATACCCACAATGCATTCACAAAAACTACTAACTGGGGTATAATTTCTACTTTTGATTGCAAGACCTGGTGAATGCATAGAAAAGTGAAAGCTCCTGTAAGCTAACGTAATTATTTTAACAGAAGGTTCATGGTGATGTACTCTACTAATGCATGAACAGTCCTAAAGCTGCTGTGCAAGTGTGGGTACAGGGAATAAGCAGAGTGCGAGAGCCCCAAGACCCAATCCCCCATCGCTATAACCTTGCTGTGTTTGTGGAGTGAGTGAGATTAGGGAGTGTGCTCCTCCTTGTGTCATCAGCAAGCAGACTGGAATAGCCAAATTCTCAACTGCCATGTCTGGCTTTTGGAAACACAAATGCCAGCTTTCTTGGGTGCAAGCAGAAGAAGTTACAGTCGGAACTTGCATGCTGTGCACTGGAGAGAAGGGTGAGAGAGCGGTGACATGGGGTTTTTTTGAATGGTTTCTCTGTATGTACGTGCAAAATGCAAAGCAGAAAGTTTAGAAAGGTTTTGAAACACCTGGAAGACTTTTGAAATTACTCGGCATCCACAGCAACAAAATCTGAAGTTGTACAGGAAGCCACTAATAAGGATTAACAATTTAAAGTTATTTTCAGCTTAAAAGCAGAAGCTGAGCAGGAAACACTTTAATAGAAATGTCTGTAAATTTAAGTTATGTAATGTTGTTTGGAGGGCTCAGCAGCAGAAAAGAACACACACTGCAGAAAATTGTTTACATCTGAGTTCACTCCAAACAAGTAAACTGTTCCAGATAGAGAACAATATTCACCTGCCTTTTTTCAATATAAAACCAGATTTTGTTTTCATCTGGAAAAAAATCACTCCTATTTTCACAGACTAGACTCAGGATCTAGATTTGTCTGGTGGTTTTTAGGAGTTGGTTTCTCTGAGAAGGCCAAAAGGTGGGGAACTGGAAGAACCTTTGGCAGTGCCAGATGGTCAGCAAAGAGCTGGCAGGAGCCCACAGGAAATGGCTGACTTAGGGGTTGGGCCACTGATGTCTCTCTGACAGGACTACTGAAGTCCAAAGTTGGACTAAATAAGCAAAGTTGAAAGCACCAAGTCTCACATTTAAGTACAGGAAATCTGTACCTGGTGGTTGCCTGGCAAAGCATGTCCATGAAACAGTCTTTGAAGCAGTGCAGACAGCTCCTCCCCAGCTTCCCTGGAAGGAAACAGGCTACTGGAGATCATGAGAAGATGGTCTGTGAGATGTTACCTGCATGTTTGTTCTTTTAGTGTGAATATTGGCTTTTCCTGAGGAGCAAGTGTCACCTTAAATTTGAAGGCATGTTATTGTTGGACTGGCATGGCACTTGGGCTGCCTCCACTGATGCTTGTAGTCAGCTCATGGTGATGGATTTCATTGAAAGAAGAGACAAAAGGAATACAGAGCATATGTGAACCCCAGAGGCTCTGGAGGAATGTTTGATGTTAATTGCTGGCTGTGGGTGGGAATCTGTTAAAGAGGGAGCAAGAGAGAGCTAAATGATCCTTTACTAACAGAGTTGAGGGCCCTTATAAAGTCTATGAAAACTCATAAATGTTGTGGCATCTGTACCACTACACACCTACTGGGTCATGGTGAAGCCTGGTGAGGGTTATTCAGATATTGCTTTGTAAAAAGAAACCGTGAGGTAATTCTTAAGCTAAGACTGAGCATTGCACTTCCTATCAAGCTCTGACGATATCCTCGCAAGATGGAGCAGTGGTGTAGAAAAGGGCATGCACACTTATGTCCAGTAACACAGAAATGTAAATGTTATACTCAAGCTTCATACCTAGAGTGGAAGAATGACAAAGACCTGGCTGTAGAAACGCATATGTTACTGCATATGGAATAGCACTATGTGCTATTGAGTAGCAGCTATGTGCTATTCAATTAAATTGTCCCTGAGAAGACTTTAGAACATTAAGCCAAATCAGTGTTGTATTTAATCTGCACATAAGTAATTATCAGGTAATTATATGTCAATATCATCCTCAGGAGGTAATGGAATGCTGCCATTCTTGCTCATGTTGGGTATTCTGAATACTCTGTTAAACGGTCCCCTAATGGTCCTGGGCAGTCATACTATCACAAAAAAGCAAATGGAGATGCAGGAAGAGTGAATTTTGTAGTATTTCATACATATTTTTTTTTCAATACTGGTGCATAATTGAGAAAAAGTGAAGTGGTATTTCACTCACACAAACCCCCTCTGCTTATTCAACAGGAAAATGTTCTTTTATTGCTATCTCCTCATATTATCTTCATTAAAATGAACAACAGCCAGAAATATAAATAAGTCATTTTACGTGATGGAGAGAAGTAAGGGATTATAAAAGAAAGTCCAGGTATTACACCAATTGTGAAATGTAACCATGCACAAGAGTCAAGCCAGAAGTTTAATTATTGCAAATCCTGGCCCAGACCAATAAATCCAAATGTGTTTTTTAGTCCTGATCCATTAGGTATAGTTTGTTATCCAGTGGAGGGGTATTTTCCCTACACTTCTGCTGTTTTTTAATAAATGTCCCATATAAGCAAAGCTTGATATGAACACAGAAAAAAATACCACTTGATTTATAAAATACACAGTGTCCCAAACACAAACCACACAAAATGGAAAGCCTGTCCAAATGACTTACAGTAATGACTTCAGTTAGGAAAGTTAACTTCTGATGATTCGAGTGTAATGTGGGAATGCAAACAGTGGATATAATTCCTGTAACATGGTACATGAATCCCAGAAATGCTGTATTGTTTCTGCTACCTGCAGACTACTGTACCACAGTAAACTCTCTGCCAATTTATACAGTCACACCATGTCAAAATGTTGCTTTCCACATTAGAGGATGGCTGAGTGCCTTGTGCGAGGAAGGGACAGTTGAAAGCTGTTTGCATAGTCTTTGGGTCAGGTTTGAGGGACTGAAAAGATGTAAACCCATAAGCCTATTTAGGAGAGGTGGACTGGTAGAAGAGAGGATGTAGCAAAGCTTCAATTTGCCTACTTTAAAATACTTACCTTGTGGGACACATACACCAGTGGATGTTGTAATTGGTAATGCTTGATTCGTTTGCCTGCAAGGACTCTTAATAAGACAGTACTAGAATTTAAGGGCCGATGGGTTTATTATGTTACCCTGCCCATTTGAGACTGACTTATCCCTGTATTAAGACACAGAACTTGTGCTGGTTAATGGAGAACTTTCAAGATGGCTTCTAGGCTTGACTTTTCAAAATTGTGATGAAGATAAAAACTCATTTTCCTTCGTACTTTCTAGAAGTTTTTAAGGAACTTTTCCTCAGTAGCTGAGAATCCAGAATAGGTCATAGGAGCAGTTGTGAGACTGAACTGGGAAGTCTGAGATTCATCCAAGAACAGCGCCAGAGAGATCACAAAAAGAGCTGCAGTGGGGTTTGGGTCTCCAGGAGCATGCAAAGCCTGGTGCAGAAGCCTAAACTATGACTAGAACGTCACAACTTGTGAATAATGGCAGACTCAGAGGTCGGTTACTAAAATTTCCATCTAGATATTATTTTCACTTCAGACACTTTGTGTAAGGTAAGTCCTAGAGAAAACTGAATGGACAGATGGTCCTTTCACAGGCATGTGACTATGGTACTTGATGGCAGATGAAAATGAGTCTTCAGAAACAAAGACTAAAAAATGCCAGATTAGAAAAGTTGGAACAATCAGTTTGCATAGCTGATAACTGGTTATGGGTTCAGTTTTCAAACTAAACTTTGACCTCTTAGGAGTTAAAATAGATCAGCAAATACAGCAAATGAGGACATACTAGGACACAAGAAGAACACAAAAAACAATGCTGTGCCACCACTTGGGATATACTGCACAGTGAAGAATGTAATATTTCAATCAAGTTGCTTACCAAATGTAAATAAATTCTGGTGTGAAGTTAGGTGACAAGAAAGAGTCAGAGATACAGAAAGCAATCCTCCTCTGGGAGACTGAGGGGATTTGGTTTGTTTGCCTTGCAGAGGAGATTAATTACAGTTATTGAATATAATATGTGCAAAATAAGAAATAGATGAGGAAAGTATGCTTTCCAACTCTTACAGCAAAAGAATGAAATCATATCGTCTAAAAAAATTAAATGCAAGAAATTTAAGACTAATTACTGGGCTTCTTTCATGTGATAACATAAAATTAGCCCCTGGAATTCATTGCCATGACATGAGAGCTCAGTAAGGTAGAGAAAGGGGAATGTATATGGTTAATGAGAGTCTTTGCAGTCACAATAGATGCAAACCAAGGATAACTGGAGATGCAAATCAAGGTCATTGTGGAAACTCAGGACATTACATACGTAATGAATCATAATCAGCCTTTCCTTTGTCTTCCTAAATATCAGACAGTGCTTCTGTTTCTTCAAGTAAGCAACAAAGTGCAAATAACATTGCAGATGGCAATCTCTGTACTGGAGCATGTATGAAGCACATAGAAACATTAGTGCAGTGGAAAGTCCAAGGCACTTCAAAACCCATTGATGGGATTTTGCTAGTGAATGCTAAATGTCAGGCAACCTGTCACAAATGAGATTTGCAGCCCTAAACTAGAACACAGTGGTTGTAAGCAAAGTTCAGCAGGTAGCTTTCTCTCAGCCTCCTCTCTTGCCTGTCACTGACTTGAAAGGCAGCCACTTTCCAATGTTATCCAGGCAGCTGGTGCTGACCAGGAGAAAATCAGAGAACTATGGAAATCTCCATTGGCATCCTCTGTTATTTAGGAATGAGAACTCATGACTAGTTATATTTACAAAAGGTTATGCCATTCGACATAAGAATGTCAGACTCGTATTGGATTCCGTGTGCTTGTGCCTGCACTTCTGTCCAAATTTTCTCAAAAGTATGGAAATCCCAACATAAAAGAAAGAGGATTTTTTATGGTTAAGCACAACAAATTACTACTGTGACATGCAGTTCTACAGCTACTTGCACTGCAGAAAAGATGCCCCTACAACTGTCTCACTGGCACAAAGAAAGTCCAGCCAGAGTTGTTGGTATATATCATATTGTTCAGAAGGTTTCTACATGGAAAAATATATTATATTGAGAACAGATATCTGTAGATGTGCCTGGTGCTCATATAAGTTTTCCACTTTGTTTTCTTACAAATTTAGCAAACTTAACACTTCAAGAACAGCTCAATGTTTAGTGTAAGGAAGATATCCAAGAAAATAACATTTTGTTTCATCCAACAAAATGCTCATGAAGTTAGAGTCAAACTAATGTATTGTATATTTCCATAGATCTCTGTTAATATTTTTAACTTCACTGGCTGAGTTCTCTACTTTTGAGAATGTATATTTTTTCCTTTGTCCTTATGCTGTATGAAAGATTTATGCATAAATACTAGGCACAGTAACAAAAATATACATCCACAAAGTTCTATATGTAGTACTAAAAAAAAAATAGTAATACAATTAAAAAATAATTTTAGATTTAATATTTTTCTAGGATAGGTTGTGTCCTGGTTTGAGGTAAAACCAAACCAATTTTGCGTTCTGTAATTTTGCATTTTGGTTAGGTCTCCTCTAGCTCTCTGAAATTAACCGCATATTGGAGAGAAAAGTGCTCGTTCTCAGGATGATAAGGCCAATGTTTGGGCTACAATGGCAAGGAACGGAATGCAGAGAAGCTGTGCTTGTTGTGATAACAAGCAAGGTCAGCCAATTTCTGTTTTTTGCCCCTTAGAGGGTCAGAAACAGAAAATTCATAAAGGGGTCCCACCTGTGGGGAGGAGCGGACAGAACAGTTGACCCGAACCTGACCAACTGGAGTATTCCATTCCATCTGCCCCATGCTCAGTATAAAAGCTGAGGGATCAAGGGCCAGTTCTTCTTCTCCAGCCCTCCTTCTTCTCTGACTCCTCTCCTCCAGCTCCTCTGGCATCTACCAAGACGGCCGATGTCCGAAGAGGACCCTGTCTGTTCATCTGCCTTTGATCCCGATCGGTGTGTGCCTGACTCCAGAGCTGGAATCCAGTTCCCATCCGTTGCTGAGTCCAGTCT
>JAOQGH010000019.1:22104753-22199252 GCA_025769975.1 Gallinago jamesoni | reverse complement strand
TAATTCTTCATTAAAGTAGTTTAGTTTGTTCTAAACTGCTCTCTCTCTCTTTATCTCTTCCTCTCTTCTCATTTGGGGGAGGGGGGAAGGGACATCTGTTGGTCTGGTCACAGTGATTTTGGCTGAAACCACAACAGGTTGATAAAATCTTTTTTCTTTGCATATTAATCAATGAAGTTGTATGAAAATTAAACAAATTGTTACCTAGAATAGAGTCTGTACATTTTTTTGTAAACATTGCAACAAAACCTTTCGTTCTAAAATGTAAAATTATTTGGCAGAAATTAGTGACATAATTTTGAAACATCAAATAAATAATGTACCTGTCACAAGCAAAACATATACAAAAAAAAAGCTTTCAAAAATAAATGCAATAGTTTTTTTTTTTTTAACCAAAAAGATGGTCCTTAGAAATTACTAAATGGGAATTTTTGAGAAGTATTCTTTACCTGTTCATGCTACTGTTATACACAGACACTTACGCTCCAACCAGAGGTGTTTTTGCACTTGCACTGAGGGGGAAGATGGCCCAGACCACAACGCGATGTTTTTTCCTCTTAGCTTAGGAGATGGAGAAGATCTTGGAGATCTTTACCCAGGGATATGAGAACAACTCTTAGCTCTTGCATTCTGCCTGAAATGGGTCAGCTGGTGACCTAACATCATGTTCAAAACCCCAAAGAATTAGGTTGCATTTGATATTGGATACAATGATCCTAAACATTAACTGCTTCCCATGTTCAGTGTAAGGTGCTGTGAAGGTGCTTGAAGGTTCACAAAACCCAAGAATTCTATACGATCACCTGCTTGCTCCTGAGAGTTCTTGTTTACTACTATTTATATTTGGATATGGATTTGGAAATTAGGGTACATTAGAGATTTTTACAAGTTTTTAACAAAAATAACTTTGTTTCTCAAAGATCTCACCAAATTAAGGAGAAAATGAACACTGCACTTGAACCTTGAATTTTGTGTTTTAGATTGATGACTGCATTGAATTTCATATCTCAGATATAAGTATAATGGACAGACATGAGACACAAATGAATCAATTAACAAAATACTGTCAGTTATGAGGAAAAATGTATAGCAACATAAAACAGGAGGATACTGGGGAAAGCATCCAGGAGAGTATGCAAAAATGGATTGTATTTGAATAGACAAAATATAGTCACACTAACTGGAAACTCTGCAAGACTCATGACTTATATAAATGTTGCAGAATCTGTATGTAAATTTATTCTATGACTGGAAAAAGACTAATCTCAGATAATTTTGATCTAAGCAGTTTGGGTCTGACAAAAAGCCATAGCAACATGGACATCATCCATGGCTTGGATGAAGCCATGATTTCATGGTCTTCAGGGCAGGCTGTATTACTATTAGTACCTGAATTAATTTGACTGGGTCTTGATGAACTACTAGCCCTCCCATCTCAGTTAGAATATGGTCATTCTAAGCTCTGTAAGTACTTCGTGATCTCAGTTCATATCAAAGACTAATTTGAATACTTTAGTACCAGTTCATGCTTTTTTGCTGTGTCTTTAAAAGCCCCAGTGATGGGGCATTCATTTATATCAGTGCAGAAGGAAAAATGCCGCCTACTGAGTTATGCTAAGGTTACTTCGGCAATCTGGTAGTTTCAATTATTATTTACATTTCAAAAGTGAACATTCTACCTACCTTGAAGTGTAGAGAAGGCACAAAAACCAGAAAAATGTCTGCTATTCCACTATCTGGGCTTTAAATTTCAATGAGATGAGAAAGAAGCCATAAACTTTGTAATGGCTGATTTACAACAGAGGACAACAATGAGTCATGAATCAGAGACTGTTATAATTGATTTTGCATACACCATAAACTGCAGAAAAACTGATTAAATGGCTTGTAGAAAGCTTCAACAGTGATTTCTATTCCAGAGTTGTTTGATTTTTATTAAGGGGCACAAAAATATACAAAAGTGCATGGGAGATCATTTTTTAAATTAAAAAAGAAAAGCAGTATTAGAGATCCACCTGAATGCTAGATAAGGGAACATGAAAAACTAGAAACTCATTAATTCTGGCACAGAGAGTTTTGGCAGAAGGAATCTTAGATAGTAGTTAAATTCATTTCAGTTGCCTGTCATTAAGATATCCAAGCACACTGTATTCTTATGACTTTTTCTTCAATCTATTTTGATTCCTCCTGGCTATTTCCTATTTCATCTGTTCTCTGAACTCACAACAGGTGTATAAGCTCAATGAAATCAAAGGCTAAAGATACATATCTCAACTCTGATGAGGCTTTAGTGACAGTTGGCAGTTAATGGCAGTTGGCACCTACACCAGTTAAAAGTTACAACAATGCCAAAAATTAGTCTGGATAATACTTCTTTGCTTCAACCTGTATTTTAATGGTCCTGGATGACACTGTTTAAGACAGAGATGTTAAATCACAGAGAAAATGTCAGAAGAATATGACATTGGAACGAACATCCTGGGATATCACATCCTGAAGTCTGCCACAACGTGCAAAGCTTGCTTTTTAGAAATGTTATCAAGCTACACCTCAAAAATATATTTCTTGTTCTGTACAACTCAGGTCAGAAGGCTGCTTTCAAATCATACTCTAAAAAACCTGAAAATTTTCTATCATTTCTAGTCTAAAATGTGTTCTTGATCAGTTTATTTTCATATGTTGTAACATTGTATTCTTCTTTTAGGATGTTTCCAGAGAGATGGAGGCTTGTACCCCTGTGCTTTTAGTTTTGAATTGCTGGAGACTTTCAAGAAAATACAGCTGGGGCAGGGGCTGCCTCATAGCCAGGGAACTCCTACTAGTTCTGTTAGAAAGTCAGCAGCTGGCTGGAGGTGAGAGAGAGGTTCCTGCCACCAGAGGAGAGCAGAGGAAGGTCAGGCCTTTTTCTCTAGGTATGATCCAAGTCCGTCAACACGTTTGCAGTAACCCTAACATGCTGCTTTTGCCCCACATGTCAGCAAGGCAGTGTGCAAAGCATGTGTGAGGGGGTGCAAGGTACTGGTGAGAGAGCTGGGCTATGGGAGGGAGAAGAAGGGGTAAAAAGGCAGGAAGAGGCAGAAAGACTGCAGTAGGAGCCTCAGGAGATGTGATGGAAGGGAAAACTGAGAGATAGCAAGTGTGATATAATGGGTATCACAAAAGGGAAATGGAAGAAAATAAACGTACAAGAGATGGCATTTCGATACCTCCTTTGTTCTTGGGGGAAATGTGCATCTTGAGCAGTCTCCCGAGCTTACCCAGTCAATACACAGAAATCGTGTCTATCCTTAGCTTTCATTTCTTCAGGCTTCATCCAGTATGCTTTTGCCTTTTTTATTAATATGGCATGTTTTTCCTTTCACCATCATGTTGCTTTTCTTTTTATGGTATACTTTTATGTGTTTTATAGAGAAGCAGGGGAGGTGGCAAATTTCCCTCTGCTGGAGATCATATGATACTGTTAACCTGGGATGGGAGACAGAGCAGACTCAGGTCAAGCAGGGCTACCTACATTTGAGATACACAGTTGACAACAGCCAAAAAGGAGGACAAATGAAGGGTAACAAGGCCCCACCCACAAACTCCTTGTATTTTAATTGGTATGTGCAGACAGCAAAGTACCCGTGGAATGGGGCATAATTCTCATGCTCTACTGAGGACTCTGTGTCCTGGATATCTCAAAAAGTTCTCTTGCAGAGCACTTTTTGAGTGCTCTAATTGTCATTCTTGTTTTCTGCTAATGAAGTAGAGCACATTTCCCCCACTTCTTTCAGTCTTGAAAAAGTTCGTTAGCAGTTCAGGCAGGAGTTGGTCATGAGAGGTTACTAGAGGGTATGTCAAAAAAATATCTTATTACCCCCTTGTCAATCTTAGTGGAAATGGTCTCCTCAGCCCTATTTGTGCTAAAACTGTGGTCACAATTAAGATTATCTTTTTGCTATTATGTGTTTGTTTCTTATTCTAGGGACCAGAATTTGTTCCAGGGTTATAAGAGAGTTTGAAATTAAGACTATATAGTAAACATACAAAGTCAACTTTTAAGTGCCTCAGTTAAAACAATCAATTGATCTATCTATCCTTAGATATAAATTTTGTGTGATTCCTCTTAATAGGCAGATGAAAGTCAGTATTTAGTGTAGCTGAAATGAAAAGAAATACCTCCACACACAGATCAAAGGGGATTACTTTTAAAGTTTTATTTCTACAGTGAAAGAGATTAACATTAATTCAGATTAATTTGAAATCAGCATTAGGAAGGCATAAAATATCTTTCCCTACAAAGCAAAGCTAACTTTTCATCTGACCCTCAGCTGAATAGAACAGTATTTTAAGGGCCAAACTTGTACTGAAATCAGTAATATAAATAAAAATACCAAAAATCTGTTGAAAAGGGTAGGAAAGAAGAAGTCAGCCTTGAACAATGTTAGATCCAAATAGTTCACCTGCTCCAACCATTTAAAATCCACTTACTAGGTTTTACAGAAATGATTATTAACACAACATGTCTGCAAGTTGTTACAGGTACCTTTTAACCTTTTTGTGGGGGGGAAAATCCCACAGAAAGGCAATTTATTGCTAATTTGAACTAAATGTGGCCATTTCATTTGCTAATTCTTCTCTTGAATTCAAAAGGACTAGTTTTGTTTGATTACACATACGAGACCAGTTATTCAAGGATTTTGGGTTCAGACCTAAAAACTAAATTAAGTCTGCTAGACGGATTCGCACTGAAATAGATGCGCACACATCTCTGCAAGTGCAGCCTCTTCCCAGGCCAGAAACATAAGGACACTTAAGGGAATATGGAGTGTTCCACACGGTGTGATTTAACAACACAATCTCCATTAGCTTTAATAGAGTTACACAATTAAATCTTCACGTAATGCACTAAAAATTACTCTTCCAATTTAGTGCATAAAATAATAGGTCCACTTTAAAACGTGAAAGGATAGGGTAGGTGAATCATTTTTGGAAAATGCATATACCTGAGGTTGATTAGGCACTTAAGAAGAGGGGACAAGTTAAATATATGGCATGAATCTTGTTGAATTAGTAATAGAAAAACAGAAGGTATGACATGTTTGTAATTTGTCACTGTGAATCAGGTAAATAACTTGGCTGTCTCTATTTGAACAGCTGATGTAAAAGAATGTCTAATTAAGGCTTTAAGTATACTTTCAGCAATTAAATATACAATACACAACCCTTAAGAAACATAAAAGCCTTCTTTACGCACAGCCAACAAGCAACAGTAGAACAAAAGTAAGTGAACAGCTCTTCCACTAATTTTTTTGCATATGTCCCATTAGAAGCGCCTTGGCCAGATTGAAGGTTCCAGTCTGTTCATTGGGGAGTGAGTGTAGGTTATTTTGGACAAGTTGTAGAGAGGGAGTGAATTCCCATATTGAAAAATCATCATTAAGAAATGTCTGAATAGCTCTCATATACCACTGGAAAGCAAAAGCTTAAAGCAGCTTTTCAAGTCCCTTTGGAAGACAAAGCAGGTTGTGGATCACTAGTAATTTTGACTCAAAATGGGGTATTCTACCTTACCAATAAACTGCTAGATTCTGTGGAAACCTTCATCTCCCAACTGAATTCCAAGTACAAGAAGTATTCACTGCTATAGATGATGTTTTTTAGTGCAGCTCAATATTATATGTAATTATATACCAGACTACAGTGTTTCACTGGGTGTATATTGACAGTAAACAGCTTTCCATGTACATTGTATTTACAGGCAAGATGCATTTTTACATATACAGCCATATCTATGCACAGCAAAGAGACTTCACTGGTGTATTTATTTATGGTGAAAGTACAAAATTAACATTCGCAAGCCTTTTCTCCTGAAGCTGTAAGGGCTTAGAGAACCACTCTAAATCTACATAGGCTGCCCTTATATTTGAAGATTTAACATATTTCTGTTTTTCTACAGTCTGAGCTTTTTCACTATCAAGAAATTTCTGAAAAAAATTTTAACACTCCTGCAGTGTTTCACTATCCTACAAAGTTAACCACACATTATATGATTATGTGACAGGATGAAGTCCTGCCCATTCTTCTCAAAACCAGAGCTGAATGATGAAGTAGACAAATCAGAAAAGATATGGGCTTAGACGTGATCATTAGAATGTAAATATCTGTACTATCATCTTTAGTATTTCTTCTACAAGACAAGGTAAATCTTATCCTCTGCTCCTTCTCCTGGCCATCACTCCTTACAGTCTTCTTATTTCACAGATATTCCCCTTAGAAGCAACCATCTTGTGAACCTGTAAGAAAAAAATATGCTTTTTTCCAGATGGGATATATTTAGAATGACATTCTTGTATGTAATGTACAGTTAACTGGTAATCTGAAAGTCAAGAGGTAAATACTCCTCCCTAGTGTATGAAGTGTGATGATTTGCCACCTGGAACCTGAGTGACATCTGGTGCAATGGGACTTGCTGGATGTAAGTACTAAGATATCCCTTTCCAACAGTGTCAGCTGGGATTTCAACACTTCACACTGCAAATGGGGTTAAAAGAGTCTGAGAAGCGATTAACAGGCACCAAATATGGACAGGTTTACTGTATTCATGCTCTCCTGTGATCTGATTGAGCTGGAATACAGCAAGTAAATATCGCCAATGTACATTCCATAGTGAATCTCTCACAGTAGGATGCAAGAAATGGGTCCTGAGTTTTTCAGTTCTGGATTTTTTTTTAGTACTTCAACTTTTTGCAGTAGAAAACATCGTTCTCTGATGTGACATTAAGTGGCCAAAAAGCAGACAGCAGAGGTAAGTTGCAGGACAGAGGAGCAAGTAGTAAAAATAAATGACTATAAAATGAAGGATGTGGCCCATGAGAACTGACATTAGAAAACAGTATAAAAGATTTTCTTGGAATTTTTTCTAGTGCAAAATGCAAATAACAAACAGAAAAAACTGGGTGTCAAAAATGCACACTTGATCCATTGCAGAAAATTTGGGATTCTGAGATCTATAGACATACTGGGAATATCTCTATGGAAATGGGAGATGGCAATGGGAAAACTGATATACCAACTGGAATGAAAATCAAGAAACTTAAATGATAAGAGCAGAGATAAGGAAGCTTTTTCTTAAATTTGTCTGATGACTTCTGAACTACAACTGAGAGTTGAGAAATGGACTGGTAACACCTGGTTATGTTCTGAAGCAGCCACTTGCCAAACTGTATCATGGTACTTGGAAATGAAGACAATGGTCAGGTGAAAATTTAGCTGCAGAACCTAAGCTGTTGACTGGGAGCAGCCACAGCTGTCATAAGTATTAGAAATAGAGGCTATCCTGTGGCTGGAAATACTCAATATAGCAGCACAGTTCTGGAAGAAGAACTTTAAAATACCTACTCACAGGAGAACAGTGCCTGTGAGTATTAATTACAATGGATTAGTCAGGATAGATTAATGAAATATTGTCACAGATTAAAATATTTGACACAGTTCTGATTTAGCAGCTATTCAAAATTTATTAATGATGTAAGCTAGATTGAAAGACTGGATTTTACTTAATCATTAACTGGTTTATGGGTTTATGAAGTGAGTAAACAAAATAATTGAACACCAACTTAGTTACAGATTCAAAGATGGCAAGATTCATACTATCTTACTAGAAGGTATCTCAATCAATACACATGAGTAGAGGTAAAAATCACAGGTTAATACATATACATGTATATATCTAAGCAAAGCATATAAGCACATTCTCGCACACACATACAGGTCTCTGATCAGGAATTTCTTAATAGCAGGTAATGTTACTGAGCCAAAAGGTGCCACTTTTAGGTCCTACACATTAATGGATAGACAAAAGAGCATCCGCATCCATAAAGCTAATGTGTATCTCACAACATATAGGTGGAGAGGTAAATGAGAGAGAGAGAGAGAGACTAGCCTATAGTTAAGATTTCCTTTTCTCAGATTTAGAGTAAATACAATGCATCAACCTTCCTCAACAGGCGATAGTTGAGATTTGTGAAGGATTATCTCCTGCCCTGACCTTGAGGTGTCAGCCTGAGATGTATCTCAACTCAGGGGAGCTACTGGCCACAGCCTGCTGTGATCCAGAAGAGCTCAAAGAGTCTTTACTAGAATCGCTACTTAATAGGATCTGAGACAATTGAGTTTCATCAGGTACTTTTCCACTCCAGCCCGACTCAGATGATAGTTATGTAACCCCAGAGCTTTCTAGATCTTGGGGTCCTGATATCCCTGCTCTCTGGCCACAATCCATATGGTGTCAGGAGTGATCTATTATAGTTATTAACTTCAAGCAGTAGGAGCCATGGGGACTAGGCACACAATTGTGTTCTTAGTCTGTTCCTCTCTACCTTTTCTTCCTTTCATGCTAGACCTTCATATTATGTTTTGCGTTGCTATGTGGCCATGGTTGGAAGGGACATCATGCAAAGTAATGAGTGGCCTGAAGCAGGGGGAAATGGGGTTGCACCACCACAAATAAGCAGTTGGGAAAGAAAATGCTATCCTTTAAATATATCCCCGTAAGACATTAGTCATGCCTCCCAATATTTATCACTGACATTCTCACAGTGATAATAAAAGACCAAAAACCCAAATAGAAAATGCTAATAAGACATAGTACAGGCCATATTAAAATCAGAAAAATTGTATTTTGGTAAAAATTGTTTTTTAATACAACAGCTGGTTTTTGGAACAGCTTTCCAGGGACTGACTCACTGATGTTTGGATTCATGATTAAAAGGCTGATGGATCAGCTTCAGCTCAGTGGCAGAGATGAAGTTTCTATCTAGTGTTTATTGTCTTTCCTCAGACTCATGATTTTAGAGAATCCTTTAAACCTGATGATTTTGCGATGACATTAATACTGAGAGGCAGAGATATATGAGTAGTTCTTGAGGCACTATAAACTATGCTCATGAGATGAATTCTAAATCTATATAGGAAATAAAGCTCAAAAGACCATTTTTAGTTTAGTGCTTACTGAATTATTTGAATTAATCTTCCCTGAATTCAACAATATAGATATACACGCCTTTTGTTCTCCATGCCCTTTTACCACTTTCATCATTTTTCTTACCTACCTCTACTACCTGCAGTGAACATCAGTGTGACCTAGAAGCACAGACACTTGCACCTGAGCAAAGGTTGTCAGAGTCAATCATTCAGGTGAAGTCTGCAGTAAAGATTCGCAGCGAATTGCCTACTGTGATCCTACCTTCATCCATGAATGCCCTCCTGTGATGATCTTACATCACAGCTCACAGTTCTCTGAAATAATCCTTACTGCTTTTTGATTTCGGACAGGCTTTCTATTTCTGCTTCCATGCTGTGGTGCTCATACCACAGATTTGTGTAAAGATTTGTTTGTAAGGATTCTTATTACACAAAGGAAACCCTGGTAAGTAATCTGTGTTTCCCACTGAAGCCACCCTCATTGTATTCAAATGACTCTTAACTGGCCACAAATCTGTTCTAAAACAGTGAATGTTATCTATTTCTTTAATAAGTGAAGCATTTATAATGATTTCTATAGAACATATTCCTTAATCTTTTATCACATTCTCCTTAGTAAGTAATTCTCTAGGGTGACCTCAGCTGTAGAAAGAAACTACCTCACATCACATATTGGGTTATTAAAAGCATTACTTTTGTTAGACATTGGTATATTGATGTCCTAAAGGCTTCTCCTCAATGCTAGATGCTCAATTCATGCACAATATCTGTCTTTCACACAGGAAAAAACATGTTTTAGGACTTAATTTTTTGCTGACTGCTGCTTCTTCCATATTATCTCTAATCTGGTTACATATCTCTTTTTCAAGTGGGGAAAAAGTCTTTTGAAAACTTCTCAGGCTGAAGCACCAAATTGTCACAGATATTCATACTTCCAGTTTTGTTCATCTAACAGTTTACAGTGGAATTTCCTTCACATTTTCCAGGATAAGTTAAATATAGACAAAGGTGTGACGCTATAGTCCCCCTCTCTTCCTCCACCCAACATCTTTTCCTGTAACCCTGCTCAAGCTATAACCACCAGTGGTGGTCGTGATAGATGTGTCTGGTCATGACATGTATCCAGCTTAAAGTGAATTCTGAGGAGACAGGTAACAACACTGTAGCCAAGGGCTAATTTATAACAATGAGCCCACTTAACCACAGTCCTGGTTGATGTCTGACTCAAGCTAATTTTGGAAGAAACCAACATCTGCAGTCAGTATGTAAATATGAGTAAAAGTCAATCATGTTACCCCCATAAATAATCAACAGTCCAAGAGCCATTTGAGCTCTCTTGCACAGCAGCGAGCTGTGCACCAGGATATCCCCTTGAGTAGGGAGAGATTACTCAAGGTTACTCCTCAAGGCTGAGAGATTCCTTGCCACAACAGATACTCAGTAAGTGACTAATAGCACGCTAAACTTTGAAAGCTTAGCTAAAGGATATAAAGGAATGATTGTGCATATATAATCCTATAGACATAAACCATTGACCAACTCTGGAACTTGGATTGGATCCAGCCACACTTAAACTCCTCTATGAGGAGTCCAGAAAAAAAGGGATTCTTTCTGAACCTCATGATTCAACAAGAAGGTCTCCCTGACATATCTGTCTGACCTGTCCTCTATGGGGTAAATAATCAAGTGTACCTTGTTAAACTAGTGTCAAGTTTACCATTGAATTTTGTTAACTTAGTGTTTTATATCAAGAAAGTATATTGTTGTTTCTCTCTTATGAGTGAAGTGCATCACTCTTTCCATGACAGAAGGGATTGACAACAGTATGCAGAGAAAAGCCCTGTAAGCCAGATTCTGTACAATTTTCCATTCAGACCCTTAATCTTGAATTGCACTAACTGCTTTTATCCCTTTATCCTGGCTGTTGGCTTGTCCTAAGGAGATATTTGCAATCATGCTAAAATCAAGCGGAACTATCTATGCCCATTAATGATTAATGGGCACAAACACTCCACTGAATACACTTTAAATTTAGCCTTACTGGGTACTAGTAGGCTGCAAAAGTAAGTTTCCTCCTGAAGGGCATTCATCTGACCAGCTGATGGTTATACAATTTTTCCTGGATTAACTTTTCAAGATGAAATAATCTGAAAATTTAGATGTCAAGTGACTGGAATAAATTGCAAGAGAAAGAGCCCAAAGTTAATGAGAAATATGTAGGATAGTACTAACTTACAGGTTTTTTTCAGAAAATCTTTAAAAGAAATATGTCACCGTTGTCAAAATAAACAGCTATAAACAACAATCAGAAAAAATATTTAATGGACTAAAAGCAACTCCGGAATGAAATACATGAAAATATCGTTTTACATGCTGTTATTGACAAATCTGTTGATGGCAGTACTACAGCCCATCCTCTGAATTCAATGATAATATGCTGGTATAGAAACCACAGAGATTATTGGCAATAATATTTTGTCTGTAGATAGATATGCTGCACTGAAGAAGCCTACTGATAATAAAGGTTTATCCCTTAGAGAAGGGAACATTTTCTACTAGCAATATTACACATTTTTGAAAAGGTCATTAGTGTAAGAGATGATTTAACAGAACATGATCTTCTCATTTTATAAGAAGTAATAAAATATCTATTATCTATATTCAGAGGACAACATTTTGCAACCAGACAGTTCTCCAGGCAAGGGGACTCTATCATTATGACCATCTACTAGGAGTGAATACTTCAGCTTCCTCGCTCTCCAACTTTCAGCATATTTTCCTTTTCTGAATTCTCTGTGCATTTTTTTCTTACCAGTTATACTAACTAACACATTGCCTTTATGCTGGTGGTGAAGTCTCTGTAAAGCTGGGATGCTGGATTCAGCTTCCACGGACTGGAAAGACCTTGTAGGAAGAAAAAGAAAAATCATCCCAAGACACTAAGCAGAGAAATTAAGCACCCAGAAGAAGAACTCAACTGACCAACAAATGAAGCCATGTTTTTAGAACAAGACATGCAGTGGCAAAGTGACACCTGCCACATGTGAAAATGGCAAATAAAATAGCTATACTTTAGAAGAGGAAGAGTGGAAGAGGAAGAATGAGGGGAAGAGATACAAATAACTTGTATGCAATTGAACTGATCACAATAGAATGCAAAGCATCAGGACATATTGAGAAGAAAAAAGGCTAAAGGTATATAAAATAACATAAAATATATATGGGCTGGTCAAAGGCAGACTGTGATATTGATCTTCCATAAGAACATGAAAGTTTTTTCACAGAAAGTCAGTATCTCTCTGAATTTCAGTAAGCATTTGATATAGAATCACAGGATCAAGAATACTTCCAATTGGAAAAGACCTTTAAGATTGAGTTCAACCATAAACTAACCAAGTCCACCGCTAAACCACATCTCTAAGCGCTACAGATCTTTTAAGCACCTCCAAAAATGGTCACCCGACCCCTAGCCTGAGCAGCCTGTTCCAACGCTTGACAACCCGTCCTGTGAAAAATTTTTTCCTGTTGTCAGATCTAAACTTCCCCTGGTGCAAATTAAGCTGTTACTGATTGTCCTATCAGCTGTTATTTGGGAGAAGAGACCAACTCCCACCTCTCTACAACCTCCTTTCAGGTAGTTGTAGGCTATAAGGTCTTCCTCAGCCTCCTTTTCTGCAAGCTAAACAACTCCAGTTCCCACAGCTGCTCCTCGTAAGACTTGTGCTCTGGACTCTTCACCAGTTTCATTGCTTTTGTTTCGATGTGTTCCAGCACCTAAATGTCTTTCTTGTAGCAACAGCCTAACTGAACACAGTATTCAAGGTGTGGCCTCACTAGGGCCAAGTACAAGGGGATGACCACTTGCCTAGTCCTGCTGGCCACACTATTCCTGATACAAGCCAGGATGCTATTGGCCCTCTTGGCTGCCTGGGCACACTGCTGGCTCATACTAACTGCCTGTTGATCAATACCACCAGGCCTTTTGTACTGGGCAGCTCTCCAGCCATTCTTCTCAAGTCTCTGATGTTGCATGGGGTTGTTGTGAACCAAGTGTAGGACCCAGCACTTGGCCTTATTGAACCTCATACCATTAGCCTTGGTCCATTGATCCAGCCTGTCCAGATCCCTCTGTAGAGCCTTTCTACTCCCAAGCACATTGATGTTCCTCCCAACTTGGTGTCATCTGCAAACTTGCTGAGGGTACACTCAATCCTCTCATCCAGATCATTGGTAAAGGTATGAAACAGAACTGGCCCCCGTATTGACTCTTGGGAAATGCCACTTATGACTGGCCATGAATTGGATTTAACTCAATTCACCATAACTCGTTAGGCCTGGCCATCCTGCCAGATTTTTACTGGTTACCCAGTGAAGAGTATGTCTGTCCACACCAGGAGCAGCCAGTTTCTCTAGGAGAATGCTGTGGGAAACGTTGTCAAAAGTTTTACTAAGGTCTAGCTAGGCAGCATACACATCCACTAAGCATGAAGCCACATAGAAATTATTAATTAAACTGGAGGAAACAATGGCGAGAACTCAGTAAAGATTAAAGAGTCTTGCGGTGAAGTAAGGCGAATCATCATGCATCAGGCTCTGAGCTGCTCTGGTTTGGCTGTTTCTTGTACCTGAGCTAACTCACAGCTGCAATTTGCACACTTGCCTGCAGGATGCACTCAGTTAAAAATGCTCTGAAAGACAGTGGCCTGCTTGGTATAGTAAAGCAAAAGCTAAGCCCAAACATGTAAATACACCAAGGTAATAAGGGTCTATAGGGAAAATAACTATTTCATCTGAATGAAAAAGCTGGCAAAAAGTGACTGAGAGTGAACTGGCCATGGCTAGGTTTAAACTGGACAGTT
Organism: Gallinago jamesoni; assembly: GCA_025769975.1. NCBI lineage: Eukaryota > Metazoa > Chordata > Aves > Charadriiformes > Scolopacidae > Gallinago > Gallinago jamesoni. Next base: position 22,185,429 of record JAOQGH010000019.1, on the reverse strand, counting down.
TCTAATTGTGAACCAAGTTACTTCCTAGTCAAATCTGCCCATGTCAAAATGCTACTTAATCACAGAACAGGAGAGAGGGGATCCCATTACTTTTCTCTGCTACTATATATGCTATATATGCCAGTTTGCCACACCATCAAGTCACAATCTTTAAGTCATGCCACACTCCTTCACTCCAGCTTTTTATTGCAACGTGCATTACAGTAACACCAACATAGAATCATAGCATTATAGAATAGCTTGGATTGGAAGGGACCTTTACGTGTCATCTAGTCCAGCCCTCCTGCAATGTGCAGGGATATGTTCACCTACATGAAGTTGCTGAGAGCCCTGTCCACCCTTGCCTTGAATGTTTCCAGGGATGGGATATCTACAACCTTTCTATTACCTTTTATAGTGTTTCACCACTCTCATAACAAAAAAAAAAAAAAAAAAAAAAAAAGTCTTCTTTATACCTAGAATAACATGCAGTTATTCTTTCCATATGGCCTTTTTTGTGCATGCATACCACGCCAGTACATTAGCTAGACTTGTGCATACTCAATCCACTACATCTGAGACACGTAGTAGAATATTTGCCCTGCAAGTGACCATCTGTGGATTATAAAAGCAAGTGTAATGCTATCTTCTGCTGCATGTGATACACATGCAATTCCCAACTCCCACTGACTTCTAGTTAACTGATAGCAGTGGGAGTGTCACATAGCAAGCAAACACTTACAAAGAATAGCTTTCTGTGTAGCATGGAACACAGGGTGTATTTTTAAATGAAAATTTCAGCCACATCTGAATTTGCCTTTGTACCTCACATGCAGCCATTTCAATGTGGTGCTTTCCACCATGATGTTTTCATACAAAAGTAATAGAAACCCCATGAAAGACTAGAAGGTGGGGTAAGACCTCTTTTGATACAACATTTTACCATATAAGCCTGATCAGATATGGATTTTGATTACAACTGAATCATTTGCACTATAGCTGTGGCAAAATAGTGTTTGAAATGGATAGTGCCTTGTTGTGACAAGAATGGTGAGAGTTAATATCTACGTATCATCCCTTTAATGATAGTATTATAATCTAATTACATTTTGGTCAAATTTAAATAACTAAGAGTCGTAAGGCTCTGTGTGGGGTACAGACTGTCCCTTCAGTTAATATCTTTGGCTTTCTGTAATGTGTATAACATGTACTATACTCTCAAAGCCTTAGGGAATGGGAACTTTTTGTCAAGTATAGTGTTTAGGAGTGTTTATCATGTCCCTGGTGAGATTGCTGAGTGAATGATTCTTCCTGTAAAAAATGTCTTACTTATATCAAGACAACATCTTACCCAGATCCTCCAGGAAATTGCATTTTTCAGTGGACTACAGCACAAAGAATTATTAAAGAAAGATGGCATAGCTCAGAGCTTTCTTTTTGGAAAGCAGACATCAAGGCTTATCTAAGATATTTCGCTTTGAGTGTGAGTTTGAATTCATACAAGACCAGATCTCTCTTTAAGTTGTGCAATAATTCCTGATTAGGTAAAGCTCCATTTATTAAAAAAAGAGGTTTAGGTATAGTTCAGCATATTTTAAACCTACAATAGGCAAAAAGCACATGAAAACTTAAAAATAGTGAAATAACAAAACCTTTTTAATGCTTTAAAAATTATGAAAAAAAAGAGATATCTTTTCCATGACTGTCATAAAATTATAGCACTGAAGTTGTTTTTTTAAATTAGCTGTGGTTTCATTTGATTGATCTTCCCTCTTAACTACTATGAGTACATGTGATGAGTATTGGGAGCAACTGTTTTTTTCAGAATGATCGTCCACCTATTCCACTGTCTAAAGCAGTCTTTCTGATTAGGCACCTCTTCTTTTTCAGATCAAATCTGAATAATCAAAACTCTTTGCAAATTTTTTTTTCTATTAAAATTAATAGCTATGCTGCAAATATAGTTTCGCTAGTTTATATCAAAAGTCTGTCTGACTCAGTTTTCTGTCTCCAATGGTTGCTCTTAAATGGGTGCCCATGGAGTTGCCACCAATGTTATTTTTACCTAAGATTCTTCCAGCTTTCCAATTTTTCAATATTTTTAATATTTTTAGACTATTTTACTTTATCCATTCAGTAACTCTCAATAGCTCTCTCTTTAAATAACTCACTCTTTTGCTCTGTCCGCATTCAGAATTCTAATTTTTTTTCGGTTTTGACTGCTACCAACTACTGACCTGCATTTTCCTGGAGTTATAATCCTGAGCCCTTTATCCTGAAAGGTAAGGACATATCAGACACCATCATTTTAAATGTGAATGTAGGAATCTTTTTCACCCTATAAATCCTTTTCCTTTATCTACACAGAATTTATCACTCTGTCCTGTGTCCTATGATTTTTCACTCTCCCTTTGGTTGTATCATAAGCAATCTTCGTCTCTTTACTGCTCAATTCTCTATGTCACATGAGTGGATAATGAAGCAACTGTGGAAAAGGTTGAGGTAGAAACATGCAAATGTTAGCACCTATTTTCACTATTCATACCATAACTTCTTTTCTAGTTGCTTCCATTTCAGGAAAAAACCCTCTGTTGTTTCTTTCCAGAAAAAATGTTTTAGTTGGATATCTCCAAGTTTCTTCCCCTCATGAACACTGAAAAAAAATCCAATCAATATTTCTATAGAGGTCTTGTCCTTTCTAGATGTCCTCAAGGATGACCTTACTGGGTGCTTCTGAGGTGCTCTGGTCACGGGGTGCCTTAGGACTCTCTGAAGTGCATCTTGTCCCTGATATTTTAATACTCCTAAAGATCACCATAGTAGCTTTGATTCCCATATTTAATTTTTCTTCAAACTCTTTTTTGGTTCCTCTAAGAGTTTATGATCCTTTCTCTTTTGAAAACTATTTCATCTTTTTGAAAAATTCATACTCAGTTCCATAAAACTCCTCTACATAGGTGTTCAGTGGCATTGGCATTCCCGTAAGGCTGTGAAATGCAAGTATATGGAGATAATTGCTGCAAAGCATTTTTTCAGCTGAAAGGTTTGGAGCCAGATCCTTCACACTTCCTCAGTCACAGGTGAAAAGCTGCATTCCCTCTTGCAGGTTTGTTAATTGCCTGTTCCACAAAGCAGTCATACCTGGTGCCCCAAAACAAACCTCTCTGCTTCATTTTCTGGTGTGAATTTTGACCAACGCACACAGGATAACTGAAGTCCTTTAATTCATTTGTATTTCTTGCTCCTAAAGCCTTTCTCATTTCTCTTAGTGCATCATGGGCAATGCTCTGGCCCTGCCTAGCAGGCAGTAAAACAGACTCAGTACAGTATTCCTCCTTGTAATCTGTGTAGATGCCATGTTGCTTGGTAAAGTGGTCAGTACTTTAATTTGTTTTGCTGCTAGGATTTATAACTTATTTAATTGGTTAATTGCTGGCATGATTTACGCTATATATTCTGCTTCTTTCACACTGTGATATTGGTGTGATATGTTGACTGCCTTCCTTCACCACATTTCTGAGGCTCCTCCTATGCCAGTATCTTCTCTTAAGGCCAGGTCTTCTCGTTCCCCCAACTAATTTCAACACTGATTCAACATCAGTGTAGAAGCAACTGTACTACTGTTTTGGGTTTCTTTGTGGAATTTTATGTAAATCACAATCCATTTGTTTTTTATTTCTAATTCATTTATTTCTATCAGTGATCAATTTCTACTATAGAGAATTTCTACTACAGAGAATTTCAGAGCCATGGAAAAATAAGCTGTTCTGGTTGCAATTTTCATCAATTTTAGCATTTACACACTTGGTATTGTTTCAAAGTGAGTAAGTGATTAGTTTTACAGTTTGTTAACAGTAATAGGGATGCCTTTGCAGAAAAGGATAGAGAATTAAAAAAATTAAAAAAAAAGAAAGTCCACATTTATTGCTTATAACATTTTCCTCCACGGTTTTCCTCTTATTTTTTGTCATGTGTGTTGCACAACTAATTATTAAAATGGAATTCTGCTCTAACCTTAAGATTGTGTTAGAGTTATATCATATGTACATACGCCTCACAGTTCTACCTCCTCAACACTGAGGCACCTTCCAAGTCTCACCTCTCTCCAACACAAGACTGAAACAAGTAGCAATCATTCCCATTTTCCTTCCTATGGCCATGGTGTATCAACCAGTCCAAGCCATTACTTCATATAGCAGCAATTTCCATGGCCATCCCTCTGCATCACTGCACAGATAGCGCTACTTGCAGACCAGTGAAAAAAAAAGGGCCAAAACCACCCAAATCTATCATGTCAGATGCAGAGGTAGGAGAATAAAGACACTGCACAGTGCTACAGCTGGAAACCCCTTAGGTTTCCCCTTCCATTTACTGCAGCTTCCTGTTGTAACATGGAAGGCCGTACTAACTTAAACTACACGCAGCCTTTCAGGTGCATTGAAGTTCAGGTTTTAGTACAATGCTTGGCTGCAAGGTAAGCTGGTGAAACATTAAAATATTGCCTTCTACAGCTTTATTCCTCTAGTGGTGATATTGCTACCTTCCTTAGTCTTTTAACCCCTTGACACATAATGCTACAATAAATTCAAATGGAGAAGTAACAGCACGAAGACTTTTGATGAGTTCATATGAATGGATGTGTAGGATAAATTTGACTGCCTTGTGCTCAATCTTCTTTCTTCACTGGTAGTTCTCCTTTAATGTCCTTGTTTTTCTTTTGTGGTGGTAAATATCAGCGTTTGTGTTTACCTCAACAGACCTGTCTGCTTCTGAATTCCTTGTTTATTCTTCTTTTTCAGTTGGCTTTAGTCAAGAGCTGGTACTGCCATTGTGCAGAAACTCTCACCTTCTCCACTGTTGTCTCCATTCTTTTTACACAATGACTGCTTTTTGTTACAGTCTTTCATATTTTATTTTTTTTTTTTCAGAATTCATGGTTGTCAAAATAAGGCTCTTCTAGTGCAGACTCATTTATTTTTTGTTTCACTCAAAAGTATCACAACACTTACTTTACATATTAGTAAACACTGTATTTCCATATTATAAGACTAGAAGACCTGGATTCTAGAGGCAGTAGAGGCCTTAAGTCACTATCTGTTCCTCTATTTAATGAAGATAATACGTATTTACAGTTGTAAATTGCTTTAATATCTGCAGTTAAAAGGCATCTTTCCTTTCTCAAAAATGTTTCTTATTTCATCCATACTATCTCAGTTAAAAAAACAGAGTTCCATGTGGGAAGCACAGTAAGATTTTTCTGTCTATTCTAGCATAAGCTACATTCATAGCAAAGCTTCTGCTGATGTTACTATCAGTTAAAAGAACCAGTACCCCAAACAACATAATTATACAAGTGGATGGTCTGAATGTAGACCATTGCTTATGAATATTAAATATATTCTATATTATATACATGCAATGCTGAAAGGTCATGTAATGTTTTATTAAGCTTGTAGCTAGAAACACTGGAAAACAAGCAGCAGAAAAATCCAGTTGTTAAATCTGGTGCAAGATTTAGCAGTGGTCCAGTTTATGGAAGACCATAAAATCTCAGGAACTTTATGTTAAAGCCTTACTACTAATCTAAATTAAAAAAAAAGTCGTAGTTTTAAACTACTTGTGTTATGAGATGTCATTGACTTCCTTTATGGGAATCACTTTAAATTAAATTAATATGATAGAATTAGAATGGGCTACTCATGTTGCCACCTTAAGCTTTAAAAAACCAAGGTGTATTCACCCAACCCCCAGGTGAACACACCCTGATGAATAAGAGGAAGGTAGGATAGGGTCTCTAAAGCAAATTTGCAAATGGGGAGATTTAGTGAGCTTCTAGGGGACAAAGTACTTTGATTTTGTCTATTTGTGACTAATCCATATGCTATTGACAATGATGTCAAGAGAAGATTGAAAGTGCTCAAAGCTATAAAAAATACCAAACTGGATTAACTTTAAAGAATAACAAATGTTACGGATTTGGACAGTGTCCCTTATAATAAGTCAGATTTGCTGATTTAAAGCAGGGATTTTTACCTATGGCATTAGATTTCTAATATATAAAGAACATTTGACTAGAAAGCACTCATGTAACCCATTTTATTTTAATTTAATTTTAAATTAATTTTAAAAAAATAATTTTAATTTATTTTCTACCTGCAAATATTTTCATTGCTTCATGTAAGAGAGTGGAATGCAACACTTACTATTCTGCTGCATACCAGACAGCAACAGTATTTTTTGTCCTAGGGAGCATTTTCAAAGCAATGTTATAGTCCACTGAAAAATATGTTTTGTGCTATAAACATAAATGGAATACCACACACTCCAACACATATACAAGATACTTCTAGGCATTGCACCATGCTCGCATTGGAAATCTTTTCCCAGGAAGAGTTACCAATTTACACATAGAGAAGATTTTCTGAGGGAGAAAAGAATTTACATCTCTGCTTTATGGGAATAAAACATATTCTATAGATCACTCAGACTTCTGAGGAATCTTGCTTACTTGCAGCTCTACTTAGAAGAAAAAAGGACCATGTCTATTTAATCTTTTTTTTCCTTAATTGAAATAAAAAGAGTCCATTTGGATTATGTGCAGCTTTTTCTACTTTTTAACTGAAAGTATCTGGTATTGTCACAGTATACTGTGTATTTCTTGAGATATATGAAATGTAGACAATATCTATAAATTAATGCATATATAAGGAATTGTAAATTATGTGAACCTTCAACAAATACACAGAAGCGCTCTGCAGAAAAGTTTCCATTAGAAAATATTTCTTACCACAATAGTAATGAACAACCAAAGGACCAAAAAGCAGCCATAAACACTTACAGCATGCTTCATGGCTTTGCTTATCTAAGTAATTAATGTCACATTTTCTTCATGTTAGCTTTGTAATCCCCAGCATGGAAAGTCCATGAGGAAGCAAAGTGAGTAAGTGGAAATAACCATTGCAAGGTCCCAGACTTTGTGTATTGAAGTTGAGGGGCATCTACACTTATGCAAAAATGTAAAGAGGTGGGGAAATGGAACGGGAAGGCTGATAGCTAGTAGCTCTAGAGCAGGAAGGGACTCAAGCAGCTAGTCTTGATAGGTGCAAAAAAGATGGGAGAGCTATTAGCTAAAATATCCACTGAGCTAAGAAAAACATAAGAAAAAATTAATTCCAAGCAAAAACTGAATTTAGTTCTGAAGCATCCATGACATTTTACTTAGGTGGGCAGAAATCTCTCATCTTTAGGAATCACCGTAATATTTGTAGCTTTTAACATAGGAATAGTTCATTCTTCAGGGTTTAAAATCTTTGTTGAGAGAGGCCATGTTTTCCCTTTCCCTCTTTCACTCCCTCCCTGCAAAATTCATCTCGAAAAAGGCAGTTCTACCTCAGTGCTATTGAGATAGTAGCTCAGAAGAGTGTAGCACAAACGTACAAGCTTAACTGCATTGCTTATAGGATGAACAAAGCCTGCCACTGCTTGGAAGAAATCACTTTTTAGCTGCTTGTCTAGCTTCTGTAATGTTCAAAAAAATTCAAAAATTTGAGTTTGACTTTGTCATATGTCATACACATTTTTCCCTTTTGCCTGTTGCCCCTGATTTTTGTTCACTGATTTTTAGGTCAGGGACTTTGGCTGCTGGGCCTCACATGAGGAATTCAGCAATGTACTACTCCTAAGAAAAGTGAATCTACTCTTCCTCAGCTCCTAGAGACTGCCTTCTTTTACTCACCTGTGGTCCAGAGCTGCTACTGCCTCATGGTCTCCCCTTCCCAATGACTGTTGTTCCCTCTCCATTAAATTTATCAAGTCTTACGGATTTTTCCATAGTAACTTGATTTTGAATGCTGTGGGTCTGCATACCTGCGTGCCAAAATATATTTCACTTTCAGGTAAGCACTGTTTAGAGAATTCCATTTAAACAACTTCTTTTTTTTTTTTTTTTGAGGGGGTGTTTTGGGTTGTTTGTTTGTTGTTTTGGAGGGGGGGTGTTGTTTGGTTGTTTGGTTGGGGCTTTGTTTTGGTTTTTTTTTTGTGTTTTTTGGTTTTTGTTTTGGTTTGGGTTTTATATGTTCATTTCATAGGTAAAACTTCTGAGTAAATGTAGTGCTTTCTGATCCACAACATGGATCGTATTTTCATTTTCATTGCTGCAGCAGTTTCTGAATTCTTGCAGTGGAGGTTTTACATGTGACACAAGTGCGAAATATAACAATTCACACTGGGAACTTAAAATAGACCATCGACTCAGAGTTTGCCAAGACTACTTCACTTGCACTCCTTTTTTTGGTACTGAAAGTAAATGAGTTTTGGAAACTTTGCCCACAAATGCTCATATAAAGTTGTAATGAAATTGAAGCAGACATACAATATGCTTCTCATTAAATGCAGTCTTAATTTTTAGGTAATTGGAGAATGAGTATTAAATATGATTCCTGGACTTGTTTGTTCATAACTCCACTGTTGACTGCTGAGTACCAAGGATTAAATACAACACGACCCTACACTTTAAAGAATGTAGAAACTATATCCAAAGTACCAACCTCTGCCTTGATACACTACCACAACTCAGTAGCCCTGTTGTGACTGGCCACTACACATATTTTCCTGGTGCACCCCGTGCTACACGCAAGATGACACACTCTCTTTTCACCCAGATTAGCTGGTTAACCAGCTGGTTCCTGCAGGGAAGCTGATGGAAGGCATCTTGGGCACTTTGCTGACTTGCTTGTGTTCTCAAAAGCAGCCCATGTGGCTCTGAGTACAGGCTAATATGTGGGCTACATTCTGTACATGGGGATATATTGCATCTTTTATCTGAAAATGCACTTTAGTTTCATTACTTCATTTTGAGAAACTCTGTCTTGGTCTATGAGGCAGATAACAACTGAGAAACAAATTTAAGAGACAATAAAGGCAAAAGCCAAGAAAATCAAGAGACTGAAAAAAGTCTGTGGAACCCCCAGCGGTCCAAAGCTGTAATGGGCTAAACAAAGATGAGAAAAAAAGAAAGTTTCATCTAAAGCTACAGAATCCTGGTTTTACCTGGGGATGTGACAAGCTAGTGTCTTCTAATCTTTCTTTCCATGAATGACTCATGCATTCTAGCTCTAAGCAACTCTAATGAAATATTAATTTCGTTGTGGAAACACAGGTGTCCAAAACCACTTACCAAGAACTTCCTAGTCTTCTTCATGGGCCTCACAGAATTTACATAAGAAATATGGGAGATTTTCACCCTTCTAGAGAGGCAGCCAGAGGTGAGGCAGTATACCCTGAAGATCTTAAAAAGCTATTACATGTAATTAATACAGTTCCCTGGATTCAGACAGCTGGCAGATGTGATACAGGACCCAGAGGTGATACAGGACCTCAACCTCTGAGTTTTTACAGGAGTGACTGAAGGCCAGGTGAGTGATCCAAGGACATCTCAAATGCACTAGACTCGTATGTTCAGCTGAACTGAGCCCGACATCTCTTTGATTATCATGGGAGCTTCTACACACAGCTTACATATCTACTGGAACACGTTTATATGGAAAAGCAGGTGACACCCTCAAACTGACCCCCACCCTAAATGATGGAACTGGGGTTGCACAAGATGACTGCCAGAGGTCCCTTCCAGTTGTCACAGATGGAGTGATGTGCTTCACTCATAAACTCCCTTGCATGTGCCATTAAGAACAGCATTTCTGAAAGATTCCTCTAGGATTATCAAGATCATGCTGCTTCTTTATTTTTACATTTTATTTAGGCTCTTACGATCTGCAAGGATGGTATTCACAGACTCTCCTGGAATGGAATGTCTCTGGTGATTTGGCTGGGTAATTTTTTTTTATCCACTACAAATTCCCAAGGCTCTTTTGAATTTTCTCACCACCAGCTTTGTTCTGATAGTTTCCACTGCAATCACTGGAGCTGCTCCAGAGTTTTACTGATATAAACAGTCAGAGGATGCTAATTTGAAAGGGATACAAAAGTAAAGACTATGAGGTAGGCTCAATCATGCTTCTTTATCACTAAAATCCCCCATCACAAGACAATACAAAACTGAGAAAAAGTAATTCATTTTCCTCCGCACCATGTCTTTTCATACTGTTGGGAACAAGATGAGTATAAATTAGGCACCTTTTCCTATGAAGAGTCCACCCATGACAGCAAGTTTTTTACAACACAACTCCCTAAAAGAACACAGCTCCTGAGTCATCATGTCTAGTCACTAGCTTTCAGAAGCATCATATTATATAAACTGATTAAATGCTAATGCCCTAAGGCAGTATGAATATAGTGCTCAATACTGATACACACATGGCAGACTCAGTGACGTTTAGTTGTTTATTAAGCCAGCTACAACAGCACATTTAAGTGCATTATTGGTAGATCAATTGTACTATACTAGATAAGGTATCTATCTATGTTATAAAGTTACATATCACACTAGACAAAGTAATGGGCAGAATACCCCCTGAAATGGCCATAATAGTTACAATATGCTGAAGAGGGACTACTGCGTAGTGGCAACCAATTTATGAAGTGTAGATAAAATGAAGAAGTTCTTTATTTTCAGATTGAGAGCAGATATCATTCAAGAACAAAATAGTAAGACTGACTGAACATAAAGTGAAATAATAGCTTAAACTGAAGAAGCAGACCCACTACAGTTAGAAACATAGAATCATAGAATTTTCTAGGCTGGAAGAGATCTTTAATGTTTTCAGAGTTCAAACATTTTAGGTTTTAAACAACCCATTTTTTCCTTAGACCTTCTCTGAAATCAGTCTCACTAGCAGCTCAGGATTTCCAGTGATCTCTCTAGCAGATAGGCTATCTTTCTATCTGTTATTCCTCTTTTCAATGGTCTCTGTGACCCTTCAAAACCAAAAAAGGTCTTACTTTACCGGGAACAATTTTGGTCTCTGTGTGGTATCACCAGAACCTGTTACTTCACTAAAATTCCAGTAGCAGAAAACTGGTTTAAGAAGAGAAACAGGCTCTATCTATAAAATTTGGAAACCTGGGCTTGAGAAATGAAGCCTGGAATTTTGCTGTAATGGTCCAGTTAATGATTGCTGTAAGTACTGCCTTTATCTGTAGCAGTCACACTGTAGGAATGGGGCTTTCCCCAGCTAATGTGCAGAGTTAAGGATACTGTGGGACAGAGTTTATCTGCTGTAAAACTCTGATTTATTCAAAAAATTGGTATGTTTTCCTCATGCACTAGGGTGGCACTTGGCAGTGGATGTGAAGTAAAAATGACTTTTTGCCTAAAGGTATTTTGGGAACTCTAGAACTGTTTCCCATTTTGTTCTCTGGTAGAGACAATCCTAACAAGTTCTTTGCTACTGTGGAGACCTACAACAAAAGCAATATCTACAATTGCTTCCTGTGGTAAATGACTGCGGTTTTTGGTGTTTCACTGCAGGCCTTTAAACTGTTTTGAAGTGTTGGGAAGTTCTGCAGTCTGTGAGGAACAGAGGCATGTATATTGTTTGTCCAGATCTAAATATCTCTTCCATCATTGCTTCCAGTCACAAGACTTAGAGAACAATATCAATTCTTTCAGTTTTATATACTGATTGTTACAATCATCTTAAATATCCCTGTGCTCTGCACCCCAGCTTGAAATGGAAAACTTCAGTGGCCCTGATCTGGCCATCAAGCTTTAACCAGCGTGATCCTTCACGTTTTTTAACACATGCCTGAAAGGCAAGTCTTGCTTCTGCTGAAGAGTTAGAATATTGTTTCAAAAGTAACACATTCCTGCTTTAAGGAACCTACAAACCCATTCATCAAAACTTACAATGCAAACTGATCATATCTGGATGAGTGCAGACTCCTGGTGCTATATTATGAAAATTATGGATTTCCCTGCAGTCATAAAGGGAGGTTCAACTTTTACCCAAAGTAACCTTCACAGCTTTATTAATCTTACCTAAAGCTGAACTGCAAGTAACTCCTGTTGCCACAGAACACTGCTACAAAGGAGTTATCACAATATTCTTCTATATCCTGACCAGCTCCTTCTTTGGGACTGATGCTGACTGATGGACTCTTTTGTCCTCACCTTCCAAGCCAGTCATTCCACCTATATAAGTTTGCTTCTACCTATGCTATGAGCAGAGGGGAGTATTTTCCATCCAGGATGAGGAAGAGAAAAATTAAGAAACTATTTCAAGGCAATAAATTGTAAGGTTCCCTTGAAGAAACTGTTTAAATGTGACTTTCCCCGATTGTGATGAAGGCCATGAAAGATTAAACCACCTTAAGTCTCATAACAAATCACATGTGATTTCAGAGGCTGTGTATCATGATATTATATGCTCATTGCCTGATTACAATCTGTTACTCAATGTAAACTCAGCAGTTTTCCTTATGGATTGTTTTCAATAGCTGACTTCATTTTCTCGCTACAATGATTTTAGTTTAAATACATTACCTTGTCCTTCTGGTAAAACCACTATCCTGGCAATCACCTCTGATGCAGGTGCTGGGAACATACGCCCTCAGAAACTTGATCTGTGCAATATGCACTACATGCAGAGAAACTTTCATAAAGGTCTGAAAACTTCACAAGCCTTTATTGAAACCATCATATTTAGCCCAATGTACTCTCCCCAGACCTGCAAGCATGATAGATAAGTTGACGATATAAGACCTGACTTATCTACAATAACCATCAAAAACAATTGGAAGTGGGAGGACTGATCTCAGTATCTGGCCAGGGTGCAGAAGCTATATGCAACAGATCTCAATGCTATCACAATGAGGTATGTTAATTTTGTGACTGAGCAAACCTGAGCTGCTGCTTCCTGTCATTAAAGTCTTTGTTATCTGGTACCACTGTCAGACTTTTGGATACTCATTTCTCTAACCTTCATGAGATCATACTGTGCAAGTGCTTATTCACACTTAGAATCTATGAGAACAGATACAATTTGAACCATTAATTAAGCACCAATGCCATTGTGGTAGGCTCAGCACTGGCCCTATCACAGACTGTACAAAGGGATGATTGGCTCCTTCCTCAAGAGGCAGCTCCTGTTTACTCCCCCTGTTGCCTGTATCTCCAGGGGAGACAAGTGAAGAATATACCAGTTCTATCAGCATTGATGACAAACACTTTATTCATTTCTGGATTGTCCAACACTGCCTCTTTCGCTATCAAGTTTTGGTGCTATTGCTGACTGGCTGACCTTTTAGTAAAGGAGATAGCTGCACAGTCATTTTTCACAAAGCTACCAGATTACAACTGACCTCTCAAAAAAATAAGACAGAAACCCCAAAAGCCAACTTCAGCCGCAGAACATGACTGGTAAGCATGTTCATCTGAGCCTAAAAGGTCTTGTGTTCACTTGGATTTCATAGTATAAACATGACCCTCAATAATCAGTATTGCCAAAATTTAGTTAATTAAGTGTTCTAAAACATTATGTATCCAATTGGATTTGGTTTTCATCCATTAATATATAGGCTATAAAACTTCAATTGAAAAAGACTAAAATAAGAAAAAAAAAAGTGGGTTTATCTTCAAGTACAAACATCAACAATATACTTCAGAGATCCCAGAAACAGAAAATTCTCTAGAAAGAAAATTACCTCTATTGTATCCTTAAGCAGGATGGCTTCTTTAATTCTTCCTGGCTTTTTATGTGAAGATGTTTCTGAATGCCTCCTTTGGCTCTGCTTTTCAGGCGGAACTCACTAGCTTGTCTGTCTTGGACAGCAGCCAGAGTTCATGGGTCACTAGGAGAGCATTTGCTACTCATATGGGGTCTTCAGGTTCCCATCTCAATCCTACTGAATATTACAATTTGAGTAAAAAGTTACTGGCAACTTACTCCCCCAAAATCACTGGGTTTTGCATGAGAGAAGATTAAATGAGCTAAGAAAGGAGATACATTGTAAAAGTTGATCAAGTAAGTGCATATATTCTGCATAAATGGTGTCATTATTGGGCTATATTTCATAGAACAGATATAATAAACAAGAGGTAGTGGATAAATACCATAACGCTGTGCATATAGTGTACCAGTAACAAGCTTTAGCTCTAGTAAGGTCCTCATCATAGTGCTGTCATCCATAACCACTAGAACTTGCTGCTTGCACTGAAAGATAAAGATCAGAATATACTTTAAAAATATTCCACTAAAAATGGAATCTATTGATTTGACGTGGTTTAAAATAGCATTATCACTGACAGTAGCTCTTCATCATAAGGGTTGATTTTTATTCATGGTTTATTTGACATGGTTTTGGGTTGATTTCCTGTTGGTTGAGGGATTTAAAATGGGTTACGATCATTTGAAAACCGGATACATCAGTTATGTGATTTCATAATGAGCATGTCATTAACCTCCCATTATTTGGGAGGTTATATCTGGATCAGTTTGGCACATTTAAAAGAGGAGAAGACCATCAGCAGTAAAATACAAGACATCTCTCAATAGAAATGATTCAGCAGAGAAAATAGCACTACATATGGACCTTGCAGTAAATGTAACTCCTACACTTTTGTCCATGTGTAAAATGAAAGACAGATTATATCAGATAAACACTAATTAATCTCAAAGAATTAATGGATAAGGTACACAAAACTGCTTGTATTCCTTTGTTTTTTCCCAGCACAAATCAGTGACAAACCTGACTAACTTGTCATTTAAATTGTGTTTATGAGTGTTTGCATAAGTGGAGAGGCATGAAACTAACAGATTGTAATGATGAATGTCCACTGAAAGCTTTGCAGAGGTTTATTCTTTCTACTTACACCAAGATTTCTTCATTATTTTAATTCTACTAACTTTGGCAGAACTACTCCTTATTGATATAAATCAAGAATGAGGTGCCCGACAGGGAGAAGGATGGCTGTGAGGAATGGGCAGGCTTGGACACACATCTGACTAGTTGGCGGCTCCAGTGAAGGGGAGGAAGAAAGGAGGAGAGAAGACAAAAGCAGATAAGCAGCTGTAGAGCTAGAAAACAGGTTAGTTTGAACAAGTGCTCATGGGTTTGCAGTAATGTTCACTACTTAAGGATTAATTACAACATTAACCATCCCACAAACCCATGTTATCATACCACTTGATAACACAGTATCCTTGCTAAAAACAAACCAGCTAGTCACTGAACTGATGCTATCTAGGGGAGTTTTTAGATGGTTATCATTTCCACGGTGGTTGCCAACTGCTGAAAATGCTTCTGGTGTTGACCCATAATCTTTGCATCTTGTATTGGATGACCTGTGCTGGATCCCTCTCTCAGCACAGCAATTTATGATCAGAAGTGTAAAGCAGACTGAACTAAGTCACTTTTGCTTTTTTCTTCTGTACCCTGCTACAAATACAGTTGTCAGAGGGGCTCCAAAGAGTGCAAAACAATGCAAAATAACCCCTGAAGGAATAATGATGCACTGAGAACCCAGAGAGATGTTTCCAGAAATCAGAGTTCCTGACACTAGAAAAGAGATGGGTGTATAGTGCTGGAAGCTTTCTCCTGGTCTGTGAGCCTTCCCCATCACGTTCACCAGACGTATTGGTATATGACATTCCAGATCACTAGAGGAACTGTAGAACTGCATATGGAGAAGGATGACACACACGCCAAGTGGTTGATATCTTTGATAGCTGAAAATTTGTAGCTCCCAGATGAAGTATCATCACTATGGCTACATCTGACCTACTGGACCTGAAAGCATGCCCAGGCTTTTTCACCTGAGCTTGTACCCTCTCACATCTGAACCCTAGTAAAATGAGAGCCAGGAATCCCTCCAGGCTTCAGCTTCTTCAGAAGAAACTTGGGTATCCAAATTTAAGAAATCCGTAATATGCTTCCAAAATATCCCCTACCTGGCAATTAGATGACCCTGGACACATTACTGACTGCACCCATCTCTTGTGAAGCATATGTGAAGATTGTGAAGATCGATCAGCATTTTCTTTTTTATTTTTACTCTCATAGCACATGCCAGGTACTTCAACTTCCTTTTAAGCAGGAGATCTGTCATCAATTGGGCTGGCAGCATTGTGTCCCCTAAGCCCTCTCTCTTTATCATAGATGTTAGAAATTTTGCAATTGTTTTGAAAAGAAGAAGTGGACACTTAAATATATAGGTATGACCTATTACAAGCAGACATCAAAACCAAACTTGAGAACTAAAAATCTTTTTAGCAAAAAGAAAGAGCAAACAGTTATCATGACAGTCTTCATAACCATTCCCTTTGTGATACTCAGATTCTGAGGTCTGAGTAATTTTTCTGCCTTGTAATTTTGAGAAGATTAAAACTTCAGCACTGCAGCTGTTTTATTCTAGAAAATCTGTGGCTGCAGAATTATAATACATATGGTAATGTTACATTAGTGCAGTATTATTCACATCACTATAGTTAAACTTGGGTCAGCACTTCCTTTTTAGATTCCTACAAGTTAAGGTTTGTCCATGCACATTTCCTTTTAGCTGACTTGGAACATGATGCCTCAGCCTTACAGCTATATTTATTTATTATTTTTTGCAACCTGTTTGAAAAAGCTTTGCTACAAAGCTCTTAACCTTATAGGTAATGTCTAACTGTTACTATATCTTATTTCAAAATGTGTGGCATGCTTAATTGGCACTTAAATCCTTTCCTGGTTTGTAACATTAGAGTCACTATGTTACGAGAAATAAAATTGTTGTGTAAGGATATTTTAATTTAAATAACTCCCCACTGGCTTAGCTGCCCCTACAAATGTACCTCATTAGTACTAAAAGTGCTGGTAGAAGGTGAGGCACTCTAGTTTTCCTCTAAATCATCTTTATTCTATTTAGCAGCCTCCTAAACCTAAAACCCTTTGAACAGGGGAGATGCAAATACTCAGTTACTGAATCCTTTCATTCAAATTTATCCAAAGTTGGAGTCTGTCTTACTTCATGAGGTTTCTGAAATTCCAGAGAGTGGAAGCATAAGATAATGTTTATAAATCCTCTTCTTCAAACAATTCCAGCTTAATTTCGTAAAATAAGTCCTATTTGTTTAAATAACACCCCCCAGTTTCATACTTTCTTAATTTTGAATTCATTAACTTGTTTTTCTCTCAGAAACAGTAGTTGATATTTTCCTAAATGTCACCTCACAAATCATCAAGGGGACTCAGGGAAGATGACAAATGCATGACGGAAAGGAGAAAATGTGGCCCTTCACAAGTCCATGTGTATTTGGGCCTCACAGTTGTCATCTATGCTTCCTCCTCAGTAGAAAATTTCTGTTCTCTACTTGTCACTCCTCGCTGCAACAACCTTAAGAATGTGGTTCGGGAATGTACTATATCCCAATGACCCCAAAACATGCCCTATGGTTGGGGCTAATAAAGAACTACCTTGGAGCTGGCATGCGAACACTCTTCTATAATGGCTTTCTCTGACAACTGTAATTAATTTGACCTGCTGCTTTGACTTTGTGTAATTTCAGAGTAGCTAGAAAAAAAAAAAAGAAGTTGTAGAACAGCCATCTGTCCTGAGGTTTTGGTCTAGTGTCTAGACTGTATTTTGTCCCCTTTTTCTTTAGGTTGCAAACACCTGAGATGGCAAGTATGGTTACTCATATGTTCAGTTTACAGTAATTAATTTACTCCTAGCTTGTATAAAAGGATGTCTTCTTTTGGGCAATCTGCATCTTCTAGACCATAAGCCTCGTCTTCTTACTTTTACTTGTGCGTGGTAAAATTAGCTCAAAATTCTCCAGCCACATAAATATTGTACATAGAGTAGAACAGGGAGATCCATTTCTGTCTGTTAAAAGCACTGCATACATACTAGAGTCACATAGAAGGAATTGTATTTCTGTATTTTTGGTGAAACATCTGGTTTTAAATCCCCATTTTACCTCATGTGGAAAGATTATTTACTCTCAAATGGTTTAGGATATCTTTTTTTCTAGTTAAAATGAACTTGAGTTTTCACTTGTCCTTGTCCTCTAGGACTAATGACTGTTGATGGTGTTTGCATTCTGTAGTCTTCAGTCACTCTTCAGAAGAAATACCATTGTTCCTAAGGCCTGGTTGCATCTGACAATTAGTGTAGCTAATACATAAAGGTGAAGGAAAGCAGTGCAGACAGTGCAGAAAGCGCAATAGTTGCAGAGCACATTGGTTGGGAGAACTCGGCAAAGAATACTTGCTGAGCAAGCATTCTTTGATACTTTATTTTTCTGAGGAAAAGAGCCCTGGGTTTTTTTTACCAATGCCAGAGGCTTCCCATAACTTTTATGCTTCATCTGACAGCCAGCTGGATGCAGGTTCTCTCTCTCTGTGTATATGTAATCCCCATTTCCTACTGTCCCTTATGCACTTTTTCTCACATCCTTTTCAACTCGCTCAGACCTCTTCTTCCAGGCCTGGCATCTGCAAAGTCACTAATATAGTTAAAAAATGGGTATATAATATATTGGTACGTAGCAGGATTTTCTTTGTACATAATACAAGGGTTTAATTTTACACCCACACTACACTGTTTTAAAGACTACAGCAAATCAAAGGCAGAGAGTTTCAGTATCTGTAGTTTTGTCCCTTTATCTTGAACAATAAATTATTGAACAAAGTGTCTTCACATAAATTACTGTGATTTGCTGTCTAGCTTCACCCCATCTGGTTCTCACTGTCTTTCTCACCACCTAGTTTTGAGTTGATGGTATCTTTCCTCCACATTTTGGGCTACTAGGACCTGGTGTGGCCTCCATAACAAAATCCGTGGTCTGAATTACACAGTTAGAGTCTACAGTGTGTGTAAAGAGACAACTGGTATGCTGAGTGAGAGCTATGCACAAGGACAATAGTTAATGGAAAAACCAAGCCTTTGTCTGAAGCCTTACTTTGGGCCTTAGACACGTTACTCAGCAGGGAGGCATCTACTCCTGCTCAGCACTTTGAGTTCTCAGCTGGCTCCTGGAGCAAGGTATCTAAATTACTTTTTGGCATACAAAGTCTATGTTGTTCTTTCTTTCAAGAATGTGACTGGAAGTGGTATTAAGCTCATTAAGATGTAACATCTACTTGGAGACTTTTTGGATAAAATAGTTCAGAGTTGAACAAATTTTCCCCATAGATTGCCAGATCACGGAATCATGGAATCACAGAATTGTCAGAGTTGGAAGGGACCTCTAGAGATCATCTAGTCCGCCTCTCATGCTAAAGTAGGATTGCCTAGAGCACAGATGTATCAATAAATTCTTGAAGGACAAATTAACTTCCTGGTTCCTGTGCACAGGAGTACCAGGATGCACAACAACATTCACACTCTGCTGTAATGATTAGAGCAGCTTCTGGAAGCCAATCTGGAATGTAGAGTGACTAACACCTCAGTCCACAATTCTCATTTCCTTGACTGAGCATTTCATGAGGAAATGCTGTATGTTCTTGCCTTTTCTGGGGCCAGTTTGAAACAGATAGAACCTCCATCCTTGAATTTCTCTCATTTGTGTATACGTATGTCTTCTGATACAATGTTTTACACATGTAGCTGTATTAACAGTAAAGCCTTCTAAACAGAAGATTCTGCACAGTGCTCATTTCCTGAAAACAAGTTTATCTGGGATTTATGTTCACAGCAGCTGTGCAGCACATCCACAGGAATTCCCTCCTATTGCAGAGAAATGCTGCGCATAGCACACAAAGTGCAGACACACAGATGCATTGAGCACCTGACCTGTGCATGCTTAGCAGATACATCCTGGCTTTCCAACCTTACAGCAGGAAGCTATTCTTCCTGTGAAAAAGCACCCCAGCTGATAGTTGCCAGATGTCCAGAACTCGAGGAGATATGAAAAATCTTCAAAATCGATCCTGAAAAATATCAGCCATAAAAAGGACTTTCCTTAAAAAATCTACTGGTAAAACTGCACTGCCAAACTACAAAAATATGTCTCACTCAAATCTTTGTTACTCAGGGTAATGAATACAGATGTAAAATATGCAGAAAATCCAGAATACATTCAAAACCACCAGTTAGCAGAGAGGCCATCTTCTATTTAATAATTAGCTTTTAATGGAAAAATCTAAACACAAACAATGGTGGTGGGGCCTTGTTTAAAATTCAGCCTCCAAATTAGTTGAACTAACTGAACAAGATTTTCTTACCTCTGGTGAAATCACTCACTCTAAGTTTACTATTAAAACAGTTCTTTCAGTTCTGATTTCATTCTTGTATCATCAAGTACTTATGCATACTGTTTTTGTATCTCAATATCTAAAACCAAATGACATAAGTAGATAGTGTTAAAAAACACACATCAAGTAAAAAAACACCTTTAAGAACTTGATCATCAATTTCCCTTTAAGCTGACATTTCTTCTCCCACTGAAGACAGCGCAGGTCAGGCACTTGGTTGTACTATCAGAATGTAAATAAGCTGAATTTGCCGAAAATGTACCTGCCAAAGGGTGTTGGTAAAAGCAGTACATACAAAAAAGGGACAGAACCTTTCAGCTTTTTTTCCAGTGCTACATTTGATTACCATGGGGGAGGGATAACTTTGAATGAACATCTTTTAAAATCTTTTTCATATCATTATCTTTTCTGCCAAGCCTACACGATGACTACCAAAGAGAAGCCTTGAGATAACACAGCCAAAAGTAATGTAAAGCATAATCCCTCAGCTGTTCAGAAGGAGAAGTCAGAAAAAGAGCATAAAAAAGTGGACATCACAAGATTTGCAACTGGAAAGACAATATGACTACTGGTCCACAAGGAAAAATTTTGAAAAGATTCCTTCTTATTCCCTGACTCTTCAAATATTGATTATTCTTTGAGGTATTCAGAGATCATCTGGGTATGACCCTGAACAACATGATATATCCTTGAAGCTGGCCCTTGCTTTGAAGCTGGCCCTGCTTTGGGTGGGAGTTTGGACAAGATGACTTCATGAGGTCCATTACAAAATAGATGATTCTGTGATTCCATGGTTCTACTTAATGCTGAGAACTTCCTCCACCGCATGCTTCATACTGCAGAACTAACATCCTATGAATGTCAGCATGTGCTTTCCAGGGCTAAAAATAATAAGATTGAGCTGTCTTATTTGCACAGTAAATAAGGCATGCATGTGTTTGAATCAGACAGAAATAAGTAGACTTAAGTATAGGTTATGGTTCTCTTGGATATGTGTGAAAAATCAGCTCTACTTCATCAGTTTGATCATCAGTTCTACCACCAGTTTGATCTGGTGGAAGGAGAAGTAGGTTGTATTCCTACACTCAGTCTCTCAAGAATGAAAGAGTTTACAGTCATCACATCAAATTCATTTAGTTTAGGTTTGCTTCAAAATATTCCTAATATAGCTTCTGTAGGCTTAGCTATCCATCTTACAGTCATATGTGCTGAAGCCAAAAACACCAGTAATTTTTAAACTTATCTTATGTAGGAAGGTTCAGTATTAACAATAGTAGCTCCCAGATGATATAGATATATTACTGGCATTTCTGGAAGAAAGAAATGCCAGTAATCTTTGCAAATTTCTGTTAACTGTTTAGAATGACAGGCAGAAAAGCCTTTGCATTTAGCTGGGAACTGATTCTTGCCTGTGCTCTCAAAGCAAAGGATGTTTGTTGCTTTACTATAAAGAAAGCATTTTCAAAGGGAACAAAACAATGTTTTTCTGTAATGGTTTCACAGTGGTGTCAAAAATGTATTTTCAAACAGTAAGTTTTTTGGAGTGACTTAAGACTGAACCTCAGTGGCTGATCACTTTAAGATCAGATACTGATTTTTTTTATTACCTGTCTCTGTAGGTCAGAACAAAGGGGTCAAGGAAGGACCTCACAGTGACATCAAAACTGTCATCTTACCTTCTAAAATGGTTGAGCTCCCTATTGTTCTGTACTTTACACATTCAGTTCTCCTGTGTGGATTTTGTTTACCACACTGCCAGTCCCCAGGAGCTGACATTTCACTCTCACAATGCAGAGGCCAAACGCACCAAATGAAATCAAGGAGCCTTCTGAGAGTAGGAGAGGGGGACTGCAGTGGATTGTATGCATTAAGTACTGCATCATAAAAGCTCTAGTGTACGCTCAATCCATGATGTGTAGAGATATATACATATAGGTACACACATAAATATCTAAGTATGTAGGCATGTCATAATATTAAATAAAACAGGATCAGGCCAGGTACTTGAGCACCAGCCCGTCATCTGCCCATAGCAAAGACATTGAGGCTGCTGTAGTGCCAGTTGTCCCAGACACTCGTTGCCTAAGACCAGTCTGAGCAACTTTGCCAGGGATTCTTCCTATTAGACAGTTTAGACCCTACTGTTTGGAAGGTACGGGGGACAGAACATGCAGCAGACACAGCCTAAGCTGGCCGTGCCATGTGAGCTCAGGACCCCAAAATCTTTCCTGGGTGGTTTTACTTAGTCATACAGATGTAGCCAAGGTGACCAAATAAATGTCCTAACCTTACTCTGACACACTCTCATTCTGGGATACTTCGGTTTGAAGCTTGAAATTTAAGAGAGCCTGCAGAATGTCACCCACAATGATGACATATAGATTTTGGTATTAAAACACAAAACTTTAACAACTAACTAGGTTTTGTTTTCTTTTCTGGTAATTTGAATGGATTAGGTGCAGATTGATTGTTTCATAAATGGACCATGGTCAACTGGAAGGTACTTAATGCTCATTCTGCTGAATGCCTTCAGCCTTCCCCACCACCTCCCTCTCATTTCAGCTTTTAGGTCTGGACTTGGCAGTTCCCCTGATAAGAGGTTCTCTCTACTCAGATCTCACTTATTGAGGCTTCATCATCAGTGAGACTCCAGGACTTTGATTTTCAAAACATTTGGCATCCTCACATGTATTCCTAGCAGGATTCTCTGGGTGTGGAGCTGAGGTGCAGCTTCAGAAGAACTGGCCATGCTAGGAACAGTCGAGAGGAACAGCATAGCTGCCAGAAACAGGTCAGCTTCTGCATAAGAAGACATAAAATCAGAAGGAAACAGACTTGTTAGCAAGTACCTACAAATGGCTTTATGAAAAAGAATAATTTCAAAGTTTTATTCCACACTGGAAAACTTAATGGATTCTGAAAGGCTTTTCTTCACTGACCAGTTTGAACCTGATTCCCACAGGAAAGAGTGACAGATAAATAGAAGACTATTACCACAAATCTAAATAAAACCATTATCTCTTGCCTTAGCTTTACACTTCTACTACACGATGCTACTTGATTTTTTTTAAAAAAACGAAAGTAAAACTCATTCTTGTTCTGTGCAAAATACCTGTGGTTTGTTTATACATTTAATATACAAAATCAGGAAATTAAACATGCCTCTTAATATCAGATGTGGTGAAGCATTTAGAGATGTCCTTGAAGTGGCAGAAGAAATACAATGGCTAAATTGGTAGCTCAAGCTAGCTTAAACTGCCTTGAGTGATGAGCACTACCAGTTTCTTTAAGCTTTCAGGCACCACATCAAGTCAGTGAAAGTTATTACCCAACCTTGATGGAGTACTTAATGTGTTTGAATGGAAATAAGTTTGATCTGTTTTGATATATTTTAATGGAGTGCTTAATCTGAGAATGGAGATAACAGTCAATGTAATCTGTCATGGAGTAAAGTAAATTACTATTCCATGTGCAGGTTATGCTACAAACAATTCTTTCTGTTTTGTGTTTAAATGCCAAATCAATGCAACTTAATGTCATACAGTAGTTTATACTATCTTCTGCAAGAGGACTTAATTCCCACAAAAATATGGTCTACTACTGGATTTGACCTCTATTTTATTCATCCTACTCTCCACTAAAAAGACATGTCTTCCACCATTTCATAACAGCAAATTTCTTTTACATGAAATTCTCTCTAAACATGATATTTTGAGACCATGAGGTTTGAGCTTAAAATACAGATATTTTACTGCATGGCTATGTTTTTACTGGAACATAGAACCTTTGAATATTGACGTATAAGCTGAGAGAAACCCACCTTTGGCCATATGAAATCAATGTGTCATTCCAGCACTGAATACTGAGGGTTGTGGGGGTCTTTTGTTTGTTGTTGTTGTTTTTTTTTTTAATATTGTGCTTATTAATGGAACCAAAGTTTCTTCATTCTTTATGAGTCAAAGAGAAAATTTTTGAAATACTAATACAAGACATTTCCAAAATTTTCCTTGTATTTTTTTCTAGCTCTGTTAGGTTCTGAGGACCAATGTCTTTTGGGATGTCAGGCCCATGGCTTCAGTGCAGCTCTGCCCTGCACAGTGCTACAGAAATGACACACCTTGGAATTTGAGCCCTGGAAAGTCTCCACTTCCTCACCTACGTTAAGAATTGTGAAAGGCTTAAAAACTACAGTGTGGGTGAATAGTACTGATGTTAATGAACCTGTACAGTTTTTAACTAAATTTATATGAGTTCAGCCTAGTGGAACAAGAAGTCATCTTGAGGAAAGGCAAGAGGTACCAGCTTTCATGAAAGAATTGTCTTCCTGTCATTCTTCAGATTAAAAAGGATTTATTTTATCACATAACATTGTGTTCACTTTTTTTTGGTAGTGGTGTCTCAGATAAATTATTTTTCAGTGAAAATTTTTGATACATTTTCCAATAAATGTTTAAAAGAAGATTGAACTACTTAATTAGAAATAATTGTCTATTACAGACATCAAGCTATGTTCATATAATTTGATTGCTTCATCCAAAGAAGTAATTAAAAAATTAAGATAGTATCTTTCAATTTTCTCCATAATTGGTAACTAGATCTGGCTTACTCATATGATTCCAGCGTCTTTCTTGTGTTTCTGTAATAACCGAGGTTTACTGAACTTTTTGAAAATATGTACACTTGCAGCAAACTTATGAAGACTGATTCTTCACTAACAAAACCTGGAATAAATCAGAAGTAACTCAGCTTAAAATAATTGTAGACCAGTATAAACAGATCCTGCCTGTCAGATTTCATATTGCTTTTCCACATGAGTGACTATCTGAATGGTCCTATGAAAATCCAGTGAAGTTATTAAAATTGCCTAGAGCCACAGCAACCCTACTGCTCAAATAATGCAGAACTGGAGCTATGCTATGTCCATGTCAGTTATATTAGCCTAACCATGCAGTATCAGAGATCGCTTTATTTTTTTTCAAAGATTGAAAAGACATTTTTTCCTATGCAATTAAAGAGACCTTAAGCTTATTTAAAAAAATGTTTGAACAAAGATTGAATTATTTCTAGATTAATGTGTACTAAATTGTGTTTAACCTTAATTATTCCCTTATTTAAATTTCTGTACCAAGAAGCAGAATCAATACCATCTGACACTGAAAGAGACTGTCAGTTCATTGCTTCTTCAGAGGAAATTCTAGATGAAAATATAGCCATAAAGTTAGTTTCCTCTGGGGTTCATTTTAGTCAAATTGTTACAGGTCATCATGAAGACCTACAATTTTTTCAGGCACTTGGCTGTCTCTTATAAATGTCAATGTGTCAACAGTCATTTATTGCTTACAATGAGGTGTAAAGTCGATATAATGAAAATGCTGTCGTGTCAAAATTATACAAGTCTTGAGCATGTTAATGAAGTCATCACATTTCTACAAAGTTGTACAAACCCTTGTTAAAATACATTTGGGGTAAATCCAACTCTGAATCCTATGAAGCCTGATCATTTGAGACATAGTGAACTTGGCAACATTTCTGCAAGTGATACTTCTAAGACAGTTGAAGGGTATGCTTTTTAAAAAATCACAAAGATACAGATAGATCAAAGATACTTTTATTTAATAGAATTTAATCACAGTTTCCCTCCACCCCTAGCCCTTTTTTTGTGGATATAAAATGCTCCTACAATACCCAGGCATTCTGTTTACCGGATCCTCTGAATCCAAGTTATTCCTAAACATCTGAAGCAAGTAGAAAGGGCCATATCCCACACCAAAGAAGACTGTACCATGGGCTCAAACTTTTTATAGCCTTCTGGAATCTATCTTCTAGTATCATCTCTGTCCTCCTTAGGTTCTGTTTTAAACAGCTGCTCTTCTCTCCTGATCTGATCCTCTCCATAAGAGCAGCTGGCCTGTGATCTGAATCATAGCATGTAGATACTCTGTTGAAGTGGAGAGCTGATAGTTTTGGTGCTATAGGGTGAACTTCTTTGGTGACATTTGAATTAATTCACTCAGAACATAATTCCACATGAATGTCAATCTAAAGACATTTCCCTTGTTTCTCTGTGTTATGGTTTGAGAAAATCCATAACAATCTATTGTCATTTATACAATTATTCTATCACTTGATGACCCCTCCCCACCCAAAAAGGGGAATCAGGGAACACAAAGAAACATAAGGGTTGAAATATAAATAGATTTAATAGACTAAGACTAAATAATTAACAATAATACTAAAGAACCAGTATTAATCCTGATACTGATATAAGATATACAAGAATTATACTCAGCCAATTCTATCAGCAGGAAGCTGCACACTCCCAGCAGGGACAGCAGATGGTGGACACTGTGAGCGCAATGGCTTCAGGAGGAAGGGAAGGCCTCAGGGTTCCAGCACCGGGACAAGGAGTTGTCTGGACCCGCCGCCAGCAAGGGAGAGAAAGCTATGCAGCAAACCTTTCTAATTTATATTGAATGTGATGTTCATGCTATGAAATAATCCTGTTGGCCAGCCTGGGTTAAATGCCCAGGCCTTGCTCCTCCTTGTCCCTGCACCTGGCTGGCTATAAAGTAAATACTTTCACAAATTCAGACACTAGAGTCTTCTAAAAGTGTAATTTTCCCCAGCGTTAGAAGAAAAGTTAGTCCTGTGTGACTCTCAACCAAGGGCACTCTGCCAGCTTTTGATGGAAAGAGCTTACAAAGATTTTAGGGACTGAGTTTTCCAGAGGGCTATAACATAGGACTGGGGCCCAAAATCCCTGAAGTTTAGCCATTTTTTGTGACTGTAAGCAAATCCTTTTTAACCCACTGGATTTGCTTTTCCCCATCTCTATAAGAAGCAGAAGATGCTTGCTTTCTTTATAAAGCACTTTAACGTCTGTGACTAGTGTTCTATATGCTACAGCTGGGGACAAGAGGAAGAGACTAGATGTCAGCACACATCTGCAGGGCTATTAAATTCCGTCCCTGTTCTGATCTGATACAGATTATGCAGTTATTAATTGAGGACTTTTTTTACTCCAATAAAACAAACTAAAGACCTCGTGTTCAGTCTCTGGGTCATCTTCAATCCTTGCAGTAACACGATTGTCACACAGACTCAATGAGCTTCAGATATTGTAATATACATAACAAATCAGATACATGACTCTGGGTACCATGCACAGCTGGTTTAATTTTTCCTGCAAATTTGTATATTTTTATATTTTCTTCTTGCATTGAGAAATTAAATTGCAAGATGATAACCCCAACCCTAACAAAATTGTCATCCCTTATAAAAAATTTAGGAAAACAAGCCATGTCAGTTAAAACTTTAGAGACAACTCAGTATAACCAAGAGTTCCATCAATGTCCTAAATAAACAATAGTTACCCGGACACACAGAGAGGCAATTGTGACTATGAATTAAAGAGGGTTGAGCCTCTGTTCGGCTAGAAAAGGCAATTGTGATCACTGGAAAGCATACTGGGAATCACTATTCTATAGTGGAAAAAATGTATTGCTCAGAAGGAAATTATTTAGGACAGAATAAAAATAGACCATATAGGAATAGAAAGCCAGGTAAGGAATGAAAGGCACCCAAAACAGCATTGGTAGAAATCAGCTTGGGAACAACTTTCTCAGGGCATCTCAGAGACTCCTGTGATGATGATAACATGTCCCATTTAGGCTGTGTTCCCTATAGTTTCTCAGGACTGAAATCTAAGCATCTTTATACCTGCAAATGGTTGCTTTTGGAACACAGAAATGTCTAGGTGAAGCATACAGTTTGCACTTTGTGAGTTGGCCAGAACAATTTCCACCCACCCCTCCCTTCCACCGCGCCTTCCTCAGCCCAGAATTTTAGCAAAATTTTCTGACAAGAAAGCAGGCCCTCCTGGAAAATTCATTCAGTATTAATGAAGAGTTCTTACCTAGTTTCTTGAGGACTGATTGGAGCAGGAATCTGATTTGTAAGGTATTAACTTTATTTGCTGTTATTGATAGGTTTTAGTGTCTGTCAATGTTTTTAAATTATTCACAATTCTAGTTCTAATGCTGAAATGGATGGTAGACCATAGCTTGTAATAATTCACTTTACAGTTAAATGGTGTAAATTCTTAACTGGATTAATCTACAAATAATGGCACAGTTCCAACTTTCATGGAGTTTCCTTTATTGATCTGAATATGATTATGTGTATGAATATAGGATATAAACTCTTGTGTGACTGGGTTTTAATGAACACATTATTTTATGTGGATATATAGCTAACCATCAACACTGGAATTGGTTTTTAATGCTGGACTACACCTTTGTTGTTTTGGGGGTTTGTTTATTTGTTTGTTTGGTTTTTTTTTTTTTCCCAGTTGGATCCAGAGCTGATGTTACAGACCTTCTACTGTATAAGTTAACAATGTAGCATAGCCTTTCTTCAGCCTGATTATTGGCTTCAGCTTCATCTTTACTTCCATTATCAAAGAAGAAGAGGTTGCCTCTTTCCCTAGAAATACAAAACCTTAAATCTTGAACCTCCTTATTCTGGGCTAGCATACTGAATGCTACTCACAGGTGCAAGAATTCAGAAATTACACCAAGGGGTGGTGGTGTTCAACTTTGGATGCAGCTTGGAGAAGTTAAATGGCTGCTGCACAGGTCAAATGTCCTGAGTGATGTCTGGGATGTCTCAGCCTAGCTGCTAGACTTGAATAAAGCTACTGTTACCACGGTAAGAAAGTAATAATAGCTTCCAATCTTGTAATTAGAAGCCTGATCTTGCTTTTCTGAATAACTATTACTTTGTGTATACTCAAGAGTCCAGGTAAAGCTTGGGGTATCTGCTTGCATCAAAGGACTCTGTTCAAATGTTGTCCACTTGTGTGCTGACTCTCCTGCCTTCACTATTGTCCCACAATTTTGAGCCATATTTGTGTCTCAGTGTACAATGCAGGGTTCAGACAGCAGCATTTTTCTTCTGTGCTGTAGGGCCTGTGCTTAAACTGCCAGCTCCTCTGTTGGTTCCAGCTTTCTATTTGATCCACTAGAACACCAGACTGTGAATCCATCGAGCTCCGGATTTTGGAGTCACATCAGTGATGCAATCTTTCTATTATTGCTGTGTAATTTCATAATCTTTACAGTATTTTTTGTGCATCATATAAGCTAATCACACATAGAATTTGTTCCTCCCTTCAGAAAGAGAGCTTTCAGGCAGTTTCATCTGTGTAGCAACCAGTTCTGGGATTGCTGTTTCCTTATTTCATGTAGGAGGATAAGGGCTGATTTGCTCAGCCTGAAGACCCAAATTGTTATAGTAGGAATGTTGTTATGAGACAAGAAGTTTAAAATATTTTAAATATTACAAGTATTACAAGATTAAAAGGTTTTAAAAAACAAAATGTGCCATTTAAATATCTACCAAAGCTATGACGTATATTCTATCTCTGACTATCTTTACAATTAAGACAGGCTAGTTCCTTGTTCTCCTTAAATCAATGTTGGACATTGAAGTATGAAGGAAAATTAGGGATATCCTATATTCTGGATTAAACTGTGTGATTGACCCTCCCTAGACTCAAAACCTTTAGCTTATACACATCTCTCTGAATGTAGTGCTCTGTTTTAAGATCAGTAATTGTTGCTGCAATACAGAAAATTATTGATACATGTTTGGAAAATTCAATTTTTTGGAATAATTTAGACACAAAATTTTTATTTGCTATTACTGTAAAGCAGACAATTATTTTAAAGACACTATCTTAAAAGTGAAAACACCTGAGAATTACTTTTCCAAATTCCTTTCCACTATATAGCTATTTCTGATAGCAGCTAGATTTCAAGTAACAGCACTTAGCAGTAGATAATATATGTTTCAATGGCAAATCAATGATAACTTCAGTGCTTTGTTCACAGTACTCTAAAGCCATGAGTGAAGAACAAAGAGAATGACTTGTGAAACATTTCTCTAATGAGTTCACTATTTCTTGTTCATATTAATTGGAAAGCTGACTGATGCAGTCAGTCATTCAATGCAGATGAATTTACTTAATTTGAAAAGGTCTTTTCAGATGCCTGAGAAAGTCAAGCAGCAGTTATTTTGTACCTGCTATAACACCCTTCAATCTCATTTCAGACTGTAGGTTACCTTCAACTATACGTTTATTGTTTGCTGAATGTCATAAACTTATTTTGTTCTGGATTTCTGTAGCAGGTTTGATTTTATCAGTAAAAGATATAAACCATTCCATTGGCTTCAAACATCAGGTGTAAACATGAGGGATTCTTGATGTCTGACTTTTTGGTCCTCTTCCTGAAAACAGTTACCAAGTGTTTAGATTAAAGCCTTGCACTGAGCCACTGATTTCAGAGGGAAAATAACACTGAAGTTCTCGTGTCTTTTTAAATAAAAGAATTAGAATTCAGGTACATTTGTGTAAAATTTAGATCTTCACAACTTTTGCCTGATCCTGGAAATACTTAAATCCCTTTAGTATTTCTGGTTTGTTTTTTTTCCTTCTCCTGCTTCCCATTTCTTCCCCCGAAGAGGGCCCAAATGTCTACAGCTTTTTAACTACCTAATGACTTAAGATTTGATAGCCCTCACTCCATATTTATCCCACACCAAATACCCACCCATCACAGCTAATTCCAGCACAGCATTTCTCTGTACATACACTGCTGGGCACTCAGCTCAGCAGGCATTCTCAGAGCTTCTGACCTCACATGAAATAGGTAAAAAACACTAACCTATCTCCTATAGTCCCACCTCCCTCTGTAGTCTATGCTTGGAGCAATCACCTGGCATGGAATGATCATAGTTCAAGTCCTTTCTCTGCCTGAAAGGAGCAAACATTTGACAAAAGGTTTCTTATGTTTTAGAGCCATTCCATACTGCTGTGACAGCCCGTGATTCATTCAGCAGGGTCATTCTCCTATTGAATCTGCTCCATATTGTTCAAATTAAAACCCAGGGAGGTACTCCTAACTTTCACATTTTTTGAGCTTGTTTCTGCCACAAATACCAGTGTTTACTCAAGCTAGAAGGTGTTCAGCCTTTCCTGGATAAAAAAGGGAAATTGAAAACAGTGTGGCTTATGCCTGAGTTGAAAAACCTTCACAAAGATTTCCTTCCTACAATGAAAGGGTTTGAAACCTACATTTTTCATCCCATTCCTCCAAAGGTTCCATGTTTAAGTCAACCCCCAAGCAAAGGGAGATGCTTTCCCTGCCTCAGTGGTGCTGCTGGTCCAAGGAAAGAGTGTTGGTGATGGACTGTGACTCAGTGCCAGCCTCCACAGTGTTTATTTTCAGAACTACTGTAACTACTATCTGACTCCTCCCTCACCAAAAACACCCAGGCAAATGTTAATATAATTTAAAAAAAGACACTGAAGTTCAGATTTGACACTTGGGAGAAGATAACTGTAAACCTGTAAAAGCTCAGTATCTTTTACTGAATTGTGCCTTTTATATCTATGACAAAACCATTTCCTTTTCAGCTTTCTGACAGAGAATGCAACAAACATCAAATTAGTTTTCCAGAGTACCCCACTGTAATTTCCTTATGTAATAAAAAATGACTAAACAAAATGTCATTTGACTCAGTATGAGTTAAGAATACAAATCATAAGAGAATATATTTATTGTATCAGAATATTTTCAGTTGTTCATCTGAAATTGTGACTGTTGTAACAACACAGTTGCAACATCAGGAAAATAAACAGATTTCAAATGGATAAGCATATAGTAGGAGTCTGAGAGCTGGAAAAATTTATTAATGCATTGTTTAGCAAAAAAGCCAAACTTTTCCATTGGTCCCTTATTCTCCATTCTGGTCATTACTTTCTAAATTTGTCCCTCAAAAGTCAGGGAATGTGTTAGAGAGTAGCTGAATGGAAGTGAAAGCATATATTCACTGAAAAGTGCTTACAAATCCTTAGGTCTTATTTTTACAGAATTTTGGTCAGACTTAACAATCCTCTTGAAACATGAGATATAGATTAGGTAAGCACTAGTCTGCTGAGCTGAATAATAAATATTTGCTTCCTCGCTTGTGTGAATTGCTTCTAAGACTTTCAGAGGATCTCTTCTGTGTCTTTAATCAAAGTTGAAGTAGCAGAAATTTAAACATTAAGGACCAGTTCTGAAGGAATTTAACCAGCAATTCCACAAAAATTTTGTGCAATCAAGACAAAAAATAAAGCTTTTCATCAGCTT
This sequence comes from Gallinago jamesoni, assembly GCA_025769975.1. NCBI lineage: Eukaryota > Metazoa > Chordata > Aves > Charadriiformes > Scolopacidae > Gallinago > Gallinago jamesoni. The sequence goes on along the minus strand of JAOQGH010000019.1, from coordinate 22,153,117 downwards.
CATGAGCTCTAAGGCCTAGACCTCTTGTACTCATCTTTTGCTTTGCACTGGTGGTGGGTGATATTACAGAATTGAATTAATCTATTTTTAGAACTGAAAAAGGGTTCTGAGATATTGTATACCTTTTTTCTTTTTCTTTCCTTCCTTTGTTTCTTTTTTTGGGGGGGGGCAAATGGTTGTTTTTCATTGTCTGGAACTGTACAACAGACTGTACTTTTCAGGTTTCACAAGGACAAGTTTTGACTTTACTGGTGCTTAAATAACACAACTCCTTAGTTGTTTAGTTTTCTTTGATTTCATATTCCTTTTGTACAAGTCAAAACTATGCTAACTGCCTTCTTCCTGCCCAAGCCATAGCCATGGTTTCTGTCTGTCAATCACATTGTGTTAATTTTTGTTCTAGTGTAGTCTTTTTTTAACAAAAATGCAAATCAGTCTTTTATCCTTCTCATTTTCATTTTCTTGACACTAGCCTTCTTTTAGGCTAAAGAACAAATACCAGGTTATTCCTTTTGTCTGTGGACTGACATCTGACATTTCTGCACTAGAAGAAGATACATATTTTGCCATGATATTCTTATCTAAAATCAGGAGACTCAAGGGCATGTTGGGACATAAATACAACATGGAAGAAGATCCTGAGACATTATGGACTCAGTTATTGTATCCTTGAGGGTTGAGAATTTTTTACCCATGGTATCATATTCTAGCTCTCATGGTGCCCTTATTTTTAAATAACAACTTTCTATAATGAAATCTGAAAAGACTTTTAAAAAAATCAATATTTGCTTTTAAAGTAATTATCATGCTTTATCTCCTCCATTCTATTGCAGAAACGTGATGGTAGCACCCCACATATCAAGAGGGTCTTACATCTATATGCAGTTTCTGTGCCATAGAAGAAGAAAATAAACTGCAGCAGTGCATCTATACTGTGCACTAATATCTCTCATGTAAAACAGTTATTATTTCTGCATATGAAAAATATATCCTTTATAAAGCTACTGAGAAGCTAGAAAAAACCCACTGTCCCATGTCTGTGTAGGATATATTTGATAGCACATTAGTAGCATTATGCTGTAGTTTAAAATATTATTTCAAATTTTCATGTACATTTGAGCAAAATAATCATAGAATGGTTAGAGTTGGAAGGGACCTTAAAGATCATCTAGTTCCAACCCCCCTGCCATGGGCAGGGACACCTCCCACTAGAGCAGGTTGCTCAAAGCCCCAGCCAGCCTGGTCTTGAACACTTCCAGGGATGAGGCATCCACAGCTTCTCTGGGCAACCTGTTCCAGTGTCTTACCACCCCCACAATAGAGAATTTCTTTCTAGCATCTAATCTCCCCTCTTTCAGTTTACAACCATACCCCTTGTCCTATCACTCCACTCCCTGATAAACAGTCCCTCCCTATCTCTCCTGTAGGCCCCCTACATTTTCCTTTACAAAATTTGAGCCTTCATATTCAAAGGCTTTTAGCATGCTGGACTTCAAATTACTTAAATAATGAACAGCCTCTGGGAAAGTCAATCTTGATCATCTTCTGATTGTTCACAAACTACCACCAGACAAACCAGGCCTTTATAAGGTCTCCTCAGAGCCTACTCTTCTCCAGGCAGAACAACCCCAACTCTCTCAGCCTGTGCTCATAAGAGAGGTGCTTCAGCCCTCTAATCATTTTTGTGGCCCTCCACTGGACCTGATACAACAGGTCCATGTCCTTCCTGTGTGGAGCACTCCAAAGCTGGGCACAGTCCTCCAGGTAGTGCCTCACAAGAGCAGAGGGTTAGAATCAATGCAAATTCTTATTGCATAATCAATTCAAATGCTTAATGCAGCAGGAATAATTTCCCCTATACTGTGTAGTGTCTCATAACGTAGGTGTATCTCATGTCATTAACCAGATTTTGCATACTTGTCAAAATCAAAAAACCTCATGAGGTTGTTTGTACCATCAGTGTGTCTGAATTAATCTTTTAAACTGCTAAGCAAGATAAGGAAAACAAGATTGATTCTAATAGAGGAAAACAATTCAAAACAATTGAAGAAGAAAATTTAGTCACAAGAAAGCTAAAATTTAAAGTACGCTTGACATTGTTGGACTAACTGCCATGTAAAGTTTGTATAAGGGTCCTTGTGACTGAGAAGAGAAGGCATAATTTCTAGTTCTAAAATACTTCATTTCAGGGAGCAACCCTGTCCTAGTTCCGCTAAACAAGTTACACAGGAGGTTATCTTGTACTGGTGGGTGCCACTTAAAGCAAGTTTTGGATCTCATTTAAAAATGCCAACAAATCTTGATTCACTTTTGCCACTAGACAATCATGGCTATAAAACCATCATTACAATAAAAAGGAATTTTCTGGACAGTTCTTGAAGTTTTCTTTTTCTCCTTCAACTTTACAAATTAAATAATTTAGGAAAACTAATTATATTGCTGACATGGTTTGCTTTGGAGAAAGGAGAAAGGATATAAGTCGGGTTTTTCTAAGTTTGACTGAATTTAAGTTATTTTTATTATGCAAAGTTTCCTTATTATGTTGATGTTCCATTCTAGGTTTGCCTGGTGGCTTAAGAAACCTACTTACCAAAATTTCTTCCAATTCCTCCTTTTGAAGACTGAAATGGAATTCCAATTTATTGCACCTGTTTATGAATTACACATCAAGGAAATATACTCATAATTCATGACATGTGAATGATTCCCTGTAGAGGGTACGTATGACATATTAGTAGGTTGCATAGATCAATGGCATGACTTCATTATAAGAAAAGTGTGAATCATCAAAAGAGATTGTGTGTTCACCATACAAAGAACACAAGGACAAATAAATGGAAAATTGAAATGCTAGTAACATGTAATTATCTCTTAGTCAAAAAGTCCATATTTTAATTTTTCACAGCTTTTATTTTTAATTTGCCTTGTGATTCCTATGGTTTAGATTTCACGCACCTCAGTTTTAAGCCTAGAGTCATCTTTCCCATAATTTTTGTAAATTCTGATGATTATGACTGACCTGTGGTTCATCTCAGGTATTTAGCAGTACCAGATGTTGAATAGTTAATAGATATTGGAGAGGACACAATCTGCTATATGAATGAATAAACATACATTCAATCTAGGTGACAATAATTGCATTCTTGATCACTTTATTTAAATCAGGATGAATTTCTCCTCTAGTGTTTTGAATTATCATTTAAAAAATTAATAATATTCCTAATGAAGCAGGAGCATGCAATTTTCTTTTCTAATTAATTGTGTATGAAAATAAATCCTGATGAGAGAAGCACCAATAAAAACATAAACGATCTGTGACAGAAGACTTACAAAGCCATTGAAGTAGAATAAAATAAGATAAAATTGAGCTGCTTATGGTGAACACTCAGTACAGGGCTTGAATTAGTAAAAAGACAAGTTGTTAACATGCATTAATATGATTTAATGGATTTAAATGGAAATGGCCTTTGAAATGGAAAAACAAAGTAGCAAGAAAAAAAGGTAAAATCTGCAGTAAGCAGTTTATCCTAACGCTATATTCAGATAATGATCACTAATCAGATGCCACATGTTATTTAATACTCTTTGTACCTTCAAAATACACAAAATCAGCATAATAAAAAGGGAATAAGACTGTAGACTTAAAAGACGTATATCTAACTTTCAGTATGTCTTATGTCTCTGCTGTTTTCTCACAATGAAATTGAATTTTTTAAATGTCAAAGATATCTTTAAAATATAGGTTTGATCAAAACTATCTAGAAAGCAAGCATTTAATCTCATCAAAAAGACTGGCAGAGCACTGGAATAGGCTATCCAGGGAGGTGGTGGAGTTTCCTTCTCTAGAGACATTCAAAACCTGTCTGAACAAGTTCCTGTGCAACCTGCCGTAGGTGGACCTGTTTTGGCAGGGGGGTTGGACTAGATGGTCTCCAGAGGTCTCTTCCGATGCCATGTGGTTCTGCCAAAAATATCATAGCTTAAGCCTTTAGCATGTTCTTCTGAATAAGGATGCAAAGGGATCAAAAAAAACCACCCAAACAAACAAAAACAAAAATAAAAAGCAAAACTCCCCCATGTCTTATACATGGTGAATGTCTTAACCACAAACATTCTGAAGCTGAGTTTTGTTGAAGCAAATATAGTTCCGTAAAGGATCCAGGCTGAGCAAGATGAAATCTTCCTATGGAAACAGAACTTTATTGAAAACTTTCCAACTCTTTCAATATCTCATTAAGAGATATGTATAGTCATGATCACAAAAAGGTAAGTAATCATAAGAATTCATTACACTAAATATGTCTTGTGAACCAAGAATCAACCCTCCCTTGCAGGGACAAATCAACACAAATCAGGATGAGAAAGAGATCATAGCAGGTGAGCATCTGAGCTTTACAAGCGAGTTGGAAAAACATCCAATACTGTGAAAAATTTCATAATTATGTTGATGTCTAAATATGTTGTTATGAAGTTAAGACTTTTCTTGTTTCTTTATTGGAGGACCTTGGTGCAGAACAGTTTCATTAAACAAGGGGTAGAAATATGAGCTCAGAAGCTCATGCTAGCCAATTTTGGGTCAACAGGGTGTTCAGCAGGAGGAGATGAACTCTGGTGTCAGATTTTAGGTCGTCTGAGGAGGCTTTGGATTCTCCTTGGACATAATCAGATTTCAGGCCTCAAGTAGCCTAATCTAGCTGGTCTTGCTCTGTGGAGGTAGTTGGAATAGAAAAAAAAAATGTAGGCAGTTAAGTAAAGAGAGATTTGGGTGAGTTATTTCAGATAAAAATTATAATACAAGCCAGTTTCTAAAAGCTGATAACAATGTATTAAGGTTTTACTTTTTAACTCTGTAACATGTGTATATTAAGTTACAAAAAAATATTCACCTTGTAAATTGTTATATAACATTATAAGCTTCATATATATGAAGATGTGTTCATTAGACAAGTGCATAGCAAAGATATTTATAAAGCTTTTTCATTAAAAATGAGAGTTTGGGAGCAGAAGAACCCTTTGAAAATTCATGATCTTTCTTTGAATCGGTTGGTGGAAAAACTTAGCACTGCAAGGAACAAAAACCCTGAAGTCTGCAAAGAATTGATGTTTTCCAAATGAAGCAGTTATTTTTTCTAATTTGGAGTGAGAGTTTTATCCCTTCAAATATGCTTTAACAGGATGTTCAAAATCCACGTGAACCATCTTGTGTCGAATGAAGTATTCCTTTCTATTTCAAATAATTTTCAAGTTTATTTTGCTGAATTTTTTTTGATTGACCTGAAGTGTTTCTTTTGGAACTGCAAGCAAAATCAATCAGTCCAAGAGGAGAAACCTAAATTTGCTTTAATCAAAATAACATTAATCTTGCTCTGAGAGCTATGAAATATTCTTTGATTTTCAGACTTCACAGTTAGAAGTTCATGTTCTGTATCTAACAGGCTAGTACTAAACAGCTGAATTAGGCCATGAATAATCACATCAAATATAGAACCTACAGGAGATACAATCTCAAAATCATCTCAGAAAACTTAAGGATATGCCTTTCCATTGGTTCCAGTAGCTCAAATGGATAAAAATTCTAAGAATTTTCTGAACATATCCAGCTTTCACAAAATCTCACTAACAGAAGAAAATTTCCCTCTTGAGATTTATGAGCAATGAAAAATGCTCAGAGAAATATATCCAAAGGAAAGAACAAAAGCAACTGAGAAAAATACATATTTCTATGAAGGAACAAAAACATGCCACCTGTATTTTTCACTTGAGTATTCTTCAGCAGCAAGGAGGTGGGAAGAACATCAACAGAAAAACAAAGAATCTCAACCAGCAGACTAGAATCATTTCTGGTATGAAGCTCTGAGAGGAAAAGTGTGATGAAAAGCATGATGAGATTTTTCTTGAAAAATCTCAATCCTCTCACAGAAGATATTAAAAGAAATAATGATCTGAAGCAGGCTTTTCTGCCCTGTACACTCAAAATATTATGGTTGCTTAAGCAAACAAAATGTGATTATCCTGGGATATCAAATCATACCTCATGGGGAAATATTAAGTGGCACAGAAATGGATCCAATGACACAAAAAGAGAGGTGTTATGTAGCAGAGTAATATATCAACAGTGTAACAGTACATGAAAACAAAAAACCAGACAAGCTACTTCACAAAACTGAATCTAAAATTTGAGCTAACAGGTGAAATGTCATAGTAAAGTAATGAAAATACGTGGTAGATATTGATGTCCCCCAAGTTATCAAGAAGTCTCGGTAATTTTGAAGTTAAAGCAAAATATCCTTTCTCAAATACGTTTGTGTATTTGCACTCATTTGACTGGATTTGACAGGAAAAATATGGCTTTCAATGGCAGAGACAACATATTTGTTTTCAAATTATGCTACTTGAGAGCTAAGGTTGTCACTTATATTTTCCTGTCAACTTTTAAGGCTAGAAGTCTTAAGCAACAGACGAAAACCTCCAAGTTCCAGATGGTCCATTTATTTCCATGTCCAAGTTAGAGGTGGCATTTAGCTTTGGTACCTCCAGAGCAACCCACAGGAGAACAGAACAGAAGTAAAATTAGAAAGCCATAGAGAGGTGAGAAACCAGAGTAACCTCAAAATAATATAGCTCCTACTACTTGCTTCCAGATAGAAAATTTTGTTTTTATATTTCATACAGCTTCTGTGTATCAGCTTGTCCATGTGTAACTGACAGTATTGACCCATGCACTAGACCTATTGGTTTTTATCTCGTTAAGATAATGCATATGACAAAGGCAAACCCTTTTTTTCGACAAAAATCACATTAAATTTCTTTTTTTTTTTATTTGCTTTTTTTTTTCGGTCAAATATTGCTTCAAGGATCCCCAAAGTAGATGAACAAAACATCTGAGTAGATGTATGAAGAAGAGAATGTTCTTCTACAGTTAACTTAAGAAACCCAGTCACTCCAGTTCCTCTCACTGTGAATTCTAAAGCTTTAACAAGAGAAAAAAACCCCACATTGTGAATGCTGAGAAATCATTTGTCTACTGCTATGAAACAAGAATCCCCCATGCATTACATGCCAATTATTTTACTTTTTTTTGCACTTTCTTTTATCTCAAATGGAACAAATATGACTTTTTGCAAGTTTTAGGTGGTCTTAACATTAATTCAAATCTAGCTACTAAAACAGTTTCAAATCCTTTCAATCAGCAGGGTTCCATCTCTCCTTGTTATGATTAATGGTCTGATGGTATGGTACGTAATGGTGTGATAGAACAACCTCAACTTAAAATCCTAGAATACACAATCCTGTATAGCTAAAGAAAACCCCACAGTTGTTTCTCTGTATGAGACAAAACAAGTAAGAGTGCATGAGATTGCAACATGGAGTGAATGCTGGACTTCAGTCTTTTAGAACATGTTGCAAAGTCAACATCTCCTCAAAGAGAACATCTTGCTGTCAGCTCACTTTTGATTTTTAAAGATCATCCCCTTGAACATATCTTTCAACTTCAAAATAGAAGGATACCATATAAGGAAATGCAAATTCCGAGATAAACCACCTCCAAGCAACTTAGGTATGTTAGAAATGATACCTCTAGCTTTCTACAAAAGTCAGTGGAAATGAAAACCCAGTTTGTTTTTCCACTACAGTGCATACACTCTTTGAAGTAGATATGATTTATTACTACATTTAGGCTTTCTAGACCTTCTAGGACACAGTGGTAGTTTTGGAGGAACTCAGCTGTAGACAGATTTTACTGGGATACAAAACAGACCATCAAAGTCCTTTTAAAAAGCTCATACAGAAGCACCAACAATGCATCTCTTAAAATGCTGGTACTCCACGCTGATCAAAATTCCCCTTTCCTCAGCTGCATACTTTTTTTGCACAAAAAAAAAGAGTCCCATGTTTAACTTTGCAAATATAATTTTTGACTAGATACATAAAGATCTATATTGTGCAATTTATCCTTTTCCACATTATAGGTAATGTGGAAATTACCTGGAGGATAATCTCCAGTGGAGATAAATTACCTGCGAAGGATAATCCTTATCCTCCTGGAGAAACTGGCTGCTCATGGCTTAGATGGTTATACTCTCCATTGGGTTAAAAACTGGCTGGAGGGCCGGGTCCAGAGAGTGGTGGTGAATGGAGTCAAATCCAGTTGGTGGCCAGTCATGAGTGGTGTCACCCAGGACTTGGTACTGGGACCCGTTCTCTTTAACATCTTCATCAATGATCTGGATGAAGGGATCGAGTGCACTCTCAGTAAATTCGCAGACGACACCAAGTTGGGTGAGAGTGTTGACCTGCTGGAGTGCATGGAGGGTCTGCAGAAGGATCTGGACAGGCTGGATCGATGGGCTGAGACCAACAGGATGAGTTTCAATAAGGCCAAGTGCCAGGTCCTGCACTTAGGTCACAACAACCCCCAGCAACGCTACAGGCTTGGGGAAGAATGGCTGGTGAGCTGCCTGGCAGAAAAGGATCCGGGGGTGCTGGTTAACAGCAGGCTGAATATGAGACAGCAGTGTGCCCAGGTTGTGAAGAAAGCCAACAGCATCCTGGCCTCTCCTACCATAGCAGGATATGTGATTTCTTGAAGGTTTTCACCAAGGATGAAAAAGGGTGTCTACATATTGTACTATGAACTCTGGAACACAAACAATTACTGTTTTGTTTTCGAACTATTTATAATCTTTGAAAACCTGATTTCTGCAGGTCTTTTATAAATACAGGGCGTCTTTATTTTAGAAGTTCTGTAGTGCAGTATTTGAGGAAACCTTACTGTGAATGCAAAGTCCTGCACCTCATGTCTGCAAGTGGCAGCTGTGTGCTACTGGGGCAGCTCTTGGAGCAAGACTGGTAGATCCACCTGTGCAGTCCTGCAGGACCAGGACACATCAGGGATTAACTACTTGCAGCTCTTTTGTGTTAGAAGTAGAGGTTTTTTTGCCTCACAGAAGATAAGTTGTGGTCTGATGCTCACCCATACCAAGATTGATAGTGGACCAAATGAAGGAAATACATTTGAGCTCAGAAAGAGCTATAACTGTAATAATCTGGTACACAACGTGAAAAGTTTGGGACAACAGTTTATTTCAACCAACCACACTAAGAATTACTGGCCTTAAGTTGTGCACCAAGCATCCAGGGAAGTAGAGGACACTCTGGCTGTGAACTCAGATTACATAGGTAAAAGTAATAAAATCTCATTGTGCAGAAATACGTGAGAGTAAGAACCTAGTTGAAGAACAGATTGGAGAGATTGTTCTGTAACCAGCTAACATGTTTAACAAGCAAGTCTTTTTCCATATTTGTCTTCCCACATTGCCTAACTGATTACAAGTAATTTCTTCTTACTTTTAGAATTTAAAAAATAAGGAAATAATTGTTGGAGATTTTATATTTTCTTCTAGCAAAAGAGCATGAAGGCACCATTTTTAATATATTTAAGAACCAGAACTACAGGCATGCAGTCAATAGCAAGAGAAGTGCTTCAGGACATCTTTTCTGTATTGAAAATAATCCTTTATTATCCTGAAAACTCTCTTGCACCGTTTGAATGCTATGTACCAATGGCATTCAGCTTGTGGTGAAGCAGTTACTACTGGTTCCTCAGATGGTGCTTTTGCACCAGCACTTTCCTCTGCAGTAGAAATGATAGCAGAATCTATGTCATTACTTCAGCAATATTGTGAATGTTATGAAACACCTTCACATATAAAACACACAATAGGAAAAAACATGACACTGAGTTTATGTAATATATTCATATTGTCCTATTTTTTTCTCTAATCACATAAATGAGATATCACCAGTTTGGTGCTAATTGTTTAGAATTGTTATTTACAGGCTACCATAAATATATTTGTATTTTTAAGTCATAATTCATGAAGGAAAACTCCTAGAAGAGTTTTAACTTGTTGGCAGAGAAAGAGTTATTGGCTCGGGCACAAGAATGATGAAGGTCTAAGTGATCAGGAAGTAGCACGTTACACAAATTTTAAAAAGTAGTGTTTTTTAAAGAAGGAGGTGAAGAGAGGAAGGATATTTGCCACAGACTATGAAGAACTAACCTCTTTGCCTGGATCAGTAAAGCATAATGTAGACTGACAAAAAAAAAAAAAGAAAAGATATTTTGCCTCTTAACAACAATGTGAAGTTAAATAATGAAGAATTTTGAGGTAAAACTTGTTATTTGTGGCTAAAACCATTGTGCTTAACTTTTCCAGGTGGTAAGGGAATCTCTCTGTGTTGTTAATTTATTAAATTAAGCTCCTCTGAAGGACACAAAAGAAGTAACAGACAAGTTAAGGAAGACCTGAACAGCTGCAGACTGGTACCCTAGCTTTCCTGAAGGGAAGCAGACAGACAGGCAGAAGACAGAGGCAGAAGATAGCCTCCACCCACTCATACTTACTTCCAGCAGAAGCCTGGCAAAGCTTTTGTAGCACACCAATGTGGCCTGAGGAAGCCTGCAACAACTGCCAGCTTGTAAGTCAAGCTGTTGATGTGCTGGAGAGCTGCTAGTTTGAGATGGGTGTTAGTAAGCAGTCTGATGTCCAAGAAATCAGCCAGAGGGTTCATCTTGATAACGTCATGGCAGTGTTCTCAGCCCCTGCTTGTCTCATCTGCCTCACTCTGTAGAATTGAGAGTATCAGATGTCTAAACATGTTGGCAGAGAGGGAGCAGTATGGTGCTGGAAGGTGCAGGCCGATGAGGACTCTGCCTCAGGTGGAAGCAAGGCACAAATGAGATACACCCAGCATAAAAACTTTTGAAAACTTGACATGTGTGCAGCCCAGGGCAATGGGAAAAGTGGTATCCCTGAGATGGTTGAGAACAGGTGTTCACGGAACATCTGCAGGACTGCTGCATACATGGTGATATTCCAAGTAGCATCTCTGAGACAGGCGTTTGAAAAGTTCTGACAAAGCACAAATTCACAACAGCTTTTGAAATTAGGTTAGTGGTTTTGTGTAGAAAGAAGAATAGACAGAGAATTGCAGTTATGGACAACCCAAGAAACAGAGGATTGTAATAAAGTACTGTTAGAGAGCAGAAAGGTAAGAGAAGTTCCAGCTTGTGCAGAATCTGCAGCAGGAAGGGATGCTGACTACTGAGCTCCTAACTTGGCAGATAAAGAGAAGAGCACACTTTCCAATTCAGTTGTTTCAAAATGTGTGCATTCATTTTAACATTGGACATCTTTTCTAATACATCTGCCTCACTTTGCAAAGAGTCTTTGGGGGGATCTGATCAATGCTTATAAATACTTGGAGGGTGGGTGTCAAGAAGGTGGGGCCAGACTTTTTTCAGTTGTACCCAGTTCCATCTAAACATGAGGAGAAACTTCTTTACTCTGAGGGTGGCAGAGCACTGGAATAGGCTGCTCAGGGAGGTGGTGTAGTCTCCTTCTCTAGAGACATTCAAAACTTGCCCAGACACGTTCCTGTGCAACCTGCTCTGGGTGGACCTGCTTTGGCAGTGGGGTTGGACTAGATGGTCTCCACAGAAGGAGATGAAAGTAGCATCACCACCTAAAATGAAAAGAATGTGACCCCTTAAATTAACTGAACATCTCCTGATATGAAGTCCATTGACTGGCTTTGTCAGTAGCAAGCAAAGTCTACTTGCTGGGTTTGTAAATTTTTCATAGCTTCAAATATTGAAAAAAAAATAAAGGTGTAAGAAAATATTTGGCTATAGACTTGCTAACACCTATGTTAAAAATATCTGTATTTCTAAGCTTTGGTGGGACATTTAAATTAATTTTTTCCTATTAATACAAACTAGAGTTCAAAACCTAGCAACACCTGGGTATTTCACCACAAAAAAGGCCCCGGGTTCCACATACCTTGGCCAGATTCTAAGGCAATTCCTCCCACTGTGAGTTTGGCTGCTGTGTCCCAGGGCATTTTGGAGCCAGAGCAATTGAGAGCAACTCCCATCCCACTACAGACATAAGCCCATAGTCATGCCCAAGAGACAGCAACACAGGGTGGTGTTGCTGTTCCCCTACACCCTTCCGCCAGAATGCTGATGAATTAAATGCAAGGAAGGAAGAGCTATTTAATATTTTAAAACTTTACTATTTTTATAATTAATATAATATATAATCCTTTTGGTTCTGTGCTATAAGCTAAAGAAACAGTCAGGCTAAAATTATCTTTAGCTTAGAATATCTACAATTTACATGATAATTGATTCTGTAACACTTTTTCTGAACAAAATACTTTATCCAAAGGAGAATATGGATATTATTAAATCTTTTTCAAAATGAAAAAAAAAAGGCCAGTGTAGACACTCCTACAAATATATATATATGTATACAGAGTAAAAGATGCATTATTTGTAGGTATTTCCTTAATTATTGAGTTGAAAGTCCTCAGTACTTTTATTGTTTGAAAAAGTATGGCCCTTTTATTATTTTCATGAGTTATGTGAACTCATTAATTTTAAGTGAATGTTGAGAGGAGTAATGGTGGCAGCTAGTAGACAAAACATTAACGATCAGTAAGCATTTACACAAATGCCTAGTAATCACTCTCTTGTCATTAGGCAGAAAGAAATGACCTGGTAAATACAATAAGCACTGCCCTGCTTTATGCAAAAGTGTCTTTTTTTTTTTTAGTTATTCAATTTGTATTCTTGTCCTTTCAGCATCAGGACTGCTGCTATTGTGAGTTGGTATGTGCAGCTATTGCATAGGAAAAGAGACTAGAAATTTAGGGGGTAGGAAAAAAAAGACAAAACTCAGTTTAGGACCTAAATACATCAGTGCAGTTATGATGATTTATTTAATGCTTTTTTATTTGATTCTGTATGCATTTATGTTAAAGATTAAAATTACTATAGAAAATACCCTTAGTAAATGTGCTTTAATGATTTGTACTCTTGGTAAGTACAAGGACTTGTAAATATTTCCATTGTTTCAAATTTAACTAGTAGACAAATATACAAACACACACACACTTACACAGAGTCACTATTATTTTTTTCCAAAGGCTCTTGAAGGAAGCTGTCACTCACCCCTGATTGTCAGTTGGGTTTCCTACCTGTCCCAACTATGCCCTCTTTTAGAAATGACACTGAACAAATAATCCTGGAAGTAAAAGTTAGATTGAGTTTCTTTTAAGCCTACAGGAGCAGTCCCATCAGGACTAGGTCTTAATTACAGCACCAATCTTCATATGGTGCTGTATGTTGAGATATACTCATTTGCCTGAGACATGCAGTTATGTCCAGTAAAATTTAGTCAGTAGCGTCTGGCAGCTTATGTTATGTTATGCTATGTTATGTTAATGTTATACGTCCAGTAAAGTCTGGTGGCTTGACAGTTTTCACCAAGATGTTCTTGTGCCGTAGTTTGTTTTCGGTTTCATTATTGAAGTGTACACTAGACCATGGGAAAGCATCTGCTCCTATTAAAGTATCTGTAATCAGTCGAACCATGCTGAACTTACTCATAGGTCCATTATCATTAAGACAGACTTATCTTAAGTTACATAAGAATATATACCTATATCAAGATGAATGTACGCCTAAAATCTCTGCAGCTTTACACTGTTGCACTGATATAAAAAGCACTGCTCACCTCACTTAAACAAATACTGCTCTGTAGTTGCTGAGTACCACTGCAATGACACAAAGTGTCCAGATAACTCACAATATAGGTCCTTCAGGTGCCTTTCCTTAGCAAGTCTGCCCAAGATACCTTGTTACTTTTTTAAACTGTATATAATCTGGGAGGTAAGGTCCTGGAGATTGCCCTTGCTTGGACCTGATATGGGAAGAATTATGGGATTATAGAATAGGATCATAGAATCACTTAGGTTGGAGAAGAGTTTTAAGACCATAGAGTTCAACCATAAATATAACTCTGAGAAGCCCACCACTGAACCATGTTCCTAAGAACCAAGTGAAGAGAGTCAGAGTGGCTTGCCCCAGGGCTGTCCCCAAGAGCAGGAAGGGTAAGAGAAGACTGGAAGAAAGAAACTTAAGCAAGCAAGGAGGAACAAGGCATTGGAAATATCAGAATAAGGCAAAATGAAACAGGCTGAGAACAAGAGTAAAGAAGGGACAGGACCTGGCAGACATAGAATTGAAGAGGATGCACAGAGAGTAGGCAAAGGCAGTGGTAGGAGAAACAGAAAGAAAACCAGTCAGAAGTCTGACTGTTAGAAAAAGTGGGTGGAGGGTTTGGTTTTTTGTTTTGTTGTAGTTTTGGTTTTTCCAATAAATTGGGTATGAGGAGGACAGCAAGCTCAGCAAATCAAGTGGAACTACATGCTGGAGCAGGAAGAAAATGACAGCAGGACGTGGGGAGAAAACTGAGAGATTGAGGAGACCCAGGTCGCTCCAGTAAAAACTGTGAGGAAAGTGCTTGCTTCTTCAGTGGCAGCGAATAACATACCACTGATCTCAGTTATGGTAGCAGCTCAGCTGGTAAGCATCTACAGATAACAGATGGCCTTCAATATGATCATAAAATTTTCATAGAATTTCTAGCATTTTTTCAGTTTTCTTTTTAAAAATGAAACAGGAAATGACACAGTAAACAATATTAAAGTGAACACAGCATTAGAAAGTATAATGCTTAGAAGACAAAAAAATGACAGAGCGGATATTTATGGTGTAACTTTAGTTTGCCTGCTCTATATGAATGTACTATTTCATCATCCTCATGCACCTGATAACATGACTCTCCCAGATTGATCACACCAGCATTCAAGATGGAACAGCTTGACAGACAGCTGTTTTGTTCCTCTCAATAAAGGTAATTTATCACCCTTATCTTCCGTGTTAAGGAATCTGGAAGGTCTAGAACCACAAAGGGGACCTGCAGATAAAGTAGATGAAGACAGAGAACAGAAATACCTCTTTGTAAAAGGTGGTAAGTGAGTATTAATGTCGTTATCTCTCTGGAATGCCTGTAAGTCTTCTGCCTTCTACTATAGAGAACAGATGAACACCTACGAGTTTCTCTTTATCCAGTATAAATGAATTTATAGTCCAGATTGCGTGCATTATCTGTCTTTAATAAAGGCCAAATCTTGTGAAAAATTCTTAAAAGTTTTAATCTTCAAAATAAGTGAAGACACATCAATATTTTTTTTGTTTGTTTCAACACAAATTTTTAGCTTGTCTATACATATTCATGATAATTTCAATTCCACATAGGTTTAGTGAAAAGTGCTCACACAAGTTAGTCACAGTAATCTATGGTTTCAGTGATATTAATAATTTCATTATGTTTGTAAACAAATGACTCAGGATTTGCCTCAGAAGTAAGACAAATTTGAACTTGAACATTTGTAATGTGAGCTCTAGGGAAATACAGGACTTTTCAGCTCCTCTGGAACTACAGGGGAAGTAGAACTGATTTGAGGTAATTGAAAATGCAGCAAATATGCGACATTTAGATTGTGCATTTTTTTCCCAGTAGAAGTGGAGGAACAAATAACCTAGAGTAACGGCCCACAAAGAGAAAAACAGTCAGCTGCAAACCAAATGTTTGATGTTGCCAGATTTAGAGGGGCACGAATACTGACAAAAATAAAAAACACCAGGCAAATCTGTAGAGTGTAGGGAACTGAGTTTCCAGCAAATATGTTCCTGAGAAAAAGATATGTTCCTGAGAGAAGAGCTGTTAATGTGCTGAACAAACTGCCACTCCATCACAGTGCCTTACCCATCCTCTAAGATTTTAGACTTCGTTGAGCCAGTATCTACCCTCTTACATGCAGGAATATGAAGAAAGGGAGGTAGTGGAGCACAGTCAGCCATTTCTGCTGATTCAGTTCTTATCTTTTCTATTCTTCCTTCAAAATAGCCCCCAAAATTGGTAAAAAAATTAGTCTAGTACCTCTTATCACTGTAATAGCAAGAATAAACTTGAAAACAGACCACATTAGAGGTAACAACTGAAGGTTAATCATATTAGTATGAATTTTAAATGGTGAGAATAATGCAGAGCTAGTGTTCATATTGCCCTTTAACACTTTGGTCAAGCTTGCACCATAGCAAATGTGTAAGTTTTTAAAAGCATCACCAATTCTGAATTCTTTCCCACAAATCATTTCTCCTCACTATCATAAGAGTAAACAAAATCAGTGAATGCTTTTGAAAATTTAAGGTAAAAATATTTTTATGGTGTTTGGTACAGAAAAAAGCATACATACATAAATATTAGTATCTTGGTAATTATGTCCAGATTTTCTTTTTTATGAAACATACTTGAATGTGATATTAAATCAACTACTTAGATTATACAAATCATCTTAGAGTTTTATTAGCAGTTCTTATTTCAACTTCTGAATAATCACATACATATGTACAAAATGAATTAGTGCCAACACGAGATGCAGTCATATCTCCATATAAATAAAACCAGCGCTAAAATACTCCTGTGGATTCACTGCGGTCTCTCAGCAGGGAGCAATAAAGATGCCTTCTACTTAACCAGGTTATAGAAAACCCATAAAGCCATGTCAACAATGTCAAGTGCATTAGACATCTTGCTAAAGATGTAATACTTAGCAGTGTTGAAAATAAATATTTAGATTTATCACAGCACCAATGTATATGTCTATATGCACACAGCATAACAACTCTGTTCTTCCAGGTAAATCCAGGTAAAGGCAAATCCTACAGAATATGAAAAAATGGTCTGAATTTTCCAGTGCTTTTTTAATAGCTATAATATTATATCATTATATTGCTGTAATTTTCAAACTACAAGATGCAATAAGGTCTTGGTACCATAAAATCTGTACTGTTATCATCAGAGCCATCTTTCTGGATTTAGACAGTATTGTGATGAAGTTTAACAGTTTGATATTACTTCTTTCTGAACCTGTAAAGTTGGATACCTGTACTAGTCAGGGTTCCATTAAGAGTAACTTGTGTATGGAAATTTACAGTCTTCCAAAACAGCTGAGGTTCAGCATAAAGTTATGCCAAGAGCTGCTCGTGAAATCGGATGAAGGATCAATATACAAATATTTTACTGACCCAGTATTGATACTTAGAGGAAAGTTCAGAGTTTTGCATAAGTTATGTCTAGTTATTGCATTAAATATACCATCCTTTGATAATTTGGCAACAGGTATGTCATATGAAAGTATTAAAGTAAGGTCAACTAAAATTTTATTACTACTAATATGGTTCAGAGATTTGAGAATCCATATAGCATTATTTTTGTCTATTCTTATTATTATTTAGTTTAGAATCAGAATTAGAAATACTGTTACTAAAAACTCCACATAAAAAATATTTGATGAAGAGCAGGTTTTTTACTATCTCCAAACACAATGAACCTCACTGAATTTGTAAGTTTTAGCAGGCAGGATGAGTAGCATCACATGCTGTCAATATCAAAGAAAAATACAGTTAGTATGTTGGGAGTTTTTTTCTTGGTTTGGTTTGGCTTGGCCTGAAATACTTGTGGTCAGTAATCTATTGTCAAATAGGAAGTAGCTGATCCATTCTTTGATTATCTCACTTACCACTGGCAGGAACAGAAGCTCTACATAGATGATTAGAACTATACAAAACACAACAGACATTGTTTCAAGACATGCTTAGTAAAGTTTTCTGTATTTAGCACCCTAGCTTTAGGAGTAGATATTAAAAATTAATTTTGTCTCATTTGAGGCTGAAAGCGCTAGCCAGTACAGAATGTCCCACATAAGGACTCTGATACACACCATTGGTCCATGAAACTATTACTGGTAAAAATTATTATATTTAAATCTTCACTTCTGTAGAAAAATTTAGTCATTCAACTTTCCCACACCCTTGCCAAGAACTTAGAGACACAACCTTTCTGCAGAGCTCTGATCCAGCAGATTGTTTGTCTCCAGAGAAGGAGAATCCTAACAGAAAGCAGACCTGGACACTCATAAAGACCTACAAGGAAAAGCTTCTGCCAAAAGAGGATGATTATGTTGATTGTAACTTCTGCAAAGAGATTTTTTTGCATATTCTACTCACCTAAGTGGAGCTACAAAGCAGTTTTAATTCTGTGTCACAATTTGTGTTTAGCAGTAATTTGCAAAGGAGGATGGAAGGAAGAGCTACAGCAAATATGCAGAAGAAAGTGATATCTTATTTGCCATATTTATGACTAGGAATACACTGCTCCATGAGTTATGTTTTGGTTTGTACTAGTCCTGCCTAAGAGTACTCTAATATGTGTCACCCAAGGCTTTACCATATTCATATATTTCAAAATATATAAGTAATATTACTTAATGTAAATTAATTCATGTGACTGAAAACATGTTACAGAGAATATAAAAAAAGAATAAACTTAAGGTAGCAGGATTTGGAGTCTATGATAGTGTTTACTAGCAATGGTTTTGAAATAAGAAAAACAGCACCATGACTTACTCTGGGTAAGTGGACCATCACAGAGAGACAAGAAGTGCTGTAGTCTGATTAACCCCAATCAGGAAGTATTTTGACTTCTAAGTTCATTTGCTTTTAAATAATGATTTGAAAGGCATAGTTTTTCAAGAAACAGGCCCTAAGTGCCAAAGTGGCATCAGTTTGTTCACTATGTGTGTGCTTACTAACTTTCAAGCTGTATATCTATCTGAGAATCTACAACGTTACCAGATTCAAAAAGCAGAACAATTTACATTTTATATTTTATATTATGAGAAATATTGCTGGGACCATGGGTAAAGTAAATAATTTTCTTAGCAAGTAACAGAAATGAGTTAATATTTTGGGTGACAGGCATTTTATTACTCACAGCTCTGTGAACTGTGGGGTAATGTACACCAGTAATGTGATTTTAGAATTTGATTTCCACACCATTTAAAATGAATACTGAAGTTACTCATAAGAGCTGGTTCTGTGCTCTTCTAGGTAGGTATGACTTCACCGCAATGTTTTTGTGGTACATCACTGTGGGCCACCAGTGCCTAGACATCAGCACTGATTAATACATTTTTTTGTCACCCCGTATATATGTATGGGGCTGTCCAATCTAGATTTTGCCAAGGAGGGGGGTTTTCAGCCTGCGCACAGATTTGAACTCAGCTTTCAGATGTACCTGTTGATGCCTGGAAAGGATCTTGCTATTGAAATTATTTTCCTTGAAAAGAAAATGTAAGCTCTGATTGCAGAGAACTGGAACTGTTGCTAGATGCCAGCCTTTCTCTCAAGTCAGCCTACCTGAAAAATGAATAAGAACTAACTACAAAGATCTAGCAGTACATCTCTGTAGGCTCCTTCCATACTACAGTCTGTAGAAGTCCCTCCTTGTAATTTTGACCAGTTCTATACTACCTGGTGAGTAACTAAGTACAAATGTGTAACTTCACCTTAATTAAGTATGCAAATGGGGAACTCTCAGCAAGAAGAAGATTCTTGCAGGTTATTTTGTTGACATCTGCCCCAGATTTTACTAAGCACCTGGCACTTTGAATGCCAGGTCTGCAGTGCCATTTTGGACAGAGAATGATTACTAAATTAGATTTTGAGCTCTCAGCTAACTCATGCTTTGGTTCAAGCAGACTCCAGGAATATATTGAGGAGTGAACAGAGATTACATTTTAATGTAACAGAGGCCAGATGGAAATACATAATATGTGAAAATATTAAATCACTCATATCGAGAAATCATGGAATCCCTTACAGTGTTCCAGCAAACTGCAAGACCACTCTTTGGATCCAAGGCATTCATTTCAGCTTTCCAAAAGGGAACAAGGCATTTGAGAGAAGTACCTACAGTTACACATGTACAACCTAATCTGCCTCAGTGTATTAAAATGTCATGGCAGGGCATTTGTCATCTTCAAAAAGCCGCAGTGCAAACCTATATGTCTTATTTGAGTATATCTGAGAAACAAAATACTTATTGTAGGAATGTGTGTGCTCCTACTTTTACACTGCAATATGCAATGCACAGGTGTAAATAATACAATGGCCTCATTTCACATAATCTATTTGTAATTGCTGTAGCCGCAAGTTACTTATGGTCCAGCAACATCATGTGTTGTTAACATGAACTGCTGTGTATGTTAGTGAGCATCACAGTGCTTTGTGGGAAGTCACTTGTTGAAATGCAAACCATGACTTAAACTGACTTCTTTGGCTCTGATATGTCACCTCATCTCCAGCATGACACCATAAAAACACAAAACAAGACAGAAGGAGGACTTGCCTCACTCTTGCAGGAAGGGTGCCACAAATGCAGTGTGCAGCTTCATAACTTTCTGATATGCTATCCTCTAAATAGCATTCTGAAACAACTAACAATAAAATATTTTATATGTTATTATCAAGTTGGCTTTGTATTATTCATTATTTAAATAAAGTACCTGTCACAGATAACATAACCATTTATAGACCAGTACAACTCAATTAATGTTTCAATGACCTTTAGTTATTACTGCAGAAAAAGGCACATCTGTGTAGTGTTCTGAACATGAAATATTTTCCATTTGGAATGCTCAGTCGTATCGAAACATGTTAGTCTCTGTATCAAAGTCAGGTTTTAAATAATGTTTGCAACACAGTAGATGCTGTTTGTTACTATAAATATAAGGAAGATGCTAAGTTATACTTACACTATAAATATAAGGAAGATGTTAGCCTGTGCAAATTCTTTTCTCCCAACAACCTCCACTTAGGTTATGCCCTAAATGGCATACCCTACAAGGTCTATTTTATTCAAGGACTGCATGAGAAGACACAGTAACATTAGGCAGAGGAACAGAAGTCCTTCCTTGTAGGGAAATGTACAATATCAGTGCAATCTGTGTAGTGTATAGGTTTTACAGACTAAGTACTTTTTTTGATTTTTTTTTTCCTCATGTTTTAATATTTTAATACTAGATAGCTGTTACTGTATTCAAATTACAGCTTTTGGAGAATTGCAATAACAAGTAGAAAAGCTTTCTTGTAGGAGTTGTACTTAAGCATGCCATTCTCTGTTCTTGGTGAGATATAAAATCAGAATCAATATTTCACACAAATAGCAGGTAACAGTAAGTAATTTTCAACATATTTTAAATAAGGACTGAATGCAAGATGCTGTGGCATGTAACTGAAGTTACTAGCATTGTTTTTCTAAAAAAAATATGCTTCAGTTCTTTGCTGTACAGCCTTTTAATACACACTTATTTTTGACATAGAAGAACTTAGCATGATTTCACAGAATACATCTCCAGAATAACATGTAAATTACATAGAAAACTGGCATATAGTACTTATATGATGGCAGAGTAGTAGATCAAAGCCAATGTTGGGCCGCTTTCAATAAGGAAAAGGATTTTCTGCTGAAAACTTCTTAGGACTTCTACGTCTAGCACTCATGGCAGTGAATGTTTTAGCACCTATTACAAAAAGATGAACCACTTAGCTTTTTAAGCACACATCGCTGCAGTGTGATAACCAAGAGGAGTTTGAGGGCAGTTTCTCTGATCGGACAAATTCTTTGACTGGAAGAAAATAGATTGCAGGCAATTCAGTAGATGCCATTTGCACAATTTAAAGGTTATTTTTTCTGAGGAACAGCTTCTTTGGGGTTAAGAGTGCTTCAACCCAGAAACCCTCTGTGTATGTTTCTTGGGGGACTGCAATTAGCAGGAATGGTCAAGCTAAGGTTGCCTGGCTTTCAAAGATCCAAAAGTGCACCACACAATGCTGCCTGACACTGCTTCTGTTGCCACACAAAACATCTTGAATCTATCTATTTTTCTGTTCTTTACTTTGCTTATGATCCTCCAGTAACTTTTAATTCCTTCAATAATCTTGCAATGAAACAGAATTACTTTGAATAAGGGCAGCTCCTAAATTTTTCTCTGCCTTCAAGACCCTTGCTTCTTCTTTCTGTACCTCATTTGTTGGCCCAGAGTATTATTCTCTCTATAGAGTAAGCCTGGATCAACAATTACATCTTCCCAAGAGGAAAAAAAAATCAGTCCAACAGGGAGAAGAACCAAAAGGTAAAAGCGGCAATACGAAAAGATTAGATTCCTGCTCTGCTTATGTTAGGCACAAGCTTAAGTCAAATAACTTCTCCACTGAAACACACACTGAAGTGCTTGCAGAAGCAGGGCTTTTGGTCTAGGTGAGACACACTGTGCATAAGGAAAAGAGGATGGCGGGAATTTTCCTTTCAGGCTGTTCTCTGTAGATAGCAAAACCAAAGAGAGTCTAAAAAGAGGTTTCTGCAGGATGGCAGGGTAATAGCTTTCACATGAACCTGTCACTATTTCTTTCAGTCTTTCCATCTACAGCATTGCCTGGGTTTACAGGAAACATCCCCAAGGGCATTTTAGCTTCAACACAGGATAAAGAGCTCTGAATAAATATACCTCCCTAAAGGAAACCTGTAGTTATGTCACTCTTAGGGTTTGGGAAGTGAGGGTATTGATCTCACACGTAATTTTCTATTTGCAAGATCTAATAGTTCACCAGAGTTGTAGGTGTCTGAAAGAAGTGTGCTTAGGGAGACAATACTTTGATCTTTTCTTCTTAGTGTTCTCTTTTGGTACGTTGAAGGTGATGATGGTACAAGAGGTAGCACCTTCCTGTCATGTTTAAATGCATATATTGTTGTTGATGATGATGATATTCTTGTTGTTCTTTCCTCGCTCCATGCTTTTTCTCTGGTAATCTTTATGAATAAAGACTCCTCCTGTGAAGGTGGTGTTGAAGAGAAACTGAACAGTCGTTATGTACCCACAGAGAATACATTTCAAGGATGAGAACAGCAACTGCTTTTTCAAAAAGATCATCAAGGTTCCTTAATATCCTTCTGTAGCAGGTGAATCTTTCTGATGACACGTGTTAGCTTCAAAAGAAAGTGCTGTTCTGCACTTGGAGATGAAAAGCAATCTTTCTGTCATGTTACTTAACACATCAATAGGATTTAACTTTTCACTCTTTCAGTTTACTTATTCAGCTGCCTTTTTCTACTTCCCTCACAGTTAATTGTGTTGAATCCACTAAATCACAAACTAACCACTAAATTTAAATCCCTCTCTCAGTCATTTACATTGGAGTTGGAGAGGAACCAAGTAGTGAACTGAATTGGAACAGTGGCAATGAAAATGCAAAATAAACTAATTAGACCAAACTGGATCAAGTTACTGGATGCAAAGATTCCAAAATTTACTGGATTCAGCCAAATCCAAGCCTTCTGTACTCTGTAACTTTCTGTGCCATGCTCTCTCCTGTGAGTACATTCAGTTTCTGCTCCATGACCACATTGCAGCCATCTGTAGCAGTTCCACACATTCTCTATATTCAATAGTTTTTACTTATGAGTAGCCAAAAGAAGCATTCAAGTAAAATGTGGTTTCTTAATACCTTGATTGTGCCTTTGACTGGTTTGAAATAATTTTTCATTTCCAATTGTGAACAAGAATACTATTCGTTCTGGGGAAAAAAAATCCAAATCAAAACTCAGTACCAGTTTCTCCTACTTTTCTCTGCTGCTAAAGGAATTGTCATCCAAAATTTCCCACCAGCTACTGGGTTCACGGGGTTTAATTGTTTGTCAGGGAGGGATGATCTTTCCACAACTAGCCATTTTTGATAGCAAAGAGGGCAGCACACAAGCTGAAGAACATGCTGGCAGTCTGTGTTAGTGACTGTACTGCATGTATTCATAGCACACCCAGCAGTGGTTGATTGGATCACTGACCAATTCTTGAGCATCATTGCTTTTCCCTCTTAGCTATAACAAAGGGGAAGAGAGACTTCCATTTTGGGAGAAATTAAGAAGGTTGTTGCAATCTGTTGAATTATGACAAAAGCAGACAGCTATGTTTATGAGACAATTTGAAAAATGATTGCCATAAATGATACATCACTGTGTATTTCTAGTTCTTTCTCATCATGTTCAGATGTGGCAATGAACAACAAAAGCTAATGACCCAAAACATGTTTTCTAATGTATGATTTCCTAAGCTGGTCCACTTTGCAAAACGGGATAATTCAGATTTAAATTTCATTATTTTGGACATTCTGTACAGAAGAAAATATAATCAAAGGTATAAATGAAAATACAAAAAAAAATCTTCAGTATTTTATTCATGGGAAAAAAAACAGTTAAATAGATTTATTTCTTTGGTAATGGTTGTTTGAGAGATGCATTTGAATGAAAACAGCAGTAAAAGGCAGAGCAGCCTATCAAGGTTATGAATAATGTAAATACTCAGTCACAGGATCTCAGCTAGCTGAGTACATGAGGAGGAGAAGACTTCCTGGGTGTTACAAATAAGCCCAGAATATGTTGCC
Organism: Gallinago jamesoni; assembly: GCA_025769975.1. NCBI lineage: Eukaryota > Metazoa > Chordata > Aves > Charadriiformes > Scolopacidae > Gallinago > Gallinago jamesoni. The sequence goes on along the minus strand of JAOQGH010000019.1, from coordinate 22,128,861 downwards.
ACTAAGTTGCTAAGTCTAGATCATTTCGCAGGTGAGACATAATGTCACAGGGAGATATCGTTTTGCAGGGCAGTGAGAGGAGAGACAAGTGACAGGCTGAGAGAAATTAGAGAGCTAGTGCCTGGATAAGTAAGAATGAAATACAGATACTCAAAACATAAGATGTGGTTTTGGTGTGGAGAGACTTAGTGTAGTAATCATTCAGTAATCCTGCCTTCTCACTTTTTCATTATCATCAGAGACTACTGATTTTAATGAACCATATATTGCATTTCCTTAACATGTCACGTAAAGATCTCTCTAATCTCTGCCCGTTTTAAGATGAGAAGACTTAAACAGAATCCATTGCTCAGTGTGCTTCCATACCCTTCTAATTAATAGCTTTTTCCTGTCACTGATGGTTTTTTGTGGTCATTAGAATGGCTGAAGGCAGAGAAATTCTTGAAGCAAAATTCTCTTATCTCCTGTCTTTAGTTAACTGACCAGTTCTACCACTCAAGCCCATTAAACCCTGGTCTATTGCTTCTACTAAGAAACAAAATGGAATTTGTTGTCTTTTGGTCAAGTACTTCAAATTCACCTTTTTCTAAAAAAAAAAAATCTAGTGTCATGTATAGGCAGGTAACCAGATGGTGAAAATACTTGCTACCATATCAGTACCATGAAATCTTAGTTTCTTATGCTGCTTCAAAATTCAGGCAAATATCTATTCTGACTGTCCAATTAGCCTAACAGGTAGTTGAACAAAAATCTCTCCTTTTGTAATGAATAATGACACCATATTTTTCTGCCCATTGTAACTAGGATCTAACTTCTGTTGCACCAGGAGTTAAAGATGTAAGCAATTTTCAGCTGGATGCTAAGAGCTATTGTTGCTTTGCATCAAAATGTCTGTCAAAAAATAAATTAACATTGCCAGTTCACTGTGCATATCCTGGACTACATACTCTGCATAATGTTCTGGGCATCTTAGAATCTTCTGAAAGTTCTCCTGCTTTTCAGAAAAATCTCCATTTGGGACAACTATCATATTCCAAGGTATTCAATCTGCTAATAAAACATTCAGCTTGATACTCTAAAAGAATAAAAAAAAGAGCTGAGATTTTAAAGTATAAAAGATCATAAAGTTAGTGCCTGAAATTTTCATGGCAACTTAACAGAAGGATGATTTTGTGTAATAGAAGAATTTCCTTCAGGAACGAGGGACATAGCTTCTGGTTTATATATTATAGTACTCTTCAGTTGCCTAATGTGTTGTCTAAACCCATAAAACTTCTAAACACCTTTTTGTGGCTGGATTTTTTTATCCAACACCAACCCACATTCTAAGGTAAGACGCAAGACTGTGACTCTGTTTCTCTCTGCCTCTGTTCTAGCAAGAACAAGTCAATAAAAATGGAGGAATAGAAACCCACAGTTTACATCCCTGTCCTTCATGCCATTGGATTGTCTTACCTGCCAACACCTAAACACTACTGAACCATTTTTTTATAATGAATGCAGGAAACAGGTTGATGCAGGAAACAGCCATTAAGCTGTGACGCATTTCCATGGAGAAAAGGAGCACCCTAGGATGAAAGGGATGATAAAACTCTCTGAACTCCTTCCAGATTGTCTAAGGCCATGAATACACATTTTGGAAAGGATGAGTCCTCCTGATTTTATATTTCTCATGTACTTAGATGACTGACTCCACAGGAGTAAACAAAATTAATCTGGAAATTCAAAAGCAGCTTCAAAGAGTTCAGCACCTAATTCTGTTGATAACTCTTTTGAAGATGCAGGTTTCACCTCAAAAATAATCTACATCTTTATAGATGTTCTTTTATTGCACAGACACTGAAAGCTCAACATTAATAAGCTTTTCAATTGGATGGTTTGCATTATTGTTCCGTCCCAAGCTTTGGGATTATTCAGAATGTTCTGACAAGAACCTCTCTGATTGAGCATACTATTTTATAAATAGTACCACAAAACTAAGTGTTTCAATACGACAACATAGAGTCTAAGGTTACTAAAGGGCAGAAAAAAAAAAACCCCCAGAAAGACGGCTAGTAGGAGTGAAGCGAAAAGACATGAGTAATAATTAAGATTGTATTCCTATTTTAAAAGTAGAAAAGCGTAGTCTGTTTTGACTCAGTTTCTGAAAATGCACACATATCTCAGCAACAGCTCAAATAAATAAAGTAGCTGATACAACAAAAGTCTGATAGTGGTTTAACTCGCAGATAAGTAAGATAAACTTTATTCTCTGCAGATGTCACTCCCGAGATCTCAGGCCTGAAGGTCCATACAAAGAGGGAACAGGAACAAGAACTTTCAGCTCTGACATCTACAGTGAGGGTGACAGAAGCAGCAGGTTTTCTAAAGCCCTTTCCCACACCGTTATCACAAAACACAGTAATAGATTTATTTTATTACCCTTCATATGAAAACTTCAGCAGGTATTTTGAACCTCCCCTGAGACATCTTTTCCTGGAGCTCCCTCTGAATGAGCATGCTTTACTTCTGCTCCAAATAAGTGATGGCACATACAGACAATCAAGCCACATATTCAGGTGTATCAGAAGCACACACACACACATATAAAGTTTGCTACTTTCTACTACTTTCTCATTGATAGTCATTCAAACCACTTCATAAGTCTACCATGCAGTGCAAATGGGAAACAGAAGGTCGAATAAGAAATTCATCCTCCAGGAAGACTTTATATGCATCCTAAGCAAAGGGTCCAAGAAAGCCTAACTGTGCCTGAAAGCATAATGGCCTAACTTCATCCCCAACTAAGGTCATACATAAAGTTTCCTTTAAATTACTCAGATCATAAAGCTAACTAAGGTGAAAGTCGTCCATGGCCAAGTTAGAAAATTTTTTGACTTTGAATTTAAAGGGTATTGGATGCCTTCACCTGAAAAAGGCAAGAAATATGTTATATACTACCTATGCAATACTTTGGGTGTACATAAATGATTAGTAGACACTTCTTGTCAAAGAAATACATGGTGAGAAGAAAAGAAAGTGTGAACAGTCCAGTAAAAATAGTCTCACATTGTGGATGTGGTGTGTAAATGGTTTTTCTTCTCAAATTAGTTTAATGTATCAAGCATATAGTTTTAATCTGGAGCTTCAGTCCAATGAACCTAGCATGTGCAATGTCAGAAATAACTGCTACCAGAGTGCTTATTTCATCTCCTAAAGAAAAGCTTCAAAGGGTAAAACCTAAAATTAGGTTCCATTCCTCTTTCTCAGTATTTGAAAGGCTTGTCAACTGGTGCCAGTCACAGTCAGCTTTATTTTGATGTTTATTATTGTTTTTAATAGCAAACCTGAAGAAGCAGTAAATAAAGATCTGTAAATCAATAAGATGTAGAAATGGAAATACAGACTTAATACAAAATCCTGTTCTTGTCATGTTGTACATCTGAGATTGACAACACATTAAAAATATAGAGTTTAACAAAGGATGCTTTGGATTAACTAGATGAAAATATTTTTAATTACATACTCCTAAAACTGAAATTAAAACATCCCTCATTAGCACTTATAAAAAAGCCAAACACTGCAATTTCAGAGTATGAAATAGCCTATTTTTCACAGTTCCACGCACGAATATTTGATGTGACTCCAATAAACCCATGTTTTAATTACCATATGGTTGCCTGATAGAGTTGTAATCTACTATAATAGAATTCTATAAACGTTTAAGGATGCTTATGCCCACCAATAAATTTACCAGGTACACAAAATTTTTTGATGCAGCTTGTGGTCTCACAATGTGATAGGCTTTTGATAGAGGTGGACTGAAAGAGTTCTCTTAAGGCAACACAAAAGCAGATTCTGTGCATTCAAAGTCCTTTATGGTACATCCTTATTGGTTGAAGAGACATAACCTGGCCTATATTTCACTGTAAAGCTCCATCACTTAAGCAAACATGATCCCGTTTGGACATCTAGAAATAACATCATTTAGGTATAGAGTTCAGTTCTACCATAGTTGGAAGGAAATAAGTAGGGGTTTATCAGGGATAGGCAGGACTTTTTGCTTTGAATGTTTGCAAGAATGTCAAAGGTAATGAAATTACTGTGGTAACTTTCATTTCCTGAATAAAAGAGATCTTTGTATAGACTGACGCTGGACTTATTAGTGTAGAAGATCATTCTTTTTTCTGCTAAAAGTTTGTCTGATGGCTTTTTATTATCATTTACTAGTATTTCTTCAAGTAATGTAGGTATTCCTGTCTGATCATACCTCAGCCCAAAATCTTTAAAGTTTATAAATAAGGGTACAACACAGAAGGCTAATAACAGGTAGAGCGTACATAGGACAGCAGAGTGGCGAGAAATAAGTTGTTTGATCTTTGCTGTACAGACCTACAACCAATCCATATCTTACACTATTATATGACCTGAATTTATTCAAGCAAATTTGTCAACAAGTTACAAGGCTACTCTTAGAATCATAGAATCATAGAATTGTCTAGGTTGGAAGGGATCTTTAAGATCAGCTAGTCCAACCATCAACCTAACTCTGATAAAAACCATCATTAAACCATGTCTCTAAGCACTATGTCAACAAGTCTTTTAAATACCTCTAGGCATGGTGCCTCAGCCACTTCTGTGGGAAGCCCATTCCAATGCTTAATAACCCTTTCAGTGTAAAAATTTTTCCTAATATCCAGTCTTAATCTCCCCTGGTGCAATTTGAGGTCATTTTCTCTTATCCTGTGCCTTGGGAGAAGAGGCCAATCCCTGAATCTCTACAACTTCTGTAAGGTCTCTTCGCAGCCTCCTTTTCTCTAAGCTGAACAACCCCAGATCCCTCAACCTCTCATAAGACTTACTCTCCAGACCCCTCACCAGCTTCATTGCCCTTCTCTGGACCCAGTCAAGCACCTCAATGTCTTTTTTTTTGTGGTGGTGGCCCAAAACTGGACACAGTACTCCAGGTGAGGACTCCCAGTGCTGAGTACAGGGGAATAATTACCTTTCGAGTCCTGCCCATCGGGGTGCTCCTGATACAGGAGCACCTTGGCCACCAAGGCACACTGCTGCCTCATGTTCAGCCAACATTTGACCAACACTCCCAGGTCCTTTTCTGCCACGCAGCTCTCCAGCCACTGTGCCCCAAGCCTGTAGCGCTGCGTGGGGTTGCTGTGACCCAAGTGCAGGACCCAGCACTTGATCTTGTTGAACCTCATCCCATTGGCCTTGGCCCATTGATCCAGCCTGTCCAGATCCCTCTCCAAAGCCTTTCTAGTCTCCAGCAGACAACACTCGGTGTTGTCTGCAAATGTACTGAGGGTGCACTCAATCCTCTCATTCAGACCATTGATACAGATGTTAAAGAGAGCTGGCCCCAATACTGAGCACTGGGGGACAACACTAGTGACTGGCTGCTACCACTCATCTTAAGAGTGATGAGGACATCTGAGATCATATGGTCTTTCATAAATCTTAGTTTTCATACACAGATCACAAGACTGATGTGTTTGGTCATTTCAGGTAATCTGTTGACCTTCCTGCTGTGATCAGAAGGCAGCTGTAAGATGACAACAGACCTCTAAACATATGAATAAGCATGCAGATTTAATTCCTGTTTCATCACCGACTCTTCTTTAAGAAATAATTACCAGAGAAAGGGAGAGGATTTGCTCTTTTAGCAGGTCCGCTCATATGGATTCATCGTAGCTGTGAGTGAAATAATTTGCAAAGTTCTCTAATTTTCTGTTTGCCTACCATCTTTTATAGACATCTTTTCCTAGTCTGTCTGTAAGCCTCACATTAATTTATTTTCATGTTGAAAATAAGGTCCAGATTCCTCTGTTCCTCTTCAGGTGCTCTCCAAAAATTAACGGATGGTATGAATTCCACTCCTCCTAGGAACACTGGGAAACATAACAGTATTTTCACAGTCATTGGACACAAACTGTCTGGAAGGCTTCCTCTGATAGACTCTGTAGTACTGGACCAGGAAGGTATGGCTCTGGTATGGGTTTTAGGACTTTAGAAACAATGATTTGACAGTTATCACTACACAGTTTTTCTTTGACACTAGATATGGTGGGTTTGGTCAATATAGTTTCTGCTGCATCTAATTTCATGTTCTCTTGGTGTGAAAACTCAGGACATTTGGTGAATCTCTATGTCACCAGAAAATTGCTAGTCCCTGTCTCTCAGAAATGGCTGAGATCTTCTGTGCAGCATCTACCCCTGAACTTTTCCTGCAAACCATCTTTCCTTCTCTAGTTAAGTCCTTCTGTAGAAAATTAGGATCACATTTCCTTCAACTATCTGCTCTATCCCACCTGCATTACTGTTCTCATAGCTGAGATTTTTATGAACTTCAAATACTCCATAGTTTTGGCATCTTAAAACCTTGATATTTTTTTACTGTGCGTCTGATATCACCAAACACCTTCCAATCAAACTTCCACTCTACCCACTCGTATCCTTACTAGCTTAAGGGAGTTTACTAGCACCCTCTTTGTACTTTTGTACTCTTTGTACTTGGCTGTTTGTTGTGCACCCAAATTATTTCAGTATTGGGTAATGGTTTTGCTGGGAATGGCTAGGAGGGACATATTTCAGCAAGGCTCTGTCTGCCTATAGAAATTTCAGTCTTGCAACAGTAGCCTTCCCTCCCACCTTCCTGGCAGTCTCCAGGGCCATTCCTGCAGTCTATCTTCCACTGTCCCAACAGGGAAACTGTGAACACTTGAACCACTGCAAATTATGTAAAAAGAAGAAACAGTCTGCTCCTCCCATAAAGTAATCCAGTCATTCTGACCCTGACTCTAACAGCGTATGTGGCAATTACCTTTTTCATCAAGCAGCAGATTATCACTTCTTCAGACATCAGCCTGAACAACTATTAAGGACAGTGTTATTTCAGTAAGCTAGAAAATATGGCATATATTCTTCTTATGTTAAGTGCAGAAAAGACATGTGGCCATGTTGGTGGAAGTGCATATTGTCTTGTTCCATTAAAACCAGTAGATCTACACCCTTGTACTTCAATTCCTTTATTGGGAGATTTACAGTCTAAAGTTTAGATGTGTAATAATATACCAAAACCTATTTCAGAGACTATTCAGATTACAGAGAAAAACACTTCAAAACTCAGAAAGAAGGGCTTCATTTTTTAGTTCCTTCATTCTTTTTTTCCTCTAAAATAAAAATACTTCACCCAAAGTCTATGTAGCAAAGTCACAAAGCTCTAGTTTTTGTAGTCACAGAACTGCATAAAGCACAAGGTAACTCATAAACTGGTGCTTACATCAGACTATATCCATGAAGGTTTTTGGTGTCAAGTCATTTTTAGTATTACCATTAGTCACTTTGACTTGTTTCAGTAACCACTTTGATTTGTTTAATGGCTTCATTGGCAGATCTGATTATAATTGTTCATGAGAAACATAGAAAAAGAATTTGAAATATGGTCATGACTGAAATTAGATTCCTTTTTTTTTATCTATTTCAGTGCTCCTAAAGAATATTAAAAAGAAGCTCACTTCTCTGAAAGTTAACTTTTTGTGAAACTTCCTCTGCTTCATATAACTTGTCGTTTCCTCATAAATTATCCATACTATATGCTGACATAAGTTACATACGTACATGGAAAATTAAACTGACATTTCTAACTGGGTTAAATAATTATGAAAGGTCCTTGGAACATCACTAAGAAAATACAAATCTACAATAAACCAAAGTACTCTGTAGTTTGCTCATTGCTCTGCATTAGTATGAACAGTAAACAAATAATTGAATTAGGAACTTGAACACCAAGCCACAGTACACTTACTACATGTTTGAAATACCAATCAAATGCAGCATTTTAATAAGTACAAATATTGTAAGCTTACTGCCTTTATTTAAAAATTTATTATGTTTAAGAGTCATTAAAATACCCCCAAGTATAATTTCTACCAACATAGCATTTTTAAATTCAGTTACATAAGGGATTTACAGTCTGTTCAATGAATTATAGCATTAAAGGATTTCCTGAGATGGAAATAATATTGAAAGTCTTGTTCATACACGTGCTTCTTTCTCCTAATAAAGTTACCCAAAACTTAAACACGATTAGGTCCTGACCTTGCACTTTGATCTGTAAACCAGGAAATTTGGACCACCACAAATTTCTGCAGAAACAAAAATTTGCAGCAATAAGTTACGCTGAAAGACATGACTCCTGCTTTGTCATTCGCAGCATATATGCCTTACATAATAATTGCAGAACAAAAAATCTGAAGGCTAATTAATTTGTAAGTTGGATTTGGGACCATTTTTCCATTCTTTAAAATTGCTGTTAGCTTCTATTTCTTCTTCCTCCCCCCTATTCTGCCAACATAAATGAAAATGTTATAAGCTGAAAAAAAGTTTGCATGAGGTCAATGAAGGTATTTTTTGCTTCCCACTTCCTTCCTTTTTATTTCTGCAGCACTAAACTCAGACTTAAATAATTTTTCTACAAGAAAAATTTAGAAGTTACATTCATATATTGTCAAAATGTGAAGTTTCAGCTGTGTCTGAACTTCACACCAGGAAATTAGCTAAAAAAACTATCCTGTATGCCATTAATTTTAAAATATCAACATTATCTGAGAAGATAACTTTGATAAGACATTTCTTCAGGGAAACCATGCACATATTTGAGGAAGAAGCTTTTCCTTAAGTCCCTCCAGATGAGAGAGGACAATGCAGCATCTGATTATGTGTCAGGACACGTGAACTCAGGTGTGGGTGTGGGGCCGGAGCCTGGGGAGTTGGGATCTGTGCAACTGGGACTCCTAAACGGGAATTGTGATGATGAGCCCTAGGATTCATTGGGAAAAATGGTGAGATGTGTCAGGCAAATACTTGAAATTGCACCCCATAACATGCACAATTTCATCTTCTAGGAAAAAAAATAGAACCTGGGCTCAACATCCTCTTTAGTGTCCGTCATGGCTTAGGTCTGATTGGTCAATGACAAGACAACAGATGCGCTTCCCCACCTCTTGTCCCAGGGAGAGGAGGAAAGGAGATAAATATCTAGAAGGATGTTTAGAAGGAACTAAACTACCTTAAAAGGTATTAATAATAAAAAGGATACATAATAAATAATAAAAATAGATACAATATGTACAAAACTGTATCAACAGTTTTGTACACATCCTCACAAACTGATGTTGATGCAACTTGTCTTTCTTTTAGATGAGTTATAAACATGGAGTGAAATATAACCTGATTAGTTGCTTCTCCTGCTGTTCAACTTCTGGGCTACAGTAGCTAATAAAGGCTTCTGAGGAAGCTGGAAGAGGGTTTTATTCTCTTTTTGGTAAAACAACCTTATTATTAAAAGAAAACAATGGGGAGGGGAAGGGTGAGATAAATGAATGGGATGAACTAAAATTTTAAAAGTGCTACTCTGACTCCCCTCCTGTAACATAAAAATAATTTTATTTTTATCCTGTTTTAAATTGTAGTTTTATTTATGTTGGACAAAGTTTAATTTTAGCTGGGAAAACATATTGTATGCATACATTTGGTTTTGATTAGTCATTTCTGACTTCCATTAAGATGTAAAATAACACAGTACTGAATTTCACAGGGTGATGTACTGAAATAACAGACCCTGGAGAACAAGAGCTAAAGGAGACCTGTAAGAACTAATACGGAAGTTTTTCAACAGGAGTTCTGTGGTGAAACATACTATAAAACTTTGATTAATAAATCAGAAGACAATTTACCTTTTTAGAAAATAACATTGCTATTTAGTCTTGAAAATCTGCTTTTTAGGCAAGGAAAAGTTTCAATCAAATATTAACTTAAAATCCCCTTTGAATTGAGATTATCTGTTTGGTTTTGATTTCTATATAGGCTGGTTATCCTTGGAGAAGTTTGTATATATCATAGGTAAGGCATTATTGTCTGGAAAAAGCGGAGTGGTGGTGGTTTTCATTTTTCCCTCAGAATCCAAGGTTTCTTTTTGGGGTTAAAGAGGCACACCAAGAAAACTAGTTTATAAATCCATTTCTAGCTGATTACAGCCTTCATCCATTTTAGTCATGGCAGTCATGTCTCACTGTCCCTCTCCGGGCAATGTTTTAACTTGTTGCCTTAGCTATAACATGAGCTCCTCTTCAAAACACCCAGCTGGTCCTTTCCCTTTCATATGTCAGATGGCATGGCTGAGTTCAAACCAAGTGTTAGCTGTGTTTCTCAAGGACAGAAGCAGACTTGCCTTGACAACTAACTTTCTGAAGTTCGTGCTGGCATGTACATATCAAAGACCTTGTCTCTATTCCTCCAAGGTTAGCAAGCTAAGTGCCAAGAGAAGAGCACAGCAACTCCTTGATCAAGGAAGATGTGATTATGTCAGACTACCCACAAAATTAGCCATCTGCATATGCTGAAATGGCAGAGCAGAAGGGATGTGGAATGGGACTCTGCTGCAAACCCCACTACTCTAAGAGAGGGAAGAAAACACAAGAAGGCACTACTGTTGCAAAGGAGAAGCACAGTTGTGGTGACAGGCAGATTTTGGAGTGTGGCAGTACCCAAATCACTGTGTTTTCTTTACTTGGCAGTACAAATTGTTCTCTGTATCCACCAGGTATAAGGGTTTATGACGATATTTAAAAATTGAAATAGAAGTCAGTAGCATGATATATACAGTCCTTAATCCTGATGAGAGCCTCTGAGACTCTCTTTCTGAGGTACTGAATTTAACAATATTCAGTATATTCAGTTGACATCAGGAATAATGGACCCTGTTAAAGTTCTCTCTATATCTAGACAGATTAGTGGGCCAAAACTAGAAGATTTGTTAAATTAGATTTTCATGCAATTTGAGTATTCTCTTTAAGAGAGTCAAAAAAAAGGGAAAAAAGTGACAAATTCACTAGAAGTGACCAGTAAGAAACTCTGCTGCTATATTTTACAAGCCTAACTAATTACATAAACAATTATTTGTACATAAGTCTTCCTGTGATGAAGGCCTTAAAAAAAATAAATCCGTATTGGTACTTTCACTTTTGTGTTACCTAGCAAGCAACAGTAAATACCAGAAAGCAATTTAAAAAATTAAAAAAAAAAATAAGAAAATAATACATTCTGTAATCTTTCTATTTGCCTTTCTACTTAAGAACACACTTCTTACTTTCAATCTGTTCTTTATAAATATGAAGACTAAAAACTTTCTTTCTTCACTGAAAGCTATGATTGTTCTTCAACTGCTTGGCTAAAGGAGCTGAGGCTTAAAGGGAGACAATTCAGCCTTCACTAGGCACATGATAATATCAGAAAGCTGAGATAGTTCAAGAGGACTATTCAGACTCTACGATACCAATGTTTGAGAAGCATAACATTTTACTAGCTTGTCTGTCTGTTCCCTTTCAGCTTCAGGACAAAATGAAGGAATTGGGGTTTTTCTTTCTCTATAAAAGATCAAGAGATTTTTGTCTTTTCCAACATATATTTTGTCCTATTACAGTAACAATATAACTAGAGTTGTGGGTCAGCCAATATCCTGTCATGTTCACCTAGCAATTCTAAAATAACACTAGTTGTCTTGAACCTGAGCTGCCTTTTTTATGTTTCTTGATCTGACAAACGGCAAAAATAGCTCTTGAAATCTGTCCTACAGTAAAGCTTGAACAGCTAAAAAAACCAAACCACAAGTTTAAGTCATACAAATATCCACTTAAAATTGGGAATGTTCCATCTTTCTCAGCGTCTACAGAGTATAAATCATCATTAAATTTAAATATGTATTATGAAGTCTGGAAGGATTTTACATGAATTCCTACAAGACCTGGCAAAGGGCTAGCATATTCAGAATTTTTTGAAATGTTGAATTAGGAAGTATTAATTGTGGTTCAATTTCTCTCGATGATGTTGTATCATCATATTGTTACTTCAAATAATACATTAAATTAGATGAAAAGTTTACTAGCACTCCTACAGTGAGTCACACTAAAAATCTTCCTGTACTTCTGGACAAATATCTGATATAGAATACTGTATTTTCTGAGAAGTTAGCATTCTGATTGAAACAGATGTGAAGAGTTTCTCACTTCTGCATGCACAAGGAAAGAAGTAGGCAGAGGGACACTTGGCCCTCATTTTGTCTGCCAAATTATCTCCGATTATCTACTATTAATCATATATAAGGAAAGCTGTAAGTGGACTTTACTAGTTCAAAACTTATACTGCTTACTAAACTGTAATTCGTGGAGTTTTCTAAGAGTTTCTCCCTATCATCTCCACCCTAGTTTTTTTTACTGTTAAAAAAAAAAAAGAAATGAAAAAAAATATTGTAAAGTGTAAACTATTTAGAAAAGATCGGAAAACTTGAAAGAAACTGACTTAAAGAATTTAATCCTTTCCTGCAAAGTGAGTTTTGCAGGTGCCCCACCTCTACTGCAGTGAAACTTGGATGTTAATGAATGCAAATAGCTTAGCAGGTGTTTGAGATTGTCTGTTTTGAACTCCATCACTGATGAGGATTTATTTTATTCTTGATGATATATTTGTATGTTTTCAGAGGCTAAAAGTATTTGAAAATACATCTGCTAATGCTGGTGTCACTTTGATTGGGCTGATTTGATTGCTGTGTATCTGTGTTAGCTTTAGTAGTACGTTATGTGGATCCACCTCACTTTCATAGACTTAATAGGACTCTCAGTCTTTTTGTTGGAGTCCATGAAATGCAACAGTAAACCACAGTTGTTGAAAGAAGAGTCTTTCCAACAGTTTCAATAGGCTTTGAATTAAGTTCAAAAGCTGGTATTTGCTACCCAGAAGCAGCAGCAGTAGTTTGCATATTTGGGAGGATTTGGCACACCAGCTGCAGAAGGTCAATTCTGCAAACGAAGAAGCAACAGCTCTCATAAGGAATCTTTAGTGTGCTACAAATGACGGGGGTTTAATTTTGATTGAATTGTTACTCTTTGAATGAAATTTGCAGAAATGGAAAATATCTTTTAGCATAATTCCCAACCTTATCATTATTAGCTGTTGGAAGACTAATCACCGTTTTCTGACAATACGTCTCCCTGTTGGATCACTAGTGGTAAATGGCTAGAAATGTGGAATTCTCTAAAGGTATTTTTAACTATGCGATGTGCATACAGAATGGCAGCACACACACTGATCAACTGCACCAGTAATTACACAAACAGGTAGAAACTTAATGCCCTGCAGGAGGATGAAGGGAGGGGGGAAAAGCCAGAATAGAGGGGTTATAAACAAAAGGATTCTTCCAAGTAGTGTTCCCTAAAGAAAGGAAAATACAGGGGAAGAAAACCTCTTTAACTTTTACATTAGGAATCCCTTAAGCTTGCAAGACATCTCTGTGTCCAGGAATATCAAAAGAGTCTCTTAGTGTGAGAATTTATGCAGAAGAGTAGTTTGTCCCTACGGACAAAAAAATTATACACAACCTCTTTATACCAAGAACCTTAATCACAATATGACACATAAGAAATGTTTCTCATGAGTTTACTTCCTTTTTGGGACAGAAATTCCCTAGAGAACTCATCAGGATACACTTTTTTTTTTTTTTTTCCATTGCAGTTGTAAAATATTATTATTTTATCAGTAAATTATTGTTTCATTTCCCTTTGCTGTTTCTTTGTTTGCCCTGTATGGTAAACAATCAAGCCCATCGTCTGATAATGGGCAGCAATAACTCAAGAGTAGATGTTACAACAAAAGCAACATCTGTGGAATGTGAAAAGGCTGTCTGAGATATCAATTCATCCTAATCCAGATTATGGGAAGCACTAAATTACTAGAAGTCACCAATTGCATCAAGCATTCTGCTTATCTATTGATTATACTGCTGCAATGGATGACTGTTTTCCTAAAGTGTGTAATGAATATGAAATAGCACTTTCTCTTTAATTTTCCTATTTGCAGGAAATATTTCTGGTAAAATTGTACCTTTCAGGATCCACAAATATTAAAAAAAACAAAACAACAGAGGCCTTCTCTGAATTCTCTCATGTAACTGCAATGCCTCTGGAACATAGTACACAGTAATTGGATACTTTCATTAGCAGAAGAATACAGACCAATTGTTTGTGCTACACAGCCCAGCTAGTTGCAGTGGAGACAATGACAACAGCTCTGAGACTGTTATTATCCAGTTACAGCTCAGAGGTGAATCCTCACAAAGACATTTGAAGGTGCAGAAACAACACCCAGGGCTGCAGAAAAGAGGACAGACAGAAGGGGAGAGAAGGATTGAAGAGAAGGTTTTTAGAACAATGCCGTTGAAGATAAATTACATAGTTCTTCTGTTCAGTATACAGTCTTCAGGTTACGTGGAATTAAAAGCTGTTTTCCCAACTCTTTTGTAATTCCTTTGTTTCTCTGCACAGTCTTTTGCAGCTTCCTCTGCAGAACCTGGTGCTGACCATGTGCTCTAGGGCTGCAACATGTTTTGTTGGCAGAGACAGCACTCTTATCTGCTCAGAAGTGTTTCAAATCTGGCTTCCCAATAAATGTATTTCTAGTCTACCACACCTGGGTAATGGATTTCATTTGTAATAAAGGTCATTCAATTTCCTTCCAGTTTATCCTTCTATTTGTGCTGATTTTTACAAAAGAAAGTCACTGGACAATAGCTATTGATCTGTGATGGTCTTCTTGGTAGCTGGAATGAGAACGTTGGTTACTCACAGCTGCTGCAGCCCACTGTGATGACAGGTTCTTTTTTTCCCCAGAGTGTGTGAATGTGAAATATTCTTTAACCAGTAGATTAATTTTACATTAAACTTAAAGCCTCATTCCCCATAAAGACCATGACCTTAATAATTTAGTGAGAGACTCAGAATCCATCTGATGAAAATATGCACCAAAGGAAAGATATGTTTAACCCCATATCTTGCTAATCTGCAATGGTAAAGATTAAAATATCCAGCAGTACAGCACCAATGTTGAACCCTGCCATGCCTTTTTGGCAACTTGAGCCTATCCTTTTCACTCTGTTAATATACAGCTTACCTAATCAGACCTTCAGGCAATCTTCAGCAAGAAACTCTGACTATGTAGATTAAATTTGTATACATATGCAAGCATAGAACTTTAAAAGTTTTGGAACTCTATTATTCAAACTGTCAAACTACTAGAGTGTCTCTGACACATACTTAACCTGTCCTTAACAGCATTTTCCCAAACAATTCCCAAGCCACTGTTTAGGAGTTAGGAGGAGCTATAAACAATTTTCCAGAAGTATTCTTCTCTGGCAGGTAAGAGGATTTAGTAATGTAGACACAGGGTGTCTGTGCCACATAGCCAGAGTTGGAGATTGGTTGCAGACATACTTTATTTTCCAGATATGGTTGCAGCTAAAGAGAATAAGGAATGTTATTCTGAATATAGATACTGGAGAATTACAGTACAGCAAGTTCACGCTCCTGCTGATGAGTCTTTTTGAGATTTCTCTCCTCCTTACTTCTCTTACCTTGTTGCTCAACATTGACCTGACTCCCAGATGATCTATCCTTTTTCTTCCTCCGACTTGTAGTGTCCTATTCAAATTTCCCTTTAAGTCTTTCAAACTCTTGTTTCCAGATTCCACATTCTTCAAAATTCAGCCCTGACGTCTCTTGTCCTTTTCTATCTTTTGCCTATTTTTCTCCTTCCTGTTCCTTCTAAAATATTTAGTTATACTGCAAAATACAACAGTTTTCTTCCTTTCTTCTCTTTTGGATGCCTTCCAGTCTGGCTTTCTGTGTTTCCACACTGATACCATTCTCACTAGTTTTGCTAATGACAAATCCGTTTCCAGAAACCTGCCACTTCTTTGTCCTCAATGTCTCCACAAAACAATCCTTATGATCTCCACCCTTATGGCCAAACATCTCATTCACGTCCTCATGTATGTTGCAAAATGTAGTCATTGCCTTCATCAGCTGACATAAATCACTGGTTTTTATTTCATTTCCATTGTCTGATTGTAAACTCCCCTCATCAGCTCTGTCTACTGGCTTCCTGTCCAAAATCTTTCCAACCTTGAGAACAAACCTCAAACTAAAGGCAGCCACCCTTTGTCATTAACCTCCCCTGCTCCACTGTCTTGTTACCCTGCTTGCTTGCTTCCAGAGCTTTTCTGTACTCCTTGTCTTATTGGTCTCCTCTACGAGTTATGAGTGTTTTGATTTTATTGACAAACTCATCATCTCACCCACACATACTGCATTTTAAAGGCTTGCTTGTGGCTGTAGTAAATTAAGATGAATTTGCTTTCTCTTTTCCCACTACCTTCAGTCTTTGTTTCTGTTCTGTCCTTTAACAAAAGATAGTTACAGTTTTTTGTGCGTGAATTCACTGAGTGCAACCATCAGCTCAGCATTGATCACCATACCACTACCTGGAAAAATGCCATTGTTTGGTATCCAAATTAAAGTAGTCATAATTTTTTTTTAAAGCAGTCAAAGATTTTATGACATATCTTTTGATTTCAGTGGCAATTCTGTCAATACTACTTGGAAACTTCCAAGTAAGAACATCATGGTGTGACAACTTTGGAAATCACTATGCACAAAGCAGAAGTCTGTCCAATACTACGTGAATAAGCAAATTATGCTTAGTAAATGAAAAATTGAACTATGAAGTGAAGACGTGAACTTCAAAGTGAATAAGCAAACTGCACTCTGATACTATGCTGAGTGAGCAAATTCCATCTTCATTATAGGGCCTTCTAGGTTTTATCTCTGTCTTTAATTCTGGCAATTGCCAAGAATCAACAGTAGAAGGATGTTAAATTTTGAGCACTCTATATTTAGATGGAGCAATCTTGGAAAATGTGAGATGGGTGCTTCTCAGGGAGAGCCAGCTTTTCAGCACTTTACTCTGTGTTTGTGCTCATAACCAAGGAAGAGTCCCCTTGAAGGAGCAGGAGCAGTTTGCTACAACTCTGAAGACAGAGAAAACTGAAAGACTATGAAGGGGGTATGTTGACTTAGCTGGTGGCCGTATTAACAGCACAAGACAAGAACTTCACTTTCAAGATCGTGATCACATAGGAGAGCCATACCTACCTGGATACAACAGACATATTAATTTTTATCCTGAGTGAACTGTTTGCACTTGTGCTTTACGTGTTATGAGGAATGCAGTCTTTATGAACCCCTGTGGAAACACCAGAAATATTTGCCCTCAGCATCAGAGCTTGGATTGTGCCAGGCTGGCGTTCAGATGGTACATATGCAACATAATGATCAGAGAGACCTAGCATGAAGGCTAGGCTTCATGAAGGGAGACCTGGCAGGATCTGCTTCTTGAAAGTATATGTGAGTTCTAAAATAGGAGTGATACCTATAACCTGCTTAGATCCAGCTGCTTTATATATGTCAGACGTAACACAAATCTTTGGAGTTTATTTTTGCAGCCACATGGCCTGTGATCAGAGATGAAGCTATAGCTGTTTCTATGCTTAGATGATATATCAAAGTAAAATAGTAAAATATTTGTAACATGCAGAGTGATGCAAAACATCAAAAAAAAAAAAGAGCCTGAACTAATGAAGACTGCATATATTTGTAAAAACAAAACAAAGCAAAGCAAAACAAAGCAAAACAATGCAGCATGAAAGAATTAAAATCTGACTACTGTAAAAGAAGACAACAGGCAGTTGGAAAGGAGTTAGGTAAGAAACAGTCTAACCCCTGATGACAGTGTTGGCTAAACATTTAACGATCACTGGATTTACATGAAGTGAGTAATTCTGAACAGGGGGTTCACAGTCTAGCTCATTGCATATTCCCAGGTGCTTCACATTAGGAGGTTACAAAACTGAATGCAGCAACACTGAGGTAATTTTGTTTGGTTTTTTTTTTTGTATCAAGCATAAACTGAGGGGTCATTTATATGATGTGGCTCTGCACACCCGGAATTTTGGAATACAAATGTAGTCAAAAGAAGGTATTTAACAGGATGCCCAAAACTCAATGTTGGTTTAACATCACTGTTACGAGTGGAGAAACTTTACAAAAGAACTTTAGTCACTGATATTTACTGAATGCAAATGTAAAACCTGCTTTTAGTATAGAGCAATTCTATTTACCTACATGCCTTTTTATACTGCATCATACATTCTGCTATATGGCTCTTGTATCTCCATTGTAAAGCCAATAAAACCCTAAATGTGCTCTCTCAGACTTCCCTGGCTCCATGCCAGCAGTAAAAAATAACTGCATAGAGGCTGAAGTAATACTGGAAATGACATGGAAAAATCAGGAATGTTTCTAGCTGGTAAATTGAAGAGCAATCTGATGGCACTATTTTTGCAGCATGAATACAAATCAGTAATCTTTAATTTAGATAAATCCCAGAAAGATGTATGTGTCACAGAGCAGACATGGTTGTATGGAATGGCTCTTTACTATATTGCTGTGGCATAAAAACATTTTCTCCTTAGGCAATGAGGAATAACAAAACCCACAGGCTTTTTAAGAGTCAGTCCAAATATCATTATGCCTATGACCCAGACATAATTGCAGTCTGAAGTTATCCATAAGCTAAGAGATAGATATCTTCATGATGTTTTTTCCTCAGTTTTCTTTTTGCTTTTCTGTGTTTGCTCTCCCTTACCAACTGCTGAGAAGATTTTTTACATACTGTCATGTTTAAAGAAGCCATGATCTCTGTGGATACACAGCACTAGATTTTTTCCTCTACCCACAAATCATTTTCACAGGTTGATAATTAAGGACATGAATAGATAAAATTAGTTTAGTATTTGCAGCAGGTTTATATACAGGTTTAGGGGCCAAACCAAGTTTGAAACTGCCAGAGCAATTTATCTTTGGCTGCAATCATATGTAGCAGGCAGTTTTTCTGTGAAACCAGGCTAAAAATACTCATTGGCCATTTCACAAGACCATGCGACAGTCTTCTTCCCCAATCCCCAGGCAACCTCATAAATGCCATACTTTTCTGGAAGACAGGTTACGTGGCCTACTTCAAGCCCTCATGCAGACCAACTTTACCTAAAATATTTCTTTTGCCTGAAAAATTTATAATTATTCTAAGCAACCCATTTCTGAGCTTGATCCCCTTTCTAGTTAGAAAGCTTGTGGTGGGATTTCCCATGCAGTTCACTTTTTCTGCCATTTAAGCCCAATTATTTATTGTCTTAAATATTGTCCCTTCATTGTGTGTAGTGATCCTGGTATACGTGTCTCCTAAACTGCCCCATGCTTCTAGTAGTCTTAGGCCATTTTCTTCTTTCAAAAAATGATCAAGAAGGGCATGGGTTTAAGGCACTCAGGCTAATTCCACGCACAGTCCCACAGTTTGGCCACTGTCCATGGGCCTGTAATGTCCCTCGTGGGCTGGCAGTGTTTTAGCACCTAGTGTCAAAGCACCTGTGATCTTATTTGTGCTGCCATGTGCCTGCCATTCCCAGTGCTGCAAGGTCAATGTGCTCTCCCTCATCCTGGGGTCACGGGGCCATATAACAGCATGAAATCCTACTATTAGGGCCAGACCAGGGGGAAGACAGGTAGCAAAGTGCAGCGCTATTGACCACTCATGTGCTCGGTGCCCTGCTACTGAGTGGAGCAAAACTAACTAAACCTATAGAAAATGTCTTCCTTTCCCCAGGGAGAGCATGTGTGTCTCAGGCAGTGCAGAATTTGAACTGAGGTCCTGACTCCATTCACAGAACCATCCCTTCCTCTGCATTGACTTTGCTTAGGATTGTGCCTCGCTGGGGCACGGTCTGCTGTGAGAGGTGTCTCTGTTTCTTAGATTTGCATGTCAGAGAGAGATTTCCCAGTTCCTCCCCCAACTGCTACAGTTCAAATATTCAGTCCTGCCCACACTGCTTAAGAAAGCTATGTTGACAGTTGATAAGCACGAAAAGCAAATACTTGTGCTTTTTTGGCCCATAGTTTCGGCCAATTGCAATGAACAAGAGTTAAGCCAGGTAACGCATGGAGCTGTCAGGAGGAGGAGAAGATCAGTTTGCTTCTCTGTGGGAGGTCTGCAGTGTTAGGAGGGGACTGTTTGGTTTAGCTTTGAAGTGGACAGAAGGGAGGATAGAGAGAGATTCAAATTTCCACGGCACTGGCAGATGACGTGTACGCTAGACAAGCAGCTCAAGATGTATTATTAAAAAAGTTCTTACATCTGTGAGTTCCAGGCCACAATTTAATGTGCACGTAAGCTCTTCTGCTCTGACTACTTGTATTCTTAAAAGTCCATTTGCATTAGCAAATCTGGGATTTGTATGCAGAACTTGAACATCTGTCTTTTTTCTAGGGTTTCACAGTCAGACTATCACATTCTTGTTATGTATTTAGTCTGTGCTTGCGTATCTGGTTATAAAAGGATACAGTATTTCAAAATATCTCTAGCCAATACATTTTACATCAGAAAAAAAAAAAAACAAAGGGTGGGAAAAAAGGCTTCTTTGATGATCCTTTTTCAGTTTTAAAAATTCCAGCATAAATACAATTCCATAGAAAAAAAAGTTTCCATCAACAATTTGAATACACCAGATCAGAGTAACAAGAATGTTATGAAAGCATGTGAAAAACTGCAGTTCAGACATCCACTTTGAAGGAGACTCTACATTATAGGTTTTTTCATACAAGAGAGAATAGGGTTTTGTCACAGTTCTAAACCTGCACAGAGCACTAGACTATTTCTCTCAACTTTCTGAGTAGTGTCTTGAGACGTAATTCAAGCTTTGAGTGGTGCATACCAGGTATGGTGGCAGACAGAATTTTAGTCCACGTATTTGAGACAAGCATTCATGTTCCTGCCTCAATGAAGATATTTAAATGCAGTATCACAGAAATTCCAATACTTGAGCAGCACAACACTGTGTAATCCAATATAATAATGTCCATAAAGTCCAACCTAGAATTTCAGGGAAAGGTTTGCAATCCTTTAAGAAAGAACTACAGGCTCCTTGCTTGTAATATAGCAGATGACCTTGAGCAGATGGCTCAAGGTCAACTCCAGGTCTTATTCTATTCTTTTTAACATAAATAAGTTGGTTTTTTTTTCATTTCCACATTAATGTTTAATACTGGCCTAAATCTTTCCAAACTATTGGGGTCCTGGACATTCACAGATCTTGTTCCCATAACCAAATTGCTACTTTGAAGAAGTCATCTTTGCAAGCTACTATCCTGTTATTTTCCTTCACTGTTTTACTACTTTTTAACTGTTTATTTTGCTGGTTTCAGGTTAGCTAAATTTCCACTTTCAAAGGAAGTTTCAATACCTTTCCTGTTTCCAGCTTTGCTTAAGAGAAATTGGCACCATTAAAGTAAAATAAATAGCTAATGGTAAGACAGAATTTTAACTTTATCTTTTTCTTTAACCTAGTTTTCTACTATAAAGTGTATTGATAAATGTTAGTTTTGGCACACTGTATCCACTGTGGATGTTACCTTTAGGAACTGTGCTTTACAGGTTTTATTACTCATTCAGTTGTGGTTTCCTGTTAATGAAAGTGCTACAAGTAGCCAGCTAATTTTATTATTATTATTATTAATATAAATATCAATATTACTGTCTTTTTAGTTGGTTTTGGTTTCATCTATTCCACACAGAATATTTAATGCACTTTTATTGACAGTAAACTTGTATCTTAATAACACCTTTCCATTTGCATCTCATGATGGGGAATACTTAAATTTTTTTTACAAATATTACCAGATGGATGAATCTAATTAGTAGCTATGAACCAGATTTCCAATAGTGTTAAGTATCAAAGGTAGATGCCCCGTGGCATTTACAAAACTGTTAGATACTTGCCAATTTTCAAAGAGAAAACATGGTATCCAACCTGCTTAGGAGTCTGCTACTTGCCTTATATGTCCGAATACATTTTCAAAATATATTCACATACCCCCCAAGATCCTGTTTTTGTCCTTGCATACTGTATGAGTGTGTCAGCTGAACCTGAACATGATAGAAGACCCCAATGAATGCACCTTTGGATATTTTTGACAGGATTCTATCAATATTTCTTCCATTGCTAAACATCCCAATTTCACTTGCAGATTTTCATGTAGACGTTCAAATTAAGGTGCAAGTACAAGAAGATCACTCCTTTTACATTGTCTCAACATGAATTTTGTTAAAATAAAGTAAAATGCTCCCAGGATAAAATTCATGTTCCACATGAAGACACTTACCATTAAGAAAAATGAATCCCACCAAAAGTTAAAAAGACTTTTTCTTTTCGTAGAAGACCTTGAAAAATCTGCCTCAAGCTGCTCTCCAACCTATTCAACAGATTGTGCAAAACTTCTCCTCCTTGAAATATGATCTTAGTTTCATAAGATGTCATAAAAATGAAGCACAAGATTATTGATTTCCTCATGGGTAAATGTTGCGTGGTAAGATCACAACCATAGCATACAAAATACTTTTCTTTTTTTTTTTTAAGAACAAATAGAAATAGATTAATGTTGTCTTCCTTCAAAGTACAAATAAGAACATCCCTACTACAACATGTATGAAAACTAGACCAGGTATACTAGCAGTTTCTGAAGCACTAGGAAGCTGTTTTATATAGAAGGAAGGTCAGCTGGCAATGTGAAGAAAGTTCTGCAACAGATATTTATGAAGTACTTTGGATCAGAAGAACCCACTGTTTCCACTGCTCTTTCTTGAGTCCTATTGTCTACAGACAGATCAGGCTATACACACAGAAGTTGTGTGCTAAAGTGTTAGATATTCATCTCATCTAAAATTTGTTCCATAACAGAAAATTCATACGTATCATGTGTACGGACAAAATATTCAAGAAAACAAATTAAAACTAGTCTCAAATGAAGACCATATCTACTAAGCTGAGAGCGACACTTTTTCTAACATTTCCTGGAATGACAAGAATTTAAGTGTTAAACTGTATTATTTGCTTATTAGTCCGCAAAGAAAAATCTTTATACTGCAAATACCTCATACACCACTGTTAAATTCTGTCTTTTATAGCTTTCATTCACACAGGCGAGGAAGCTATGTTTACAGTGGGGCAGCAGAAAAATCACCCTGCTTTCTTTTATCTGGTGACTACACATGTTTGTTTTCATGGCTGCAAAAAAATTAGCTTGTTCAACATCAATGCTGCTTCTGCAGAAAGCATACCTTTATTTCCCTAATACCTGTAATCAGACACCAGTGAAAAATAAAATTCACAGGAAATATTCTTCATGTCCGCAATAGAGAAAAAGTGTTCAGAGTTCTTTTTATATTTTATAAATTCAGTTTCCAGAAGTTAGATCCAGTTCAAAGATTACAGACACTGGTTGTGCCTAGAAGCACTAAACTTGCTTTTTCCCAGCATAAGACCTTATGACTTTCCAGTCATAAAAAGTTTCTTTCACTTTTTGCTTTCCCAATCATTTACCAATCAATGAGATAGCTTTCTTATTATCCCTTTATTTCTTTTTCAAAGTACAGTCAGCTTCACATTCAAAAAACCGTTCTGGGGACCAACCATATCAACATTATCCACATGTCCAACAACACCTTTAAAGAACTTCAGTAGTCTTTCTGATTCTTCCTGTTGCATTGGATTTAGCCCTGTGCCTGCTAATTCTATTTATTATTGTGTCTAGAACTTGACCAGGAAAATATTTTTCTATGTGTTCTTTTTTCTGTAGTTTTTGAGATTTTAATTCCTTTCACATTTGCTACTTTCCATTCCTCTAGTGTAAAATAGTTTAGCCATCAGTTAACAGCTTAGTGCAATCACAATAAATGTCTTCTGAGTAACTAAATGGACACTGAGTGTTTCTTTGGTCTTGGTAGTAATAACTACACAATTTATGATTAGGTAATCATTATTTATTTTTAAAAAATTTTAAATTACATATCTCAGAGATTCTGCCATAAACAGTGGTTCAGATACAGAACTCATATAGTGCTTTTCCATAGTGACACTAACATAGAATCATAGAATCATTTCGGTTGGAAAAGACCCTTGGGATCAAGTCCAACCATCTACCATACTCTACAAAGTTCTCCCCTACACCACATCCCCCAACACCACATCTAAATGACTCTTAAGCACGTCCAGGGATGGTGACTCAACCACCTCCCTGGGCAGCCTATTCCAATGCCCGACCACTCTTTCTGTGAAAAATT
>JAOQGH010000019.1:22056617-22104653 GCA_025769975.1 Gallinago jamesoni | reverse complement strand
CAGCCTATTCCAATGCCCGACCACTCTTTCTGTGAAAAATTCTTTCCTAATGTTCAGTCTAAACCTACCTTGTTGGATCTTGAACCCATTCCCTCTCATTCTGTCACTAATCACCTGTGAGAAGAGACCAGCACCAGCCTCTCTGCCGTGTCCTTTCAAGTAGTTGAAGAGAGTGATGGGGTCTCCCCTCAGCCTCCTCTTCCTCAAACTAAACAGCCACAGCTTCTTCAACTGCTCTTCATAAGATTTGTTCTCCAGGCCCTTCACCAGCTTCGTTGCCCTCCTCTGCACTCGCTCCAGCACCTCAATGTCTCTGTTGTATTGAGGTGCCCAGAACTGGACACGATACTCGAGGTTTGGCATCACCAGTGCTGAGCACAGGGGGACAATCACCTCCCTACTTCTGCTGGTCACACTATTTCTAATACAAGACAGGATGCCATTGGCTTTCTTGGCCACCTGGGCACACTGCCGGCTCATTTTCAGCTGCTTGTCAATTAGAACCCCCAGGTCTTTTTCTGCCAGGCAGCTTTCCAACCACACTTCCCCAAACCTGTAACAGTGCATGGGGTTATCGTGGCCCAAGTGCAGGACCTGGCACTTGGCCTTGTTAAAGCTCATACCATTAATGTTAGCACAGTGATCCAATCTACCTAAGTCTCTCTGTAGAGCTTCCCTATCCTCATGTGAATCAACACTCCTGCTTAGCTTGGTGTCATCTGCCAACTTGCTGATGATACACCCTATGTCCTTATCTAGATCATCAATAAAGTTGTTAAACAGAAATGGTCCCAACACTGAGCCCTGAGGCACAACACTTGTGACTGGCCGCCAGCTGGATTTAAATCCATTGAGCACCACTCTTTGGGACCTTCCAGCCAGCCAGTGCTTGATCCAGCATAAATAATTTATTTCTTTTCTCTGTTATTGCTTTTTCTTTTCACATATTTGACTCAATCAGCCCTTCACAGTCGAAGTTTTTAATTAATTTGAAAAGGGGTTTTGGTTTTTTTTTTTTTTTATTTACTCCCTTATCAAATTGTTTCTCAAAGTCTGTCTATCTATCTTTTCTGTATTGTTAGCCTTTTTTCAGATTCAAAATTATTAGAAACTTTCTATCTTTCCTGTTTCCATCAGTCTATTGTACATCACAGTTGTTACTGAGTACCTTTTTTATAAGTACATCCTTGACCAGGACTAAAGCAAATTTATGTTTTGTATAAGTTTCTGACTAGATGGATTTCTGAGAAATAACATATTCTACTATATAAACACGTTTTTTCTTCCTATAAAAGCAACCAGTTCATGAAGACTGAAGTTTCCCATCCTCTTGTTTTCTGCTCTCTGAGCATGTTAGTCACTATGCTGGCTGGTATTTTCCGTATACCATTACTACTCTTCCATTTTAAAATGACGGGGTTTTTTTTTATAGATATGTTTTGTGCTTCTTGTGGGTGCTTTTAACTATTTGTCTTGTTTGGATCTAAACTTTCTCCAACCAGAGTATATCAGAAAATTACAAAAGAAGTGTCATTCCTCAGCAAATGTACTCTTTCAAACCCATTTATTCTGAATGTCTGCCTTTCATTCTTCCTTAAGTGTTTATTAAATCAGTAGTCCATTTAAAATTAAGCATTATTGTTTACCAGTCTTCCTATATTCTTAATATTGTCACATAACTTTTATATTTAATCTGGTTTTTGTTGTGTATTGTTTGGTGTGTGATAAAAGAGGACTTTACTTGTAGAAACTACTGTTCACCACTTTCCAACTACACATATGTACTATTTTTCTAAGATCTGCCCTACATTTTTTGGATGATTTACAACTCTTCGTCCCTACAAAATGTGTCATCCCAAACTGTATGCTCTTCTTTTCTTTTTTCATCTTCCCACAGTCCCCAATTAAAATAACTCTACTATCTACTGTCAAATTTTCAGTCTCATGAGCCTGCTTCCATTTTGGTTTAGATGGAGCTAGGAAGAAATGCCATTCCTTCTCTAATATTTCCAGCAATACCTGCAACTCCTTATCTGTGTTAAGGCCCTCTTCTATGGTATTCATCAATGACTCTCTGGTTGGTGGTGTTGCGAGTATTTCAGACTATCCTCCCATTAAATTCGATAGTCTGTAACAGTTTAAACTAGAGATTATCTCCTCTTGTTCCTATTTCTTCTGCAATCATATAGGCTATAAGTAAGGTTCCTACACAACTTTATTCTCAATACTTTGTGCAAGCTGCTACCTCTGCCTCAGCAGGCATCTAGCCAGACTGTCCATACAATGTACAACTTCACTGCCATGAGTCCCTGGCATAACAGTCCCAACTGTGCCTATGCCTGGCAAAAAAAATCCTCCCTCTCCCAATCCCACCAACTGCTATAGGCCACATCATCCTATTGGAATCCCTGTCAATAAAGCAGTATTTTGGGGGCAGGAAAATTGAAGGCAGTTGCTTTGTGTGGAAGTCTCACTGGCTTGAATAAGATAATCATAAAATCCCTGAGTCTCATCCATAAAAGTGTATTGCCAAGGGTCATCATTCTGTAAGACCAAAGAGAAAAAACACACAAGCTTCTTTAAATTTCTGTTGGGAAGTAGATAAATGCAACACCAAAATAAGATGACAGAGTTGACAAGTATAATACTTTTCAGGAGCTTTTATAAAAAATTAAGATGACATTTTGACATAACAGCTAGGAATACTTGCAGATTTTCCTTAGTCTCCTCACTGTCCAACTTTGCTCTGAAGAATATAACCTCATTCTGTAACTTGTGGCTTATGTATCATTTATATTTTTTTAAGAACTTCATTCACCAAATAAATGCTGATATGCTTCCACACACAAAAATGTCACGTCTATCAACTTTGGGCTCAAACATACCAAAACAAATGGCTTGTGGCATTTTTTTTTAAGATAACCTTTATCTCTCTCATTCCTTTCATGAAGGAAACTGTTATGTTTTGTTACCTAATCATCTCTTTCTCTAAGATGACATGCAAAAAATGAAATATCAGGAATCTTAAGCCTGTGTTTAACATTGTCTTAGTAGGAATCTATCAAACTACGTGGAGAAAAAAAATCACATTGATTTATAATTCAGGTAAAGAATATTGTGACTTGACTTTAACGTAGATCTAATTTACAGCTAAAAAGAAAGAAAATGTATTCTCATTTTCATTATGTATAGCTATTAATTTTATTGTCATCTGCTTATATAGCACTGTACAAAATAAATTTAGTAATTAAATAAACTACTGACTTGCTCAAAAGGCTCCAAACCCAGATGCAGATGGGAAAACAGTAATAAAAGCCTGTGAAAATACAACTTCTTCAACTGTAATAAGATGAAAAATTCAAGTACTGTGGGAAAATGAAATCTACCTATAGAGGGATTTTTTTGTTGAAGAATCTAATCACTGTATCTAGGCACACATGCACATGGCAGCAACAGTCTGAAAATAAATTACACTCAAGTATCTCTGGAACAATCTCATTCTAATGACACATTTACTGTTTAATATTCTAGCCAGAAGTAAGCTGACTGAAAGTCTTGGCTACTCATTTTCCAGGAATAATTTTGTTTACTTGTTATAGATATGGTTAGAGAGGAAGTGCACATCTTGTACAGTCTGTCAGAAGGGTTAGTCACAGACTGCAATAAGTGTGTCACAGCACAGACCGAGTGGCTGTGAGACTGTGGTGAGCAGCTCATCACAGGCTGAGTGTGAAGGGAAGCTGCTCACTTCACTGACTATTGGATGAAGGGAAGAAGCAGAAGCCATTCCTTCCAGAAAATCATGGCTCAGATCCAGTGGGGTTGTACTATTTTAGTTCTATGAAATCTTAAGAAGCAAGTTCACTGTCTGAGAAACTACACAGCTATTTTTAAGCTTTACTCATGCATTTTTAGACACCATTATATATATTTTTATCTCTTTGTATGCATGAGTATGTATATAAAATACCTACATACTAGGTATTTCATATGCCCTCTTAGAGGAATACAGGCTGAAGATTTAAGAATCATTAACACAATATTAAGGTTGCTTCTTGTATTAAAAATCTAGTAGCTCCACACAAATACAAGAAAAATATACAGTTTGGGAGCAGGCGTACCTCTAATGTTTCTGGCTCTTTCCTGCACTGCCCTACTGTATCAGGAAGGCAGATCCTATCCAGGAAGATCTGTTCAGATCACGTATACCTGGGGGACCTTAGAGAGAAATGTCTCCTGCATATAGAGAATTTGATGTTGGTATGTACGAAACAAGTGCCACTAACCGTTCATGATGATAGTGTTACTTCAGTCCTAGCCTCCAGTATTGTGTGTCAAACTAAGCAACCATTTCAGTCTTAATTTTAGGAAGATTTTGGGAGCAATTTTTCCAAGAGCACTAAACTCTTTGCTTGAAAGTATACAAGCACAGGATTTTAATGGGAGTGAAGAGCGTTTTGCTATATGTAGGCATCTAGCATAACACATTTAAATATATGACAGCACTTTCTAGGACAGAAAAGTCTTTATACTCTTATCCTCAGCAGGCATCCTGTATCAAGTGTGCCATCATTCCTTATCTAGAAATTTCCATATGCTGAGAAAAATTCTTGAGCTGGAGAGTGAAGCCCTATGTCCTCACCTTACAGTACCAGGTGATACAAAACAAAAAAGCAGGGGAAAAGGTTTTAAGTTTGTTATAAGCTTATTAATGAGAAATGTTATATTAGAAATACCTTCATTAGGAACATATTTTACTGATTTTTTTTTTTAGCAAATCAATGTGTGACGCTCAGAAGTGGAACAGTTTTTTGCTTGACAGGGATGACTATGACGTGTGATGCGCTGACTTTCACATGTTCATGTTTGTAGGTCTGAAGCAGGGGGGAGATTAAATCATTTCCATCCCTTTTAACTTAATGAGTACAGACTCTAAGAACATTTGACTTTGTATAGAAAATAGCATGCACAGTGAGTCACATTTAGTAACACAAACAGTTCTGTGCTTTCATTTTGCAATGCCTGAATTGTTATATTTGAGGAACAACACCTGCAGCCGTCCTACTGAGGCCTTACAAGTTATTAATTTCACCTGAGTACTTGCATCTCTTGCTTCTCACATTGTATGAAAGAAGAAAACTTCAGCTAGAAGACCTGACTCCCTTCAGTAATTTTGCTATCCAGAAAAGAGCAACAGTAACTCTCCTGTGGACCTTGATCTCATTTAAACCAACACCACCTCTATGCATAGAAAAGGCAACAATCCTTGGTTAAAAGTCCCTCAGAAACCATAATGTTCAGAGTTCCTGCTTGCAAAGTTGGAACATACAACCAGAACTTGGCTGAAGTATGCTTTTATATTTTCCTCTAGGAAACAAAGCAATGCTGCGTAAAACAGTAGTATCCAAGTTATTATTACTAAAATAATGTGCAGTTAACAGTCTGTGAGGTAAAAATGTTTTCACTCTAAAATCCTGATCTATCGTTCCTCCCTACCATCCCTTCCTTTTACAGGAAGGTGTAACTATGCAATACAAACTAGTGAGATAAAACATAAGTCTATCTACTTGGCTTGCTAGGCCCAGTTTACACCTTTGGCCTCTGACTGCTTATACCATAAATTATGAGAAGCTATTTCCCTTTGCCATTCAGAGCAACTGTACCATTTTGGGTCTTCAGTCACCTCCTGATGCTTCCTTCTTGGCTGCCAGTTTCTGTAGTGCATCTGGACCTCAGCTACGTAAGTTCTTGACCATAGGAAATGCAGTAGAAGGTCTGCAGTTCCCTGTTCCAAACTTCAGGACCTTTTACACTAAACTTTCCCACTCTGCTACCTCATGTGAAGACAAACTCAACAAGAGAATTGACTGCTGTGGGACTAATTCCTTGCAAGGCTGTTCAGAGAAGGCCAGGGTAAATCTTAATACTGTGCCCATGGAACAGCTTTGGACTGGCCTATGCAGTGTGAAGAAGGATTTTGATGACCATGGACAATCATGCAGCGTCAGTGGCTATCAGAAGGACAACTTGACAACAACCAGTCACAGAGATATTCCTTACTAGTTTGTTCTGCTTTCTTTCAGCCCATAATGGGTACGTAATCATTCTTCTTTTCTGGTAATAACTGTAAAAAGTATAACCACAGTTTAGGGCAAGATACTTGCACTAAGTATGCTTAGCATGATCTGGCCCACAGGATGGTGAAAACCTGAATGGCGGGTTCTGAATGTAAATGCAAGGGCTATTATCAAGCTTAAGGAGCACTGAAAATGTGTGCCAGGACATACACCAGGAACAGGCCAGATACTGGGATAGTGCAAGGATGGGAGTGAAAAGCAAAAAATGCAGTCCAGAATCTGTTTTGTATGATTTAGGACAAAGGGAGGGAAAAGAGTTCATTAAATCATACACTAAAGTATAAATTCTTAGCTTCAGCTGAGATTAAATGATGCCAGATTGAAGCTTTTTTCCATGCTAGGGTCATATCTCACTTTCATGTTTAGTTACTACAAAAGGTTGTAGGTTTTGCCTTGATGCAGCAATCAAGGGGCAGAACTCACCATTTTTGCTAGGAAAGCCAAAGTAATTTGTTTACTTCAATAGGTCACGGCAAAAGAGGATTGTGTGGATTACCAGGGAATACTTCAAACAACCCTCGCCCTCAGGACAAGATACAAGAGGCATGTTTATCTACTTTTCATATTAATTTTTTAATCATTTCTTAGCCTCTGCAGTTAATGCACCATAGTAAAATTTTACTGACTTCACAAGTTACCTCAAAAATATCACTGGTTAAAGAATACAGTCTATTATAAAAAGCACAGAAAAAAATCACTCTGCTTATGGAGAAATATGGTCTATTTGTAGAGAGCCTGCATGTCTTCTGCAAAGGGCAATCCTGTCTCAGTATATCCTAGAGTACTAAGAAAGTGTCAATAAGCATGTGAATAAGGGACGGTCATCAAGATAATGTGTTTCTGCACCAAAAATTACTAAGAAACTGTGCTGCCACTGACCTAGAGGGAATAGAACTGAAAGCTAGTTAAAGGATAAAAGGCAAGGAATAGAAAGCAAAGCTGAACAATCACTTTTGAGGCTAGAGATGAGTCAGCAGTGTTGTCCCCCTGGGGATCAGTGCTGGTGCTGTTATTATTCCTGGAGATGGGAGTGAGTAGTAACATCCTTTGCAAGGACTCGATGAACATTTGTTGAAGGATGTTCTGAGTCACCCAGCTGTATCGTGCCTACTGGTAGTGCTCCCCAAGCTCCTTAAAGTGGTACCTAGCCCCACGCTCCTGCCTCCACCCCTGGAGGCAAAGGAACAGCTGAGAACCTCTGCCTGTGAGAGCAGCTGCCTCCACATCAGAGAAGATGTGGCAATGGAGACATGTTCATCTACGCACCTGTCTGAAGACCAGTAGAGGACTGGGCAATGCTGTGTGACACAGTTTCTGTCTTAGTCATGTCCAGGGCCTTCACCCCAGGGTGCTGTGGCTTCTCAGAGAGCCTGGGCTTGAAGGGCTCAAGGGTGGCTGCAGTGCCTCTTGCTTCTCAAGTGCTATGAGGCACACTTAAGCCCAGCTGTGGTGGCAGTCCTGAGTTTGTTCCCAGTTCACTAATCATTTGAATTCCTACCTAAAGAGATCTGTTCCTTCTCCAGACATAAGTAAAGTCAATCTTACTTCTGCAAGCTTCTGAAGAATGTATTTTTCTCATTGAAATCTGCAACAAAGAAGCTTTTCTACCTGCTTGAGGCTACTAGGCAATCAGAGCTCCATACAAAGCATATTTCCTTCATTTAAAGTTAAGGAAATGGTAACAGTTAAGAAACCATAATCTCCAAAATGTTTTGATAAGACCATTGTATGCTGCAGCAATTCTCATGATCATAAGCCATTATTCAGCAGTCGCTTAACTCATGATACTGCCAATGGTACTGACAATATCCCTTAAACACACCAAGAATAACTAAATTCCAGCATAAATAATATTCTACTAATCATTAAGTTTTCAGTGTTATGGAACTCGATGTCTAAAATACTAATTTCCCATTTCTGACCCACGTTTTGTGCTTTCCCAACCCACTTTATTAACTTCATTACCCAAGACATAAAAAGACAACACCATTGTAGTCAATTGCAAAGATATTTTTAAGAAAAGTTCACCAAATAAGTACAATGAGCACCGCAGAGGGTTATACAAGTCAGTAACACATAGTAATGTTCCAGCTCCTCGTTTTCTCAACTGTGCTATTCTTCAGAAATAGTTAAGCAGACCATGTGGCCTGGCCTTAAAGCTAAAATCTGACATTGAGAAGTTACAAGGCACATGCAGAACCTGAAGAGCATAAGAATTCTGAAACAAAAAGTCCCTCCACAGAGTGATCTTCCACAAATGAGGTAAACTCAGAGTAGACCTTTGGCACTAACACAGTCTCTCTCTCCTCTACCTTTGCTTCTATACAAAGCTCTTTGCCAGACATGGAGGTTGGGACAGTTGCTTTTCAAAAGAAGATCAGTATTACACTTGTAGAGGTGAGCCTTCACAGCTGTAGCAGCTCCCCAAAGTGTCCCACCTGAAACAGGTCTAAACTCTCAAGTTTAGGGAGCCATTTGGAAAGTCAGAATCCTCTGTGGTTTACCTTAATGCATTTTTCATATAAAAATTTCAGTGCAGTCTAGTTCCAGATGAAATTATATGCCAGGTTTTACCTAACCCTATTTATATATCAGGGTTCACTTAAGCCTATCTCAGTAATATTAAATATATCACTTCCATTTAGTAATCCATCTTATCGAACCCAGTTAAAATAACATGAAGAATTTGGTGCTGCTTGAAAAAAAATGTTTTGCTGCACATTTCAATTATGTACCACTTCAGTGACATACTGGTTGTCCAGGCATAACCCTTGATGATCATGAAAACATTAAAATCAGTGCTACAACTGTGCATAAGAAGGACAGCTTCATGATTTGCTTCTTTATCATTATCAACTCTATGCTCAGCAAGCAGATAGTAGACCTCAGTCTGGGTTTCTGCTGTCAAAATTGTTAGTGAAATACTCATACTTTTTATTTCCTTCATCTGTAAGTAACAATGCCCTACATACTCTCTGCATTTTCAATTTACTACTTGACTTTCTTTTTTATTCCAATACTGGAAAGAAAACCACTGTCAACTGCCTTGCCATTTTTTCAATCAAAAAAAGCATTAGGGACTTCTTTTTTAATTTTTATTACTGTCTAAAATTTTGATTAAAAAGTGAGATCACTATATAAACTAAAGTAACAGTTCTACATCTCTGGTAGAAATGCAATTTACTGTCAGATTTCAAATTGACTTAAGCTCTAATTCATCACAGTTATACCCTCTTCAGCTTAAGGTCATTAACTAACATTCCTAGTAGTATTTTTACAACCTTTTGAAAAACATGTTAGAGCCCGACATCCTAACCATTGTTTGTCATCAATCTCAATCAACCCTGATAACATACAAATACAGCCTCTTCTCAGCCAATAGCAGCTCCAGATTTTGGCACTGACATTTTGCAGGGCTCAGCTCAACATGTTCTCCATCCCAGTGATGCCAACACCACAGTCCCCATTTGTTTCAGATCAAGGATTACTGAGCTACAATCAAGGTTGTTTTTTTTTAAATCCCTCCCAAAATGCTTCTTATGCCACAGCATGAGTTCAGCCTGTCTGCGCTGGGGGCTGGCAAGCAGTTGTGAACAGGGAGTTGGATAGCTGCTCCTGATATGTAAAGCCTGGTTTTTGCTCAGACAGGCTGAGAGTTATCCTGCATCTGCTGCTGGGAAACTCACAGGCTGGTCTGAGGTTGGCACAGAGCCATCTGAGCAAAACTCACTAACACAAATTAACCAGTACAACCAAGAGCACATGCTCATTTCTGCATGCAGCCTACAGTACCTTGTGCAGCCACCACCATTCCAAGACAGAGGGACTGAGAGGACCAAGTCCTCCTTCATACCTCCCTTTTTCCACCTTCTGATCTGTCAGGTATGCGCTTGTGGTCACTGCAGAGCATGTCTGACAGATGCCATGTCAGAGCCTTTCTTCTTCTTTTTCTCCCTGTGCCTGTCACCTCCATTGCAGAGTGAAATGCTTAGTTTGGCCCACTGGTCTTCAGTTAGGCACAGAGCACAGGCACTGGGAGAAGCTCTGCAGTGCCCGTTACAGATATTCTTAAGGGTTCATGCTGAATAAGTTTTTGTGGTTTTGAGTGACTGTAAATACACGTGCAGATACTTAGGCAATGTCTCTCAAGATGGGGACAATCTCAGAAGCTACCCAGTGATGTTCTAATACACTCTGTGCCATCACATGTCACTCATATGGACAGATAGGATGCTGGCATCAAGCAGAGTTAGAGCTTTATCAATTTATGACTGTCACCCTAGCAAGAAGGTATCAGATCTTTGTAAGCATTTGTATTTGGTTTCTGTTTTTTTAAAGTCTTCATTTTCCTATTCCTCATCCCATTTCACTACTTGCACTTATTCTTCTTTAAAAAAGACTGAAATTTTGTGCCCTTTGTCACAAGTTTTTCTCCTCTTCCTTGAGCATCACCTGCCTCATTTCCTTATGAGACACACTTTTTCTTAGCATGAAAAAGCACTTCAATAACAATGTTGCTCACTATTGTGAAGCTTTCCTCTTTAATCAACCAACAGGTAGATACTTTCATCAGACAGATATATATATATTGTTTCTTCTGCCTATAGGACCTTAGTCTGGCAAACATAAATAATTTCAGTCTCAGAGGCACTAAAATTAAAGATGAATTATTGAACAACCTAGAAGTGTTTCCAAACTTAGGTATCATGCACCATTCTGAACTACATCTCCTTTTAAGGACTGTTCACCACTTGGACCCTGCACTGGAAGGGAAGGGAGTAAACCTTCTGCACATCTGACCTGTATACCATGACCAGTTTCCACCAAACCCCCTCAGAAAGGTTTCAGGCTGGTGAACTCATGCCCCAAACCTGCTGGACCCCAGATGCTTATCAATACATAGAAAGCTCTGAAAAATTTTGCCCACTATAGAATTTTTAGAAAGCTAAGGGCAGAAATGGAGGGGGGGTGGAAATAGTGGGTTGTTTTTTTTCCCTGAAGTTGAAGAAGCAGCTCTTCAGTCTTCTGCCTGGGAATGGCAGTCCTTTTTAAGGTCCACCTCAAAGTCTGCCTCTGGGTCTAAATATCTGTTTATTCTCCTCAGATTCTACTTCAAATCAAATATTTCCTTTCCTAGATCACACACTCTTAAACTGACCTATCATTGGATACCTAGGATGTCAGGAACATTTAATTGACACCTATACAAAACAAAAACCTTAAGATCTCCACCTGGCAGGCTCCAGAGGCACAGAGGTCTCAAGGCAGGGATTTAAGTACAGCCCAGCATACTGGGGCACGGAAGGCAGCTCCTGAGAGGGTTCCCATGTTCCCATGAAGGCTGAGGAGACCTTGGTGGCACCTCTTGGGAGGGCTCAGCTCCAGAGACTGTCAGTGAGGCTACAGGGAGCTTGAACAGGAGCAGTGTGGCTTCCAGAAGAGTGGCAGAGGCCTTTTTTTTTTCAATAAAAAGGACAAAATTCTCCTCCACACTGCAGAGTATGTGGTTCTGGGAGAAGAAGAGCTTATACACTGGGGTGCCTGAGGACTGGAGGAAGGCAAATATCAATCCAGTCTACAAAAAGGGCAAGAAGGAGGACCCAGAGAACTACAGGCCATTTAGTCTCACCTCTGCCCCTGGGAAAATAATGGAGCAACTCTTTCTGGATGTTATCTCCAAACACATTGAAGATAAAGAAGTTATTAGAAGTGGTCAACATGGATTTACCAAGGGTAAATCATGTTCAACCAATCTGATAGCCTTCTATGGCGTTATAACTCGATGGCTGGATGAGGGGAGAGCATCAGATGTCATCTACCTTGACTTCAGCAAGGCTTTTGACACCGTCTCCCACAACATCCTCATTAGACAATTAAGGAAGTGTGGGCTGGAGGAGGGGACAGTGAGGTGGATTGAGTCCTGGCTGTGTAACAGAACTCAGAGGGTTGTCATTAATGGAGCAGGGTCAAGTTTGGAGGCCTGTGACAAGCGGCATCCCCCAGGGTTCAATACGTGGCCCAGTCCTGTTCAAGATATTCACCAATGACCTGGACGAGGGGATAGAGTGTATCCTCAGCAAGTTTGCTGGTGATACCAAACTGGGAGGGCTGGCCGACACTCCAGAGGGCTGTGCTGTCATCCAGCATGACCTGGACAGGCTGGAGGGCTGGGAAGAGAAGAACCTAATGAGGTTCAGCAAGGGCAAATGTAAGGTCCTGCACCTGGGGAGGAAGAACCCCAAGCACCCTTATAGGTTAGTATAGGTCTTCTGGAAAGTACTACTGAGGAAAAGGATCTGGGGGTCCTAGTGGATGGCAGGCTCTCCATGTGCAAGCAATGTGCCCTTGTTTCCAAGAGGACCAATGGAATCCTGGGCTGCACAGGGAGAAGTGTGGCCAGCAGGTCAAGGGAGGTCATTCTTCCCCTCTACTCTGTGGCTAGTCCACAACTGGAATAGAGTCCAGTTATGGGCTCCCCAGTTCAAGAGGGACAGGGAACTACTGGAGAGAGTCCAACATAGGGCAACCAAGATGATTAAGGGATTGGAGCACGTCCCTTAGGAGGAAAGGCTCAAAGAGCTGGAGCTCTTTAGCCTAGAGAAGGTTGAGGGTAGGCCTTATCTATATTTAGAAGTTCCTAAAGGGTGGGTTGAAGGATGATGGAGCCAGACTTTTCAGTGGTTTCCAGCACTAGAACAAGGGTCAACAAGCACAAGCTGGAACATGGGAAGTTCCACTCAAATATGAGGAAAAACTTTACGGTGAGGGTGACAGAGCCCTGGAACAGGCTGCCCAGGGAGGTCGTGTAGTCCTCTTCTCTGGAGATTTTCAAGACCCATCTAGATGCAGTGCTGAGTAATGTGCTCTAGGCAATCCTGCTTAGCAGGGGAGCTGGACTAGATGATCTCTAGAGGTCCCTTCCAACTCTGTCTAATCTGTGAATCCATGATACGAATGTATCATACAGATTGCCAACTAAGAACAAAAAGCAGTCACTTGGTGCTATCTAGTTCTTCAGTGTGTGTTGTCTGATACATCTGCCTGGTATGAGTCATTGCAATCCTTCCTCACCTGCACAGCCAAGTCTCCTGGACAGATCAGGACTGGCAGGCCGTGAGGACTAGAAAGCACAGACTGTGCACCATGTGTATGTGTGCACATACAGGACAACTGATTAGGGGAAGGAAAAAAGGCTTCTCTGAGCAGAATTTATGTCCAAGACTAGCCCTTTTAAACCATTTTGCAAAGAAAAAAGTATGCCAAATTTAGCATAAATTCTAATACTCACAAAGCAAGAAATCCAGAGCATCACACAGGGCATGTGTATACCACAAACATGAAACAGAAGGGTGAATGGGCTGTGTCCGCTTGCTTGTTGCCTATGTGTTGACAATGCAGTGTCCAAACCCTCTCCGTTTTCCACCTGGAATCACCAGAAAACAAATCAATCAAGTAGGAGTCAGATAAACCAGATTACGGATACCATTAAATACACGACCTACTAACGGCCATTGTGTTCTTCAAAATGGCCAGTGACTGGAAGGACTGGGTTGGATTCACAGCTAGGTAGCGACATGCTGTTTTTTAAGAGACACACATAGAAACAAAGTCTGGCCAGGGATCTAGATTCTCCCCATTCCTAAGAGACCCTTGGATCTTTCCCACACTGATGTTCAAGCAGGCTCCCCGTAATAGACTTCTTTATCTTGGCACACGTCCTGGCTACAGAGCTTACACCACTGCAGGATCAGGCTGCACCAGGCTTTCCCTGCTTTTCTTTGCTTTACAAGCCAGTGCTGGGGAATTGACTCCTTCAGAGGGTGAGAAAGAGGGCTCTGAAGACTGTGGCAGGAGAGCAAATAGCTTTTATCCCCTCAGCAGGCTGTAGTGGGATTTTCAAACCATACACCTACTGACGCAGTCCTGCTGTGTGTGCTGTTGGCTACTCTCACCAGTGTAAAAAACAACTGTCAGGCTCCTGCAAGGACATGGAGAAGCTGGCAGCAAGAGGAGGGTGAGGGAAAGGCAGGAGCAGGGAGGTAAACCTGCACCAGGAGGGATGAGCAGGGCAGGGAAGGAGGGAGGGAGGAGCCGGACAGGAGCCTCAGGAGCCTCTGCAGGGTGCAAGAAATATCACTGGGTTTGGAAAAATTACTAACGAGGGATTTTAGGAATTCATAGACTCTTATCTGTGAGGATACAAAGATTCCCTGCAGGAAGGGAATAGAGAGGGAAGAAGTTTGTTCCTTAGATGAACCAGCCACAAGTACCACATAAGAGCCGTTGAAGTGAAGCTTAATTGCTTTTGCACCATTGATGAGAGAAAAGTTAAATGCAAAAGTTGTATTTGCTCCTCATTTAAAGAAAGAGTCTCACCTCTGGCATGAAGTATTTTGACTTCTGCAAGCTCATTCTGCTCCTCTGTGTTTATAAGTTTGAGGCTAATACATCCTAAAATAAGTTGCTCCCTTTACAATGTTTGTACGCTTCCTTAAATCTATGCTGAAGAATTACTCCATCAGACTTTCTGTTCTGGAGCTTGCCGTTAGCACACTGCGTTTTCCCTAAGCTCTCTGGCTCAACAACTTTATGTCATATGCAGCAATTGCAAGTATTAATAAGGAGTAGGCAGAGTGCTTCATCTCCCTTGGCAGCGTGTTCAACACGAAGCCAATATCAGCAGATGCGCAACTAGCCACTGAAAAAAAGAATTTTTTTTTAAATTTTTTTTAGTACTTCTACTGATTTGTGATATGAGAAACCCACTGCAATGTTTAGGAAGGAGCCAGGGTACTTATTTTATGGCTATGAGCTCCATTGCTGATAGGACTTGGAGCCAGCAACTTGTGGGCGTGGATGCCCTGCTCCAGGGCTGGTAAGAGGTAGGGGCCAGGGATCACACAGCAGGGAGCAGCAGGAGGCTGTGTCCTCAGCTCTCCCTTCACCTATTTGGTAAAATATTGCTGTAAATCACAAACAATACAATCACAAACAAAACAATAAATACAAACAAGTTTTTATTTCAGCATCTCTCTGTATACGTCAGAATACCCACATCCTCATCCAAAGAGTTTATTGTTCGAAAAATAAGCCATACTTAAATTTACAATGAATTACTGTGATTATGACAGAAGCCTTTCAGAAAAACTTTCCCTATGCATAACCAATAGTAATGTTTCATTCTTAATTTTAAAACATTAAAAGGTTTCTTCCTTATTACAAAATGTATGTATACTGAAACAACGTTTTCATCTGAAGTTAATGAAAAGATCTCAATTCCCCAATATCTAAAACCACATTCCTGCTTCTGTATATTTCTGTTCTGTAATTTTAGAAAGGATTAACTTCATACAGCCTGTTTCAATAACAGCCATATATTCTCTTTCAACCTGCTGTAGTATGACACATACTGGATAATAAACCTTGAGATATTTGGGCTGTAAATGGAGAAGTCAACTCAACCAGAACTACAGCTGTGCTGCTGGAGCCACAGCAATAAACACAGACGGCCTCCCTTCAGTTTTCTTTCCCTTGAATCCACCTTCAGGAAATTTGCTGATCTAAAAATTTAATTTACTTGAGTCAAGTTTCTTCAAAATTTTGCCAATTTAGATGTGATATCTTTGTGATACTGTGCCTGGGTTCTACCCTAATTAATAGCTCCGACCAGATTTCTGTAGGCAAGTGCTCCTGAAATTCATCTTCTTATGGTTGATATTGTTCACTGAGATTTTGTAGCAAAATCAAGTCTTAACAGCCTCTGCTTTTTCCACATTCGTATCCTTGAAGTATACTTATTCTATAACCTTATTAAGATATTCTCTCTTGCTATTTCTTACATCATTTAACGTCCTAGTGCAGTAAATGTGCCCTCAACTGGAGGACGTCAACAACTTTTAGCATAAATACTCCAACATGAATATTTTTGGTTTGATACTATGCATTTTGAAAAACTCTTCTTCATCCAAATTGTTAATAAATGTTTGCTTGATGCCTGTTTTTTTAATAGATTTTAAAAATGGACTGATTTCCTTCCAGTCATCCTCATTTTGTTAAACATGGTTCTGTTTTCTGAGTATATATATATAAGTATTAATCATTTCACACAAGAGATGTTTGTATTCAAAATAACCTTA
Organism: Gallinago jamesoni; assembly: GCA_025769975.1. Taxonomy (NCBI): domain Eukaryota; kingdom Metazoa; phylum Chordata; class Aves; order Charadriiformes; family Scolopacidae; genus Gallinago; species Gallinago jamesoni. Next base: position 22,088,380 of record JAOQGH010000019.1, on the reverse strand, counting down.
TGACAGCTTTTATAAACCAGTTCCAGATTCATGTTACCCAATGGGATATTTTTTTTGCTTATCAGAAATATGATTCTCATTCTACCAGATATATACCGGTTTAAGGGAAATTTAATATCTAGGTCTTAGTCTCTGGTTCTGTGGGTTTAATTTTTTCCTCTGGTATAGCATAGAGTAAAAAAGTATGTGCATAAAATTCAATTTTTATAAAGCCTTCAAAACTGAGGTGTCAGTATATCCATTGACATCTATGTAAGAGTCTGATCTTGCTTAAATGGAAGATAATTTTTAATTTTATTTTTTTATCCCATTGTGGTAAGGAAATCTCTTCTCGCTTTTGTGGGACTTTATGATGCCAACCAAGAATGCAAATTGACTCATCAAATTCCTATGAATAAGGGGTGGGAGATTGCTGCCCACAACCAGCCAGTCAGGGTGTGCCCAGCTGTTGTGGTTTAGGCAGAATTGGCCTATGACAGCAACAGATGTTACCTGAGTAATGTTGAATGGATAAAAAAACACCTCTAAGGCATGTGCAATGGCAGTTTTGGACTGTAGTAGATCTAAATGCTATGATGAGAGCGAGATGCACAGAATGATTTCCGTGAATGCTACAGTTGTTTTAAATTAGTAAATTCATAGAATCATAGAATAGTTTGGGTTGGAAGGGACCTATAAAGGTCATCTAGTCCAACTCCTCCTGCAACGAGCAGGGACATCTTCCACTGCATCAGATTGCTCAGAGCATTGTCCAACCTGACCTGGAATGTTTCCAGGGATGGGACATCTACCACATCTCTGGGAAACCAGTTCCACTGTTTCACCACTCTCATCGTAAAAAAAAATTTCCCTTACATCTAGTCTGAATCTACCCTCTTTTAGTTTAAAATCATTACCCCTTGTCCTATCCCTTCAGATCCTGCTAAAAAGTTTGTCCCCTGTTTGGTTGTATTTTCTTTCATTAATGACCATAGAAGAGGCCTAAATTCTACCCCTGAGTAGGGAAAGGAATATTCTTATCTCACTGCTTTTCGTATACAAACGGAATCTCTCCGTTTCACTTACTTGTAACATATAGTCAATACGTTTGTACTCAAAAGTCTACTTAGAAGTGGGAGATAGACAACCTAAAATAATTCAGGACAGTGACACAGGATACGAGACACATTTCCAATGGACACAATGCATCTACCCCGAAATACACCAGAGGACAGTCTGACCAGTGCTTTTATGGGAAATTCTTCTGTATGAATAAAGGTTGTCACAGATAGGAAATAATATTTTATGTTTGTATTATTTATCCTGTTCTGAGTAATAAAGAGTCATCCATCTTTTCTTGTGTCTGTTTATATTTCAGTGATGTGGTACCCTTATAGTAACACATTTCTGTTTGTTTTTCATGATCTTCTGAACTAGTGCACAATGTTTAATAGTCATAAATTCTGTTAGAAAAATGGCAGATACTGAAAGAGATTAATTTTGTTGAATTTTTTTTTGGTATGGCCCAATCAACATTATCTTTTACTGTGAACACATTCAATGGAATCTTTGCAAATAATTAAGCATTTTCATTCTGTAATTTCTTTGTAATACAAAGGAAGACACAGTGTTTTACAGTGTCACTTCCACTGCCCTGGAATGATTACAATAATTAATTAGGTGGAACAATAAATAAATTATCTCGTTTCCTCATGATTACCTCCTCTCAGCAGTTACCAGTAATATTTGCTATTACTGAGAATGTGGAGGATGTAACACTGGTCTTACTGATAAAGCACATTGTAGAAGAGCAGGCAAAAATTTTAGACATTAGAATTGAGGTTTGTAGAAGAGTAATTGCATCTGAATAAATGAAACATTGTAAGACTGCTTTCAGTTAGTCAGATAATGTAAAAATAGGAAAGAACTGAACATTACCCACACTAGCCTTACATTCACTTATAATACCTGGCTTTTTAAATAGTTAAATTAGCTTACTTCTGCTTAACCTGCACTTTGCTACACTTAGGAAGGAAGACTAGGAAAGATGTAAAGATGACTCGCATCAAGTCACATCATTGCTTAATGCCATAATGGCTGTCTTCTCACATTTCTCCCCTCTGCAGGACCATTGTCCTTACCACTCCTTTCCCTCCCACAATCCCTTGCCTCTAGCCCTGGCTACAGAATGTGCCCATTCCATCAAACGTAAAATTGCCCCCAGAGTCAATTTGACTCAGTAAAACCTCAGAACATTATCCATTTTTCCTGCTGGCTTATTCAACACTTGAGGGTTGAATGGGTGCCAGAGCTGGCACAGGATCCATAACAAAAATGTATGGCCAGAGGTATGGAAGCAAGATGAAAACCAAGGAGACAACCCTTCCTTATTCTGGCAATTAATTTGCCATTAATTTACATGATTGCATGTCCCAGAATCAAATCTTCAGAGAATTTCTAGATTTGCTGAGGAAATGGTGTGAGGGGAAAAGAGAACTTGCAGTTCCTCCAGTGAACAGTGAGGAGAATATGAGTGCTGACCACCCAGCTGTGGTGGGGTAGGGTGAAAGGGGGTCAACATGATTAATCCAGCACTCTTCACTGACCTTAAAACCCGGGGCTTCTACAATGATAAGTAATTGAGGATATGCTGGATGATTAAAAATATAAAGATGAGATTGTAGAAGCAAAATTATACAGGCTGAGATGCAGAGGAATTGCAACTTGCAGTGACTGCCACGAGTAGGAAAAAGCATCTGTAAGGGTGCTATCAATAAAAGGCAGCACCAGCAAAGGGCTGTTCTGTTCATCTGCAAATTGGGCAAGTTTTTGACTGATAACACCGAGGATGCTAAAATGTTCAATTACTTTTTGCATCTGCCCTCTGTGAAAAGTTGAGCTGCAGCACAGTAGACACTGATAACAGTAAAAGAGGTAAGAGCTCACCCTCTGGTAATGAAGAGAAATGTTTACACATTGGCTGGACTTGATGAGATATTGAGATGTTTAAAGAACTGATCAATGAAGTCTCAGGCCTCTTTATGCTTATCTTTGATAGCTGATAGAGCACAGGGAGCATACTGCATTACTGCAAAAGGCAAGAACAAGCCTATCTTTGAAAGAAAAAAGGAAGACCTGGGAGTTATTGAACTGCAAGCTTAGCTTCAGCTCCTGAAAAATAGTAAAGCAAATAGTCTGTTTATTTGCAGGTAGCTAAAATTTCATAAGAACATGAACAAAAGGCAACATGGCTTTCTCTAGAAGAAACCATTTCAAACTAATCTAATTTCTTACTTCGACAAAGTAAAAATCTTTGATGTCAGATGTCAATTATTTTAATGTCTTTAGTGCTTATCTTATTCTCAGTATGAATCTCCTTCTCTGTAGGTCTTTAAGAAAGGGGTGGACTGCTCTCTGCCAGAGATGTTGTAAGTATAGTCAATCCTGTCCTCAGGCCAGAGGTTAGTGGGAGAGGTTAGTCCAGCTTGTCTGTATCTCTGTTAAAAAGGACATTTAAGGCACTTTTACTCTTCACAACAAAGCAGGAAATAATAAAAATACTTCAGCCTTAAATGAAGATCAGCTTGAATACATTTGATATGATTGCAAGGTAGTTATCCTATTCTAATACTCAGCACAATGAGCAGCATTTCCTATTAACTAAGTGTAATGAAACAGTGTTAACTAGGGACCTCTTATAAAGGAGCTACTAATGGCTAAGTAGCTGAGGCTGAATCAGCTTCAGTCTAAACAGTGATAAGTGCCAAAAGCTTGTCTTCTTTCTGCAAATAGGCATCTAAGATATACACATAAATACATACATGAAAAGCCCCTTCATGTGTAAATGTGATTTCAGCTCTCCTGAATGCTTAGGAAGTAAGGTTGTTTTGCCAGGACAATAAAAAGGATAAGTTGCATGGAGAAGTGCATTGTGCTAGCTGTGATGGGAAGACAGGCTGACCAAGAGCCTGGAGCCTGGAATTTGCTTTTGCCGGCTCAGAGGTGCAGAAACAAACCTCCATGTAGGCAGACTTCTCTTACTTTAAATTTATTTTCTGAGTGCTGTGTCCCTGTAAGAAAAGAAAAAAAAACGCACACTTTTTTTCCTAGAACACCATTTTTTAATCATTGATTTGTACTCCACATAAGATAGTAACTTCAATCTCCTGATTGTACCAAGAGATATCTGCTCTCTAAGAAGTGAAGACACATATTTACTGCATGGAACTGGCACATTTTAAGTATTTAAATGTTACTATGACAAGAGCAGCAATGATAAGGCTACTAGAACTCTGTATGAGCATTAATTAGTATGGTATTAATTGACAAATAATTCCTGAAAAATCATTAGAAGTATTTAATAAAGCTTCTAACGATGCCTGCAGGTTTTGAAGACTTTCTTTATGGCACCAACATAAACAAATTAATGTACTATTGCCTCAATCATTGTTTTAATCTCCAGATTGTTTTTAATTTTTGGTCTTGGTGTGCCTAGCATGAATGAAAAGTCAGGCAGTAAAAATGTTTTAAAATCTCAGCATCTGGTTTCTGATCTTTTAAAACCATATTGGTTCTTCTGCCTTTTCAATACCAAACTCCACACAGACTAAAGAAACAATTCCATAGTGACTCCAGGCAGAGATTTGATGGAAAATTAACTACACTGGGAAACATGAAACAGTCCTTGCTAAAAAACAATGTTATTGTCTGTTACCTCTGTTAAAGTTTTTCTCTATGTATAAGGTAAATTTGCACTTTATTTTTGTTTGACTCTGTCAAGATACTTAAGAATGTTCATAGCTTTGATCATACTTGACTCCTTCTGAGACAGACCTTTAAATCTTAATGTCACTCAGCATAAAAATCTCATTTGGTATCAATGAATTGTTTTATTTGTTAGGTTTTAAGCAAGGGCTTAAACTTAATATTAAGAATGAAAACAACTTGCCAGAGGCATGGAGACATCAGGAAGGACTATGCAAGTTTGGTGAAATTCTAGAAGCAATTTGAGGAGGAGTCTTCTCACAGGAAGATGCTTAATTACATCAGAATACTGAAATACAGACAGCAAAGCAGTGAATGCCTTGGAAATCCAGAGCTCTGTGAAGTTTACATTCATCTCCAGGGTAATGCAAATTACTTGACTGCATAGAAAGGAAAAAGAGAACAGGTGTTCAAACAAAGGACAGCTTACTGCTGAGTTGCCTTTTGCCACTTAGCTCACAGAAATGTGAAGTGTTCAAAGGCATCTTTCACAAGATATACACCACACTGGGCATCACTTCCAAGCCTGAGAATTTAGCCTGTACATTAGGAAATATCTGTATTTTCTCTTTTGGCTATATTAAGTGTTTGACTTGGGTGTGACGTAGGAAAGAATATCTAGGACTCTTTGTTCCTTTTACCTGGAGAGAGATAGGCACTTCCCTTTGTCTCATTTTGTGGGCAGAGAGTGTGCAAGGATAGCAGCTTTATCAGATGTGACTACATTGAGACTATCTGTATATCAGGGACAGCTACTCTGCTATATTAAAGTTTTTAAAACCTGTTCTTGGCACATGGTGAAACCCATTGCCAAGTTTACTTGGTGTAAGTATTTCCTAGGACCCCTATTACACAGTGACAATGCAAGCTCTCAGCATGCAGTTGTGGGGGATCTGTGGGTCCAAGCATCATTCTGGGTGTCTGCCCTGGAATTTCTGATGACATCACAGATGAGGAATACGTCCCTCAGTAAATGATTGCAGTCTTAACATCATATACAAAACACGTGGCAGAGTACAAATGGGTGGGAGGATGGGTGAATGGAAGGAGCCTGAGTGTAGAGATGTAGAGCATGTGATGGTCCCACAGCTTCAATGCCTATGTCACTCTTAGTAGCATTTCACACAGCAGCAGTGATATCAATGACACTGACTATGCATCAGGGCACGAAAGTTTGTTCCCTCCCTCTCATGCTGCTCCTGAAGTTGTTGGGCTGGTTGGTGGGCAAAGGAAAGGGAGCCAACACGTCAGGCAGGGCAGCTGCAGGCAGATCTCCGGTCTGGGCTGTCTTGTCTGATGCTTGACTGACACCAGGAGCTCATTTTGTAGTGCTTTAACAGCACAGTCCTTGCACTGTAATTTTATTAATTTTATTAAACTAGGCAGATGTACCTATAAGCCTAAAAAGTGAAAGATATCTCTGCCATTGCTGCCCAAATAAATGCAGCACCTGTCTTTGTATAGAAGGACAACAAGCTCCCAAGTTGATGCAGTCGAGGTGAGGCTGGAGGTAAAACTACAGAAAGGCTAAGCCCAGGTGAGATCTGAACAGTCAAAATGTTTCCTCTAGACTCTGCAGAAAGCAGAGTAGACAAAGACGGACTTTTTAAATTGAGGGGGAAAACAGGTTTGGGGAAACTGGTGTTTGGTGTTAATGAAGTTGATAGTCACTTAGTCACTTTATTCTCACTAAATCTGAAGTTAACTGAAGAAAAGTTCACCACAGGTGAAACCAACAGATAATGTGGCCAATGAAACAGACATCACTGTGTATGTGAAGGTAAAACAATAGTAAAGAGAGAGAGACAACACTTTGTGTTGTGTCTGTTTTTAATCAATGGTGCGTTGGTAAGGGAGACTCAGTGAAACTGCCTACCTGGTTTCAGAGGCAGTGAAAGGGACTTGTCCTTTTTTATCTCAGAGATCAATGCCTTAATTCTTGCTTAGGTTACATGAAGTCCAAACAGTAAAGATGGAAGGCACTCCTCTTTAATGTCTCCCTCCTCCCATAGGTACCACATACAGACAAGTTATATGAGATTATTATGGTGTGAGTGTATCAGGTAATCAAGCTTTTATTTAAAAAATTATTTTTTTCAAAAAAAGAATGCTATTTTGTGTTTCTTTGGCAACTGGTAGTGAGATAGTGTTGTGGCTTAATACCAGCCAGCAACTAAGAACCACAGCAGCTCACTCACTCTCCTTAACGAAGGATAAAGGCCGACTATCACAAGTGTAAAACTGTGGGTTGAGATAAGACAGTTTAATAATAATAATAATAATAGAAATAAAGCATAATAATAATAATAGAAGTAGTAATAGTAATAGTAAGTAATAGTAATGAAAAGGAAAATAACAAAGAGAGAGCAATAAAATCTAAGGAAGACAAGTAATGCAAATGAAAACAACTGCTCACCACCAATTGCCTGATGCCCAGTCAGTCCCTGAGCAGCACCTTCCCTGTGCCAGACTCCCTTTTATTGCTGAGCATGGTGTATACGGTAGGAAACATCCCTTTGGTCAGTTGGGGTCATCTGTCCTAGCTGTGTCCTCTCCCAACTTCTTGTGCACCCCCAGCCTCCTCGCTGGTGGGGTGGGGTGAGAAAAGGAAAAGTCCTTGACTCTGTGTAAGCACTGCTCAGCAACAGCTAAAACATCCCCATGTTATCAACACTGTTTTCATCACAAATCCAACATATAGCCCCATACTAGCTACTGTGAAGAAACGTAACTCTATCCCAGCCAAAACCAGCACAGATAAGCAAAACATAAAACAATGGCAGGAATAGAAAACAAAAAAAAAAAAGAAAAAAATGTTTTTTCCATTTCTATCCTTTTTGCCCTATAATGTGCCACCTGTTTCCATTTGCAGTGAATAATTAGAAAATGGAAGACAACTTAAGTACTGTCATAGGAGAGCATTTGGAACAGGAACCATTATCAAGGCTTGACATAACGTTGATCTCTGTGTGATCCAAAGGAACAGTGCAATGTTTTACCTTCAAACTTCTCATTAGATATAATGGAAGACAGCAGAGGACATCAGCATGTTTATTGTAACATTTCAATTAGTAACTCCTCCTCTTACGAACTGCAAATCAAGCCAAAAAGCATTGATTTACATGAAGGGCAAAAGGTTTTAAAGGAATGCCTGCAGAAAAATATACTGTGAAAATATGGCAATAATTAATAGCAAAGTGTGAGTTTGAAGGCCATATAAGCATTTGTATATTTTAAAACAGGTAGATAAGTGCAGAGTCTTACTAATGCACACCCTGGTACTGTGCATTGCTGTTGGAAGATGAACACAGTATTTTGCTGTTCATATTTACAAAAAAAAGGTAAAACTAGACTTTTGACAATTTATAAACACATCTTCTAAGGTTGAATGCTAATGATGAAAATGTTAGGAAATAGGAGAAATGTTATTTTGGCAAAAGGAAAAACAAAGCACACACAACTGGAGGAAATATTTCTTTTGTTATATACCAGCCATAGTGGTCCAAGGAGTGAGAGCACTGTATAGCAATCTAACATGCTGCTCTAGAAAAATCTCAGAGGACTTATAAAACTGACTGTGTATTACCCACAGGAGGAACAGTACTACACATATATCCTCATTTTGGCATTTCTAGCCAAAAGAAACACAATAATGCTTGTAACTGGTTCTCCCATGGGCATATACTACACCCATAGAATAATTCATCCTACAGTACTGGGCTGAAGTGAGCACAAAACACACAGTGCAGGACTATCTTTATATATTTTATTCAGTATTTTTTTCTTATCTTCTCCGGTTCCCTGACCTTTCTGAATAATTTTTCATACTCCATGATTTTGCTAGACTTTGAAGATGTGGATTGTGGTACAGCAACAGTCTTCACCTCCCTTTTTAAGTGAAAAGCAAAACTATGATTTCAGTGTATGAAAGAATCTGCAACTGAAAGCTGAGTTGTCCCTATACTTAAAATAAATATTGGGTGGTAAGACAAATCCCATCCACTTACCAACTTTTCCTTTGTGTATTCCACAGCTGAGAAAGATAAAAAAGCAGTGCCCTTTTTCACTGCTTAAATTTGCCTAGCCCATAGCATCCCCAAAATACAGAAGCAACCTATTTGTTGTTGCAGCTTGCTGTCAGCAGAGTCCAGCTAGGCCTCTACCTCCAACTTTCTAGGAGGATTTTCTTTTCCCCTGTTACTTTAGAAGCATTCATGACATGTTGGTTGATTTCATTGCATGGAGGGATTCCAATGGAAAAATTAACATGAGCTAAGGCACATGAAAATTTCAACATATGTTCTTCTGGTAGCCAGAATTCCTTTGGGTTGTCACAATAGTACATGGGTCTTAAACAGTTCTTTAATTGAGTAGAAAATAGCCCTGTCAAATCTAATAGACAGAGAGTAAAGGCAAAGAAATTCACATTGGAAATAAAGCTACATTTGTAAAAAAAATACATAACTAAATATTGAAACAATTAATTGTGGGATGTGATGGGCTCTATGTCTGCCAGCCTCTTTACATTAAGACTACATCATTTTTCAGACCATGTTCTGAAATTTTTTCAGACCATTCAGGGTTCTGACTCAATATTTATGACAGTTTTTTACTTTAAGATCTGCAAATCCATGGAATTAAGTATTTTGCAATGGTTAAAACTATGTATTAGCAAAATTAGCTATTGCTTAATTTTTAATATTCTTCAAAGATTTTGAAAGGAGCCTAATTTGTTATACTTTTCTTGTGTAGTGAAAGGTATTTCAGTTTAGTTTTGTTTATCCTAAGTAAAGTTTTTAACCAGATATTTGAGAATTATTTTATGTTTCCTTTTACCATGAAAATATATCACAGACTACTTACTTCTTTTTGTTAAAATATGTGTAGTATTTAAACATTTTTATCTTTGTTTTGTTGTTGCTTATTAACAAAACTAATGTATCTATTTACTACTAAGTCTGCAGTGTTTGCAACTAAATTCAGTGAATTGCCACACTCTTGTGTTGTGCGCACCTGCTGCTTGAGGAGTTAGCAAAAAACCTTGTCCTTTAACTGAAGGAATGTCCAGGAGTCCTGGTCTGACCAACTGAGGGAAAAAGAAGAAAATAAAACTTACAAGAGCTTCCTGGGAGATCATCCTTTATACTGAGAAAAGTCCATGAGAAGATTCCCGCTGATCTTGACAGGCTTCAAGAAGCCAAAGGATTTGTCACATCCAGCTGAAGCTTTCAAAAATACCTAAGCACTCAAGTTACCACCAGAAAGGCAAAACACTTGAACCTGCTCCACCAATGCTGCCCATGGCAAAGAAACAAGCCTTTAAAGCTTAAGTACAAATGCTTCAGGGGCAGAGGGGACTGCAGCTGGCTGCTCGCTGGAGCAGCTGAAAACAATATGTGAGAGCAAATGCTTTTTCTCCATTAAGCAAAGTCAAGACCTATAAGAGTTCCTTCATGTCACCAGCAAGTACAGCTACTCGCAGTAGCTAACCTACTCCCACCCCAACACATGTCTCTTCAACATCAGGAGACCAGAGATCCTCCTGGGTTTTCCAGCCTGAGGCTAAAACATAACAGCTGGCACTTACATATGGATAGCACACCATCCAAATACACCAAGCACCTGCCAGAATGTGAACTCAGACCTAGGCAACACCAGCACTAGCTCCTTTAGAAGATGAAACAGGTCATACCCTCTTCTGATTACGTGAGCATATCTGTATCAAACGTTATGAAATAATTCAGCTGAAGCTTGCTCAGAGTAGGGAAGGAAGAAGTTGCAGTTAATTTAAATTTCCAAATATCTGCAAGAGACTCCTATTTCACTGGAAATTTCTATCAAGCTACTGTCTGGCAAGTTTCCCTTTCAAAAATATTTCCAACAATATTTTCAGCTCATGAAAGGGAAATTGATGGTAGGAATGGTACAGTGTAAACTATGTGTCTTCTGAAATGAGGAAAGAAATTATATCTAGTAGCATAGATATAATGTTACTAGATAACATGTTAGAACTGGAGAGATAGAGATAAAGTCAACAAAAGAGCTCTGTTATGCTTGTACCACACATCTAAGCTTAGAGTAACAGTGTATGTAGAGTTATATGTACTTCAGAGAAAGATAAGACAAAGACAATATTTGGAAAAGTTATTGCAATTCAGATAAACGGAGATCTGATTTTTAAAGTAGAAATACCAAACCAGCCACCTAAACAATGGGTTAAATTATCAGCAAGATGCAGTGTAGTTTTCTGCTTTGCGTCTTTGATGACCTGCTCCTGTATTTCACTTACTAGGCAACCTAAATGATGTATGTTTTTGAATAGCTGTGGTTTGTTCTTTCTCTCTCTTTTCTCTCTATTTTCTTTTTCCCTGTAGCAAATCACCTTTAAAGCCACCAGTGATTTTTGTCTGTTTGAAGAATAAGAACATATGACAGGATCTGTCACTAAGTAAGAAAGGATATGAGCAGGGATTCACAGAGCACCTGAAGAAATTAAATGGGAAAAAAGTAGTGCGTCATTGTGCTTTCAGAAGCAACACCTCAGAGAAAGGAGTACACAGCCTTTTTTTGAAAGGCTGATAGATTTTGATTACATTAATTTCCAGATAATGTAATGCATATGAATTAAAAATTTACCAACAGTAAAATACAAGCTTTATCAGAAGATTTATGTAAAGCTGTTTCTTTAAGGGAGAGAGATTTTAGTAATTCTGTCATCATACAGTGTCTCTAGTACTGTGCTTTCCTACAGTGTGGTATTTTTATGAGGGTTCAGCTTCTGGTTAGACAAGCAAAATAAAGACCTCTGGTAAATATCCAGAACTTTCTGAAGGTTTTTTTTTCTGTGTGGATCCATGAATTTGCATGACTTCTGGTGTGTTTATGAATAATTTCAGGGAAGAAAAATGAGACCTGTTGCTAGAAAAGAAAAATTCAGGTTTTAAAGAATAATCAAGATTATTTATTTTTTTTTTGATTGGGGACAGTCTACATTACACTTAAAACTAGATGTCATTAAATTGTTGTGAAAATATATGGGAAAAAATGAAACCTGTCAACAGCCTGATACCTGGGGCAGTTACCTGAGAAAGCAACGTTGTGGAAGAGAGCCGTGTTCACTTCCCCTCCTCTGCCTGAAGTTATGCCTATGTATATACACTGAGGTACTGTCCTAACCACATAGAATTAACTTATTCTTCTGTCTCTGTGCTGCAGTGAATTCCCTACACCACAGCAATGTGTGACAGGAGACACCTTACTCCAGAGGGATCTGCAAAACCACATCCAAGCCCCAGGCAAGAAGCAGGTGAGAAATCTCTGCCTTAACTTGCCCTGGGTTGTGACCAGGGATCCCACTGGTGTGAACTGACAACAGTACTATTGAATTCTGAACATTTACCATGAGAAGTTTTGTTTGGGTTAACCAGGTATTTTTTAATTTTTTTTTTTTCATAAAAGAACTCCATATAACTGCTAGGACAAGTGTCCAGATGACACAGTCCTAGCCTCACAACTGCTCCTGGGGAAGTAACCCATCATATCCCAGCATCTGCTTGCTTTCTTTATTGGGCTGCTTTTACTGTAACAGTCAGAGGATGAAGCATAGAAATTAATTAACAAAAAAAAAGAAGATATAGGTGCTTGTAGGCTATATCAGTGAAGTGTGGTACCAGGTATAAAATCGGTGCTCTGTAGTCAGGCTTTCTTGGATGTTTTAGTTCACACAAGGATAACTTGTTTCTCCAGTTTAGACATCCTAAGGATAAGTCTTACGGCTTCTCTGTTCTCCTCAAAATACAGAAGAAAAAATAAACAAATCCCTTTTTCTTTCATATCAGCTTTGTCTCATTAAATGACTAAATGAGGATCTCAGGTGGATAGCTGCAAGGCTATTTCCTAGAGTGAAGAGGCCTGTGAGTCCATTACATGTCCAAACCCCATTTTTACATTTTCATGTGAATGATTTGAAGTATTTCTTGGTGCACAAGTGCACGAATCTTCTGATTGGCTCCAGTTTGGTGGAAAATTAGTAAATAAGTGATGGAATTGTAGCACTAGTTGTTGTTGAATTGTAGCACTGTTTTACTAAATTCCTTTCTTTTTCATTTCACTCCTTTTTAAGCCTGGAATAGTTGTGATAGCGTAAAGGTTACATAGTCTTTCCCAGGCTACACGATATAGAGTATTATGGCTATTACAAAATCACTCCAAAAGTCCATTAAACCAAGCCAGCCAAGTTAAAGGCATTAAGGAATGTACAAAACAACAATGCAGACACCTATGGATTTGTCTGGGGCACATTTCTAGTACATATTACCATAGATTTAAGATAGCACACATTTTTAAATTATATGATAAGTATGCTACTTTGAGGTTGTATTTTGTTTTGAAGAGAAACTGCACTGAGGAAGAAGTAAGGGGTTATGTCTGCGCTGCCTTTAGGACATCAACATCCTCTCAGATCCAGATTCATGTTCCTCCCAAGGATATGTACAGCCCAGGCTATACAGAGACTGATAATACTGCTGCAAAGGTTGGCATGGTGATGAACAGCTGTGGCCAGACCAGGCCAGACAGTATGGTTAGTTTATTGACACCACAGAAATTGTTCAGCAGGACTTGCTGTAAGTGCTCAACAGCCTAAATGTCTCAGTTCTTGTTGGGCTGCTCATCTCACAGCTCAGCACACAGATGTCTCCAACCAGTGCCTGGCCTCTCGTCACACCCCCATGGTAACACAGTGGGAGAGGAGCATGGACTTAAACAAAACCTGGGAGCGCTACTTTATTGTTGATTCTGGATTTACCAGTATCGATCTTTAATGATGAGGAGATGTTTGTTCAGTTTCTTTTCACTCTCTTTTCACAGAGCACAGAGAGGAATCCCCTCTCCCAGAGAAGCCTGAGAAATGAGTCATGTTGTAGTGGCAATGCCAAAGGGACCTGTAATGGGTCTCACTGTGCTTGTTGTCGATTGGCAGCCAGTGATTCTCCTGTGTTTTCTACACGCTTCAGTTGTTTAAGATCTTTTGGTGAGAGTTTAGATTGGTAGAAACAATGTGGCTGCATGTCTCTGCTGATCACATTTTCCAGCATTTTCTTTACTGGAAATTTACTCTTCTAAAAACCAACACAAATGAAAAAGGCAAGTGAGATCAAGAATCATCAATTTAAGTTTCTCCAACCTGTGCATTTCAGCAACAGAAGTTTGAGATTGCCTGCACCCCGTTGCAACAACTTACAGTGTTTTGGTTTTATCCTTGTTTTGATAGTAAAGGAGTCTAAAGATAATAAACATATCAAGCACAGTGATGTGGTTTTTTTCCATTTAGTTATTTTTTTGTAATCAGGAAAACAGCCAGAAGGATAAAGCACTATAGCCCCAACAATTTCAGCTTTTTCACAGAAATATCAGACAATGATTAAAATGCAGAGTTAATGCAGGACTTCTATCTAGAATGAAAAGAAGTACGATATGTCCTATACTGTTAACGTATACATCCCTAACACATCAATAAAACAACATAACAAATAAGGAACATATTTTTCCTTTTTGTATCTTTTAGACTTCCTCTTATGTCAATGTTGCTGATACATATTTTATATACTCTATCTACCTGAAAAGAGAATTCCATGAAGAATTCATCATTCATCAGTGAACCAAAAATTGTAATGTACTGTTTAAGAAAACAGGCTATTTGTCTCTCTTTACGTGCTAACTCTTCTCTATACGTTTCTTTCTTGCATCTTCTGATCACTTCTGATCACTGCACCTAATCCTTCTTGCTAGCATCTTCTCAAACATAAGTAAGTTTGTAAAGCTTGACAGCCTCTTTGGGGCAAAATTCTTCCTTTGTTTATGTTGTAGACACAGCAAAAATACTTTTGACTTCTAAAATCTTAACACGCAAAGAATGCTTCATATGCTACTGTCAGCAGCGATCATTCATTAAGATGTCTGCAAGCCATGGCCAAGCAAAACAATATTCCAAAGCTCAGGGAAAGCTTAAAAAAAAATCCCCGCAGTTGTGTATAGTTATACTTCCATGTATACTACCTAAGTAGATTTGGCTTTACCTAAAGGGGCTTTGCGATCACAATGTCAGAGCAGCACCACATGATGTGGCACCACGGGCACACGCCAACTCTTGTTTATGGATGGCTACAACCCTTCAGCCCAGTGAGCTCACACCCACACTCAGTGCATTAGGGAACTCAGTAAGCGAATTAAATCTGGAAGCTGAGTGTGATTTATTTCTCAAACATGGGGAAAAGAGGTGGAGTGCCAGAAAAGTAGGACCAGATGATTTTTACCTTTCAGTCTGGAAACACATGTTATTTGCACTTCCAGCAGGCTACTGCTAAAAAAGCTTGTTGGACGAGCCCCTGCAGAAAGGCTGGCTGTTGTGCCGCAGCATATTACAGACGTTAGTCTAACCATAAAGTGATGAAGTAGCAGAATCTATTTTAGGGAGATGAAGACAGTACCAATTACTTATCGGGTTCAGTTCTCATGCTGTTAAAGATACTGCATATTGTATGGAGGAGGACAACTCTGGTTATTTCAGGTCAAATAGTCACTTAGCATTTTTCATGCCATTTATTTGCATAATTTTTGTTCACTTGCTGACTGCAGACTGTCTCAAAGGTGACCTGAATTTTGGTATTTGGTTGCCTAAGTGTAATCTGACTTTATATATTTATAAAAATTTATTACTCTTTCTAATTTGTAATATTATAAATTAAAATTAGCCTAATGCTACTCCTAGTCTAAAGAGGTTGATCCCAGAACTCTGAGGGCAGAAGCTGAAACAAAGAGGAGGTAGTGTCCTCCCACCTAAAGATCTGCTGAAGTAGCACATGGTAGCACATCCATTACACCACACTCGAAGTGAGCTGCTTGTCCCAGGTCTTGAAGATTGCTATCTTCATTTCCTTGAATTGTGGTGGTTTATCTTCTCTGATATGATCTCTGAGCACAGACTAACAAGTAGGGCTGTCTCATCAGGATAACAGGTTGCATCTTTCTGAATTTTCTCTGAGGCTGGAAAAAAAGCAGAACACTGCAAAAACCACTGCAGAAGAACAACTAATAGTGATAAAATAAACATCAGGCTCTGCAAGATGATAGGGTAGGGCTTTAAAACCAGCAGTTTAGCTGTATTTCAGGATGTATTGTCTTGCATCCCAAGATGTATTCTCTTGTATCTCAAATGAACATACTTGAAACAACTGCAAATATCACTTTCAGCTCCATAACTATGCAAAAAAGTGTATCTTAAGCATGCACATGGTCCCCAAACTAAGAAAAACCCCAAACACATAAGGAGGACTGGTCAGCTGGTGTCCTTTTTCCTCTGTCCTCTGCAGATCCTCAGCCTGACATCTGGGCATAACCCACTGAGTGCCTGGCTCTTGGTGAGATGTCTTGAACACCACGAGCTGGGCACTTAGCAGCAGGATATTCTTCATGGAGACAAACCTCTGGTGCTAGTAAATATCAGGCTGTGACTGACAGCTAGGGAGACTTGTTCTGCTTCAGTTTTTATTTTATATAAAATCATTTTTCTCTCCTGTAGGTTCTTGCACACGTATTGCAAGTGCAAGTTGATATAGTGTCACGACAAAATTTCCTGTACATACAGTACTGACTGGAACTGGGAACAGGCTAATCGCTTGCCTCATAGTCTTTTCTCTTTGCCAAGTTCTTAGATGAGATACAGAAATATTTGCCCTGTTACAAGTATATTCCCTTGAGATACAAAATAAAATAAAATAATTTCAAACCTTCTTGTTTACTTCGCCCACTTCAACAAAACCATAAGAATTAGTGACAAGATAGTCAAATAGCCCCAGAATCATGGATTCATATTTACCAGCTTTCTTCAGACTACAAACCAAACTTCTTTTGTGGGGCAGGCAGTATTTCAGAGGATCTACAAGCAAAAAGTTAAAGACCTCACTTGGGCCACATGTTAAGGTTTAGTGGAAAAAAACAGCAGCCATCAAATCCATGCTAGAGGACAGGCCCAGGATGCTCCAATCAAGGTTGACACACAAGCTTGTGGTAGTCTCCAATCACACAAGGCAACAACGTACCACTACCATAGCCAGGCCCTCTGCATTATTCAAAACAGAAAAGCCTGCAAGGAACATGCAAGGATGTTTTTACCACGCTCCATTTGACCATTGCTGTGCTATTACCTTGATAAATCAGTAAATGTAAAAGAACCATTTACCTTGCAAGTCATTTTCCTGTTGTAATTATGTTCCTGCCTACAATTTTCAGCAGAGAGAGAAATAAGAAAATATGTACTGCAGATGTTATTAATCTTCTTAAAACCTGAAGATCTGTGAGTGAAAGAAATATCATTCACAAAGGATCATCAAAGTGCTGTCCTCAAGACAATGGAGGCACAGAGCTTCAAAAGAAAACTGAAACAGAGCTCTCACATTAGCAAAGCTAAAAATGATGGTTCAGGCCAAGGTAGCAGGAGAAACAAAAGACAGATCTGTTACCAACTCCTTAAAAACTGACTGAAGTGGTACTGCTGAATATGAAAATGATTCAAGGAAAACTAACAATTTTATTAATGTAAATGCATCACTTAATGACAAGAAAGATGGCAGAAAGGAAGTTGCTAGAATCTATGGCATAAATGGTAATATTCAGTTATAGTAGATGTATGTAAAATTGCATCATTGTAAAATGATCCAAGTACTAAAATAACTTGAAAATAATAATTGTGAAATTCGGAGTGATATACCAGGTCAGCTCTAACACAGTGGTAGTTCTAAGCAGTCTTTCAAACCCGACTATCTCAGTACATGGTGGAAAGCAGCTTTTCTGTGACAGTATCACAAGCAAAGCATATGCTATACTGAATTCACATTCATTGTTTTTTGTTTGCTCTGGTTCATAACACTGCCTTCTTGCTTAGATTGGCACCTCCTGTAGTCACTGCAGCCACCTACCTCCAGTCTAGCTGAGAGATAAAAAACTCATGTTTGAGTCCACGTCCCAGTTCAGGCAGCACAGATTCAGTCTCACTCTGGAGGTCACAACCACCAAATAATGAGGCAAAGAACAGATTTCTGCAACAACAGCTATAAATGAAAGATAAGTGAGCAATCAGCAGCCTGGAAACCTAAGTTAGAACAAGCCTGACTTGATCATTGCAGCCATTTTGTTGGTGTAAACGTATCAGCCTACAAAGCCTGAGAAAGGGATGCCTGAGCAAATAAATCCTTCTGCCTGACTGGGATTGCCCACCACTTCTGAGGAAATGCAGCTGAGGGTCAAAGCCTATTCAATCATTTGCCTCTGGAGGGTTTGTCAACAGCAATGCTTGTTAGTAAAGATTTGTGATGGTGGTTTTTGTGCAGAAGTTGCAAATGAACCCTAAATGATTAAATTCTTCATTTCAGTTTTAATGAGTACCCAGAATATTGGGTGATTGGTAAGGTTTAGAGGTCCACAGAACTGGGTTTGGAATATAATGGAAATGAGCTTTAAAAAACAAACAAAAAAATCAAACAAACAAGCAAACAATCCAACAGACAAAACCAAAAAAAACCACCAAAACATTTTGTTAGGTTGTGGGGTTTTTTTTGACAAGACAGTTGAAAGAACCAGCAGGAACACACTTGTGACACTTGAGCATTTTGGCAGTCAGTGCCAGCCAGAACCAGCGTTTTTCAGATTTCAAAGTGGTCTGTATGACAGCTTGGGTCAGACATCATTCTGTGCACCAGTGTTTGCTATCTTTATTTCTCCAAGCAACTTAGTAATTTTTAAGCAAAACCCATGATCACTGTATCTCAGCCTTGCAGTTTTCTAAATAAGCCTAACTCAGTGCATTTAAATGATCTGCTTTAACTATCAGCAGTGATGCACGCAGCATCTCTCTGTCTCTGAGACACCTGAGGTTGTTCTTTGCATAAATAGCATAGGAGGAGTGAGGAGGAAGAGCAAGGAACTCAAAAGATTTTGTAACATCATTTGAAAAGTCCAATCATGCCAGAAACTATAAGTAATTTCTGCAAGGTAGGTGCAAAATTCCACTCACAAAGCAATATATTAGTATAATGTAAAAGGAACGTGTATGTGTTTTTAAAACATCACGTTTATTCTTCTTTTATTTGCCTGAGACATTTGGGTGTTTGGTTACTTTGCTTTATTTTTCTGATTTGAATGCCAAAAGGCTATATCACTCTGGCATACAGTGTTCTCTTTGACTGTCTTCCACTGTGGGGCTCTGGAGAATGGAGAAGAGCTCCAGCATTCTGCCCTGTTAGCAGGTGATGATACATAAGTTTGGAAAGTGCCTACAGGAATCTTAAGGAGTGCTTTAAGAGTTACTCAGGCAGAAAGGAAAAGCCAAAATAGTGGTAAGTAAATAAGCAACTGTGAAAATGAATACTTTTAATGTTAGTAGGTATCATAATGGAATGTATTTATAGAACAACATTTGTAAGATCACGACATCTGAGAAGCATACATATCACATGGTATTAATGAGATATATTTAGACAGTCTGTGTACAGTGAATAATTACATACTTTTAAAAAGTAGAAAGAGTATAATTTGCTCATAAAATGTCTTCATTACAAAAAACCTGTTATAATGACTCCGATTCACTTTCCAGTAAAAAAAAATAACATTTAGGGTAGATGTGGAATGAGAGAAAGACTCAAGGGCACGTTCCAGTTAGCATGAAGCCCAGCACAGAAACAGATGCTTTGTTTATTTGGAGGTGAGTTTTGTATGCCAAAAGCATTGAAGCATATCTAGGGCACTTGGGGGTCTGCTTATTGACATCTTTGAGTTTAGCTTAAGCTATTCAGACACTAGGAAAATTACTTTGCAGACTGCAGGTAATGGACTACAATGAGACAAGGAAGGCACTATTAGAATCTCTCAACACAGAAGTCAAGACATACATTGCAAGAACAAGAGACAGAGGCTCAATGCACTTCAAGTTTTATGTTAGCTAACTTCCCAGCTACTATCTGGGAGCAGGGATAAGGTATTACTACCATAAAACATGAAAATTCTATTTGACAAAATGGTTCTTTTCTTTCTTCCTCAAAAGAATTTAATTTTCATTATCTTCAGATGCCAGTTCCCTCCAAATGATTTTTTCATTGTGCTTTTAAAGTTTAAAAACCAGTTCTGTCAAAGCCAATATGAGTTTTCAACTTTAGCAAACACAAGATCTGATCTGATCTATAATTTTTTACAAATTTATAACAGAGTTCTTTAAAAGCTCACCTGTGTAACTAATTGAACATAGTGTGTACATCATTGACATTTGGGTGCACCTGGATGGGCATCATTAAGATCAGAGAAAAGAAGCATGTCCTGCTTGATCTCCAGTCCCAACACAGTTCAGGTTCCCAGCACCAGGTTCATCTCCATCTTTTTATCATGAAGAGAAAAAAATTGGCCTGATAACCTGTTCTTGTGCTGGTAGGAAGCTCATGTAAGTAAACAGACACAAATTTTTAAATGACAAAGAAAGTAGTTTGAATTCTTTCTCCTGTGTTCATGTGAACAAGCTCTCACTTTGCCAAGACAGCAGTTTGCAGCTCTGAAAATACCAGCCCTGGTCATTAGACTCTTCTAGCACTTTAAATGATTTCTCTTCAGTTGAGCACATCTCCACTGACCTCACTGGTGGATAACACAATTGCTTCTCTCAAATTTCTTGGTTTCTTCATGCTTTCCCTTGTGCTAAAGGTTCAGATCTATAGAATCATAGAACAATTTCAGTTGGAAAAGATCTTTCAGATCATAGAGCTCTTCAGTTGGGCTATTGATCTCACCTCCTTTTTTGGGGAGGAACCCTAATTCCTGTGTGATTGTTGAGCTTTGTTGAGTTTCTTTGATGGAGACGCCAAAGCTAAAGCAAATCCTACCACAGCCCTGGCTGCATGTTGTCTGTGGGAGCACAGCCCTCTCTCCCAATATATCAAGGCATTCCCTGATTTCCACCACAACACCTTTTTTTTTTTTAACCTTTTTAAAGTGGGGCTACAGTTACATTCAGTGACTGTGATAGACAATGAGCCTTCTTATTGACATAAGTCAATAAATCAATAAGACTTATTGATATAAGTCTTTAGGGAGATAAATTTGGATTGCTAGCACACCTCAGCACCCAAAGCAGAGGAAGACATAGATGTCAATCATCTTTGATTGGCTACATTCACATTTAGGGAGAGAATCTTTTCCAGAAAGAATCTCTGGAAACTTATCAAGACTGTTTAGTGTATATTAATTTTTTATTGCATACTATCTCTGTGCTTGACAGAAAGAAGCATTTTCTTTTCTTGTCCTTCAGCTGCCTCCATCTTGTGCCAACACATTTTGTACTGAAGTGAGCGTGGAAGGGAGAGTGCTTAAAACAACTGGAAAAATCTACATACTTAAGCAGGCACAGTCAGCAGCCCTGAGGGATGCTTGCAGGTGGAAAAAGGCCAGGGTAGTCACCTGAAGTGGAGATGACTGCAATACAGCTATACCCACATCTATTTAATTTTATTAAGTATTGGTATTGTATATTGTTGTAGTCTGCAAAATGGTATTCAGGTATTCTTCTGAAGCACTAGCATAATTTAGACTCCCTATAGGACTGAATAAATCAGTATCAGACTGCAGTGCAGAAACGACTGTACCCAGTGAATGCCTGTGTAAATCCTGGGATGACTTGAGAAAATTTAAAAAGAAATATCCTTTAGATTGACGTTAGTCTGTGTGGTTCATCTCTGGTTTTATTCATCTACAGTGAGGTTTGACTGAACTTGAAGAAATCAGAGAAAGGATGCTTTTATCCAGTCATCCAGTGAGCTGCATGTGCATTTTCTCCCCTTCTCTAACGGTTACACACAGCCCTGTCCTATGACTGGGGTATAGTTATAAGTGTATGTCCCATTTTTCACTAGCGAGAGTGTTTCAATACCTTCTATGTAGTATGTGTCAAAAACGTTCCCTTCATTTGATGAGGAATGCGAGATGCTGTATTCAAACTATGCCAAACTGTCATAGAATACTGAAGAGGTTAACTATGAAAAATAAAATTGGCCATTTCCCACCTCGTAAGTAAATATACAGTCTTCTCTAGTGCTAATATGTCTTAGAGGAAACATGTAGTTCTATACTAGAAAATTAGTTTGTGTATTTCACTTCTGCAAGCATTTGGTTTTGAACTTAACAATGTTAATGAAACCTTTGTTTCTACAAGAAAAACTCAGCATTAAAGTGAGAGAAACCTGAATATTCTATTAACACTAATTGGTATACACCCTGCAAAATTCAACTGGAGAGGTTTCAGTGTTCTCATAAGGTATTTATAGAAGGCTGGAAATCTCTTTTATGCTAGTCTAATGAATTACCCCATGAAGAAACAAGACACATGCATGGGAATAGTTTGACAAAGATCTGCCTGTATGTGCAGATGCAAACTAACTGAAGCAAGTTGAAAGCCTGTTTTATTGAGCTCTGAAAGCATTTCATTTCTCTTCTTGAAGAGCTGCATTTCAGTAATCAGTGATATAGTCCCATAAACATTAGTCTCTAAACCTGTGATGGAAATCAGATGGAACAACCTTAGATCTTCCTCCCTCCTGCTAGGGGTCTACAGGTGAATTTTGCAATAGGTTCCAAATTTACTGTATACATCAGAACAGATGCAGAAACTGTGGTCCCTGAAAAATCAAATCTGAATTGTGGGGCTTGTGAAGTTTTGCACAAGGTTTGCACAAGACAAACTTCCTGAGCTTTTCACTAAGAAGCTATAAAACATTGTATGGCTTTGTGGTGAGAGAGAGGAGCTCAGCCCCAGCAGAGCCTCTTTCCCTCCTCCCCGCACACTGGCCGTGGTGGTCCTGCACGGCTGTCCTGCCACTCAGCTGGGCACCACTGCAGGGACCATTGGGCAGGGGAGTAATGCAAGTGCACCCTGAGTTCATTTTGCAGCCTCCAAGACACAAAAGAAAGCTGATAACCATGAAGAGATGGTCACTGGCCCCAAACCTGTTTTGCTAGCGCTCGGGCATTGGCTCTAGAGCTGGCAGCTGATAGTCAGTTGCATGGGTTGAGCTACGATGGGCCTTGCTGCCAAAAAAAATGCAGACTAGCCCCACTTCTGCACGTTCCCTGCCTCTCCTGTGCTAGTGTTAGCAAACTTAGCCTTGTGTTCAGTCAGCCAAGGAAAATATTATTATTTTGATTAGCCCTCTTAACTGATGTAAGGAAAACAGAGCAGTGCAAAGCTGCTGCTATAAATATGTCTGAAAGTTATGGCTGGATAAATACGTACATTCATTTTCTGTATAAAATGTAAGAAACTGGAACAGAAGTACTTTAGAAAACACTTTTTCTCAGAAAATATTTAAGCCACAGCTCTGTTACAGAACAGTCAGGGTCAGCAGGAAAACTCAAGTCAATAAAAATGGACAACACCTTAAAGCTAAAACTCATCGCAGACACCTAAATTTAGACATTGGAGTCCATGTATACAAAACCACCTAAAGATTATCCCATTATCAAAAAATAATGCTAAGCTCCCACACACCTCAGAAAGTATGACAAGCAGTCAGGAATAAAAATTTATTTGATACTGTAGCTGTGTACCTAATCGTAGGTAAAGAGCTCAAAGATATTCAGGAAGTAATTTATCTCTTTCCTAATAAGTGTTATCCTAAACATTTTTAAAAGACCTCCAATGAAGAATATTCCACAACTGCCCCAGGTCAATCTAGTCCAACTTTCATAGACTCCCTATTTCATTATGGAGTCGTGTACACTATAAGAAAGGACTGCACAACAGTCCAATGGCCCAACTATTTAACCCCTGACAAAAGACCTGCAAGTCTCTTTGCTGGAAAACACATCATTCTTCCGATGTTAGATAGAATTCTGGGCAGGCAGCTACTGCTGTTTCACACTGCTGTATCTCTCACGGCTATGCATTATTTTCCTTTTAAAAATAAAAATTATTGTCTCAAAATGCATTATATGCTTTCCTATATCCACTTGAAGAAAGAGCATTATGGACAAAATGGTTTTTCTTGAGTTTTATTTGAGTCCTCTCTTCAATGGAAACAGCCTTCTCCTCTTCCTCTTCTTTTTCCTCCTCCAAACAAAACTGTTCTATGATTTTATCTTTCCATATTTTTCTACCAGTTAATTAAAACATAATACTATGTTTTTGACATGAATGTATGAAAGTGTGGGCGGAAGTATTTGCAAACACTCTGAGAAATATGAACTATAGAAGACTGAAACCCCAATTTAATAGATCAATGAATACTCTCATTATACTTGAGAGCAGAACTGATTAACTGCCTATTGAAATGACACTAAATTTCATCACAACATGAGAGCTCAATTGTATTCCCCAGCTTATAGAAAATACTCAGTTTGACTCAATAGTCAATTTATTAGCTAATTCAGTCATTACAATAGAAAACACCTACCAGATTTCTTGAGGAAACAGTAGCTTTTAATAGTTTTGCATTCAAATTTGCCTTTTTGTTTCTTTACAGGAAATGTTCTCTCTTACCTAAAGGGGGAAAAAATGTATGGCAATAATTAGCTATTCTGCAAATTGACCTGCTCTGTTAACTTATGTTGACATCAAATGCTGCAAATCACCCAAGGAAGCAGTCCTCTGAAAGTGCAAGAGCAAGACTAAAAGAAAATACAGAATACAGAATTTTTAAGCATAATAATTAAAAGTAAGATTATTTGTCTTTAATGTTAGGACTTAAAAGTCTCCATTATTATGTTTGCAAAAGTATTTAATGATTACATATGCTTGAAATTTTAAAAATACTCAAGCATTTCAGGTTGAACTCTCCAAAGACTGAGAAGCTGATAAATTGCTGGAATTACAGGCATAGCTTATTCTGACCTGAATTTAAATTTACTATTTCTGACATACATATGATTTAGCCCAAGAATATTGAAATATTTTGAAAAAACCCTCACCAAATCCATAAAAAAAATACCTTTACAAAAAGAATTTCCCAGCTTTAGAGGCCTGACCCTCCTTACAATGCTACTTAAAGTTGCTATTGGAAAGTGCTTTTGACACTGAATAAATTTGGTGGCAGTGAATTTATTGCGCATTTGCCAGAACCACTATGTAAACAGGGCCTGAACATTTGTCTCCTTGGCCATTAGCAGCATTTGTCTTGATGTCACCCTGGCAGCAGAGGCAGCACCAGATCCAGAAGGCCATAGGGAGAACAGAGGGGTAGGAGAGCAATGCACGACGGCTGTCGGAAACATAGAAAAGCAGGAAAAGGAAGACATTGGCACATGTAATCTCAGGAGCTCACCTTCATGACATTGGGATTTTAGGAAAATTTAAATTAATAGGGAGTTTCCTTGGGCAACTCAGTTACATTATGCTTCCTCCCCTTATAAGTAGTATTTTTATCTCCTTAGTATGTTCCTTTGCAACACTATAATCAAGAAGAAATTAAAGGGATTTTCCCTCCTGCAGGAAATACTAACTGGTAGGGTGAGGCAAAATTCCTAATAATGTTACTACAAGCAATTCTGAAACCTGCTTTATTGGAAACATATAAATGAAATTCTAGAAATATTTCATGCTAATTATGTTGCATCTGTTGTAAAATATTAACTCCATGCTCTTATAAAAGATAAGATTGAAATAACATAAGACTATAAAGGCAGAAAAAAGTACAGAAGAAAGTTAGCCTAAAATATCTGGTTTTAATTCAAAGAGCTTCAAAACCTCCTTACAAAAGACTGAATTTGCTGACACATCACCAAACAGCTCTCATTAGAAATGTAATAGGTGAATCTAACTTTAAATTTTTTAATGCACTAAAAATATAAATATACTTTATTAATAATGCTGTTGCAACACAACAGATTTGCAAAACATACTCACAAGAGTGACATTTACAAATCACATTACCAAATAAAGGAAATTTTTAAGCCCGAAAAATACACAACCACTGGGCTTTCGAACAGATATAAGCAGCTTTTTTATTCCACAGAATAAAATCAAAGCTATATCAAAGCAAAAATTTCCTGTCCTTTTGACCATCAAATAGTTCACATAGTTAATGTCTGCAGTAAGATTAGGTTCACCAAGGAGAATCTTCAATGTACGTTTTAAAATGACATTTTAAAAGTAGGATTACTGAAAAATTAAATTTGATTCCCATAAAATACCCTTTTTTATAAATTCCAATTTTAAGATGAAAAGCCTTGGTAATTACAGCACCAATTATTATTTTAAGAACTGGAAGTTCTCCGTTCCCGAGCAATTCCTGATCAATTGCTCTGGAGATATATGAGCAACAGTGTTAGTACTTTGCTTAATTATTGCTGTGTTGATAAGTTTGCTATCTCTTGGGATCCAGACATAGAAGCTTTATTAAATGCTATGCTCAAGATGTTCATACATGCCATGTTCTGCTGCTTGTCAACAGTGGTATTGCAAAACTTAATAAATTGGGGAAGGACGTATCAGGTCAATCTTTAGAAAAGAATTAACATGTGCCTAACATGAACTATCTAGTAAATTCTTGTCAAAACAAACAAAAAACCTCTTGTATTTTAAAGTGTCAGCACAAAGGTGCAAGCCCACATCAAGAAAAACTGTTATCCTTGCCAAACAAAACCAAAATCTAAAATCCCTAGAGTCACATATTGTTATTAACAGGCTTAAAAACATGCCTTTTAAGAAGTGCAGTCTCATCAGTGAAAGAATTTGCAAGCTCAAGGTTAAGCAAGGGGCAATAAATACAGTGTTTGCTGGTCTGTGGTGCAACCATCTTTGGATGACCTAATGATTGAGTTATTGCTTCAGACATACAGAGCACATTCCCCTTACAATCAGTAAAGCACAGAACTAATTAGTCTGGCCAGTCAGCATGCTTCAATTAAGTAATGACAAATTAGATCAAGACTGTGTCTGTCAGACCTTGTCAAAAGGCACCTATGGCAGGAGTCTGTCCTCACCCCACTGCCCTTAGACCTGCTCTCTCCTCTCTCCTGCCACACAGAACATTTACACCAGCCTTGTGCTGACCCTTACACCATGCAAGATGTCGGCATGAAGAGACCAAAGTCCAACTTTCCAGGCATAAAAGTAGAGGCATAGAATTCGGAAGCTGAAATGCTGATTTTCCTGTTAAACCATGGTTTCAAAAACTATTCCCCAGATCTGTAGTCCCACCACAGGGCACTGGTGAGGCCCCACCTCGAGTGCTGTGTCCAGTTTTGGGCCCCCTACCACAAAAAAAGACATTGAGGTGCTGGAGCGGGTCCAGAGAAGGGCAACGAAGCTGGTGAGGGGTCTGGAGAGTAAGTCTTATGAGGAGAGGCTGAGGGAGCTGGGGTCCTTCTCTTATGAGGAGAGGCTTAGGGGAGACCTTGTTGCTCCCTACAACTACCTAAAAGGAGGGTATAGAGAGGCAGGGGTCAGTCACTTCTCTGAGGTCACAGGCAATAAGACTAAAGGAAATGGCCTCAAATTGCACCAGGGGAGGTTCAAATTGGGTAATAGGAAAATTTTTTACACTGAAAGGGTTACCCAGCATTGGAATGGGCTGCCCAGGGAAGTGGTTGAGTCACCATCCCTGGAGGTATTTAAAAGACAGGTTGACATGGTGCTTTAGAGACATGGTTTTGTGATGTGGAGGGGGGGCGGGGGGAAGGTATGGTTTTCTTTTGTTTTTCTTTTGTTTGTTTTTGTTTGTTTGTTTGTTTGTTTGTTTGTTTGTAACAGAGTTAGGTTGATGGTTGGACTAGATGATCCCTTCCAACCTAGACAATTCTATGATTCTATTCTATGATTCTGTAATAGTCAAGGGAAGCATGATATGGAACATGGGGAAAAAGCAGCCTTGCCAGAGGAACATGCACATGGTCGTGTCACCCCTGTATGCTCCCTTCCCCAGCCAAAACCTAACCATGCTCTCCAGTGAAACCAGGCAGGGCCATCTCTGGGGTTCCTACAGGCTCCAGCACAGGGCACATCAAGGGACAATTCTCAGGTTTGTCCTTTTCATTTCCTGAATTTGGCTTGAAGTAAGAATACTGAATCTCTCTGAAATTACTTCTAAGACACCAGTAAGCAGACATTTCCAAAATGCTGTAAACACCTATTTTTGTAAAATTCAATGGAAGGCATCCAGACACCATTTCAAAGGAGATTTCTGTGGCATTTCTAGCTGCAGGCAATCAATTTGGGGCTGCAGTCTAAGGGTGGATGTCTAACAGCTTTAAAAAAAAAAGCTTTTGTTCTTTATGTACCAAGCTTGAAATACATAATTAGAAAAGCTAATTGAACTGATCTGACCTCTAGAAAACTGGTGTTGCTGCAGCATTAGTAAGAATGGCCCATTTTGTCATGGGGATTTTTTAATTAAATTAATATTTTATTGAATATGGATTTTTCTAAGTTCTTCTGTGTCTTCACAGATATGCAGAGGAGCAGCACAGACATAGCACTGTTAATATTCCACCTTTCTGAGTACAATATCTCAGTGAAAACAGGAAGCCCTCCAATGGTGGCAGTACTTTGTTTGTTTGTGCTATAAATTTTTTTTGTTGTATTGCAAATTTGGAATGTGAACTTCAAAAACTCCAGTTTCTAAAAGTTTTTCAAGTGATTGTGGACATTAAGATTTTATCCCTTATATGTTCTGTACCAAGCTTTATAAGGAGAGGAGAGACCTACAGAAAAAACAGCAGGAGGCAGATAATTTGAATAAAAGTTAGTTTAGAAGTTAACACTAATTTAAAGGCTACCAATTGGACTTAAAACTACCTTATGCATAATCATGATTCTTGACTTAAAAATTTTTCTTACCATACATCAGAGAATATTAAAAGATAACATCACATATATAATACCAGTAAAGTACTCTACACTGAGCTATGCTTTACTATAAATGTATTTTATGTCAAATTTAAACATCAGTATAATCCCTAATTCTAGTTCCTCTTAACCATATTAAAAAAAAAACCACCCTGATTTTGTAGGTATTGCTCACCATATGAAAGGAAGAAATTTCAGAGAAAGAGGTTTGAATAAAATCCTTTTTACAACAGCCAAGTTGCAAATGCAGAGAAATGGGTATTTCTGACCACACTTACCCAGCATCATTTGCATAATATAAGTCAATGAAAACTTTAGCCCTCCATGCCCTGCTCTCAGGTCCATCGCGAAGGCAGGGAGGAGACGCCAGACCTGGCCGATGACATTCAGTGAGGTGCAGGGGCCACACAACTCACACGTGTAACCTGGAGAGTCATCCCTGTGAGGACCCACAGAGCTCAGACACTTGCAAGGATGCACACAAAAGCAGCCTGGCTCTGGCAGGATTTGAAGCTCCACTTCAGCGCTGCAACTTTCAGGCTCCAGACCATTAGCTGGAAGCACAGCATTGCACAAGTGTCTTAAAGCAAATGGCTTCTCCTGCAGGGCTGATGTGATCCCATCAGGTTCCCAGCACCTCGACCACAGTTCTGGTGCAAAGGAGACCCAGATATGAACCACCCTGGGGCTGGTGCCCAGGTAGGGCTAATGCAGCAGGGTGGCTGGATGGTGGAGCACTGCTCCCTGTAACATGCTCCTGATTTTATATATTTCTACTGCTGAGGAGTCCCAGCTGTGATACACACAAGGGACTGAGCTGCCCTGCGTGACGATTTTGGGTGGTTTCATCCAGTGAGCTCAGCAGAGGGCCAAGTTCAAAGCCCAGGCACCACATGTTGGGATAAACCTGACTTGCAAAGGACTGTTCATGTGTGTCGGATTGGGGGAACAGTTTTTCAAACCATGGGGCCAGCTCAGCAAAGATCTCTCAATTATCCAAAATCAATCATTGCAACTCCATTTTTTTTTAACCTGTTCACATTAGTATTTGAGTCAGGAGTTAATACTGTAACTGTAAAGAAAAGTATGAAATCAACAACACATGCTGAGCTGTGGAGCGTTAAACAAAAATCAGTGTCTCTGAAGATTTCAAATGTTTGATTTGTATTTGTAATTCATCAGAGACACTCAAAAAAATTATGTAAGTGCTTTTCTTGCAGTGTTTACTTATTCATGGCCTACTGCAGTGCCAGACCCCACTTCATGGGGAGGAGATGACGCTTGTCTCTCCAGTCTGTGCCTTGGACAGTCCCTGGAGCAAGTTTCATCAAACTATTACAGGACAGATGGCTGAGGAACAAAGCATATGAAATTAACATTCAAGTTATTCTTGCTTTCTGATTAATCACTAGCCACCAAAGCAAATGACAAAAGCAGTTTAACCCACTACAGACATCATTTACTGTAAATTGGCACAGTTCTGCTAATTGTGAAATTTTGACCTTAGGAAGAGCACACTGCAGTGACTGACACGAGCAGGCACTGCCCAGGAGTGGGAACCTGCAGTAATTTAAAAAGCAGATTACAGTGGCACTTTGCTCAGCGCAGACTCATACTGACTTGTGCTGGTATTTTATGCAGACAATCTTTTCCAAACCCCACATCCTTCTTTTCTTTTCCCTGAGATGAGAGAAACAGTCCTGTTGGGAACTCCTTCATATTTAAAAAGGAAACCTTGATGTTTTGCATTGCACTAAAATACATCAAGGACCTTTCCACCATTCTGATTTGGGCACCCCAGAAAGCCCCAGGTGTTGGGCAGCAAGCTCAGTGCTCAGAGAGGCAGAACTGCAGGTGCTCTGGAAACTTTACAGTCGAGACCCAGGTGTACTAACTTACCAAATAAAGTACCAAATAAAGATTTTCTAGATTATAATATTTATTTTTATACCTACATGCCAACTCAAAGTTCTAAGTAACAGTAGTCTCTATCACTGGTTGAAATGGAAATGGATGGGGGATGTGAAATTAGAATTAGAATGCTTCTTAGCTGACTAGCATGAAGACATGAGATTAGCATGAAGACAGAGTTTTTCTCCAAAGCAGGCCTTCTAAACCTTCTAAACCTTCTTCTTGAATCTTGCTCTCTTTCAATTTAGGTTCTTCTTTCCTTTTTTCTTTGCTCTGGTTTGAAGTAAAACCAAACTAGTTTTGTGTTCTGTAATTTTACATTTTAGTTAGGCCTCCTCTAACTCTCTGAAATTATCGGCATATTGTGGAGAAGACTGCTCCTTCTCAGGATGATAAGGCCAATGTTTGTGCTACACGCCAAGGAATGGTATGCAGAGAGGCACTTGCTTGTACTTATCACTATAACAACAAAGGTCACCCATTTTTCATTATTTGCCCCTTAGAGGGTCGGAAACAGAAAAGCATAGACAGGTCACACCTGTGGGGAGGAAGGGATGGGACAGATGACCCAAACCTGACCACCTGGTCCCATCTGCTCCATGCTCAGTATAAAAGCTGAGGGATCAGAGGGTCAGCTCTTCCTCTTTCTCTTCCTGCAATGGCTGATGTCAGAAGAGGACCCTGTCTGTTCATCTGCCTTTGATCCCGATCCATGTGTTCCTGACTCAGAGCTGGAATGCAGTTCCCATCTGTTGCTGAGTCCAGTCTGGAACTAGTTCATTCTAAACTGCTGCATCTCCTTATCTCTTCCTCTCCTCTCTTTTGGGGGGGAGGGGGTGGGGTAGGAAGGGCCATCTGTAGGTCCGGTTGGCGTGATTTCAGCTAAAACCACAACAGATTTGTTGGTGCCCCACGTGGGGCCTCCAAGCACTCCTCCTGGGACCTGAAGAGGTGGGTGACAGACCTGCAGGTGGCACTGAGGGACTTACCAAGAGGTGACAGCGGGGCTGGAGCAACAGGTCCAGGAGCTTCTCCAGCACCTGGAGCAGTGGGACCTGAAGAGGCGGGTGACAGACCTGCAAGGTCACAACTGGAATACTGCATCCAGTTCTGGGCTCCCCAGTTCAAGAGGGACAGGGAGCTACTGGAAAGAGTCCAGAGAAGGGCAACAAAGATGATTCAAGGATTGGAGCACCTCCCTTATGAGGAAAGGCTGAGAGAGCTGGGACTCTTTAGC
>JAOQGH010000019.1:22022424-22056517 GCA_025769975.1 Gallinago jamesoni | reverse complement strand
AGAGCCCTGGAACAGGCTGCCCAGGGAGGTCGTGGAGTCCCCTTCTTTGGAGATTTTCAAGCCCCGCCTGGATGCAGCCCTGAGTAACATGCTCTAGCTCTGGGCAATCCTGCTTCAGCACGGGAGTTGGACTAGATGATCTCTATGGTCCCTTCCAACTCTAAAAATAATTCAGTGAAATTCAATTCAGTGAAGTGGCACTGAGGGACTACCAAGAGGTGACAGCGGGGCCGGAGCAATGGGTCCAGGAGCTTCTCCAGCACCTGGAGCAGTGGGACCTGAAGAGGCGGCTAACGGAACTGAAGAGGCGGGTGACAGACCTGCAGGTGGCACTGAGGGACTACCAAGAAGTGACAGCAGGGCTTGAGCGACAGATCCAGGAGTTTCTCCAGCACCTGGAGCAGTGGGAGAAGGAGCTGCAGGATCAGTAACATCAGAGGACCTTCCTTGCTGTCTGCCTGTAGAACATGGAGATGGAGCATAGGAAGCACTGCCCTTCCACCCCTTAGTACGTCACTCAGTTATGATTTATCTCTATATACGCATTTCATAGCAGATCAGATTCTTAGGATAGGAAAGGTGGTGTGAAATTCATTGCGGTTTGTGCCCCTGGGTAACATGTCCATCTCAGAGAAGTATCACTGGACGCCACTTAATTAATCCAGCTAGGTTTCATCATTGCAGTGTTATCCTGAAAAACAGTTATAGAACACTGTTAGTATTATAAACAACTAAAGTCATACTCAGAAATAAGTATTCTCACCCAGGGTTAAATTCCCTTGAGGTACACTTTGAACTTCTCCATTCTTCAGCATCACCCACCAAGTACATTCAGTTCCTTGAGCAAAAACAGTTCCACAAATGGGTTTGCCTTTGCCTGAGGCAGGAAAAACCCAAACAGTTTTCCCTAGCATATTCCTTTCATGCACCACAGGGACTTTATTCCCTTCTACGGTATGTAAAAGGTCTGATTGAGCAAGACCACCTCGATTGATGGATCCCCTGGTATTAACTAACCAGGTAGCTTGAGCTAAATGCTTGTCCCAATTTTTGAACAACTCGTCACCCAATGCTTTCAGGGTAGTTTTTAACAATCCATTGTATTGTTCAGTTTTTCCAGAGGCTGGTGCATGATAGGGAATATGATATATCCACTCAATACTATGTTCTTTTGCCCAGCTACTTATAAGATTGTTTTTGAAATGAGTTCCCTTGTCAGACTCAATTCTTTCTGGAGTACCACGTCGCCACAAGACTTGCTTTTCAAGGCCCAGGATGGTATTCTGGCTAGTGGCATGGGGCACAGCATAGGTTTCCAACCATCCGGTGCTTCCTTCCACCATTCTAAGCGTGTGACGCTTCCCCTGGTGGGTCTGAGGGAGTGTGATATAGTCAATCTGCCAAGCCTCCCCATACTTGTATTTTAACCATCACCCCCCATACCACAAAGGTTTTAACCTTTTTGTTTGTTTGATTTCGGTGCACATTTCACAGTCATGGATAACCTGTGCGACAGAGTCCATGGTTAAATCCACCCCTCGGTCACGAGCCCATTTGTAAGTTGCATCTCTTCCTTGATGACCTAAAGTGTCATTGGCCCACTGAGCTAAAAATAGTTCATCTTTATGTTCCCAGTCCAAATGTGTCTGGAAAATCCTAGCAGCCTAGTCCAGTCGCTGATTGTTTTGATGTTCCTCAGTGGCTCGACTCATGGGTACATGGGCATCTACATGACGTACCTTTACGACTAGTTTCTCTAGCTGTTTGGCAATATTTTGCCACAATTCAGCAGCCCAAATGGGTTTACCTCTGCGCTGCCAGTTTTTCTGCTTCCATTGTTTTAACCATCCCCACAGAGCATTTCCCACCACCCATGAGTCAGTGTAGAGACAGAGCACTGGCCAGTTTTCTCACTCAGCAATATCTAGGACTAGCTGGATAGCTTTTACCTCTGCAAATTGAATCAATTCACTTTCTCCTTCAGTAGCTTCTGCAACTTGTCGAGTAGGACTCCATACAGCAGCTTTCCATCTTCGATGCTTTCCTACAATACGACAAGATACATCAGTGAACAAAACATACTGTTTCTCATTGTCTGAGAGTGATGGTACGAGAGAGACTGTCTTCATACTGTCGCACCCTATCAGCGACCTCATTTACAGTCACAGCATCAGATCCTCCCCAGACCATTGTTGACAAGGTGTGGGAGTACACTGATGGTGCACTCTGCACAAACTTTCAACATAGGTCATTTACATAGCATGTCATAGGGATTTATAGTCACTTGCCAATCATCATAAATCACTTCTCGAACAGCCAGTTCTCTCAGGTGCTTAATACCTTTCTTCATGCTGGTCCATTGCCTTGGACAGCACTGGATATCATCCTTAAAGAGATATCTGCTCTTTACAGCTGATAGCAGTCTTCTCCAGAGACTGAGAACTTCTGCCTTATTCCCAATTGCTTTATCAATACCTCCCTCTTTGGCCAGATTTCCCAGCTGGTTGGCTTCTTTACCATCCGAGTCTATGGAATTAGCTCCACTGTCCCAGCATCGGAGCAACCAAGAGAGAAGTGGCTCCCCATCATGGCGAGTAAAATCCTTCCTCAGATTTCTCAAATCCTTTATAGACAAAGAATTAATAATTACATCTCCATCTGAGGTATCCTGTATTGAGGCTGGCTGAGAAGGACCCTCTCCCCTGTCTACCTGAGAAGGGGCTGCAGGAGGTTGCTGTCCTTTATCTGCACTAGCAGGACCCCCTCCTTGATCACCATCAGAGGAGCACTCTCCCGAGCTCTCTACTCTGGGCATGTCCTTGTCGGAAGGGGCAGAGGACCGACCCGACCTCTTTTTCCTCCTCCTCGTCACCGGAGCAACTTGCGCCGGTTCTGCCGGCGCTGGGGGAGCAGCAGTGTCCGTGCCGGGGGCTGGAGCAGGGACAGCGCTCGCGGCCGGGGCCGGAGCGGCCGGGGCCGGAGCAGCCGGTGCCGCTGCGGGCGGGGCGGGGGCTGGCGATAGCGGTGCGGGGGGAGCGAGGGGAGTCACCGTTACCGCCGGCTGAACGGTGACCGGGGACGGGACGGGCCGGGGCGCGGCTTGTGCCGGAGCCGGGGCCGGGGCCTTGGCCGGGGGAGGTGCGGGCCTGGCCGGGGCCGGGGCCGGTGTGGGGGCGACCGATGCCGGTGGGGCCGGTGTCGGCGTGGCCAGGGGCGGGGCTTTCGGCGGGGCCGGAGCCTGGGCCTGTGCCGGTGGCTGCGGAGGGGCGGGCGGTGTCGGCCAGGCCTTGGCCGGTGCCACTGCGGGCGGGGGAGGGACCTCGCTCTGAGTCTCTGCTGTCTCTGATCCCACCCGTGTCTGAGCAGCAGCACTGCGTGCAGCGTAACGCTCACTGCTGCACCGGTACCTGACGATGAACACTGCCTGCATCACATTCAGTACAATCGACAGCACTGTCACAATTAAGTGACCGCAACAATAATCACAATAATTCTCCAAAGAGCCCACAGGTTTTCCATCCCCTGATTCCGTTAGTATCACTTCGGGATAATCACTAACAGGCAAGGTAAACTTTCCCCAGGTGAAAGCAGAAGTGTAATTAGCAACAGAATCCACCACCTGATGCCCAAGATATGCAGGTATCAGAACGATCCCACTGATCACATTATACATCTGGAGGCAAATCCACACAAACATAGCACGCTTGACCCACCGCATCCAGACACAATAAAAAAATAAACCCTTCAATATATTCGGCCAGTTAAACACCACCACGTCAATGAACTTCATACAAAGCTCTCTAAAAACATCATATACAATATTCTGTAGAAAGGACATGATGTAAGCTATCGGTTCTCCTATGAGCAAGCTGGAATTCAAACTATTCAAACAATCTTATCAGAGCTTGGGTTGTGCCACAGTCGAGCCCCATGTTGGGCACCAATAAATCTGTCATGGTTTCACTGCAACAGGACCGACAGATGGCCCTTCCTACCCCACCCACTCCCCCCCCCCCCAAAAAAAGAGGGGAGAGGAAGAGATAAGGAGATGCAGCAGTTTAGAATGAGCTAAACTACTTTAATGAAGAATTATTATTAAAATAAAAAAGAAGAAAATAATGAAATGGATAAAAGATATACAAAACCATATCAAGCTCCCAGGATATCAGTCCCGTCACCGGCAGGCACTGGGGAAGTCCCAGACTGGACTCAGGAACAGATGGGAACTGCATTCCAGCTCTGGAGTCAGGCACACATGGATCGGGATTAAAGGCAGACGAACAGACAGGGTCCTCTCCTGACATCGGCCATTGAAGGAAGAGGGCTGACCCTTTGATCCCTCAGCTTTTATACTGAGCATGGGGCAGATGGGATGGAATACTCCAGTTGGTCAGGTTTGGGTCACCTGTCCTGTCCACTCCTCCCCGTAGGAGCTTTTCTTTTTTTTTCCCCTCTATGCTTTTCTGTTTCCGACCCTCCAATGGGGCAAATAACAAAAATTGCCTGACCTTGGTTGTTATCGCAGTAAGTACAAACACGGGCCTCTCTGCACACCATTCCTTGGTGTGTAGCACAAACATTGGCCTTATCATCCTGAGAAGGAGCAGTTTTCTCCACAATATGCCGATAATTTCAGAGAGTTAGAGGAGGCCTAACTAAAATGTAAAATTACAGAACACAAAACTAGTTCAGTTTTGCTTCAAACTAGGACATTCTTTAAGCCTTTTAAAGCAATTTTGTTGGTTGATTTCCAGGCAGGAAAAAACCCACCTGCCCCCTGATTTTTGTACCAGTTTAACAGATTTAGTGATTGTTAATAATCAGAGTCAGTTCTAGAATGTCTTCCCCTGTTACAAACACTAAAACTTACTTCACTCTCACAAGAAGAGTTTGCTGAAATACAGTGATGCCGTTGGTCAGTTTTATGCTCTGCATATTCAGTAGCTATCAGCTGAGTGTAATCATTAGATAAAAGACTGCCTAAACTGATCATCTGTACTAAATTCTCACAAATACATAATTAATGTAATCCTGGTGTCAGTTTTCTATTAATTATCTAAGATCTCAGCCTTTAACGAAAAAGACCTAATAATATTACATTCTGTCATTCTGTAAATTGAATGTTGCCCTGTTTAAAAGTGTGAAAAAATAATGTTGCCTTTAATGTTGATAAAATAGACAGAAAATATGATATGTGAATTATTAAAGAAATAACATATGCCATTCCTTCTTATTGCTGCCATGAAAAACTTATAATTCTTCTGACAACATGCATGCCCACTTAGTACTTTATCTGATGATGCAAATTTTTAAGATTAGATTCACATTATATTCTTGATGGAAGGGGATTTCCCCTTCTTAACATTAGGTTACAAGAAGAAAATTTAAAAAAACTAAAAAAGAGCAAGCAGATGGGTACAGTAGTTTATGGTATATGTCTTATTTAAGTCTTATTCTAAAATTTATCTTAAAAGAATTCTACCAATAAATGGAAAGACTTTGATTTGAGAAGCAGCAATTTCCAGTGGATGGAGGAAGGAGGGACACAAGATGAGACAGACAGACGATGGGGATGGGACAGAGGAGAATGCTTGTTAGCTGGGATTGGCATTATAACAGTTTTTCTCCAAAATAGGCTCTCCAAACTTCTGGAAACTTGGCATCTTGGACTATGATTTTCTTCTATTCCTTTGTGTTTTCTGGGTTATTTTCCCACACAATCCAGCAGGTCTGTCAGAGAAAATTAGCAAAGACTCAATGGTTTATGTAATCTTTTATTAAAATCCCTGGAAGGTAAGGTCAGACTCACTAGTTTAAATTGTTCAGCTTCCTTGTAGTTCTTTTATTAAGGACAATGTTTACTTTTCTCTATCCTCTGGGTAAGTCCATCATAAAGAAACCTTACTGAAAGTAAGAATACCTTCAGTCATCTTTTTAAGGCATAGAGCTTTGCTTTGCCCACATCAATGATTTTAGCTTACAAATCACTTTTTCAAGTGATTTTTCAAATCACTGCTTATACCTCATATTTCACACTTATCTTTTCTGTAACACTGAACCTCAGGTGGTGCCAAGTAGCACAGATTCTTCTGGTACCAGCACCAATTTACATCAGTTTAGGGGTTGGACATTTCAATTTCTCTTTTCTTATTTTTATTCATCTTTCCTAACCTATTGGGTAAACTCTTTCATCTACTCCTTTCATCATCCTCAATAACTTCACTAAACACAAATTACGTTTATGTTTTTCAAAGTGAAAATATAGATAATATTTAACTTAAAATGTCAGACATAATAAAAATAATATATATGCAGGACATGTAGCTGCTGGTTGTTGCAGTGGTACATGTTTTTTTACAATGGACTCAGAAGAAGCATCAGCCTGCATATGTGTTTTCTTCATTTGTTTTCAGTCTTAAAAATCAGTTAAAATCTATGTCTTTCACCTATCAGCAGCCACCATCACCTGATAGCTTGATCTACCACTGCGAGAATTACCCTGGAGATCCAGATATTCCTATAAAGTACAGTGATTCAAGCATTTTACTGGAAGAATACAGCTTGTTGAAAGAACCAAACTATGCAGCATCTTTGCAGAACTTTGCAGCCCTTTCTGGAATACACACAGCTCTGACACTGCATAAACTCTAGGGTTTTTGTGGGAAAGGTTGTTTCAGAACAAAAAGAAAAAACAAGAGTTGAAATTTAATCTTAATTTTGTTTTAAATAAGACAACCTGGAAAGCCTTCTGAACTGTCCCTGAAATTCTTAGGCCAACTGTATCCCGGGCTGCACAAAAAGAAGCGTGGCCAGCAGGTCCAGGGAAGTGATCCCGCCCCTCTCCTTCACTCTGGTGAGACCCCACCTGCAGTACTGCATCCAGGCCTGGACCCCTCCACACAGGAAAGACATGGACCTGTTGGTCCAGAGTAAAGTGTTGTGGAGATTTACAAAATTAAAACACAAAACTTAAAATAAACTTTATTATAGCCAAAAATGTTTCAGATGATTCTGACAAACATTAATTATCTACAGGTTCATGATGTGTGATCACTCACCCAGGGAAGTGATGGCAATCAACGTGCAGGAGTTACCATGGGCTGCGTCCTGAACCTCCAGGAGACTCCTTGGCTGCTGGCTCACTGCTCTGAGGAGGATCAACTCAATTTGCCATGCAGAGAGGATCCATTTATATCCTAGTCAAATCTGATCTGTGATCATATATGATCATGTTGGTCCTCAGTATCTCATTGGATGAGGGCTTCCTTGCCTTTTAGCCAAAGTGTGTATGTGATAGTGGTTACCATGTGGACCAGGTGGCCCTACCCTCAAACCACAACTTCCAGTGAGAAGTTTCAGTCCCTGACAGGATGGGTGCATATCCACAGAGGGCCATAAAGATGATCAGAGGGATGCAACACCTTCCCTATGAGGACAGGCTGTGAGAGTCGGGTTTGTTCAGTCTGAAGAAGAGAAGGCTCCAGGGAGACCTTATTGTGGCTTTTCAATACATAAAGGAGACTGATGAGAAAGATGGAGACAGTAGAACAGCATTAAGACAAGGGGGAATGGTTTTAAACTAAAAGAGGGTAGATCCAGACCAGATGTAAGGAAGAAATATTTCACAATGAGAGTGGTGAAACAGTGAAACAGGTTTCCCACAGAGAGGTGGTAGATACCCCATTCCTGGAAACTTTCGGTGTCAGGTTGAATGGGATTTTGAGCAACCTAAGCTAGTTGAAGATGTCGCTGCTCACTGGAGGTATGGAGTGAGGAGGGGGGGGGTAGAGTGGATGACCTTTATAGGTCCTTTCCAACCCAAACTGTTCTATGATTCTACTTACGGTTAGAGCAATCAAACCTGCTTTTTTTAAAATGGTTATATACAGGCAGACACAGAAAAAATGGGTCTCTACAGTAGTTTGTACATCAGTGTTCTGGATGCACTCAATGACACATGAATGTGAAATGTTTTGTTCAAAACTATGTGTGACACAAGTCCTTTGCTGGGCTGGAGTGTTCAGCTGACATTCACTGCTATTCTCATACCATGTCAAGACTACAATAAAGAGAGAAAAAAGCCAAGCATCAGTCTCTCTTGAAAGAGTTGGTACAATCAAAAACAAGAAAAAGGAGTTTTAGGTAATCTAAATAATGGAAAAACTTCACACAAAACCCAATGACACCTAAGATTGGAACGGAGATTGTGGAATCTCTGTCCTCACAGATTTTCACCATCTGAATGGACAAAGCCCTGAGCAACCTGACCATTAAAGTTACCACTGCTTAGAGTAGGAAGCAAATTTGGATGACTTCCAGGAATTCCTTTCAACGTAGATAATTGTATGAAAATAGATAATGAAGAATTTCATGGAATTTTTAAAGAAGTTTAAGATTTGCCTTATGAGAAAATGTCACCAAAAAAATCCATCTTTGGTCAGGTTGTCTCCTATTAAAAGCCTACCATCATTCAAGACATTGCCTGTATCGTATTCTCTCTTAATTTCTTATGCATTTTGAACAGAAAAAAAAAAAAAACAACAAAATTAGTGTCACCATACTCCCAACCAAAACTTACAGAAACAGTTAACACATCTCACTTTGAAAGAAACTTTCTGAGCTTTTGCAAATACAAGCAAATGTTGCAGCATCCATTACAGTTTGGAGACTTTCCTTTGTAATCATAATGGATTACTTTGGGGATTTTAAAATGTTTATTATTTTTGCTGTTGCTGTTATTATTTCATTAGTAGAGATAAGATGAAAGCTGGGACTCTTAGAAATAACAGAGAATGCTTTACACATGTTTCTACTGATCATTTTGGATCACTCTGAAAACAATTCAAAATAACACTGCTTAACAGAATTTATGAAATTTATTTTATGATCCATCAATTTATTTCTCTAATCTTGACATACATTTAAAAATGTGTTAAAGACAGAAATCTTTTAAGATAAATATGACAAATGTGTAACAATGACATATATATAGCCAAAAAGTAGCAATAAATAAATATAAGATCTTCAGGCAGTACAGTAGGTAATAAATATATTAATTACTAAGGGAAAACCAGGCAACTATAACATATCTGAACTTACCAAGTAATCCATAAGAATACTTACACAGGGGAGGTGTGTATATCACATATGTAGCACTTCTAGACAGAAACTATTTTTTGTTTCACCTTTAATGATATTCCTATTTTGTAGACACATCTCATGTCTCACACTTTGGGTCATCACGTCTCATGAGCCCAGAGCCCTAAGAGCATCCAGAAGAACTCCAATGTAGAGGAGAAATAACAGCGGCAGATAAGAAGATTTGGGAAGACAAGACATTCTGCTAGAGGAAGAGGCTTCCCTGAGGAGCCACTGCTGCCCTTGATCACTGTGTCTAGGAAGAAACAAGAAGCATCAGTCCTACTCTCTGTATTGCACTATGCAGAACCACAAGAAAAAACAATTAGCTGGAGGAAGACAGAAAGTAGCATAGGTTAACATTAATTTCATCACCACTACATCATCACTATCACATCATCAATCACCAGTACATCACAAAGATACTGCTGCATTTCAGTAGGGATTATTATTTCTGTGTGGTTTTTTTTAATGGTGAAACACCTAAGTAATGTCCAGTATTTCTTGCATGCAAGATGCAGTCTCCCGGTGACTCCTGGCATGTTGTTTAACTGATTTCCTTTCCACTCTTATAAGCTCATATTAAAATCCTATTCATTTGAAGTAGAGCTCATTGCAATGCCATAGCGATTTATTAATCAGGGCTTAATCAATTAATCAACTATGGCCTGGATCAGCCTTCAAGAGAGCACAGGCTGGGGGACCGTCAGAAACCACTACTTCTTTTATCCGCTCTATCAGGTACCAGGAGAGAGGCAATCCTCAGTACTATTGGAAACATGAAAAAGTTTTGCTAACAGTTGGGTGCTGTAAATGCAGATTCACATTTCACCTCTGTGCAACAGCCAACCCAGCCTGATGAGAACAGGCAAGTGCAACACACAAGCAGTGCAGGTCAAAACACTGAAACTCCCAAGAGAAATGCAGATTGCACAGCCTCAGGGGACAGCCTCTGTACTCAGAGTGGCTAGTCTAGACCTAAAATTCATAAGAAGAATACATACAGTTGGCATCCCTCAGTTCATTCATGAGGAAATTATCCACAATAAAACCAGATTTAGACAATGGAGGTTTGCACAAAACATCAAAGCACAAAATATGCTTCTCACTCTCTCCAGGTGATTGGTCCTCACTTTACAAAACAGACCCCTTTCTCTTCTGTGCAGAAACAAATTGCTTCTGAGTCAGTGGACATTCAGTGTGCTCTGTACCCTTTGCTGATTAGCAATGATGTGTCCTTTCTTATCATAACAATACTCAAATAGTGTTGCTGGCCTGATTGAATACCCCAGAATCAATAAATTTGTCATACGATGAGGTTTGAAAGATCAAGAAAGATTTGAAAATAATTATTTTAGTGACTAAATTTCACATAACAGGAAATCAGGGAGAGAATCACAAAGCTGACTTTATTTGCAAATACAAATTATGCCAAGGGGAAAGGAATGTTTTCCTGGATATTAAATAAACAGTAAATGGTTCTTCCAATCTAGAAAGCTAGGAGAA
The DNA here is from genome assembly GCA_025769975.1 of Gallinago jamesoni. NCBI lineage: Eukaryota > Metazoa > Chordata > Aves > Charadriiformes > Scolopacidae > Gallinago > Gallinago jamesoni. The sequence goes on along the minus strand of JAOQGH010000019.1, from coordinate 22,045,873 downwards.
AAATGACATTTATATTCTTTGGGGTTTCTGAGTACTTACATTATTAGATTCTCATTTTTACTGAGCAGGCAAGTAATAAGACTTGAACGTGTCACATAAGGAAGAAGAGTATTGCAAAATTTCAGAATAATAACAATGTGTTTGGAGTTCTGCTCCATACTGTTCAGGATTTCAGAAATCAATTCTAGGAAAAGTGAAGTCACAGTAGTACCTTGGCCTCTTGTTTTCGGATGGGATAGGTTCCCAGTTTCTGTGCCTCCTGGGAGTTCTGCCACGGTGCTTACCTGAAGAGGTGGATAATAAAACCCTGCCTCCTCTCTTTCTGTAGGAACTTCATGTTGCTTGATGCTAATCTATTCTTAGCAATTATCTACTAGCAAAAATAAAGCAGTGAATGTCTGCTAAGCTGTTTAAAAACAAATCTCGTACAAGGCATAGATTCTGGTTATACCTAAGATTAATTAAATCTCATGGGGAAGACATTTTAAATTACATTCCTCCAATTTTTTCTCTCTCCCTTTTCAGCACACAGGCAGTCCCAGAACTGTTACAAAGCACAGCAAGAAAGGAAATTCACACATTCACTGGCCACAATCATTTTCTGAAAATTGGGTGGTAATGCAATGTGGCACGGTCTTGTAACTAGGTGCATAAAAAGGAGAATAAAACTGTTTCAGAGAAGAATGCTTGCTCCTCGGCTTTAGTTTTCACCCTAAAAAAACCTACAACTCTCATGAATTTAATTTCCTTGACTGATGCATAGAGTCTGCCTATTCTTTCAAAGTGAAAAATAACTATGGATACTGCATGGATTGGAAGTATAACTCTCTGAGAAAACAGAGATCTGAGGGAATACTGCCAATATAAAAAGTGGAGCAAGAAAACATGGTTTCTTATTTGAAGTAGCCACTTTCAGAGCACATTGCATATTTCTGGTAAAAAAATAAGGTAAAAAGGAGAGAAAAAGGGAACTCGAAAGATCCTGATCACATCTTGCACTGGTCCTAAAATTTTAAACTAGATTTACCATGTCTTTTTGTATCTATTTTTTTTGTCTTATTGCAGTACGAGATTATTGCCGCCAAACAGCTTGTCTTCATTGCATCACCCCACCTCTTAATCATAGCTTTTAGCACTCATTCAGGGGGTCCACAATACTGCAGAGAGCATCTGTCCCTTCAGGCAGCAGAATGATGTCACTGTGATCTTCAAATACCCTCACAGTAGTTTCCATCTGGTTTCAAATTATAATTCAATACTGAGCCCCAGCTTTTCAAACATGTGTGAACCTACCCCATCTCAGTGTCTGACCTGAAAGACAATTATCCTCTTTCCTACTCATTTTATCCTTTCTGTTTTGATTTTCTCTCGTGTTCCTTACATTTGTACATATTCATGATTCTTGCACAATTGTACCTATTCAGATGTTTCCGCAATAAGCCCATTCCATGTGCTTCAGTCCTGCCTGTGCTGCCTTTGTGTCGGAGCCAGCTGAGCCAGCAGGAGAGACAAGAAAGCAGAACAAAGTTATTTCTCAGTACGTGGGTCAGTTGGTAGCTTAGATAGCCTCAGGAATAATTTGGAACAGACCAAAGTGAAAACAAGATAATAAGAGAGTCATGCAAACACATAAATCGATACTCTAATGGGTCACTGAAGTCACAGCTTGATCACTGGCAGGCAGCCTGAGAGTATAAAATGAAATAGCTACAGCAGGAGGTAAAATTTTTAAGTTAGCAGTGCTAATGAAGTACAAATCATGTTAATATTATAGTTGCTAAGGTGAGATACGCAGAAAAGAAAATTAGATACAACTAATTCCCCAGAACTCAGTGTGTTTTGATCTACCTGCAGCTCCGGTGGCCATCAGAAACATGGATTTTGTCCAATGGTAACTAAGTGACTATCTTTCTGATTTAAAAACGCAGCTGAGCACATGATCCTGTTCTAAGAGAGTGAATAGGTTTGAGATGTACCTGCATGCCGAAAGTTTAATTTTATGAGTATGAAGGTATATTGGGTTTGAATGTAGCATGGCATATGGGTGTCTTCCTGAATTAGGATTCAAAACCTGATGAAAGCAGCAATCTGTGTACTCCACTGCCTTCAGATATTATCAAGGCTAAGGAGTGGTAGGATCAGAAAAAGAATTCAGTTTCAGTAGTGATACTAACATATGCAACTCTGGCTGAAAAAAAATAAAAACAGAAGTAAGTCTGTAAGTCTAAAAACTGCTTCAGTTTGGAAAGCAACTTTCCTAAAAAGGAAGACATCACACAACTATTTACATTTACGTTTTACACCTTCTTCTAGTGCATCTGGTGCTCTATGTACTCAGAAGAACCTTTTTGGAAAGCTCCTGTGTGTAATTGAATATAGCTTTTCTTGTTTTTTCAGTGTTAGGATGTATGCCAATTTAAATATCTGCTGCTTGAAATTTAAACGATCCTCAGAAGACTGGCAAAGCCATCACAAATGAGGATGGAGACGGTGGTTAAACCAGAAGCATTTTTGGATTAGCATCTTCTACATAGAAACAGATTCTTTGTCTTAAAATAGTTATGACTGAAAAGTTTGCAGACAGAGACAAGAAACAGGCACCAAAGCAAAAGTATTTCTAGAGACCCAGTGGAGAACTTACATTTTGTGATTTTAATTTCAAAAGAAGAAATTAACCTTAATGTTAACTGATATACCACTGTGATTGCAGGTCTAATCCAGGTGCAATTGCATCTAAATTTTTACATTAGCATCAAATCACCTATCAGCAGGAAGTTTGGAAAACTGTGTGAAAAGGGAGCTAAAAAGCATGAAAAATACACATTGAAAGACACACGTATTTGTGTGTGTGTACACAAACAACCCATGCTAAATGCAGTGTAACAAGTAGACATATTGACTGACATTTGACTAACAAAAGCAAGCCAAACTTGTACCAGGACCCCAAATGCGTAACCTCTGCAATGGCTGGTTCTCCTCTGAGGAGTCCCTGGGTCACTCACCCTGTCACAGGGGTCTCTCCCATCCTGAAGCCGCTGGTGGAGGCCGTGTGCTGGGGAGGGGGCTCACTCAGCCGCCGTCCAGGGCCCACCACAGTGTGGCTGCTGCATACGTGGGGAGCATGGAGAGGCAGGTGCTCCTGGAGCACAGCCGTCCACCACGCAGGAAACCACTGAGTTGCTGCCCAAGTGTGAAGCCACCCACCTGGGGATGACCTGCCATGGATGCTTTGATGTCATTTAGTTGGCCGTGGGATTCCTCTTTTAAGAGCAGTTGCTTCTTGTAGGCAAAATACTCACCCATGATTTCTCAGAACTCATTTGATTTCAACAGGTATTCAAATATTCTGGCTATCTGCAGTTGTGAAACCTAAATCATATTTTTTCAGCTTATGCCAGCAGAAGAAAGTGCAGACACACGTGAGAAGAAAATGCAGAGTTGGAAGGGTGTGTGAATGTGCCTCTTCTACAGTTAACTATATCTTTGAGAACCCTTAAAGTCCCTCCAATTTATTGAACTGTTACTACTGCCCCATGTCTTTCCAGCTAACTAGGGTCTACAGCAGGCCTTTGAGTCAGCGTGACTTTTCTTACTGTACATGTAGCAGCAACTGCCAAGGGTGCTTCTGTAAACAAACCAAAAAATACATTATTCATGGCTCTTTACAGAGATGCAGCTGCCACTCTCCACAACGTTTTATAGGATACTTCAGTTAAATTGAAAGAATGTTCGTTTAAGATGTTATATTTTTGTTTACTTGTCAAAACTGAAGATTGAAGGGAGCTGTTTTTCAAAGGGACACCAAAGGTTCAAGCATGATAGAGGCAGACTCCCGGGCATGGAAACAATTATACACGCAACGTGGGAAACAGGAGCTAGATATTGTCTTCTGCAGCTCACATCTGCAGTTGAAGTCAATTGGAAACTCAGTAACTGTGCAAGCATTACTTTAATCCCAAATTAATTTACTCTTCCTCTCACAGCGGTTATTAGCAGGCATGTTATGCAAGCTTACATATTATGCATGGCCACAGTGTTTCTGATCAAACCGTAAAAAGTATCCTCCTTCATAAATTACATTTTACTGACCTTCAGAAGGTCCCTGAAAGAGTTTACCCATGTTGTTCGTGGCTGGTTACCCACCTGAGATCACATGGTTCCTCCTTCTGTGCCCTGCTCTGTGGAAAGGTCCCCTAAAAAATGTGGGCATGGCTCTCTGGCTTTGCTGCGCCAGGGACACCCCACAGCAATATCGTCCCCACTAGTTAGAACTGAGGATCTCCAACAAAATAACACAATAATGAAAACCACATCTTTTTTAAACTTTTGGAAGCACTGTTTCTTGAATTTATCTTATTTTTTCTCCATTATTTTCTTCTAATCCCCAAATTCACTTTGTGACATCATAGAATCATGAATGGTTAGAGTTGGAAGGGACCTTCAAGACCATCTAGTTCTACCCCCCTGCCATCCTCATGTTTAACAGAAAGGCTTGGTTTTCAGCACTGATAAAAGTCTCTCTCCTGCCCAAAATCATGCTGGGAATCTATGGGTTAATTCAAAGTGGCTACAGTCATGCCAGATCCTATCCTAGTCATTTTGTACTCTGTTTGTAACCTTCTCCCATAACAGTGTTGTGATTTTGATATAATTGATCCCAAAGAATAGAAACCATTGAGTAACATAAAGAGCTTTCCTGGCATACAGCAAGGCTTGTTGATAAATATCAGTTGCAAAACACTTGCTTTGAAAAAAAAAAAAAAATCATTTGGCCTTTGGACCATCTATCTGATAAAACCAAACTAATAAAGGATGTTTTCCCACCTGCCCATTTTTATAAAGCATGCATCTTTATGGAATATTCACAATATCTTTCCTATTGCTACTCTTTCTAACTTCTGCAGCTAACTACGTCTGATCGTTCCTTCATTTACACTAAAAGAAAACTGAAATAACTTTGTCCATCCATAAGTTGCAAATCAGACAATATAATATGGTGCATACTGTGTGAGAGAACAGCAGGAAGTTACCAAGTCCATGTTCACTTTCAACATTTTATTCCTGGTATTACAAGGTTAAAGCACAACCCATTAAATATAAACAAATCCATTTAAATCTTCTTCCTTAGTTATTGTGAAACTAGTTACTTTGTCTTCCCTTGAGATTTTGTTTATAACTATTGCATTTTCTCTCACATTTCTTCAACACTCCATACATCACAGGTTGTCAGAGGCACCTCTGGGGCTGAAGGCAAGATGCAGTTTTGCAGAGACAGCCGAGCAGGCTCTGCAGGGGAGCAGTGACAGAGGGCTGGGGAACCGCAGACCACCTGAGGGGCTGGTGGGGGCTTGGAGGAGGCTGGGAACAGCCAGCGAGGTCCAAGAGGGATTTGGGACTGGCCAGACGAGGATTAACAATCCCTGCCTGTGCATGAGACTTTCTGCTCCCAATAAAATACTGAGCTTAATGTTACTGCTCCTCCACAAGAAAACAGCATCCCCCTCTGCCCTGTGCCTTGACTCCACTGCCTTACCAGTGGGGTGTGGGAGTGGGAGTGCGGGCGAGAGCTACTGAGAGCCAGACTTACCCTTCCTTCCGCCCTCCACCTCCTTCCAACCTCCTAACCTAAGATTAGACAGGAATTTATTCTTGGAAATGGAAAGATCAGTCGCGACAATAAAAGCCAGAGAGTTTGAATCACTGAGTGTCTGGAGTATTGCTGTAGCTGGTGGTGAGAACCGGGGAGATGCAGCCTGCAATTAAACCAGGATGATGAGCAGAGTGGTTACAGAGCAGCGATTTTTAATTTAGTGTTTCTTAAAGACACAAAACCATTCAGCACACTTAGCACAAACCCTGTGGGCCATCTTACAACCCTGCAGGTATGGCGCGGGGGGGGGGAGCCTGTTGGCTGCTTTCCCACTTTCGCTCTACTGTACAATATTTATGTCCTGCCCAAGTGGAGGTGAATACAGTGGCTCTGCTGAGTGTGTGCTGCCCAGAGCCTGCTTGCTTCCCGTGTTTTCCTGACACTGGGTCTCTTATTTACACTTTTTATTCATCTGAGATGGATTAAAGCAAAATGATATATTCTTTCTCAGAAGCAACCAAAACAGCACAAATGCAGCATAAACAGCAAGGTCTTATATGAATAGCATAAATTCTGTGGAATATCTGTATAGTAGATCAGGAAGCTAATAAACCTACTTCTGCCTGAACTTAGCAGTCCTGTAAGTATAGTATGTTCTTCCATTTGGTTAACAAACATGTAGGCAGTAATCAATGTCTCTTTAGCATGTAAGGTAGAACATTACCTAAAGGTGGGAGGTGAAAGAATTGGACTGAAGCATACCCTACTACTCTAAATTAAGATTTATTATTCTTTGCCTTAATATATATCCTTTGGTACAAGGGGTGACCCACGTGTCTATTAAAGTGACGGGCCAAGTTAACTGTCACCAATTCCTCTCCATAGGAAGTTAATCTTAAGTAATGCAGTTGTCACAATTGCTTTTAAATTCTAGTGTTTTTCTTGATGTTTTACTCTTCAATAATCCTTCACATCTTTTCTGTCGACACTGAGAGAGGATTCACAGATCCTCCTGTAAAGCAAATTTATGTTCCCATAATTTTTGGTGCCTAGAGGCCTCACATTAAATATCACTGACTATATATTAATTTAAGGATTGAATTATTCTTTTAATGTAGATTTCATTGTTAGAGACATCGCAGGCCTGTCACTCACTTTGTGCTTACAACATAACTCAGGCTTTTAATACCACTGCAATATTAGCTGTACCACAACCGAGTATGCCCACCAGGGAATTAAAACTTCCCGCTGACACCTGCAAGCCTAGGTCTTCCACGGACTTTGTATGTGACCTTGAGCATAACAGAGACCAAATTCTTCTCCTACTGTGATTAGCAGTTGTTGATGCAACACTGCAAAGGCATTCCTGTGAGTAAGCTAATCATATTAATAAGTTATCTGAGATGAGAATTTTTTTTTCAAGCACAGATAGTTTCTTATATAGTCCTGAACATAGACAATAACACCATCCAAGACGCGTGAGAACAACATCCATCCATCATCTCTCTGAGACTCAACTACTTAATAAGGCAATTTAGGACAGCAAATAAAATGGAATTGTTAAATCCGTGTTCATACAAGGGTCGAGATTCTTGAATGGAATGTGCTGAGGGTTATCAGATATGAAGATTTGTAGCCTTCACTAAAATTTCATACATTATTATGTTTTGAACATATTTTGATTTCTAAAATAATTTGATTTTGTTGTTCTAAAAAAGATTTAATGGGAATATGTTTTATCTTCAGAGTGAGTATTTGCATGTATGCATTATACAAACTTTTGTGTCTTTGATGTTGGATTGCTTCTTATTTAAAACTGTACACAATTTCATTTAATTTATTTTCAATATTTTCATAACAAATACTCTGGGTTCTTTCTATCATTTTCCCCTGGGCAAATCATATACCTAGCTTTTGCACGAATAATTTGTTTCTTACAGAAACATTTAGGCCTTTCAAGTTTCTCAACGCATGGGATAGCGTCTTTGAATTGGAAGCAGCACATTGCTCTAGTGCTTGCAATGAAAAGTGAAGTTTAAAATGAGAGGTATTGTACAAAATTGTCTTATCTGATTTCCTGTCTCTAAATATATTTCCAACAAACCCTACTAAACTAATAAGCCCAAACTTTTTCCCATTCTGCCAAACTTTGTGTTCTAACTAGCAATACCCTGCAAGATATTTTCAGTTAAAACACAATTTTCATTTTGTAAAAGAAAATGAATTGAGACCTGGCAGAAATTGGGACAGGAATTGCTTTATCAGAATGGCTAGACCCCTCTGGGAAATGCACGAGCTAAAGATATTCTGACATTTAGATGGATATAGATAGAAAGCGGAAGAAAAGAGACATTGGCAAAATTGGACTGTTAAAAGGACTGGCAAGGTATCCTGCTGAACCCTTCCACTGCCTCTTCATCTTGCCACGTGTCAAACCTCTTACTTTCATTCCTCTTCAAGCTGAGCTCTGCAATTTTCCCAGCTCTGGGCTGGCTCACCAAACTGCAGTGCTGAGCTTGGGTGATTACATGTTCCAGGCTGGCCCAGCCAGATCTCTCCTCTCTCCTAGATGTCCCAACATGAGCTGTGAACTTTATGAGTTCACAGCTCATAGAGACGTCAAGAGTAGTTCTTCATGCAGAGCATTACAGCCACTAGAAACGCTACCAGAACACAGGTCTGCACATACATCCTGTCATACCAGAAGCTTATTATTTTCAGACACCCACCAACTTTCGTCTTGATCCTATGTATCCTACAGCATAGACTTCTCTAGTCCTTTGTTTCATTTTTTCCCTACTTGACTTTCCTCCATTGCCATAGGGTGATCCCCTTGCCAGCCAGTTGTGGCAATGCTAGGGGTTAACACTGAAGGTTGTATGGGTTGCAAGAACAGAGGAGTAGGATAACTACAACCATTAGCTTCAACTGCTGCAGATCTGTGATGAATTTACTAGCCGCCCCCATAGCAGCAATATGACCTTAAATATTATAGTCATATAATACTGGTTAAAAAAGAACATACATTTAACATTATTTTCCATTATTCTTCACATTTTTTGAGGGAAAACTGTTGCAAAACCAATACCTGGAATCAAATTTGCAATGTGTCATGTATCTTCAGCAGAATTTTTCTGGCCTCTTTTTGCTCTCAGAAAATCATATACTTATGCATAGATGAGGCACAAGTCTACTTTCATTGTTACTGCTGCCATCCTCTAATAGCAAACATATATTGGCAGCACTATGATTCCAAAGACCTCAGAGGTGGCATATCTGCTCTCCAGAACTTCGAGCGCTAAGGTCCTCTCACAAAGCACACCTGCAGCTTCAGTTTGGTGAGAGCCTGTCGTTGTTGATATGGACACGACACACACAGAATTTTGTGAGCAAAAGCCCAAAAGACCCAATTTTATTGTTTTAACAAGGGGTTTTATATCTTTCTTAGGAATGTGTGTCCATACATAATTAGTTCAGTCAAAGATCAACAGTTCACAATTGGATAACTTGTTCCTTCTTTGTTCTCTGATGCAACTTTGGTAACTTTGTTGGCAGGCTGACAGCTCCTAAATCTTGTTGACTCCCTTCTTCTCAAGACTCTCAGGCCTCTTCAAGGATACACTGGTATCTGCTCAAGGTCGAAGTTAAGCTCACATTCTGATCCCTTGCACCAGCCGAGTTTTCCCACAAGAGCCTAATCTGCAAGATAGGCATATGTGTTTCAACAAAGCGTTAACAGGTGAATGCCCACAAAGAGGGTTGGCCTAAAATTCATGTTGTTTCAGCAAATACAAAATTAAGACAGTTAGATTTCCCTGTTATATGTACGCATTCTGGTACAGATGTTCATATCCCATCCTTATCAGGGACCACAAGGCTCTATATTTAGGTGCATTTTCCTTACCTCCTTTTCACAGGATTTTGTATCTCATCCCATACTCCCAAACCCACTAGCATGTTCTTATATAGACTGTATATTAGCAGTCATGATTTTATGAAACCTGCCTTAGTTAGAACTTTAGGAGACTTAGATGAATATATCTACCAATCAGTGCTCCAGCAAGTCCCACCGTACCATGTGTGAAAAGTGTATCGAGGGCTATGAAAAGATATTGATAATGTTTGAATAAGACACAGAAATAGGCAGGTCTGTTGCCCACAGCATTAGCACAGCTGCAGCACTTTATTAAACTGTGGATCGTAGGCTCTGACAGCTACTGAGTGCTGGGTGTTATCCAGCCCCATGCTGAACTTGATGGTAATGTCACTGAACTTCAGATCAGCAACTTGTTGGGTATTAGACCAGAGAGACTGATGGAAGTTTCTTGACCAAAAGGAAATAAAATGAGACAGAAAACAATATATGAGCGAATGAAAGAAAGAGGTGGATAAGAACAACCTATGGCTGAAAAAAAACCCTATATGAAGCAAAGAAAATTAAGAAAAACTATTTTCTTAGCTCCTTCTGTTCACACTGTTATTGTGAGTAAAGTATTAGAAAGACATTAGAAAGTAATGATCTTTTCTATGGCACATCTTCCCTAATGTTTTTCCCTGCCATTGCACAGATTCTGTATTTATCAGAATAGCTGATTCTACATTTATTTAACTTCCAGTTGTTACACAATTACTCTGTGATTTTTTAGCTCCTCTTTTGTTTTCTTCAGAATTGATTTCCTGCCAACTTTACTCAGATTACTCCTCATGATTACCAGAAAGATCCCCTGACACTCTGCCTCTCAGGCCAAAGTGAACACATTAGGAACTCTCCATGGATTTTACAATAGTTCAGTGTTCTTCAACTGATTCTAAACTAGTGTTGATCACCTAACAACAAAACAATATATAGAAGTGAGAAATAACTGACGATTTCAGCACAAAAGGCACTTGATTTCCCCTATTCCATGATCTTATTGGCAGGTCCACACAATTTAACTTCACTGCTTACTCAGCTAATCTAAGAAGCATTAAGGGCTCAGAAGTAGTACAGTGGATGGGGGAAAATAAGACAGAGACTCAAGATGCACATGAAGGGCAGGGCCTCAGGCCTTGGTCAGCCAGAGCAGTTTGACATACTTAGTTTCTGGATAAAGGGTCTTGGCAATCATCACTATCTGATACACATTATTAACTCTCCATCTGACACTGGCTAGAGAAGAGCTGTTCTTTTATTTTCTGGTGGCACAATGGCAATAGCTGCCAGATTAACTTCCAGGCGGGGGGGGGGCGGGGGGGGGAGGGAGGGAGGGGTGTCAAGGGAAGAAGAAAATGAGGTAAATAGTATAAAATACAGGCAGTTCCCAGGTGACTTAAAAAATCCATGCCAGTGACTGGCCTTGAAGTCATCTGCTTAGCCTGGTTTGGCGTGACATGAGGATCTTCTGTCTTTGACTCAGCGTCATTTTAATTCTACACAGAGTCAAGATATTCTGATCCTCAGGCAACACAAAGCACAGCATGAGACAAACTGTGGCAGAGCCTCCTACATCTCAGTGTAAGAAGAATGAGGAAATTACACCAGGTGATGGTGGACTATTATGGAAGTTCTCTTGCAGGACAGGTGTTCAGTTTGCAAACAGGCATCAAAACCACTTCTCAGTTATGAGTTGGTTTGGCATTTTAGACAGAACTGTCATTTATCTTACAGTAACATGCACAAATTCGCTGTATATCACAACTTGCTTGTAGATTACTGGGAGTCTGTGACAGCCCTCACAAACACAGTGAAATACGGCTTTCACCATTTCCACAGGCTTAATATTGTTTTGCGTAACATCTCTTTTTTTTCTAGAGGATGTGAAACAATCCATCATGCCTTATTGTACTGTCACAGTACTACAGGTAATATCTGATCCCCAGAGTTGATGCTGAAAATTAGGTAAGTAATTAGGTAGGTATAGCAAAGAATACAGAAGGAATTCAGGGCTGTACTAAAAACTTGGCATTCATGGTAGCAAAAACTGGGATCTTATAATTTTGTAGTATGCCGGTCTTATAGTTGCATCTGATTATTTTGTGGATATAAAATTAAGGTATGAGATCTTAAGATTTATTCAGAGTTAATACTTGGTATCTACAGATGTTATAGTTTGAAATGCAATATGCATTCTTGTTCTCCATTTTAAAAAAAAGACCCTTGACCAGTGTGGTGAACCCATCTATAGTAGCCATTATAGAGCAATTATCTGCAGCACTTTCCTGGCAGAATGGGGCAAATCCCTGAAATTAAAAAAATGTGGTCACCTTTTCCCTGCCTGTTTAAAGACCTATCAGCCTGAGCTATATCTGCTCAGTCAAGCTTAATACTTTTAATTTCTGAGGTCCTCATAAGTGAAGTAACAGCTGCAAACCAAGCTGTGTTTTTCTCAAATTTAACTATTTAAAAAATAGTTGGTTTTAAACCAGCAATAATTTATTTTACTAACTCTCTTGTATGGAGATTGAAAAGACAAAAAAATGTATAGGAGTAAGAATAAAAGCTGACTCTACAGGGCTAGCTTTTGACTTGCTAAATAAATACCTGATTTACTTTAGAATAGAATGGTTCAGTTGGAAGGGACCTACAACAATCAACTAGTCTAGCTGCCTGACCACTTTCGTATCTAATATGGAAATATGTGAGACACCCAGAAGGAGACAGTCACCAGGTAACACCAACAGCCCCCTTTAACATGGAAAAAAAATCCTTGTCATCTTGAGCTTCATGGAAAGAAACACATTAGATTAAACCTCATCAAAAAGTTATTGTCCTGAAAATGAAACTTTTAGGATAATTATAACCCTTCAAAAAGTCTCCCAGGCCACCAGAAAATTTAAATATAAATATTAAAAGAAAATTCAAGCGAGACTTGCGTTGAAACTTCAATGGGTCACTGTGTAACTGCTGCAGGCAACTTATCCTGGCCTTTCAGCCCACCTAGCCCCCAGCTGGAAAGAAGGATGTTGTCACACCTTCAGCAGTCAGACAGGAAACAATAATTAGTTTTTGGATGGCATTTAACTCCTCGGTTGCTGATGATATCAATTTAAGAGTTAGAAACATTTGGGGTTTTTTAATTAACTTCTTTGAGGATAAAAAATAAATAAAAGCTCAGTTCCTCTGGCCATTTGCCCCAGCTATGAGTCATAGGAAAGTATTAATTATTTGGACCAAAACCCTATACTGTTATGGCAAATATCCCTCACAGTTTTTTCCCACATCTTTAATTTTTGACAAATTAATGAAAACAGACTGCTGACTATTTAAAATATGAGCACAGAAGTGCTGTTGCTTTGGTGAGTCACCTACACCCAAAGAAACTAATACCATTTTGGCTTGAAAATGAGGTATCTTTAATCTCATTTTTCACTGCAAGAATATATGTCTTCGAAGTCTTAGATACCATCTTTTTCTGTAATTGCAAATTTCCCTAAAACACTTTAAAACCTTGACAGGGCATATGACATTCATAAATATGTAGAATTGCAAGCAAGTGAAAGTTTAAAAACTCTGAGATTTGGGCCTTTTTTTCACAGATTGACTGAGTAATACAAAGGATAAGTATATTTTAAAAAGGTTAAAGATCACTCAGATTTGTCTTCCTTTTAAATACCTACCCTGGAAAATGTTCAGCAATAATCCCTGATTTCCAGGTTTGTTTCTGACAAGTTGGAACCATCAGAAGATTTTAGGATCGAAAACAAGGCAGAGAAGAGGAGAAGGGAACATAATAAGAACATGACAGGGAAGAACATAACCAGTTATCAGCATTTGCTTTTCTAAAATACCCTTGGGTGATATTATAATTTAAATGTCAATTTTGATTTTTCCACTTTAGTACCTTCAAAATCTATAAATATAGTGGAATATGGGGGGTTTATTATATTTAAATTGGTATTACGCTACAATCTATAAGGAAGCAAGGTTTAGTGTCACAAACATTTAGATTCAAATCAGATACATCCAGATTTTTACAAAAACTGGGGAATCAACATCAGAAAAAGCAGTATGAATCCTACATAAAGCATTCAAAATGTTCTCCTCTCCACTGCAGACCTCCACCATTCCGACATCAGTAAGTAAACCTTTCATACAAAATATGAGGCAGATCAGTAGCCTGCAAAATAGGTACAGAATAATATAGAAAAAAATACTGGCATGATAATTAAATTTCCTGGGCCTGATTTAGTGCATCTGAATTCCAGTTTTCTCTTGGATTTGTAGAATATCTCGACAGATTTTCGTCTTTATTTTCCTGGAGTTCAAACTTTTAAACTTAATATCTCTATATAATAAACATGTCTGTAGTAGTGTCTCAGCCACAAATATAACCTAGGCATAAAAAATTACATAATCGAGTGGCATATAACTCTGAATGGTGTGAACTGTCCTAATCATCTTCATAGATTTTTCTCTCTAAAACTTTATTACTAGACCAATTTAAAGGAAAAACTGCTACTTGAGTGGTTCATGTTTTTATGACCACTTGAGATTTGAATGACCTCTAATATACTTCAAAGTGAGTTTCTTTAAACCCTGACCTTGATCATGCTACATCAGCGATGAGGAACAAATTTTCTCTCTGGAGGCTGTTTATGATGTTGGTGGCTGTTACAATGACACACATCTTATCACTAACCAACAATAATGTGAAAGAAATACTTGAGATTCACCCTTACTGCATGACCTTGATGGGCCAATCACAATGGTTATGTCAGATCAAAAGCAGTGCTTCAAATAAATTTGGCTGAAAAACCACATGTTTTGACTAAGCCTACTCTAGGCATAGGTTAACTATATCTAGATGTTTCCAGGACTACCGCAACACTATATTACCTTCTTTCCTCTCGGTGCAACTATGGAGCCAGCTTATTGAGTAAGTGGTAAGTAACCACTTACTTTTCACCAAGTATGAGCCACAGAATTAGGAATTCTCTCTCCCCAGTGGCCTGTGATGGCAATGGATTACCTCCTAGCACAGCCCCAGCACCAGTATGTAAAACCTTGATTCTGGCAACAGACCAGTGAAAGCTGTCCTCAATTTTTTGTTGCTCTCTATTAACTGTATGCTTGATTGTGATAATTTAACAATATCGTTTCATTCCCTAAGGATAATCAACAAATTCCCTTGAATTTTTAAAAGGCTTTGTCTTCAAATTGAGAAGGTTCTCAACATTAGTTACATCTCTTGTTTCTGTTCATGTATCTGGAGAATCAGCATCCCAAAGTCACACTCGATTTGAGGCAGATCTCAACAAAGTGTTCTAAGGATACAAGGCCAGACACCATTAAAATGATTCCCTCCAGCTCTGCTGGCTGGCTCTGCTGGTGACATCTGTCATGTTCAAATGGTGCTGAAAGTATGTTAAAAGACAGGTTTATTTACATTCTTGTATGCTGTTGCTTTAATTGTGAATAACCCCATTAATTTTAAGTGGCATTACCAAGATTAAATTTATTTAGGTGGAGGAACTGAATTTAATTTGAAGCCACATTACAATAAAGTGAAACAATAGTTAGCTTGGACTGAAGTTATGACGGCAATTAATCCCTAAAGACTACATTCTCTCATAAGCACTGCATCCTACAGCTATTCAAAATTTTTCCATCATAATAACTTTGGAGTTGAAATACATTTTTTTTTCAAAACATCTTTGTTTTTCAAACATTTTTTTCAAAAATCCTTTAAGGGTAAAAATTTTCTTTTGCAAATGTTGACATATTTCTCAGGAAGAAGGTAGAGCAAATTTTGTATTCTGCACAATTCCTAAGCATTTCATTCTAGTTGCAGTTAGTTCTATGAATACTCTGTAGACATCTAAAACTAAACAAGATGAATCCTACCTTGTTGTTTTTCTGGATATAGAAGAAATCTCAAATAAATCCTGGAAAACACTCTGTTGATTTCTTCTCCTGATGTACCTTCCACAAGATTTGCAATAGGAGTGTGTAATTCAGCTTTGGTTTATCGTGTGAGATCAATGAAACATTTCAAAATTGCAATACTAGCTACAATCTGAAATTATCAGCTTTAAACAATATATACAACAACAATTATATAATAGCATTAGCACAGTAATAACTGGTGATATTTCAACAGAGAAATGTCAACTTTTTAAAAAATGACAAGGCTTTATTTTTTCACACAAAACC
Source organism: Gallinago jamesoni (assembly GCA_025769975.1). Lineage (NCBI taxonomy): Eukaryota > Metazoa > Chordata > Aves > Charadriiformes > Scolopacidae > Gallinago > Gallinago jamesoni. The sequence continues at coordinate 22,030,151 of JAOQGH010000019.1, read as the reverse complement.
ATTTAGTCTGCAGTTTCACCCTAAGCAACTGAGATGTTCTGATGTACTTGGAGAGATACAGGCTTTCAGTGCTTGGGAGAAAAAAAAAAAAAAAAAAAAGAAGCAGTCACCAGGCAATCCTCAGAAAAGAAGAACATTGAACTGGGCACAGAAATGAATCAGCACTCTCCAATATTAAAATATCCATTAAAAATATCAAGATGTCAGTAAATCCATTTATATGTTAGGAATAGATGTAGCTGACCTAGCTCTAACCTGTCCATCCAAAGAGAAAGAAAGGATGGGTTTCTGGTAATGAGTTTTGAAAAGAAGCTTTATTTTTATTCACTGCATGTCAATAAGAATTTAAGTCAAACCTCACACAATTAAAGCAATATAAAACTGTACAAGTTACTGAATTTCTACAGGACTACTCAATAGTCTGTATATTACAGTGTAGGAAGGATGTAATGTATCCTATCATTCCAAAGTACAGACAAATTTAAAAGGACATTATTTCTGTAAAGAAAGTATAACTATTCTTTTTTTACTACAGAGATAGATATAATTCTACCAAAGTTATAAAGTATATTTTCTATGTATATAAAACCATAATATTTGTATGCGTAACTTCTCATAAACTAGATCCGTACACACAGTTCTGTTCTAGGACATCCCAATGGATTGCCCTGAATAGTCCTGATCGTCTCTGTACAAAAGAAATTTCTCAATATGGAAACCTTCTCTCCTCTCTATAAAGGCGAAGGGACTGAAACAATCTCAAGTTTGATTACAAGATCCATTAATATGATACTGAAGCTGATTGAGGGAGGAGAGGCGCAAGTAGATCAGTTAGAAGGATTTATGAAACTAAGATTATACAGCACTTCCAGTTTAAATTGTATTGTGCTAAAGACTAATGCAGAAAATCTCTGGTACGTACTGAAATTTATTTCATAGATTAGAATATATTACAAGAAGATTACTATTGTGTTGAAAAGAACCTTAAGAAACATTGTGGAAAGGTTCAACCGGAAAGTAAAATTTTAGGCAAGAAAGATGCAGGTGCAGCAAATATTCACTTTGCCTTGTTTTGTCTGCTATTCTCTACTCAAAGAAGAACTGTACAAGACCAACTGCCGAAGGGCTACAGAGCAATGTGGTGGGAATAGTTAAGTATCATCTAGCAGTCATATCAATCACAACAAAATTCCACAGATCAAGGAGAACTGCTCTGGAGATGGGGTATTTACTGTTCAAGTCTTAAAGTAAATCAGGCCCCTGAACTGTAACTAAGAATTAAAAATGATAGATTTTTTGAAATGCTGTTTGATCTAATAAGAACACACAGATGTAGAAAAGTTTTAGAGATGTGTTGTCAAGTCACTGGAGGTGCTCAGCACTTTATATCCTTTTGCCCATGAGACAGCGTATGTGCTTATCCATAAAAAACCTCCTGCATTAACATGAATGTCTCTTCACCACTTCGTACACAGGTTAGGATGAAATCTTCATCTTTTCTTCTCCATCAGACCCCAAGAGAAATTGTCTGCCTTCCTCACAGAAAGGAAAGTGGGAGACCCAAGATTGTGTTATAGGCTGTCCATCCCACAGAGCCTCCAGGTCAAGCTGTGGAGAGGAAACAAGGAAGGAAACAAACTCCATCAGAGAGCTTAGGTTTCTCCTAGGTACCTCAGTGCTGAGCCCAGATCCCTCTAGTCTAGCCCAGTCAAGTCTAGAGCAAAGCTTCTGTACAAAAGGCAGAGGTTGGAACAGCACATCATAGAATCATAGAATCATTTACGTTGGAAAGGACCTTAAGAGCGGTAAACCTAACACTGCCAAGTCCACCACTAAATCATGTCTCTTAATGCCACATCTACATATGTTTTAAATACCTCCAGGGATGGTGACTCAACTACTTCTCTGGGCAACCTGTTCCAATGCTTAACAACCTTTTCGGTGAAGAAATAGAATTCACTCACATAGAGTCAAAGAATCATAGATTTCTGGAAGGGACCTTTAAGATCACTGAGTTCAGTTACTAAGCTAGCACTGCCAAAATCACCACCAAACCATGTCCCTAAGCACCATGGCTACCCATCTTTTAAATACCTCCAGGGGTGGTGATTCAAAAACTTCCCTAGGCAGCCTAGAGAATATTTGATATAATCCAATATTTGATATCTCTTTCAGTAAAGAACGTTTTCTTAATATCTGTCCTGAACCTCCCCTGGGGCAATTTGAGGCTATTTCCTCTTATACTGTAACTTGTTATTTGGGAGAAGAGACCAGTCCCCGCCTCTCTACAACCTCCTTTCTGGTAGTTGTAGAGAGCAATAAGGTCTCTCTTCAGCCTCCTTTTCTCCAGGCTAAACAACCCCAGTTCCCTCAGCTGTTTCTCCTAAGACTTGTGCTCCCGACCCCCTGCATGAGGCATGGGAAAGAGTGCCACCATCACATGAATGAACCCTAGGCTGATCAAGGAAGCCACATAGGCAGAAACTGTCTTTTGTTTATAAGGGAGCAACTCCACATCAAGCTGGATGTGAGGATCAGGTGCTCTGCAGTTTACACCTTTTGTACCTACTGGTCAAGTACATGAACTTATCTTCTCCGGGAAAAAAGGTTTTGCCTTTGCTTACATACACTCACAGGGTAGTGTATATGCTGCATTTGAGCTAGCTCACCAGGGAAAGAGAACACTGGAAACCTACTGCCCCACTTCATTTTTGGCTAAAAATGTGGGAAATGTCATCATTTAAAGAACAAATCTGAAAAGCATGGTGACCATGAGTAGTGAGTAATATTTGCCAGATGACTACAGGTGTTATTTTTATTTAATATGCCTGCTAGTTTTATGTGCAATGTTCTTTTTTTTTCTGTATCCTATTTAAGATATTTTTACTGAAGCTGTTAAAATTATTTTAAAACAGTACTCTCAGGGTATTTTAACTGATCTCCAAAATCCACCCAAGTGTAGGCAGACAAATATTCACCAAGAGAACACGAATAATCTGAAAAGTAAGCATTCAATTTCTCATTTATCAGCATAATTAAACCGAAATTTTAAAGTCCCAATAAATATTTGCTTAAGTAAATACCTAATGATTCTGTATAACCTTATGGTTACCAAAAATTACTGCAGCTATTATAAAGGCAGTATTTAATTTGAAATCAATATATCTAAAATCAACACGAAACAACTTTTGTAAGCAAACAATTAAACACCAAAATGCAAAGCGAGATTAAAATTGATGTTGCTGACGTAAATTAAAGACTGACAAACTCATTTTGGCAGCATTGCACAGCAATCACTCATGTAACTCCCCCTGAATCATTCCGCAGGCTGAAGCATTTGGTGATTTTCAGTGCTCAACCATCTCTCCAGAAGGCACTTAGGAGCAGCAATTGTCTTTGCAGTTATTTCCATCACTGTCTTTCAAAGTGATCTTAATGGACCATGTGTTCTCAATAAAGGGTTTATTTCTCTACTGAATTCCTCTGCATACGGAGGAAGGATTATCCTGTCACATCACTGGGAAGTATAACACAGCCTCATAAGCAATCAAAACCCAGTTGCCTCCAGTATTTTTTCCCAACACAAGAGAGAAAGACATGTCCTCCAGATTAACTCTAAAGGGATTAAGCATTAACCTTCAGCAGGTTCAACATTGCTCCTGGAGTGCCTTGGTCTCAGGTACAGCACAGTTTTGCAATTAGAGCTCTGCTACCTGGTAAATGTAGCCCTGCAGCACATATTTGGCCAGTTCAGTAACAGCTGTCCCCTTTTCAATACAAGAAGCAGCATGTTCCTCACCAATACCTAATTTATTTTTTCTTGGCACAAAATGCATTCACTTTTCACAGAGCATCCTGCAGCCTTTCTTAAGTGTCTTAGTCTTAGATGTGACTTGGCACCTTCCCTCTGCTCCCAAACCTACAATCAAGAAACAAGAGCCTACAGCAACCGCAGCAAGCCCAGGTTCATCTAGCTAGGAGTCCAGCTAAAGACATCATGTCTGCAAAATGTGGCATCATTTCTGATGCTTGTCGAACAGCTCAATAAGAAACAGTGGAAATGTGTTGGAGAAACCTTAATTACTGTCTTGTTTTCTAACAACTTCAGCTTGTCAATAACTCAACTCTCCTCCAGAGTTTAGGGAGCAAATATATGTATTTAATCACAATTTATGTATATTCAGATGATAATTTCCTTGTATATGATCATTTTGAAGTTGTAACTTGCATAATATGCCTGAATTGAGAAATTCTATTTATATATGTTTACATTGCATGAATACTACTCCTCCAGAGTGGAAATACTGGTCTAATGCAAAATATCCTACAGGGAAGTGATTGGCATATTTGATTATGCTCTTGCTTGTTGTTTTTGGTGGTTTTTTTTTTAAGGCAGAGGCACTTCTTAAGCAATCTGCCTAAAATGTTACATTACTCTCGGTGCGGTAAAAGCATGATTGCAAAACTTGCATTAAATCTGTATCACCAAATGCATCCACGTCAGAGTCAGTGTCTTGGACTGGGTCTTTCAGAAAACCTGAGGACCAGATCCTTACTGGTTGCCCCACTCAGCGTGGTGACACTCAAACTTCTGTCCTACTACTTCCAAAGGGCATTTTTCACCCTGGGGAGGGTCCAGTCCCTGCTGGGCAATGGGGAGAGGGAGGCAGCGTCTGAAGCAAACCTGCTCAGGGGAAGCTGCCAAAGCAAAGACCAAAGGAAACCTTGAATAAAGCACTCAGGCATGGCCAGTGTGTGCTGGATTTCACAGGAAGAAGGTACACAGCCAGCAAATTTTGGAGGGCCCATGTGGCCCCACGTTTGGATGTCCACCTTCTGGTCATGCCGCGGGAAGCCTCCCCTGGAGCAGTCAGGGCCTGGAGCCATACGGGAAATGCCACAACAGCCTCCTGATGGGAGATCTGCTGCCCTTGGTAGTACCTGGGCAACACAAAAACACTTGGCTTCTTCACAGGGAATGTGCGAAAAGTCCTGTTGGGCTTGACAAATCCCTTTTTTTGTTGATGTTAAATGAAATATTTTGTTACCTGTTTCAGACTTTATAATCAAAAGGTCTCGGCTTTTTCCATAATTTTTTTTTTCTGTCTCTATGTAAAAATATGTCCCAATTTTTACACAAATTTTGTAAGCAAGCTGTTCAAAATCAATTGGCCAAACCAAGTTTTAACAGGCAAGGAAAAACTTTAAATGTTCTTCAGTGACGGCAGGGATATTAACAGCAAGAGCTCAAGAAACAGTGATATACACGTGATGCTATGCTCCTTTGTGAGAATATGTACATATAGCAAAACACAAAGTAGGCTGATTTAAGTTAGCATAGGCACTGATGAGAATGAGGATATTTGCCTGGGCATTTTCATCTGTCAGCAGCTGTTCCTACCTTTCCCGGAGTGTTTGCTCTCCAGGTGCACTGCTTTTTTTGCTAGTACTCACTCCACATTGCTGTTTCTTCAGGGATGTTCTTTTATCCAAACTGAAGAAAATAAATTTGCACAAGTTGGCTATCAGTGACACAGATAATTTCATGATGTGCCATTTATCTATCTTGCCTCGCTATAAGGTCTTCTCAAGTCACTTACTTGCCTTACTCCTCCTGTCTCCCCAAGGAGTAACCAAAGAAGTTACTTTGACAATTAATTACTTACTAATTGGTAACATTTTCACCACAATTTTTGTATCATTTATAATAGAGTTGTGTATGTATCTGAGAATGATGCAATGCATGCAAACTCCCATCCATCCTCTGATTTTGTATGCTGAATTACTCAATAACATGTTTACCCTGCAACTATCAAGACCCCAATATTCTGAAGCAGAAGGATTGCTGTTGCATGGCTGATGCAGTATTTTACAGAACTTAATTTAACTTGTCAAATCATTTAAATAGCTGTTGACTACCCTGTTCACTACATAGCTTTCAACAGACATGTTCTTCAGTGAGCAAACTCAATGAGCCAGAGACCTGTGCCCATTTAGAAACTGCACAGTCTTGTGCTGCAGTACCAGTAAGCTCACTTCGCATCCCCTCAACAAAATACATCCCATTCTGGTTGAGGTCCAACAGCACTTACCTCCTCGGAGTACGACATTGCATTTCATAGAGTTGTCTGGCTTCTAAACCTTTCAAATGCTCTGTGAGATGCAGAGCCCATCTGTTGACAGAGCCAGTTGTCTGTCAGCACAAAAGAACATTTCTGAGCACCGACTTCCAGAAGAGGCAAAATTACTGACACTTGTGCTTACAGAATTACTCCAACTCCCCTCTGTTGCTTACAAATCACTTACAAGAAAGAGGATAACAGGGGAATATTGAATAACATAGAAAAATTAAATCTTTCAGATACTTAATATTTATCGCTATAATCATGCAGTATTTAATACAGTGTTGTATCATGTTAAGAATCTGGAGCCTCTGTCAGAAATGACTACTCATTATACGGGCTGCTGTACCACAAAAGTAGGGCTGGAAGAAGGTTCAATTTGAATGGGGATTGAAGTGCTGACGGGGAAAAGGTGGCTGTAGTGGCGGTGACAGTATCAGTGGTGAAGGAGAGTTACCACACTCCATTTGGTGTGTGATATTTAGAAAAGTGAAGTATACGGAATATGCAGCCATATGTAAACAACACATTCTGTCACTATAAACAACACATCTCAGCACAGTCCTCCTCATTTGCTCCTTTACTTCCCTTTCACCAGAAGCCACTGGAGTTAGAGTTTAAAAGGCATTTCAGTTGCTTTTTTTCCTTCTTGTTTGTTAAGTTATTTTTGCATATGCTTTACAGGAAGACCAGAATGCATTTACAGCAGATAGTATCATATATTTCTTGCAAAGAAAATAAAGGTTTTTTTTCTCTTTTCTATGTAATTTTGGTTGCAAAGGCCAGCCTCATGATTCTCAGCTGTTTCTGTTTGTGTAACACCAGTTTCTCATTTCCCTTAGCATGCTGTTGTTTTCTCTTATCAGGTAAATGCTTTGAAAATATGGAAAACCACTCAAAATATACAACAGCCTTTTTTTCCCCTATTAAGTCATTTGAATGTACAGGGCTAAGTTACAGTCTTTCAGCAACCTTATTGAATATTAGTTCCTCAGCACTTGTTGTCACTGAAGGCAGACACGGTATTGCTGGCTTCTTTTGGGAACAACAATGTTCACCTTTTCTAATAAAGGCACAAAAATCTCATTCTGGAGGATAGGTCCCCAGTCAAAACACTGGGTGATCTTCCTGGAACTGTGGGCATATATATACATAATTTCAGAGAGCTGGTGTTTCTATCCTTATCCAGCATCCCTTAAAAGGCCTGTATTTCACAAAAGGTAGAGTTACAAGCGCCAAGGCATTCTCATTCATGTAGGCTTTCTCCAGCCACAAAGGGTGCTTTATGGAGAACGGGTGAGTTACTACAGCAGGGCAAGGAATACTTGTTGGGAATCCTCTGTGGCATCCGAATGCAAAAATGTGTGTCTTATCGAAGACACACATATTAGCTAATGGGGTCACAGACATAATTCTGAGTTCTCCGGTAACCACGTAAAGAAGCAGAATTTCAGTGTTCCGTGTTTCTGACAATGCAGAAATAGAAATTGTAACTCCAAAGATCTCTTGTGTTTTCTAAGTGCCATGGCCTGGGCTGCATCAAGAGAAGTGTGGCCAGCAGGTCTCGGGAGGTGATTCTACCCCTCTACTCTGCACTCGTGAGAC
>JAOQGH010000019.1:21956220-22022324 GCA_025769975.1 Gallinago jamesoni | reverse complement strand
GTTGCCCAGGAAGGTCGTGGATGCCCCATCCCTGGAGGTGTTCAAGGCCAGGCTGGATGGGGCTTTGAGCAACCTGGGAGATGTCCCTGACCATGGCAGGGGGTTGGAACTCGATGATCTTTAAGGACCCTTTCCAACCCAAATGATTCTATGATTCTATGTTACAATAATTAGGTTACCCTCAAAAAAGTCGCTTTAACCAACCCATAAATTTCTATGCCATTTAGCATTTTGCTGATAATACAGATTCATATTAATTGTAGAAAGATCCCATGCCTTTCCTTGCCACACTGCAATGCTGTCAGCACAGAAAGGGAAGCCAGCATTGCGACAGGGAATTTAAATGTGTGGGATGCCTTGTTCACAAATCTGAGGTGTAATGTGCACAGTTTGTCAAATTATTTCAGATCTAGTGCTCTGCATCTTTTCATAATATCCTATAAAATTCTAACTATATTAAAAATATATATAAATTATTCCTCAATAGTGATATGAAAGTGACTTTAGGATGGTAAAAAAACATTACTGTGCTATTAAAGTTAAGATATGTGACCTACGAGAAGCTTCTGGACCAAACATTTAATTGAAAATCACTATAATCAGCTCTTAACCCCCTGAGAGTGGTCTGTCCAGCCTGTGGATATATGCCCAGTGCAGATACCTCAGATCCAGGTAAAATGGAGCCAGGAGGGATGTCAGTTCAAATACTGTACAAAAGCAGCAGCCTTGCTGCCAGAACCAGCTTCTGAAATCCCAAAAGGAGAAGAGGTGCAATGGAGAAGGGAACTTGCAGGCAGGAATGGGAGTACAGGGACAGATGACGTTTAGTATAAGCCAGGTCAAGCTGTCAAGCCTGGGGTCCACAGGAGGGCTTGGCTGCAGAGTGAGCAGAGAGATGGGACGATTGGTCACAGGCTGCTTGAAAGAACATCAAAGGGTGTCAGACCCAGAAGGGAAAAGGCACCAGACAAGATACAAGTGCTGCAGAGCACCGTCCCAAAACTTAACCCAGCTCAGGATCTGAGATTCAGTCTGTACTGAGTTGTGGTATAGAGACTACTGTAATGAAGCTCTAAAGATTTCAGACCATTTCCAGTGTAATTCTACATGACTGAATCCAAGGAGACTTTACCTGACTTTTAAAAAACAAAGTAGTAAATGAAGAGAAAAAATATTCCCTCATTAAGAGAATAGTAATAAGTCTGAATCCCTGCAGAATGTCTTGGTTAGACATACCCACCAATAATCAAACACCTTAAACCATCTGCTTCAGTGTGCACAGCCTTTAATTTAACCCATTGAGACTGACTAAATTTGTGCTAATGTCCTTGCTGAGAGACTGAAAACCGACTGCTGCAAGGAAAGCAATTAGTAAGAGGACATAAAGCCCAGCCTTTGGTTTCCTGGAGAGTAATGTAGACTAATGCAGACTGGAAAAAATTCACAAGTGGAATAATTCTGTTGTCACTAACAGCAGAAGTTAAAAAGAGAAACAAAACAAAACAAAAAGTGGTATTTACAGGAAATAAGAAAAAAAACCTGTACTGCCTCTCCCACTAAAAAACAAAAACCAATAGCAGTAAATAAAATGTTTATAAGCACTTGTTCACATTTTTCAGATGCCATCTTGATCTCATCTTTAGCAATAACTGGTTTTACACTGGCATTCAGTATTTCCTGCAAGTCTGTCTGCAAACAAGCAGTTCTTTCATCCTCAACTCTGCAATATTTCCTGCTTGTTTATTTACACTGGGATAATCCCATTGTCTCTTTCTCCATTCCTTCTGCAGTGAACTGTTGGTCTTGATGTGGAAAGGAAAACCTGGCAGAATTGGTACGAAATACAGAGAAGATGTTAGCTGACAAAATCATAACGAATATAGGAGAAGGGAAAGTTACAGTATTTTAGTATTTTGAGCACTGAGCAACTTATTGGCACCTGCTTAAAAATAAACAAATAAAAAATTGAACAACAAAACCACGTGCTTAGTCTGTTGCTTAAAAGATCTTTTAAACTGTACCATAAATAAAATATAGCTTATTTTCACCTTAGAACAAAAAAGTTATGATACCCAGAGTACATCAGCTATAAATAAAACCTCAATGCTCACTCACCAACAACTGCAGAGATCATGTCTTAGCAGGCAAAAGTCATCTGGGTGTTAACAGTTTAACTACAAAACTCTTGAAAGTGAAAATGATCACCAGATCACAAAAGAAGAGGGGATTTTTGAAAAACTGAGGCTTCTCATGGATTTTTCACTGGAAAGTTTTCTCAAACTGGTAGAGAGTTTGTGCCAGAAAAGCTAATCACCCATCAGTGAGGAAGGGCAGGAAAGCTGGCTCTTTCTGTGCGAAAGAAGGCTTCAGTTTAAAGTCTGATCGTGTGCCATAAAATGGTGCTTTTGTTTTTCAGCCAACCTTTCTCCCAAGGAACTACCAAGTGAGAGACGTCATGTTACCTTTTCTGAGACTACCATTTCTTTGAGATCAAGATCAGAGTGTCACTTGAAAATATTTCTGAAGATTAAAGTGAAATTAAGGACCTTTGAGAGCAATCAAGAGTGTTCTGGGTTGTAGGAATAATTTTAATAATTTTATTGAAGCATAACCTAGAAATATCATGCCCTCCATGAACAGGACAAATATTTATTTTTTTCCTCCCATTTTAAGGATGGTGGATATCAGAGAAAACAATTTCAGAAAAATAGCTATTTGACTTTGGAAAACTTCCTCTTGTTTAATCTTAAATTTAATGATTACCTGGTTGTTTCTAGGTGTATTGGAGCTACAGCTCACAGCAAATAGCACAGTGTTATCTGTTTTTGATGGATACAAAGTCAGCAGAGACCTTTTTTGGTTCATTCATCATTTACAGTTTGCTTTTGAGATTCCACAAAGAGACCTGCTTTGGCCGTCTGTGTTGGTATTCAGAAGAGCAGCCTCTGCATGCCAAACACTGAATATGTTATTGACTTTTCAATCCAGTATCACAAGCTGCAATGACTTTTGGCCTTAGCAGAAAATAAGAAGAAATGGAGGCCTAGGTCTGGGTTGTTAGCCTCTCTCTCCTCGTAAATTGCAAGCATATTTTATTCAGCTTCACTGTGGCTGCCACAACAGCTCTCTTCTTGCTCTCATCACCTTTTGTATGTATGCAGAGCTGAACGCCTCTCTACTGCTGACACTGCAACGGTGACCCAAACTGTAGCAAAACTCAACACGTCAGAACAGGAAAAAATAATATCCAGCTCAAAAAACAGAAGAGAAGAGGCAGGACCTGGTCTATTCTGTAGTCAGGCCCCAGAGGCTTGGCAGCAGCTTGGGGATATAGAGGTGGATTCAGCCCAAGGAGATGAAGCTGGAAAACCTCATCCTTCCCTCTACTCAGTGCCAACCTGATCCTTACAGACACCTTTTCTGTGGCCTGCCCAATTGGGACAGCAGCCACAGGACTCCTAATGGCTGATTAGTCTATGTTTTAGGTGAAAACCTGTGTCTGCTGGTATAAACAGGGTGCGAAGGGCCAGAGCCAGTTTTCAACACCTCATGTGTTTCACTGGCAGGAAAGTTTCTTTTGTCACCGGTGTTCATGTGCTGCCCCCTTTTTGTCATCTTTCTGCCAAGCCAGTCTCTCAGACATCTGGTTTCTGACTTGTCTCAGATAAGTCACTTCTTGCAGCACAATGAGAGAAAAGTAATAAAAATGCAGAGCCAGAAAGGACTTTAAGTCCTATCTCGTCCATCCCTCTGCAAGAGTAAATTGTGCCCAAGCCACTTTAGAAACATTTATTTCTATAATTTCTCTGCATAGCTTGTTCTAGTGCACCATTTCCTGCTAGCTAGAATCTTTTCTTCTTAACAATTCTTTTGTTCCCCAGATATTCTACTTTGTCTTGTACTATCCCACCAGAATATCAGAATCCCACCTTCTTTTTTTCTATAATGAGCTTTGATAAATCAGAAAACAAAACATGTTCTTATGGGTTTATTCATTCAGCTGTTTCTCAAGGAACAGCTTTTCTTACCACTACTGTTAGTTTTCTTCAGATTCTCTCTATTTTCCTGTATTTTCCTTCAAGTATGCTCCTCAAAACTGAGGGACGTAATTGAAATAAGACTTACCCATTTCCAAGATGATATCAGCTGTTGTTCTCTACAGCAGCAACACTGTTGACTCATTGTGTGTGAGCCCATCTAAACCCTCCACCGATGCTTTCCTGCTGGACTCCTGCCCAGCCAGTTATTCCCAGTTCTACACCTGCAAAGTTAATTTTTCATCTTTCAGTGTTACATGTTGCAGTTGCCTTCTCTGAGTTTCATCTTCTTCATGTAAGCTCTCCAGTTTATGAAGCTCATTTGTCATCCAACCCTGTTCCCTTTTCTGCTTCAGAAGTGCTCTTACTTTGGTGTCACCTGTCAAGTCGTTCACCAGACACAAGTCAAGAGAGATACCTACAGGTCTGAGACAGAAAACCCAACTTTTGCTCTGCAAAAGGCATGGAAAACACTGTTAGAATCTAGTGGACACCAGCAACACAATGGAAAACATTAACAGATGGAACCCTGTTTTAGGCAAATGTTAATATTTTATCTCCACAAAAGATGTCGTTTCTACCTGCTGATTCCAGATGCCACTATGCTTAAGGAGGCTGAACCTCTACTGCACTGAGCAGGGCCCCAGGCTACCTGCTAAGGCAGAGTTTCACATAGTTCGGAGCATGGCTTTGATTAGGTCCCTCCAACAGAACTTCTTCCACAAGTTTATGATGTCCTGCTTTCCCACATGGGGTTGGCAGTGCCAGTCTTACCCTGAAATGGAGGCACTCTTACCCAGAAAAGAACACACTCTTTCTTCCATTACATAGCCTGCAAAGACCTGTCACCTGATAGGACCTTCCAATGGACCTTGCTCTTCCTCGGAGCAGTGGCTACTTCCTCTAGGGCAGCTTAGTGGTATTTGTGCTCCTCCAGGGTCCATAGAGCCCCTGGGTCAGCCAGTTGTTCACTGATGTGAGTTGCCTGGCATCTCCCAGAGGAGGAGAAAGTTGGTGTGAAAGTTAGGTACCTGAAAGGAGAATGTGAATCTCTGCAAAGCAGAGATAATAGCAATGCAAATATAGGAGTCAAATATTCAAAACCAAAAATCCTTTCTGCCAGGAAATATACCAAAAGCAGTTAGGTCTTTCACAATATTTTACTGAACACTACTTTTCCAGTTTTCTTCCAGTCTTAATCTCTTTATTATGCATTCTTTTTTTGAAATGACATTTCTCTCTCAACTCTGGAAATTCCTACCCGCATCTGGAGCTGCTGATCCCATGGGACTCTGCTGGCACTCTGACAGGTTTAGGAGAACAAAGGAGTGACTTGCGATATGATGTTGCCTTAAAATCTTGTAACTAAAATTAGTATTCATTAGATTATTGTCCCTCTATAAATTAAAATATATTCTATATATATATTTGACATCTGAAACTTAAGTCACCTCCCGTTTATCTGTATTGTCAGTTATTAAAGGACAACATTAAAAACCACTTCCTATAAGTAGCAAATTACAGGGAGAAAGAAAGTTATCCTTTTTAAAATAAATGAACTTGAGCAGTATCCATGTGTCAATTTTTTATCACCTTTTAACTAATGGACTCATTATAGGAGATGCAGTAAAACAGCAAATTCAAAATACACTGGTAGGTGTCTTTCTAGTTGCTGAAATGACATATTTGAAACCCCTCCTGTGACAGGTAGGGAAGAACAAAGTCAGACCATAAAACGTGTGTTTATCTTCCTCATCAATAGGACAGCCTGTCTGTGGGGAATTGTCCACTGGAGCTCAGCGGCTCAGGGTCCAGCAACTCAGGAAGGCAAACAGGGCTCTGATCCTGGAGCCCTAGTGGGTGTAATGCACACAGCACAAACATCAGCCTTCCTTGATCACTGCTGCAGTGCTTGCAGGGGGTGCCTGCCATAAAAATGACACTGCCAAATAGTTTGGCAGCTTCCCTTGTACATCAGCTGGGGAGACAGTAGTTCCTCTGGCACTTCACAGTTCTCTCCTTGATATTAGTGATGCTGGTACCATCTCTGCCCTTCATCCCTTGCTTCGCTGTAGGGATATGTTCTGTTTGCTAAAGAGTGCCTGGGACCTTGTCTCTTTCAGCAGCGTACCTCATCTCTGCCTCATCTCTGGAACATTGCTGGGTGTTCCTGCCTCCTGTGAGACAAGCCTGTGCCTGCAGAGTCTAACAGCAGCTCTTCCACCCACTGAAGGGCAGACAGCCCTTAATCCACACTGCAGTCTGAGACCCACCAGTGAACCTGCAGAGAAATGACCAACCATAAAGACACAGTAGCTCCGGCCTTTAGTCACTAGCTCCTTGGGTACCAAATTTCGGGGTTTTTCATCATTCCCTTATCTTCCCCAGTAACTACTTAAGATCTCACCTGTCAAGATCTGGTTGCAAACTGCTCGGTAGACATCCTCCGCTCAGCCTGAACAGAGGGAGCTTATATCACTTGGTCAGCCTTAAAGACAGTGTCTTGCTATTGGTAATGAAACCTCGTTTCCTGTTATCTCCTATTCCTGGGATTAAAATAAAACAAAAGTAGCTTGTTAAGGTGAGGTATAACAGCTTGACTGGAAACACCCTGTCTCCCACTACTTACACTTTACCACTGTTCAGCCTTGTCTTCACACTAATGCCTGGGTTACCAAACTGACCAATCTTCTACGGCTTGTAAACAAGCTCAAAGTCCCATCTGAAACACGTACTGGGGAACCCTTCATTACACTGAAGAGCACCACGCAAAATCTCTGACTCATTTTGTGAACCTTCTGCTCTCCACTGTGCTGCAGTGCTAGGTACTGTGGCCAGAGTACCCAGGGGAGAAGACGTGGCCCTTACCTTTGAGAAATCTTTCTGTTCAAAAACCATCAGGTTTTTTGTTATATCACTTGGGTTCTGTCTCAGGATACTGGATTTATGCTAGAATGAGGTGGTCTATCCATCCCCCAAACTTGCCACCTGGCTGGGAACGTTTCTGACACTCTCTTATTGGCAAAAAGAAAGAGTGGGAGAATGAGCATGAACATGCCAGCTCTTACCATCTCACTTGCTCTCTTCACTCTTACAGGCGTACATAGAGGCCCTTGTCCTTTCCAACTACACACAATACACATTCCTCTTTGGTTCCCAGTATGGATGTAATTTCTTTATACCTTCCATAACTTTCAAATGTCCCATAGCTTGTCAATAGGACAAATGCAGACCTTAAGAGCACATTTGGGTATATTTTAATTTCTGAGTTCAAACAGATAAACTTTTCATGCCATGCCTGTTATGTGACCTTTCATAACTATTTTGTCTTATCCATTTTGTCCCATCCTGTAGAAACTTTATTACAGGATTAATTGTCATGACCACCATTTTGCTGAGTTCCCAAATGTGATGGGTATCCAAGTGTTACACAGGTCTTTTTCCCGTATTATTAACCTACATATTCCTCAGAATTCCCAAAATAGAGCAGGAAAAACAAAGGACAAAATCTTACTTTGTAACACCTCATCCATTCAGCTAAGTCTTAAGTCCTGTGAGCTGAACAGAAGCCAACTTAAGTCCAGACTACTGGATAATCAAAGGGTAGGCAAAACTGCCATATGTAAAAGGAGATGGTCGAAGGGCAGGAAATTTTGAGGTAGAGGAGGAAGGGAGAGGAACGGCAATATTGGAGGATGGAGAACATGACAGAACAGAAGCAGAGGTGCTTGTTTGATCTTCTCAATGACCTTTTTCAGAAAGCCCCTTAAGAAGAAATTAATATATTTTCATCCTTGTCTATCTTTTCAGATACAGCTGAACAGACTGTAAAAATGAGCCGGTATGGAGCTCAGAAAATTCAGGCCTGACCTGATCATTTTTTATTTTTGTAGTCCCACATTCTTAGTGCTTTTGCTGCTAGTGATATTACTACTGGAAAGAGATAGATCAGTGCGAGCGAAATATAACACCTACACAGGATTCCTGTCAGGGATCTCACTAGGTTCCTCTGTAAAGACTGGAAAAAAAATAGATTTTAGGTTTAAATTTCCTCAGATACATATTATGCAGCTTCTGACATAACTCTTAAGCTTCTGATGTTAGTACAGTTTCATCAACAGTATTACAAAGGTCAGTGTAGATGCTCAAAATAAGACACCCACATCCCTCATTTGGCAGACCTTTCTATGCTGAACTTCTCACTCAGGAAATTAAGCTTTGTTTCAATATTTTGCTTTCAGCTAAATATTTGCACCTAAGATAAGAGAAAGATGGTGTTGTTCTTTCTACAACAATTGCTTCTGCAATATTGTTACATCGTGCAGAAGTGGAAAAAAAAATCCTACAAAAATTATATATTTCAAAGTTTGGAGGCTTTTTGATATTTATTAAGGCAACAAACACCATATGGATAGCCCTTTAAGGCTTCCTCTGGAGTGATCTTTCTCTGGAACATATACCCCAGTTCACAAACTGTGCCTTGAACTTTTGCAGACCAGCAGAGAAAGCCAAACTTCCTGAAGTGAGCAGTAGGAATCCATTTACCATCAATAAACATTATAAGCCTCTTGTGTGCCTCTTCCAGCTTCCACTGAAATAACACAGCTGGGTAGCTTGGGAGAAAAAAAAAAATGTTGCTAGTATTATTTCTGTTTTTGCCAATACACAAGCAGGAAAAGTTGGGAATAATTTCAGATCTGTTGATTCATTTTGACCACACCATTACCCAATCTAGTTTTAACTAAGCTTTGCATGTTTGGAAAATTTAATTACTTCTCAAGATAACCTAACGTTTATGTCTGCAACCCACTTTTGAAATTTATTGGACAAAAACTCTCCTGTAATGATAACATAATTAATGGGAATATTTCTCTTTTTCTGCATTGACACCTATATTAAACTAATTATTGCACTGACTATAAAAGAATAACTACATTGCCAGAATGATAGATATCTAAATTTTGTTTATACAAAAGAGCATCTTTAAAATATCTAAAAATATCTGAATCAACATACTTCTAAATCTAAGAACTTATATTTTTTTACATTTCAGAATGTAGTTGGGTACAAGTCAGTGAGATGCTACTATAGAAGTGAAGTATTCAAATTTTGTCATTCCTGAATTACTGCAGGATGAACACTATGTGGAACTATAAAAAGAAGTATTTTTCTGACCATGATCTCTGTATTTGGGGTTTTTTTTTGGGGGGGTTGTATTTGTTTGTTTGTTTTTTGATGGGGCAGAGAACTGTGTGGAGAACTGGAGGAAGCTGAGTTCAAGTCTGTGCTGCAAACATGCTTCAGGTCTATGCAGTTTGCAGGAGCAGGATGCTAGTACACACCCGTCCTTGAATTTCCCTAATAAGGGCACTGTAGGTAGAGGCCCAGGTGGATTGCTGCATTGGTCAGGTAGCCACCAAAGGGAAACTGAAAGAAAGTAAGTTCAAGAGCAGTATTTTTTTAACATAAAAGAACTATATCAGTGTGGGATGTTTGTGCAAAACAGAAATCCAGAGCTTGAACTCTCCATTGCTGAAATTTCCCATCCTTTCTGAAGCCGTCCAACGAAGATTAGTCTGCAGCACCAATGAGATTTATGTCACAGGTGAAATTAGTAATTTAGAGTAAGTAGGATCATCTAAGAAATGAGGGGTAAATTTCTATCAAATCTGCACCACACTGTTAACACATGATCTCACTTTGCAGCTTTGTAGAGTTCAACAGAATAGCCCCTGGGCATGCACACACATTAATTCATAGTACATCTGCAGCAGGACACAAAATAATATGCTACAACCCACTCATGTAATAGTAAGGTACTTTTCTGTCACTCTGGACTACTGAGTAGTACTAGAATATTCATAGAATCATAGAGTAGTATGAGTTGGAAGGGATCTTTAGAGGTCATCTAGTTCAACTCCCCTGCAATGAGCAGCGACATCTTCAACTACATCAGGTTGCTCATAGTGTTGTCCAACCTGACCTGGAAAGTTTCAAGGGATGGAGCATCTAGTATTTCTCCAGGCAACCTGATCCACTGTTTCACCATCCTCAGTGTAAAAAATTTCTTCCTTATATCTAGACAGAATCCACTCTCTTTTAGTTAAAAACCATTACACCTTGTCCTATCACTACAGGCCCTACTAAAAGGTCCATTCCCATCTTTCTTATAAGCCTCCTTTAAGTGTCGAAAGACCACAGTAAGGTCTTCCTGGAGCCTTCTCTTCTCCAGGCTGCACAACCCCAACTCTCAGCCTTTCCTCATAGGAGAGGTGTTCCATCCCTCTGAACAGTTTTATGACCCTCTGTGGCAGGTGCACCCACCCTGATAGGGACTGAAACTTCCAGTGTTTCACTATGCCCATCGTAAAAAAAATTCTTCCTTATATCTAGTCTGAATCTACCTTCCTTTAGTTTAAAGCCATTACCCCTTGTCCTATCACAGCAGGCAACAGCACAATTCCATGTTATTAAACAAACATGCTGCTGCCAAAATGTTTTTTTGTTCATTTGTTTCAATCCAAATACGGGCCATTGCACATCAAACATTAATACTTTCTTTATCTCTCTGTATTGCTGATTGCTGTTCATAAGGGTATTTTATCTTGAGTCATTTCTCTGAGGGTTTTCAGGGCCTTGCTGGTTTTGTTTAGCTCATTTAGTGCCAGCTTCTTTTGATACCAGAGCTATTTTTTGTGCTAAGATATTTTCCTGAAAAGCATTCCTTTAAACTCCAAAGTTCTGTTTCAAGATGGATATGATAGTGAAATCATAGATGAATTTTTTATAATAACACACTGCATTTAGCAACAGAATGTTTCACCAATAAACAATTTAATGTATGGAAGTTCAGGATAGGTTTGCGGTGTATAGAATTTACAGGTTTTCAAAGATCCTTAAAAGCCAAGGAAAAGGTTGTGCTTGACCTTATGTTAACACAGTCAGTAGGTCATGCTGCAATGGTATATTTTGCAACAATTCAGCACAATGCATTATATTATTATATGATGTGTTTTGTGTTAGTAGAACTCTGTGTTTCAGGAAGAACAGTTGAGCCCACTCACAAATAGATTCTGATCATGAGTACATATAAATATGATCACACAACAGAAAGAGTAACAAAAATGCTCAATACATACATGTCTGTGTTTGCTGTCTTGTTGAAAAGCAGACTTCATGAGACTGAAATTTGTCTCCCATTTCACTGATTACTCTCTGTTTGTTTTACAAACAAAAGAAAATTGAGCCTAAATGAGAAAATCTGTTCTTAAGAGTGAAAGCTATGTCTATTTATTTTCAGAATGCCCCTTTTTTTTTTCTTTAATGGCTTTGCACTGCCTGAAGCTGACTGACAAATACACCTGAACACACTATTATATTTCAGTGTTCCCTTGTGAATCAAACACATCTAAAGTCAACTATCTTGACACACATGTGAGAAGGGATAGAAATAGAGAGATACCAGATCCCTGAGAGTGCTGCCAGAAATCATCTGCAACTGGACCATGCTCTACCATCATCATTATGCTATGAGTATTTCTGTTATAATTAATTCATCATCTAAAAATCAAAACATAATTTAAAAAGTAATTTTCAAGCCATTTTAAGTCTCCCTTTAAACACTATTATCTATCTCTTTTGTTCACCTACAGCTCAATGCCTTCAGCTTCATTTCAATCAGAGCCTGAGTGGTACATTTCACTCCTCTGAAACCTTCTCCCCATTTTGATTAATTCATTCTGAAATGCCATTTCTCTGCATCTCTGTGCTTCACCTGAGCAATTCTTTGTTACAACTGGGTGGCTCAGCCTGAATACCAGGCTGCAGGTTAACAGTCTTCAGCATTAAATATGACTGTAACTGTTGCATATGAAAACAGTTATATTAGATTTTTAGAATCTTTAGAATTTTTAGAAAACAGAAATATTAGAATTTTTTTTCTGAAGGGTAAGTAAACTTATTTTATTACACTTTCATGGCAAGCTTTTGGTAGCAGGGGAGCTAAAGGAGTGAATTCTGTGAGAAGGTACCAGAAGCTGCTCCTGTGTTGGATGGATCCAGTTCCAGCTGGCTCCAAGACAGACCCACCACTGCCAAAAGTGGAGCCCATCAACAATGGTGGTAGCACCTCTGTGATAACATATGTAAGCAGGGGAAAAAAATGTTGCTCAACAGCAGCCAGAGGAAAGAGGGGTGAGAATATGTGAGAGAAGCAACTCCGCAGACACCAAGGTGAGTGAAAAGGGAGAGGGAAGAGGTGCTCCAGGTGCCAGAGCAGATATTCCCCTAAAGACCATGGTGAGGCAGGCTGTCCTTCTGCACCCCCTGAGGTCCACAGTGGAGCAGATATCCACCTATAGCCTGGGGAAGACCCCATGCCAGAGCAGGTGAATGCCCAAAGGAGGCTGTGACCCTGTGGAGAGCGGAGTCCATGGTGGAGCAGGTTTGCTGGCAGGACGTGTGACTCCACGGGGGACCCACACTGGAGTAGTGTGTTTCTGAAGGACTGCACCCTGTGGAAGGGACCCACGCTGGAGCAGTTCATGAAGCAGCCTGCGGGAAACACTCAAGTTAGAGAAGTTTGTGGAAGACTCTCTCCCGTGGGAGGGACCTTACACTGGAGCTGTGAAAGAATGTAAGGAGGAAGCAGTGCCAGAGACAACAGCTGATGAACTGACTAGAGCCCCCATTCCTCGTCCCCCGGTGCCTCTCATGGGGAGGAAGTAGAGAAGTTGGGAGTGAAGCTGAGCCTGGCAAGAAGGGATGGGTGGGAGGAAGGGTGTTTTAAGATTTGGTTTTAGTTCTTATTATCCTGCTCTGATTTCATCGGTAATGAATTAAATCACTTTCCCTGAGTCAAGTCTGCTTTGCCTCTTATCTCAACCCACAAGCCTTTCATCATATTTTTTCTCCCCTGTCCAGCTGAGAAGGGGAGTGATAGAGCAGCTTGGTGGGTGCCTGGCACCCAGCCAAGGTCAAACACACATGTATTTGTTATAAGTCTGGTTTGTACCCCCTGTTTGGGGGTACCTGTTCTGGCTACTTGTATTATCTTATCAAAGGCAAGGACAATGATCACCTTCCTAAGGACACAGAACCAGCTATTGAGCAGTGTTAAACTCATGTATTTCAGGAAAAACTGTTGAAAGTAATAATAATAAAGAAATCTTACTGATGGCAACACACATTACTATATATAACATAAAGGTCTTGAGAGCTACTGGGATACCCAAGAATTTTGTGGGCAGCAACGACTCCCATGGGTATAATATACACAACCCCTTAAATCCAGCTTTTCTGCAGAATTCTTACCAGGTCAAAGTTTGCACTCCAGCAGCCTTGGGAAGAATCGAAACACTATCTACTGCCCTGCTCAACTCACTTCGTATGTCAACAACAACTTGCACTTGCAGAAGAACGTTGAGTCTTTGTTGTGTTTGTTGTTTCACAATGCTGATTCCTCAAGGGTGTTCAGTCAGGCATCTGAATACAACAGCTGGTCCATCACAGAGTCATGGGTGATTCCACCTGAGTACTAAAGATCCGGTTTTATCAATTAAAAGGCTGCTTATAATTTCCCGTGGGTTCAAGAAACAAATATTTCAGACCAGCTGCTGCCATGAACATTGTCAACAGCCGTGAATTACTCAAGATGAGAAGAAAGCAAAACTGATTTGCGTAAGTACTGCTAAGATGTTCAGAATGTTTTCATCTGGTAAAGCACTCTATCTCCAACTCTGTGGGTGAGTTTAATCAGCATTCTGATGCCTGGAAAAGAAAACCTGAAGCTCACAGAGTTTTAGTCATCAGATTTTTGCAGGCTGTGCTACTGATTTAATAACAGGTAGTGCATGTTCAGTAAATTTAAAAGCAAATAAAAAATCTCATAGAACATAAAATATAGTCTCTGTTTTCTCTGTCTTGACATATTTTAACTACTAGATTATTAGATCTGAAATGTAAGGTTTGGTTTGGAACACAAATTAACTGAAAACATCAGTCAGCATTTATATCTACAACCAAACAGTTTCCTAAGGAGTAAGCTAGTAGTTGCTATATTTCAGAACTTAAATTGGTCTGCAATCCACTTTAACAGGATAGTGTTGGGAAATATTTAGTTTAAGGATGATTTCAACAGGTCTTTTTTTTTCTCATTAAATTTAGAGGCCTAAAAATCTCTAAAAAACAAGAAGCAATTCAAAATGCATTGTTATGGAGTCAGCAAGGCATGTTAATTCCTAAAATAGACATTTCTCAAATGTTTGTGTTCCTGTAGTGCAGAGAGATAATACAATAAAAAATCATCTTTTTTAAAAAAATAAAAATTAACCAAATGACAAATGTTGGGGAGCCCATACTGTCATGATGTAGATTACAAACATGGGCAGTTATTGCAATCCAGTATTTAACACACACTAGAAACAGAATGACTAGACAAAGAAACTAAAAAACGTAATTTTATAGACTGTTTTTGTCTCCTTTTTTGAGAGGACAAAATGGGCATTCTTAAAATTTCTTCCATATATTATGGATGTCAGGGAGAAGGGAAACAACTGTAAAAGGAAGATGACCATAAAAGCACATTAATAGGAGAAGTGGGATTGCAGCCTCTTACTGAATTTTCAAGAATATATTTCAGATTAAGAGTATGAAAGAAGGCTAAAAATTCAAAACTGTATCCACATATTCTGGGTTGCTTACATTCAATGTTTTATCAATTCTATTACAGAGACAGGACCCGCCCAGTAAAACTGGTGTCTGCTAGAAGTGCTTCAGCAAGGTTATTTGATAAGTTTAGTGTGGCCTGCTCCTGCTTCAAATTCACCAGTGTCTCAGGCCATTTTCTTCACTCTGGAAATTCATAGAAAGGCATTTACATTCTGCCTCATTTCTATTTTCTTCACATAACCCTACCTAGTGCAGTTATGTGATCCTTAATGAGGTGGAAATGTTCATGCCAACTGAAGGAGGAAACAAGACATTAGGCTATGTATGAATAATATGTAAAGAATTGGGTACAGAAAAATAATGATGCTAGAACATAAAAGTAATGATTCATTCTCACATAGTTTACTCTTCTCTGCATTGACCAGCTAACAACAAAACCAGAAAGGTCCCAGGGAAACTTGATGGTCTCCATTTTCAAAGGGACCTATGGTGATATATGGGCTTAAATTCCATTTAGAAATGTGAATTCAACATAAAAGGTGCTTTGTCATCCTTAGATGCAAAAGCTTAATTGCACCTGATTGGTCTGAATTACTTTCAAGAACATAGACCTTAAATCTTTTTTGAAACATGACTTGTGCTCCAAAATGACTTTGTTTCAACAGTGCAAATGCGGCTACTGGTTTCAAGAGGATTTGGTAAGATATATAAGAGATTAAGAATGGGATTTTGGGTGTACTTCAGAGAATGGAAATGGAATAAGGAATGCAAGGCAAAGTCATGACTTTTCAGGGATAAAGACATGGAGAATTATTAACTTACCAGTGTCTTATAATGCAGAAACTGATAGAAAGGCAGTAAATGGCACACACAAACCAAGTTTTACAGCCTCCTCCAAAAGTTCCATGCTCACTTATGGTACTTCATATTCCAGGTGGTAAGGATGTGCTGATGTACAAAGGCAGGCAGTGAATTACCACATAACACAAAACTGTGAGGCAGGCTATTCCTGGGATTGCAGAAGTCATTCTTTTGCTGTTGAGAAAGCTAAAATGTGAAGAACCACAGACTTTCAGAGATGATAGTGATGACACATAATAAATTAAAGTCCCCAACACAGCCCACAGAGAAATGCTAAGTATCTGGCCACTGAAATCTATTCCTCATAAAATTCTTAGAAAAGATTTGGATCAGGTAAAGTAATCTTTGGTTAGCATTAAAATTCATGACTGTCAATACCTTATTATAATGATAGGTTACAGAATTCCATAAGAATCAATGAAAAAGCTATGTCATGGTGACAGTTATTAGCATCAAAAAGGACAAAGCCGGTATGCCAACTGAAGATTGAAAGATAAGCTCCTGGGATACTGTCCAGGTATTTAAAACAAACTCCAAATAATGTAACAAAAAGCTCTCTTCTTACCCCAAGGTTTGACTTTTTGGGGAGGAGCAACTAGCCCCTTGTCTGTAAGTCAGTCATCGAGTTCCAACCCCCTTGCCATGGGCAGGGACATCTCCCACCAGACCAGGTTGCTCAAAGCCCCATCCAGCCTGGCCTTAAACACTTCCAGGAACGGGGCATCCACAACTTCTCTGGGCAACCCATGCCAGCGCCTCACCACTCTCATAGTGAAAAAATTCTTCCTAATAGCTAATCTAAATCTATTTTCTTCCACTTTGAAGCCATTATTCCTTGTCCTCCTATCAGTACATGCCTTTCTAAAAAGTCCCTCTCCAGCTTTCTTGGAGGCCCCCTTCAGATACTGAAAGGCTGCTATAAGGTGTTCCTGGAGTTTTCTATTCTCCAGGCTGAAAAATCCCAGTTCTCTCAACCTGTCTTCAGCCCTTTTATCATCATCATGGCCCTCCTTTGAACTCACTCCAACAGTTCTATATCCTTCTTGTGCTATGGACTCCAAAGCTGGATACAGCACTGCAGGCAGGGTCTCACAAGAGTAGAGCAGATGGGTAGAATCACCTCCCTTAACCTGCTGGCCACGCTTCTTTTGATGCAGCCCAGGATGCAGTTGGCCTTCTGGGCTATGCGTGCACATTGCCAGCTCATGTTGAGCTTCTTATCCGCCAACACCCCCAAGTCCTACTCCTCAGGGATGCTCTCAATCCATTCTCTGTCCAGTCTGTATTTTCACTTGGGATTGCTGTGATCAAAGTGCAGGACTCTGCACTTGGCCTGGTTGAACTTCATAAGGTTCACACAGGCCAACCTCTCAAGCCTGTCCAGGTCCCTCTGGATGGCATAACTTCTCTCAAGCATGTCAATCATGTCACACAGCTTGGTGTTTTGAGCACATGTATAGAAATTTCTGTCTTGTACTCCCATTTTCCTCTTGTGCTTCCAGAAAGTGTCACCACCTTGGCCAATTGTATTTCCAAGGAACCCTGATAGATAGTGGTGTAATTCACCAATGAAAAAAAAATCATCTTTAAACTAGTGTAGCCAAACACTAAAAATCATCCACATGGCTTTCCGTCTCCCTTCCTACTTAGCTCCAGTTAAGACAGACATAGATGAGTAGTTCTCCTGCTTCCTACATGGTGGAGCACCATCTTCCTCTGTTTTCAAATCTCTTTTCTTCCCACAACATTAAAAATGTGTACTTAATTAGAAAATAATCTTCCTCAAGGACAGAAATATACATTGCTAGTTAAAAAAAAAATCATTCAATGAGAGCAGGACTAATGAAGACTTGTTTGCTAGTAGTTTATGAGTCATAACTCCCATCTCTATGATCCCAGTAGTGCCAGTGTTCTCTCTGTACATCCTGTGCTCTCCAATTACTTTTTTCCCCAGGAGGGCCTCAAAACCAGTCCATATTCTCAGTACCTTGAGTTCAAAAAACTGTTCTGCCACTGCTTTCTGACATGACCAGGACATCAGCATAGCATCGTGCTGCTCTTTCTTTTCTAGACCTGTCCTTTTCAGTATGTCTTCAGACTCCGACCTCTCACTCTTGCCATTTGGCGTGTCTTGAAGCAACTGGGAGAGAAAGAGATACAGTGCAAACCACACCACCATATTTTTACAAATAACTTAGCTCATAGATCAGGAGCAACTGGCTGACTCTGGATGTGGGTAAAAGAGATGTAATGCAAGCAGAAAGGGGGAAGGGACCTGGGGTAGGGAGTGGGGGTGGGCTGGGGAGAGGAGAGGAAGGGCAAAACCGGTCCAGTTTCTTCTCATTTTGTATCCCTCGGTGGAGTTTAATGTACAATCCACAGCAAAGATTATAACCAAAGGAGAGGGGAGGGGAGAGAGAGAAAGAAAACTATCTTCTTACTCTGGGTAAAGTCATCCAGCCAGAGCACTCTAGAGACATTATATGTCTACCCAAATCTTAAATGACCAAATACCCTCACAGGTGCCACTATGGTCAGCCTGTGCCCTCATGTTGTTAAGTCAATCTATTCAACTTGGAAATACTAAAGTTTATCTCGGAGATATATAGATACAGGTTTAAATATTAATGTGTAGAGTGGACTGTGTCTACAGGGAAGCATTGCTCTCTTTAATCTCTCAGCAGCATGATGGATGAGTACCTGGAAACCAAAGAGTCCAGCTATGGTGAAGTACCCTCCATGGGCTAGCAAACCCCTCCAGCAATCAGACATAGTTTCGGACTGTTCAGTGATATAGACAAAGTCTACTGCTACCTCCAGCAGTATCATTTCTTACTGCTGTAAGTCTACCGGCCAGGTGGCAACTGATCACAGTTTTGCTTTTCAAGCTGAATAACTCTAGCTCCTGTAGAAATGGGTTGGATTTGGTTGAAAAAAACCTCAAAACTCTAGCAGAATAAAACACCAGCTACTTAAAACAGTTAACCACTAATATCCAACTATTCAATGGCATTTTTATTCTGACAGTACAGAAACCTGGGTTTAAACTCTGCTGTATTTCCATGGTAACCTCCATCAACCAGGGAGCAGGACAAGGTTTGCATTTGGAAGGAAATGCACAGGCCTTAGCTTGGTCTGCCATTAGTAAAGTGGCTAAACAAAGTGATTACTTACACAAGCTGCCTAGGAAAAAAAAAAAAACAACACAACAACCCAAATGAACAAAAACAACCCCCCAAAAAACCCCAAACCCAAACAAACCTAGAAATAAGTAAATTCTTTTTCCAGTATGAAATGTTTGGGAGAAATACACTGAGATTTGATGGCAGCTTGGAAACAGGGACAACATGCTCTTTGGATCCTTGTGAGAAACAACCTCTGTCCTTGTGGCTTTCAGGAGGGGGATTAAAAGTGATTCTTTAGGCAATAGATTATGGTAATATTTCTCTTTCATCTTCTCTCTCTATATCATTCACGTGTTGCTCCATGTTACAATGACATTTTGGCAGATGAGTTCACACACATTTATGAAATCTTCTATTTCTTTGCTTTATTAAAAATGATTTGCAATTGAAAGTAGAAATTTGTTCATCTGCCTTCTCAAATAGAGTCCATGTGCAAATTTCCTATTCATCTCTCCTTTATTCAGTATTGAATCAGCAGTGTCGTTTCAGCATTAGAGGATTTTCTTTCTTTCTGTGCTTGTTAAGGCAACTGCTGTACTCCACACTGCCTTTGAAATGTATATTATTTTATAAGTCATTCTTTCCTGTTATGGGAACTGCGTAGTACTCTATAGACAAAAGACAAATGGCTAAGTTCATCCATGGAAACACTAGCAACTGCAAACCATTCTGTTCTAGGTTGCTAAAGACTTATATAGAGAGAAGACAGGAGAAGTAGATGTTGTTTTATCTCTACTTGCTTTCAAAAATTCAATAATAACAGTTTCCATTTTCCCAGAGGTTTATAGGAATATATTAGTTGTTACTAGAAGTGTACAGAGACAAACATGTATATATCCAGGGGTCTTAGAAGGATCTTACAAAGTTTTTCCTAGGCTCTGTTAGTGTTCATGACTTCAAGCACGGGGAATTAACTTAAATCGCATAAAATCTATGTTAAGTGTTAGAAATATTTTAAGGGACTGCAATCTGGCTGGACTTAGAGCTGTTTAGTTTCCATGATCAAAAATTGGGGATACAAGGTGAAAAGAAAATACATCAAAAACTGCTTGGCTGATTGGGAGGGTGGAATTGGAAAGGGACGTATAGTCAGAAATATCTGTAGTGCCTAGCGACATGTCATCTTAGTGGTTAAATGAAAGTTTGAAAGTTTGGCTTATCTCTTTGAGGTTCCTCCAAATACCTCCACCTGCTCTGTGCTGCAAGAAGCCTGTCAACAGAGGTTACTGCAGAAAGGAGAGCACATTACAGTTGTCTGGTTTCTACTGGAGTAAATCTAAGTCCTGATTTTCTTGATGGTAGAGTCACTGCAAACATGGCAGTCCTACCCTTTCTTTACGTATTCTTGAAACAGCCACAAATGGCTCACAGGGAAAAGATAATCTACTTTTCATTCCTCTATAAAACCATGCATTGGAAGGCTTCAATAACCTAACCCCCTTAATAAGACACTGCTGTATTTGCAATCTATGATTTCTTTGGTTTGGTGTGTTGGGTTGTTTTTTTTTTTTTTAAGTTACTATCATTAATAACTAAGCACCCAGGCTGTACAGAGACATTTTTATAATTAAAAGATAGGGGAATTTCAGAAGAACTTGCACATCTTTCTAGTGGTTGCACAAAGCCACTCTCTAAACAAATTATGTCCTTTGGGGTTGGCACTGTCAGCAGTTATCCACACAGTAGGGCTGAAATGCTGAACACTGTTATAAATCTTCTTATTTTGAAACTATTGGTGGGAGCTACTGAACAAGGACTCCCACTTATTTCAAAGTTGACATTTCTTGTGGAATAAACTGCAGCCAAACAGGAGAGACAGAAATTGATTAAATGTTTAGACTAGTGGTTCCTACAAACTCTCTTCTTTCTCAATCATTCTCAAAAAAGGTAAGCTTTTTCTTGCTAATCTTTTCCTTTTGGTACCTCTTAAAGAGGGCTGAGGTTTTCAAGCAGACTCTTAAACCGCTAATTCCTCTTTAATTTCAATAGGATTTGAGTATTCAAATCCCCCAATGTTCTTTAAAAAGACTGCCATGAATGTGAGAGTAATAAAAGTGCTGCAAAAATATTCCTTATATGTTTTTCCGCTACCAATATCATAGTTGTAGTTGCTTTAAATAAATTACCTCCCACAAGCTTTTAATTGCTTTGTTGTTGTTGTTTCTGTAACTGTGTTGTTCAAATATATCTACCTACCACAGTGTTGCTTATCCAGGACAGGCTGATGATTTCAAGCTCCAAGCACTTTGTTTGCATCACTTGTTAAACTCCTGCCTGCACCTTTTGCAAGGTACAAGACCAGTTTCCTCTCTATAATGAGAAAAAATGGACAACTCAGGCTCAGAGTTGCTTTGGTCTCTCTCCTTTTTTTTTTGTCCCCTACACTAAATGTGGAAAAAAAGTCTTTTGTTTGAAAAAATAAGTGGAAGTCTTGCATTTCAAACAATAAATGGAAGCATAAAAAAAGTTCCACATCACTGGTGAGAAGAAGGTAATTTGAAATTTAGATGCAAGTTTTTCAAAAGGATTACTTATTTTATTTTACTGTAATAGGTCAGACACCTATTTTAAGATATGGGCCATTTACATTTGAATAAAAATACAACGTTCATCTATAAAATAAAATGCAACCTGACTTATGCTGGGCTCAAACACACGTTATGGGATTTTTTTCGTCTTTCCCACGTCTTTTGCAGCTTCTCAAATGCCTGTTTGTATGTGGTAGCATTTCAATGTGCCCTGAGGATCAAACATAAATCTGGGAGGAGGACAGATCAAAGCAAGACCTAGAGCACATCCCAAAGGCACAGCCGCAGCTTCCAACCAAGTGGCCCCTAACTTCCAAATGCTCCCACCTTGCACAGGAGGACAGTCTCTCTGAAGTAATTCCCAGGGGTTCACAGCAAGTTCCTGTTTGAAATAACTGATGCTTCCTGCCAAAATGTACAGAAACAGACACTGCTACGAACAGCACTTAGAACAGGACAAAAAGAAATCAGTGAAATTATAACACTAAATGATGACATAGAATTATGAACTGAAGAACTAACCTCTAACATAGCCTAGATAAATCAAATATGGTCTTTACTCCCTCCTCCTATTGTCTTTTTTGCAGGAAAGATGCAGGTAATTATGGCTGTCCTTCCCTCAGTTGTAGCAGTCCACATCATTACTCCATTATCAAAGGTGTTTTCTAATTTATAGTATTAAGGCAAAAGAAACCAGTATTCACTGGTAACTCCGCCAGAAAGAATAGTTATGGCAGCTGAATTTCTGATTCTCTCTTCAATGCTTCCCCAAACAGTTACAGCAGCTGAAAACAACGTAGAAGATCATTCTGGAGTTCTGAATTTTGGGAGTTGGCCAAAGATTTTATTTTTTTTCATAAATAACTTATTCACTGAAAAGCAAACTCCTACGAACAAAAAAATTTCAAATAAGTTAAACAGTTGAGACCTTTTTTATCAAATATTTTTTCATTATAATATGGTGTTTTTTTAGAAAAAGGCCAATCCTTTGTTTTATATTTATTACCCCAGAACCATTTAGGTTGGATGGGTGCCCAAAATCCTACCATCTCACTGACCAAAATGGGAAATGTATAGCAGATGTTCAAGCAGTTTTCAGAGCAGTGCTTGTTGCTGTTTTCCCATAAAATAAGATATTTGCTACAGATCTCTGAAGAACCTAAAACCCATGTCCCATAGTTACTGAGCTGAGTCTGCAAAATAGGTCATCTGCTTCATTGAAGCAGAACAATGGAGACATCCAATGGACCCTCATGTTTATTACATCTGACTAGTTCTTATTATTAGTTACACCAGTTACACATCATATTTAACTGCACCTCCTGATCACACCCATGTGCTATGTTTTCAGTCACCACGCATCCCACCTGTAGACACTGCTCTGCACATCAGAAAACATTGAGAACCCTGACATGCTGTCATCAGGTTTTCTCTATTTTAGTGCATCGTCTTCGAGTGTTCACACTTCACTGCATATGACAAAGTCCATCCATATCAGAAAAAAAGATCTTTCTGTCCAATTTGCTATGTTTTGTTCCCTTGGATGTGTCTGGATCTTAGGATGGCTTACTAGATCCTCTTCGAAATGCTGTCTGTTATTGTGTCTTTCCAAACTGCTAGAATTTTTTATAGATTACTTTTTTCTTCTACTGCCACATTTTCTGCAGAAATACAGAGATCAAATATTTCCTTTGTATAATGAAACCTGATACATTTACTTTCTATATCTGAATTCCTAGTTGCAATCAAAAATGAAGGCAAAGGCCTTAGGGTCTGGAATGGCTGCAACAGTGAATCTCACCCCACAGAGAGAGGACTCTGTGCCATTTCCACACCTAACTCCCAGTAGCTTCAGTATCATTTCTGCACAACGATTATAGATGTGATGGAGCCACAAGATCAGTAATCTGATATATTAACATTTTCCTTTTTACCTGATAATTAGAGTTCTTTCCCACTCAATTAATGGTATTCTGAATGTAAGTATTGCATAGATGCAGGCACATAGAGCTAAAGAATACTGCTTTTCCATTTGTGAATTCCTCAGGAGAAGCACAAAAGAAGAGCAAAAGAAGTATCTTTAGGTCTTTGCTCAAGAAACACTCTCAGTCATTTCATTAAATCTAAAAAAAGATGAAAATATGGACGTGGGATTGTTGCTATGTACAGACACCAACTGTTACTGGTGACTTATTCTGAAAGGGTTCTCTAGCTGATGTGGGAACATCCCTGGTTGAAGCACAGGTAAAGATTGCAGAATTTGTCCTCCTGTAAAATCTTTGCTTTGTATTGGATTCCTTATGTTTGGGGTTTTTTTGGATGAATCTATTGATGACTGAAACTTAGTTTCTTCTGGATTGTAGGTGTACTCAAATGAGACTCAAATACAACAGCAGGTGTGCAGAGCAGAGGAATGGCTCCACTTATGTCCAAGATATGGGGACATTTCAGCACACAGATAATCTGTGCTTTCGTGATTCCAGAGTTTCACTTGTGTACAGATGTTAACCTCAAAGACAATAATCCATGATCAAAAAAAAAATAAATTATATTTCTTGTGTTGCTAAAGACCCCAAAGATTTGTTCCATTACTGTATATATAATGCAATATAAGAATGCTTTCACTCAGTTTCTGCTCAATCTCAACTCAGGCAAAAATTCATAGCAACTCAAGGGGAAACATTTACCTTTGTGGAGTTGAGTACAGAACAGATCTCTAGATGTGGCTTTTAATGGTTGTTTCTCCATTGCTTTTTTACTCTGGATAGGTCCCAGCAGGCAAATTATTCTTATAAATTTTTTGAAGACCCAACTGGTGATTCAAAGAACTTCTAAAAATATACAAGCAGAGCATACAAAAACCTGAAGGGCACAAATATGTAAAAAATACAGAAATCCACAGGAGGAAATGGCTTTCTGGCAGGTTATATCTCTGAGTGAGCTGCTGTGCTTTGCTATTGCTG
This sequence comes from Gallinago jamesoni, assembly GCA_025769975.1. Classification (NCBI taxonomy): domain Eukaryota; kingdom Metazoa; phylum Chordata; class Aves; order Charadriiformes; family Scolopacidae; genus Gallinago; species Gallinago jamesoni. The sequence continues at coordinate 21,998,082 of JAOQGH010000019.1, read as the reverse complement.
ATCAAAGTATCTATCACAGATCTCACAGGTTGCTGGACACACACTCAAAAAAAAATCCAAAAAAAAAGAAGTCATGTGCAAATGTAACAGCGTGTTTGTTAAGTGTTATTTAGTCTTTTTAGAAATTTTAGAAATTTTAGAAATTATTCCACTTGGCTCATGAGAAACTTTCTGAATGCTTCTCCCCCTGTGCTGCATGGCATGAAGTTTAGAAGATACTGATTTATAGCAACTATTTGTATTGCATGCCAAGTTGAATACACTCAGTAAATTAATGGACATCTATAGATCTTGCAGTTTCTCCTAGAATTCTATATGAATTTTTATCATAAATTCCATTTGAAGTGGGAATGCCATTTGAAGCTTACAGTCATGATAAGGCACTACAAGCTTCAAATGCAAGAAATTACTTGACATCCTAAACAAATGTAATAGGAAAAGATTCCCAACAGGAGTGCCTTGTTGTTCACAGTGATCGTACAGAGTCAAGGCTGACCAGTAAAGTCAGCAAATCCCAGATCAATTATGCCTTGTACGGGCAGCGAGAGAACAGCAGTATCTTAGATCAGTAACAGTGAGCTATTTCTTGGTTTTCGTTCATGGTGAGGAGTGTGACTCACCACACCTCTCATAGGTACAAGTTTTCTTACATGAAATATCACCATATTATGATCTTCCTAAGTGACAAAGAGCTTCAGCAAGTCAGGGCATCCCTGCTGAACATCACAGTTTGCCCCAAGTCCCTGCTCCTTTTATGGCTCTAAAGGGCACAACTAACAACAAGAAAAGGTTCTTGGGCGTTAGGAGCAAGCCAATTTTGCAGCAATGTAATTACATTGGTTCACAGCAGAACCCTTTAAAAAGTGGGAATAAACAGCTATAAAGCTTAATTGCACTCTATATATTAGTATAAAGTGCAATAAAAGTAACCTGTGTTTCTCTTTCTCTGTAAAAATAGTTATACTGAAAAAGTTTTATTACGCTGAAAGCTTTTCTTCTACAACACAAGGTGGTATTACTTTAACTATATAAAATCATATAATGGCACATAATTAGAGTAAGCATGGCTTAATCCACCTTTTTCTAAAGAAAGAGCAAGCTCATTAAACATGCAGATTTACCCAAATATCCTTGCTTGTCTGCCATAAATACAGGAATGAAAAGCAAGGACCACGTAGGGAGTAAGTGGCATTAGCTTTCTATCAGTGTGTAAATATACCACTCCCAAAATCGTCATTTTATTTGTCCCTCCTTTCCACTGTGATTATCTTCTTTTCTTCCTCCATCCCTTTAGATTTTGTCATTGTTTCTTTTTTGATGATCACAAGAAATATGTAATTTTCATTGCTGGTGTTCTCATTTGCAACTTATTTGTGAAAACAGAGAAGTGTCATCTAGCTGGGCAGACAATTTCTGTTATTTTTCAAAGTGGGTTTTCTCCCAGGACCCACCCCTTCATTCAGGGGAGCATTTACTGATGTAACACCATTAGGATTACCATAAAGATCAATGGTCCCTTGCCCCAAATTTGGTGAGAATGGAGCAGTCAAAAAATCCATTTCTTGGTCACATCCTGCTCACTGCCCACCCCGTGCTGCTCTCCTTGCCATTTGCCTTCTCTCTTGCTCCTTTGCAGACCTTTCACCTTTTTATTTCCTCTTCCCTATTCTAGTGAAAATTCTCCCTTTCTCTTTAACCCACAACTGATTTTTCAACTTGCTTTATTCTTGTACTTACATTCTGGCCTCTGGAAACTATTAAAAAAAAAAAAAGAAAAAAAAGAAAAACAGTGGCCTCTAGGAGCCACAGGCATGAAATGAGGCAGAAACTGAAGCGCGAGTAAAAAAGGGGAGGGGAATTTGACTACAGTACAAAATCTTCCCCCAAAGGTGTTTTTTTGGCAAACATACTTAATTTTGCCTTCTCTTGGCTTATTAGCAGTGTTCAGGTTTAACATAGTCATCATTCTCCAATGCTGGAAGAAAGATAAAAAATTGTGAAAAGCCTTCTTTTGCCTTAGAGCAGCTACAGAACAAAAAGTTTTTTGTATTAAAGATATTTATTACATATCACCAGCAGCATTTCAAGTGTATTTGCATAAATATTAAATCTATTTGTCTTAAATGATCCTGCATGAATGCAAGTATTTTTAATTTTAAATACAAATGGAATTTTTCTGTGACATAAACATATTAAGTGTGCGACAACTTCTGCATTTATTCAGTTTAATAATATGTTAATATAATACTTTGCCGCACTCACCCCTGTGGCATGAATACTGATTTGAAAAAAAAAGTTACACTATTTCTGCTTCATGCTTCATTCCCAGGAAATCAGCCTGGCCTCCCTGTCTTCTCTTACCTTTCTATTGTGGATTATTTTAAGCAAGACTGAGTGAGGACATGGCAGACAGAGAAACCAGTTCTTCACTTCCAAAAGCTGTGTGAAAATAGTGAAAATAGGTACTCCTAAATGCCTTTTTTTCTGTTGAAAAAAAAAAAAAAAGGATAGAAAACAAGAGCTGTAAAGGTTTTAAGGCCTTTTTACTTTAAATCATTTGCCTTTTACATACTGGGACATCAGAGAGAAAGAGTTATTTTCCCCTGCTGAAAGTCTGTGGTTGTACAACAGTGTCACAAATCCCATCACCCTGAAAGACTGAAGGAAAGATTGGGAGGGTGGGCTTTTGGTTACTTCATTTACCTTAACTCCACTGGACTAAAATAGATCTGCCTATTTAGCTGTCAGTATTAAACCCCTAAAAACTCTCCACAATGACCCCTAGTAACTGGATAAACAAAGCTTAGAATTAACAAAGTATGATATAACTAGCTGATTTAAAACAATGGGCAACCAAGTCCATAGACAAAAGCATCTATAAAATTATATCCGCAAGGAAGGGATCTAGAAAACATGGAACAATTTCTAAAGACTATCCCTATCCAGGGAAACATCTCCGTAACCATACCATTAGAAAAAAATCCTTTCAGGTTCTGATTTTGCAATAAGGTTCGCATAGGAACACCACAAAACTAGCATTCCTCACTTGCACTAGAGTTACACTCAGGGGCTCTAGGGGAATGTTGTGCTTTTGATTGAATAATTGAGGTTTGAAATATATCTTCCACAACTGAAAGAAACAGTGTGCAAGAAAGAAAAAACAAGACTACTGAGCCATTTCCATCAAAAGGGAGATTTACACACTTTCCAAATAATCAGACTACCTTTCTGTCTAATTCATCAAGGAAAGCTTCCTGGATCAGCTCAGATAGGGGCTTGAGCATCTCATGGACTAGTTTATTTGTATGTTGCTCAAGTAAATGTCTAGGCAACAAATGGAAAATAAAATAAATATAATTGTAAAACTTGGTTAATCTGGAATAATTTACAGTATATTTAATAATTTTAATTCTTTACTGGTTCCAGAGCAAGTGCTGCTAGCAGAGCAAAGCTAAGAGAGAAAGCTCTGTAACAAAGCAAATTTGCTGCAAACTCTACTCTCCTGCAAATACATACACTTTAGTTACTTTTACATAGACCCAAATATCAGTATATCATGCATAAAATAATTTAAATGTAAAGTACTTAGTGTGTGAGAAAAAAAACATTAATCTATAGTGTTGGAAAGGTTGTGCTCTTATCCTTCTCCTACTGAAGAAAAGCTTGTGTTTAAAACATAAGCTTTGCAAAACGCCAACATAAACTCTTGAAAAGGGGTCCCTTTTTTGCTACCTGAAATAACATGTATTTATTATTGGATCATATACCTAGGCACAGAAATCTCAGACATGCTTTAAAAAAAACCAATGTCCTTGCAACTTCACTACAGTATAAGAAACTAGAATTGAGCATCAACATGAACCAGTGGCAAGCTTTGTGACTGTTTAGAATCTGGACAAATACTGACAAATAAACTGGTCCCTAAACTATCCAGATGGCTTCAGTCCCACCCATTTAGAGCCCCCACAGCCTAAGATCAGGAAAGGAACAATTTCAGAAAGACCACAGTCACGGAATGTTCCATCTCACTACTGAGATCAAACCCTATGAAGGTTTTCATGTGAAAAAAACAGAAATTGGACTTACTGTCAAATGCACCACTGCATTTGTGATCATCAAGGGTTCATAAAACTCTTCCTCCAAAATGAAATTACACACTATTTTTGTTCAAGAAGCTGAGCATACCATGCAGACCTAACTTGATACCATGATATTGTGTTTATGGGACATGTGATGTGAAGTAGAAATGCATTTTTTTTAATTCCACATTCACTGAAAATAAGACTATACTCTGGTAAAGTAGTCTAGGAGTCCCTCACAAGTAATTCCTTTTACAATATAAAACATGACAAACTCACTATAACTGGAAAATTAAAGCTGTTTGGCTAAATTACTTTTTTTTATAATTATAATTAGGTTTTTATTTTATCATTTGACTGAAAAGGCTATTTTTAAGTATTATAAAAAACACAAGATATGTTATTCACCAGTCACTTTGCAGATCAAAATAAGTATTCAGAGTGAGAGTGTGATAATTAAGTGTAATGTCTGTGTGTCTATGTGATTCACTAAGGTATTTTTCTCAATTCTATTTATGTTAATAGATTTGAAAATTTATAATTTTCTACTTATGTATCCAAAGACTTAACTATGGCATTTTCTATAACACGATAAAGAGAAACTGTTTAACTGAAGGGGATTAAAAATATCAAAAGCTGCAATGTGTGAACTGTCTAAATATGAGTGAATTTTAGAGAAAAGGCATTACTGGCCTTGATATGTCGCATCTGAATTTCTTCAAAGATCAGCTCTGGGACAGATCGCTGCCGGTGAGCTGTTTCACAGGCACAAGCAAACAGCATTCACTGAAGATGAGCAACTGGAACTAGTTGAACTTGGGATAAAATGAAATTTCACAGGATAAATTGCAAATTCAAGTCTCTTTGGCAAGATCCACAGCTCTTATGTTAGTGTCCCAGAAGGAGTTTCATGTTCAATGTACTTTTCAGAGAATGTCACATGGACACATGCAGAATTTGTTTTAACAGCAGGTAGATATTATCCTGAACACAGGAAGCTATAAAGCAATATTTTGGATGCTGTATGGAGAAATGGACTCTTCCCAAAATCGAAAGAATGGCAGCCTGTCCTAGATACAGGGACACTGAAAGCCTTTCTTTTGAAAATTAAAGATTTGATAGTAACTCTGCCCATTATTCCTCAGCCATTTCTATTGCTACTCTCTTTATTTCTATCTTCACATCCTAGAAATACACAAAAAGCCCACATGGGAGCCAATCTATACACAGCTCTGCTATTCAGGCTATCCAAATGCAGGGGCTTTTGCAATGATGCAGAGGTTATAGTGGACATCTCTCATAAAAAGAACTTTCAATTGACAGGCTGAAAAAGAGCCAGCAGAGTATAAGCTCAGTGGTGCTCTCACTTTTCAGAGATCTTTTGGTCCCCTCCATGGTCTAAACCTGATGACCCCTTGAGAGAGATGGCACTGTTCACACTTACAGACCTGGCTTCACAGTGTGGCTGCTGCAGTGACACTGCCTGGAGACATCCCTCCCTTAAGGGTGAACTATCCTGTGCCTGCACAGGGGTGCAGCTCTAGGTTAAGTCCTCCATCTGTCTTAATTAGGATACTTCAATAGAGAGATGGAGCCCTGTTTGGAGAACTTGGCCACTTACCAGCATTGCACACCAGAGGAACACAACTGTCAAGTCAAGAAAAATTAAGAATAGCTCCTACACAATATTTTTCATTTGTATTTCTATGTGATGACAGACTATCATCACCATATACTTTGCACCTCTTACTTATGAGAGATCATTGCCTCTTTTTAGGAATCTTTAGTAAGGCTGCATCAAGCACCAAAACCAACAGTTTCAGAGCATAGACTTTCCTGGAAAAACAGAACAAAGAGACCTTTACAGAAGAGTTCTCAATACCATTCCTTTATACATGGATCTGAGAAACCTAATATGCCTTTCAGCTTTGTTAAACTAGCCACCATATCTGCTCACCACATTTCGGAGCTTTCCAATGATAAAATGCTAAAATGCATTACAAAGAAATGTTTATGTTGTTCTCAGCTGTGGAAAATCCAGTCCATTGCTAACTTGTATCTGGCTCTCAGGATCTTCCCAGGAACAGCTTTGGAGCCTACAGGCACATGCACACTGTTACATAAATATTAATGCTGAATCGTCTCCCAAACATGTGAAAGGTGGGGTTATTTACTAGTAAACGTACTTCCCTGAGTAGTTCTGATACATCCCCCTCTCCCTCACAAATTTTCACATTATGACCATGTCAGGCTTCTTGCCTGAGGTGTTGGTTGGCATCCTCTCCTCTTCTGATTGAAGCCTGAGAGATAAAGGGAGCTTATGCTGGGTTCAGCAGAGGAACACAAAGTCAACCCAAATAAAGTGAAAAACTTAAGGTGTGAATCCACAGCAAGGTACAGAGTGAGCAGATTAGGAAACGGTTTGCATGCAATAGAGGAACAGAGCGTAATAGCAGAAGTCCAACACACTTTGGTGACTTGCATTTCATATGGAAATTTTATTGATTTAAACAGTAAATTATATCCTATGGCCGAACATCCCGCACTTTCTACCTGAAGAGAGGATGAGGGTGAGCACAAGCAAATCCCTCCAGTTCTGAACCCTTTAACTGCACTCACGGGCATGGGCTTCACCATATGGATGAAGACAAATGGGTGTTGTTTTAAAAACAGGCCCTTCTTTTTTTTAAAAAGAGAGTGGATTTTATAAGAGTAGATTCAAACAATCAGCAAAAATAAGGACAGGTTCCTCCTGGAGAGAAAGTTTTGTGATCGCTGGAGTGAAGGCAGCATCAAATGGCATTAAAATAATGGAGAGGTGATCATCTTTCAGAGAGTGCAGCAGCGGAGAGTTATCTTTCAAAAAATGTGCTAAAACTAAGGAAGAGGTGTTAAATTTTCCATCTCTTTGTGACACTAGAGATTTAGGTATGGTGGCAAAAAGAACGTTATGTCATCAATGAGAGAAAAGGCAGAGTTGTAGGCATATTAGAGTCAGATGGCTTGACTAAGCATGGAAGATGTACTAGCACATAACAGCTGAGGGCAGATTCACATATTGATTGAAAAACAATTCTTTTCATTGTTTGGTTCACCCTGAAGTAAAGAAAGCCCAAGACTGGCTGGACGAGTATACAGAGAATAGCAATTCAGTATGAGACACTAGTAAAGCACCATCATTTGCTCAGGTGGATAAAAGCTGTAAATCATATGGGCACCTACAGTAATTTGTAATTTGTAATCTGTTGTATGGCTGAATCCTGAATGTAGGTGAGCAAAACACTGCATGACACCTTATTCAGAGACAATTGTGCTTCTTCAGAAGCAATGTGGGATAAGTGGATATACAATAGATACACAGTACATTTTTATTATTTCATAGAATCATAGAGTCATAGAATCATTTGGGTTGGAAAGGGACCTTAAAGACCATCGAGTTCCAACCCCCCTGCCATGGGCAGGGACATCTCCCACTAGACCAGGTTGCTCAAAGCCCCATCCAGCCTGGCCTTGAACACCTCCAGGGATGGGGCATTTGTAATACTAATCATTGTTATATAAACTATTTCTCTCTGACAACCAGAAAGCAGCATGCAAACACAATGCAGTTCAGGAGACAAGATTGGGAGACGAATGTAGACTTCTGCAGCAGCATCACAAAGACCCATATAATATAACCTCTGTGTAACCTGGCACATGGTCAGTTGCATCATTCTCCGGGAAACTACATTAAATCCTTTAGCAAAATTATTCCTGTTGTTCATCATCTTCTCTAAAGGAGGAGTGTCACACTGGAGTGCTTCATACCAAGTCGCTTCAGTCAGCTGCTCTTGCAACACACAGAGCAGAGCGTACAGACTGCAAGAGCAGCCTTATGTCTCACATTCTGGGTTCAACATGACCAGCTGCAGTAAAGACAACAGCTGGAATCAAACCCACTGTGTCTTGTCTTTGGCCGCGCCTTTGTGTTAGAGCCTCAAACTCCTTCTCCATGGATGATCTTGGAATTACAACTGCTGCAAAAGATGGTCAGAGCTGGAGCAAGCCTTTAGCACGATGCTGCTTCTTTTACTTTGCATTTCTTGCTCTTTAGATACATGCACCCTTTTGGCACTAAGTCTAAAGAAATGATGAAGACAATGAACTACAATGAACCTTACTGAGAATGATAAAGAGGTTATTGATGTTAGGGAGAGAATGAGAAGCAGTAATACATGGCAATCTAGAGTTTTTCAAAATAAAAAGTATTAATTATACATAAATTATCTACAGCCTGGCTAGTTTGCTACAATCTTAGTAATTAAAAAAAAAATTAATCTGCAATTTAATCAAAGGATGAATAATTATAAAAAAAAAAAAAACTAATAAGGAAACAAGCAGGTCAAACCAGAATAGCTGAAACTGACACCAGGACAGGGAAAGGCTTAGGAAATTTTAAACACGTGATAAAGTTAGAATCTGCTTTTCATAAATCATGTGCATCAGCAGAGACACACATTAAACCAGTACACCTGGTTATTAGGTAACTGGTGAGAATATGTTCATTGCTGATCTCAAAGCAGAAATGTTGTGCATTATTTAATTACAGCATAACATAAAAACATGCTAGAAACAATTATAGGTTATATAGGTTATATTATATCATATATAAAAATATAATATGTATTATATATATAATACATATTTTATGTAGTATATTATAGGTTATAACAATTAAGGTTATAAATGTGGCAACAGCTGCTCTTCAGAACAGGCAAGTCTTGTCTATAATAGACACTGAAAAAAGACAATACTTCAAACAGGATATGGTTTTCTCTGACTTTCTTCCCTTTGAGGAGGTAAAATGTGTCTGTATGTATATCATGTACATGATACATATTACAAATTTAGCTTGAAATATAGGAGAGCTAACAATCTCTTGAGAAACTGTTTTCTCTCTCTGCTATTCAGAAAGCCTGGAATTAAATCTTCTGGAGGCTTATCATCTCAAATAAAAAGCAGCCTATAGGTAGCATTACTGGTCTTGAAAAGCAGCTGGTTCAGCCTGTAGCAGATATCTATCATAAGTCTGTGTAGCTTGCCTACAGGTTCTTATGCAGCCTAATTTACATGAGAAAAGTGAAATGGTGAAACTCTTTGTAAGTTACCCCAGTAATAAAATAAAAGATAAATGAATGTGTGAGTTAGAAGTACTCCATTTCATAGATGAGAACGGCATTTAAAACAGGCTTGAAAACTTGTGAGTCTCATCCTGGCTCTCAAAATTATGTTTGTTACGGTAGCGCTGCTCTGCCCCAAGTCAGAATGGCATTTTGCCAGCATCATACAAACACCAAATAAAATGACCTGAGTGAAACAGGGGCCAAGAAATGAGCGCAGGCTGGTGGAAGAGTGCACGCGTCCAGCCCCATGCCGTAGGACGGAGGATCTCGGATGGGTCAAAAAGCATATAGCAAGATGATAAAATGACAGTGTGACAGCTACGGGGATTCATCAGGTTGGGTGCCCGTGGCTGACGGCAGCGTGTCTGCAGGTGGCTGGGGGGCACAGCAGGCGCTGTTACACCCGCCACACTCAGGGTGGCAGACAGCCATCGTGGTACCCCTTGCAGACCAGCTGGGGAAAAACACTGGAGAATAACCCACAAACCCCACAGCACCAGTCAGCTCACTCAGAGATTTGTAACGCTTATAGCATGCACCTCACAGATCCCGGAGAAACCTTTCCTCAACATAAAAAGGAAAATGAAATAAAACAGTACACTTCAGCACATCAGTTTCAAGTGCCCCCTGTTTGCATATAAATCTTGAGGACAAGCTTCTGAATATTGATCTTCTGTGGCAAGTGAACACTAGAGAAATCTTTGTAATTTATCTGAAAAACATGCTTCTATTAGGCGTATTGGCCAGCTGTCATTCACAATTTCCCGTTCTGTGATCTTCCCCCACTGTTAGTCTTGGCTGCTCACTCCTCATGTGAAGAAACTCTTGACAAGATGTTTTAGGAATGCTCTGCAGTAAATGAACAAGGTAACCACTTCTATCAACCTTCTGCAACAGAGTTACAGGAGATAAAAGGGAACATAGGTAGCAAATATATATTTGAAAGGTAGTACATATTAAGGTTAAGCACCCAACAGTGCACAAATGGCTGCAATCCATAAAAATTTCTCAATAAGTAGAAAATGAAGATTTATCTCAATCCAGCAGAAAAGGAAGAAGAAGCAAACTGTAGATTTTTACTCTGGGTTTTTCTTGCTTATTAGCTGTTTCAAGCAATTTGTCTGTGGCTGTGTGACCTCAAAATGTATTCAGGCTTGACAGTCCACAACTGCAGGAACATATTTTCCTGTTCAGCCTGCAAGATTCACAATATTCCTTTATGTAGGGGTTTTTGTGGTGGGTTTTTTTTTTGTTTTTTTTTTTAAGTCTCAGAGTGTATTCCAGCCATAGAAGTGTATATCTTCTAGGGAGAAGAATTACTTATTTGGTCTAGGTTGGAGTTAAAGTCCTGTTGCCCTAGGATGGTATCTCCTTCTGCACTGACCCACTGTTGTTTTTATTGTGGGTCTGCTCCATGCATGATATGAATTTAAAAAAAAAAAAAAAAAACCAAACAAAAAAACCAAACCAAACAGACAAAAAAAAAATATATATAGCGTTCAGATCAAAATGGTGGAGAAATACCTTTTTTAATGTTTTCCCTCTGAAGGCTTGCAGCTTCCTATGTAAACAGCATATCTTTCTTAGGTAGCCACCTATGAAAAAATCCATACCATTGCTCTGCAGAAATGTTCATACACTCATTGACATTGAAGTTACTGGAGAATCTTTCTACTGCCAGGTATAAAGATGGTTGAGAAACTTGTGAGCCCTTTGGCACAAAGTCTCATGCACTTTCTTCAGTTCAGTACACACACACAAAAAAAAGATGTGATACACACTTACTAGAGACACAGAATATCATTAGCACTTCCCTACATGGCACCCCAACAAATCGCAAGACCTGCACTAGCCCTGACATGCAACAGAAGTGTTTTGCTATAAAACAGACCTTAATAAAACAGCCCACTAGCACCATTTGTGCAAAACGTGCAAGAAATGCTTTTATACAGACGTCTAAGCTATTCTTAATAGACTTGGACAATATCTTCACACAAACAGCAAATTGCATAACAATTAATTTGCATAGCAAATGCGCACATTAAGTTCGACTCATGTCACGTTATCTTCAGCAATCACCTAACTGTTAAGAAAGCATTTTCCAAAGTGACCAAATAAGTCAATGGTAGGAAGGGAAGTGGAAATCCAGTCCTCTATTTTAACTTTTACAACATACTGCCTCCTGAATACTAGATTTTCCTATCAGCTATTTCAATGTAAAAGACAAAAGACCCTTTTGTCTCATAAGCAGGTCTTTAAGTTAAAATAATGTGTGATTTCACTAATGAGGCAAAACAAAGAGTATAACGTCTGTCATAGGTTTTAAGATTAGAAATGCTTAATAGGGAATCTTGCCTCTGACAAAGTACATGTTAAAGGATGTCACCTCTCTCAGAAATAAAGATTTGTTTAAGGCTGAAAAGCATATATGCCTGTAGTTGGAGAATCATTACTCCCTCCATTTTCTAGTTATGCAGTAAAACTAGATGTCTAAAGGATCCCACAGTAGAAATATTTTAACTTAGAAAAGTTAGAAGAGTATTGGTAAATTGTTACATAATCTCAACTCTGATATGCAACTTAAAGACACCAATTATTTGATAAGTATTTCTACAGTTGAAGTAGTCAGTTTAGCACAAATTTGAAGAGCAAAAGCACATGGCTAACATGTTCTGCAATGGTCAGTGTAAAAATAGTTAGAACCTAGTCCTGTTCCTATAGACATTAAATAAAATTCGATGCTCTCTTTAATGAAAACATAATGGAGCCTTTAATTTCCCATCAGAATTGATCATCAGCGCTGTCAATAAAATATTTTTTCTGAATATACCCTTTTAAATTACAAGGCTTTTCTCAAGTCTTCCAAATGTTTACTCCTTAAATCTGAAATTATATTTTGGTTGATAGAATAGGCTTTTTCAGCATTTCAGATCATAGGCTTTCTTATAGAAGAAGTAACTTAAGATTCCCTCTGATAGTTTTTCTCTCTGGAGTGGCTTAGGTGAGGTGCTTCAGTGGAAGGTGGGACATTGCTACAACCCTCTCAAGGGGAGGATATTTTACCATAAAAGAGAAAAAAATTCTTCCGGACTACCTGATGATTAGCTCAGGTCATGAAGCTATTTGTTTCTGCAGTGCCAAAACGATAGTTTCACCTTTAGGAATGAAATCACCTTATTTCTGGTTTCTATATCTGCACTTTTTTTATGGAAAATATTGGAGATTTGTATTTTTATTACAGCAGGGTACCAAGAGAGAAAACATCCCAGCAAAAATAAAATCAAAACATGTCTACATCTCTTTAGAACATCATTGCAACCCACAAAACCACACCATCCCAATACATGCACAGGCACAGTTTAAAACAGAATATCATTCATTCTACTTGCTCTTCTCCTCAAGTACTCATTTTGCAGAAAGATAGCAACAATTTAATGTGGTTTTGAAATGATATCTAACATATATGGTGTAATATTATCTATAACACTACTCAGTGTATAATTTCAAACTTTTGACTCCTGTCACATGCAATTAAATTCATTCTAAGAAACAAAAGAAAATGGATAAAGCAAGGAACAGCAACAACCAAAAGTACTCTCTACTTAAAAATTGCATTTGCATGTTATTGTGCATCTCTATAATAATACCTGCCTGCACCCCACAGGAATGAATGGCTCAGAGCAGTCAGTAACATTGCCAGTAGTGCCCTCAAGGCCAATACCATTGCAAGGGACCAAACATGTTTGAATGCATATGATGAGAAATACAGACGGAAATCCACAGCTTTCCAGCCTCCTACTGCAAAATTCCTTGACAAGACAGAAAAATGAAAGCTCCTAAAGAGGCTTATTTCCCATTAATGTATGTAATCTGGAAACTATTACCCACGCATGCTCCCTGCTGCATAGAGAGATCTGTGGGATCCAGTTGGTTGATTGGCTTGTAGGCACTGGAAGACACCACTTTGTTTCTTTAGAGATGCATGTGGCAAGTGACAGGACCCAGAAGTGGATCATAAAGTCACAGGAACATAAAATATGACAAACCCCTCATCTCAGCACTCAGAGCTGAAACGCCTGGAGCTCCAGCACAACATGTGTCTAAATTGCAAAGACAGTGCCCTGTGCAGCTTGGAGAAGAAAGGATGTAGTGAAGGCACTTCAGCCAAAAGGCCCTGGGACTGTTGAACCACAGCAGCTGTGTTGGAAGGGTGGTTTTATCTGGGCTGGTGTCGGAGGCTACCTCCAAGCCACTGTGGACATCATGTCTACTTGTCAGGGTGTAAAAAGATTTCCATCCTCTTGTTATTTGAAAACACAGCAGTGACCTGTACCCTTTCTTTGCTGACTGACATAGTCTAAGTCTGTAGTTTAGAAGATTACTCTCAGAGCAATGCCAGCAGTGCTGGTCTGCTCAGTTGAGATTGTGCTAAACAGTCACGACCACAACTCCATTTCCCTAGAGCTGCCATAAAATAGTATTAAGTGTTCTCTCATGAGGTGCAGAGTAGCTGTGGTGTTTATACTGTTCCCTTGGTGTCTGTACTAGGGTAATACTAGCCACATACAGTGCTATGGGGAAAAAAGTCTGCACATACTGTGGTTTACTTCACTTTTACATTTATAGATAACTCACTCTCATAGTATCTGAGTATTTTTGAAATACAATACTTATTGTATGCATTACGCAGAGTTCTGTAATATTACAAAACCATATAAGTGTTTAATGACTGCTGAATTAAGAATCCCATCCCAGGAAAGGTATGTTGAGTACAAAGATGTGTCTCACTAATCATTACAAAGGATTTTATTCTTGTTTGGTTGCTTTCTTGATTGCTTACCTTGGTTTTTAAACACAGCCTAAGAGAATTAAAGCCCCCTCACATAAGAAATTTAAAACTCTGAGTATTCAGCAGAGAGACAGGTATTGAAAAAATTTATATCCTGCATTAACTAGGGGAAAATCTTACTTCTTGCAAGAACAAGATTACTTCTCAAATATTTATGCCCGGTGACTGCATAGCTGGTTAACAGCAACTTGTTGCAAAGCTTAATTCCTGACTGAGAAAGATAAATCCATACCTCCCTGAGTTTAGCAGAGAAATATTAAGTTACACTGTTTTAATTTCAAATTCCCTTTGAAAGGTTAACTTTGGATTCTTCATACACTGCATTTTTAGGAAAGAAAGCACCCTATGGATTTTATGACTTTCTTGTGAAAACAAGCCTTTCGATGAGCCAGGAGCTTATGAAGTGTCTTTCCTACATGGCTGGTTTTCATGTCATAAATCAAAGATTTTATGTAAGCTAAACTAAAGCTAAACTATTGAGCTTTTGTTGGGCTTCTTAGATAACCAGTCTGTACATGCCATCTGCCATAACATTATTATAGAAGGCGATCCTATAAACCTAGCCAACCAATTTACATTTGCTTCCCTCATGTACCTTTCCAGAATTTCCTCCAAGCAATTCCCTCTTTTAGAAACCCCATCTGCCATCTTTTATCTTCTCTTCTTTTAAACCTCTCTTCAAAATGCTCGTACTTCATCAAACTTGAAAATGCTTATCTGCCCTCTTAAGATAGAGTATGACAGTTGATATTTTTGTTGAACCCATAAATTATATATCACTCACCTATGTTGCAATCTGAAGCTTACCATGGTCATTTTTCTCCCATTCTAGTAGATTTCTAAATATTTTTAATTCTCTCATTTTTCACCTGGCTTTTATCATGGGATGCAGTTCAGTAAAGTTTAATAAGCTGAAAAAGTGTTTGCTGGAACCAAATATGGGTTTGCACAAGACCTGAATAAAATAGTGCCTTTGTCTGAAAAAACTAATAGAGTAAGTGGGATTTTCAAAGATAAATATTTGCAATATTATGATGTCTAGTCCATAAAAGACTCCACATTGCGTACTCATTCTTCAGAGCCATTTGATATTTGCTACTTCTTTCAGATCTGAAGAGACCCCTCCTGGATAACAGTTTAGTAAATTTTTCCAACAGCACCATCAATCTACAAAGGATATTTCCTCTCCCAGCAGGTCTGTTTTTCTCATACCCTTTTCAAACCATTGCTGCAAGACTTCTAGCATGAGTTCAAAAATACAAAACTTTTAACATTAATTTGTAAAACATAAAAGACTACTTCCATAGAAAACTTAACCACACTGCACATACATTTTCTGTTCCTTAGTCAAGCTGGCAGCCAAACACCTCTGCTGCTCACGGCATACTATATAACGTGCCTGTGCAAACACTACCATACTAATGTAATTTTATCCATTTTGTGCTATCTAAATATATTTATCTAATGGCATTTAATGACCAATATGCATAGAATCATAGAATCATAGAATCATAGAATTGTCTAGGTTGGAAGGGACCTTTAAGATCATCTAGTCCAATCATGAACCTAACAGCCATCACTAAACCATGTCTCTAAGCACTATGCCAACAAGTCTTTTAAATACCTCCAGGGATGATGACTCAACCACTCCTCTGGGCAGCCCATTCCAATGCTTAAGAACCTCTTTCAGTGTAAAAATTTTCCATAATATCCAGTCTGAACCTCCCTTGGTACAACTTGAGGCCTTTTCTTCTTGTTGTATGGTCTGTGACCTGGGAGAAGAGACCAAACCCCACCCCTCTACATCCTCCTTTCAGGGAGTCGTAGAGAGAAATAAGATCTCCCCTCAGCTTCCTTTTCTCCAGGATGAACAACCCCAGATCCCTCAGCCGCTCTTCATAAGACTTACTCTCCAGACCCCTCACCATCTTCGTTGCCCTTCTCTGGACTCAGTCCAGCACCTCAATTCTTTTTTTGTGGTAAGGGACGCAAAACTGGACACAGTACTCGAGGTGGGGCCTCACCAGTGCTGAGTACAGAGGGACAATCACCTCTCAAGTCCTACTCACCACATTGTTCCTGATGCAGGCCAGGATGCTGTTGGCTTTCTTGGCCACCTGGGCACACTGCTGGCTCATGTTCAGCCGACAGCTGACCAAGACCCCCAGGTCCTTTTCTGCCAGGGAGCTCTCCAGTCACTCTGCCCCAAGCCTGTAGCACTGCTTGGGGTTGGTGTGACCCAAGTGCAGAATCCGGCACTTGGCCTTTTTAAACCTCATCCCATTGGCCTTGGCCCATTGATCCAGCCTGTCCAGATCCCTCCACAAAGTCTTTTTATCCTCCAGCAGGTCGACACTGCTACCCAGCTTGGTGTTGTCTGCGAACTTACTGAGGGTGCACTCGATCCCTTCATCCAGATCATTGATAAAGATGTTAAAGAGAACTGGCCCCAGTACCAAGCCCTGTGGGACACCACTCATGACCAGTCACCAACTGGATTTAACTCTATTCACCACCACTCTCTGGGCCTGGCCACCAGCCACTTTTTGACCCAGCAGAGAGTATTCCCATCCAAACCATGGGCAGCCAGTTTCTCCAGGAAGATACTGTGGGAGACTGTATCAAAGGCTTTACTAAAGTTCTGGTAAAAAATGTCCACAGCCTTTCCTTCATCCACCAAGCGGGTCACTTTGTCATAGAAGGAGATCAGGTTTGTCAAGCAGGACCTGCCCCTTGTGAACCCATGCTGGTTGGGCCTGATCGCCGGCGTGTCCTTCATGTGCTACATGATGGCACTCAGGATGATCTGTCCATGACCTTCCCAGGTGCCAAGGTCAGACTGACAGGCCTGTAGTTCCCTGGATCATTCTTCTGGCCCTTCCTGTAGATGGGCATCACATTTGCTAGACACCAGTCAGCTGGGACCTCCCCAGTTTGCCAGGACTGCTGCTAAATGATGGAGAGTGGCTCAATGACAACTTCTGCCAGTACCCTTGGGTGGATCCCATCTGGTCCCTTAGACTTTTTTATACCCAGGTGTTGGAGCAGGTCCTTCACCACCTCCCTTTGGACTACAGGGGCTTCATTCTGCTCCCCACCCCTATCTGCTAGCTAAGGGGTCTGAGTACTCGGGGAACAACCAACTTTACTACTAATGACTGAGACAAAGAGGGCATTAATTACCTCAGCCTTCTCCTCACCCTCTGTCACTGTGTTACTTCCCGCATCCAATAAAAGATGGAGAATCTCCCAAGTCCTCCTCTTGTTACTAATATATTTATAGAAATTCTTTTTATTGTTCTTAACATCCAAGGCCAGGTTAAGTTCCAGCTGGGCTTTGGCCTTTCTAATCTTTTCCCTACATAGCCTTACAACACCTTTGTAATATTCCTGAGTAGCCTGCCCCTTTTTCCAAAGGCCATTTCACTCTACTTTTTTTCCCTAAGTTGTGACCATATCTCTTTGTTCAGCCAGGCCAGCCTTTTCCCCTGACGGCCCCTTTTACTGCACACATGAACAGCCTGCTCCTGCACTTTTAAGAAGGCACTGGCTCAACTACTTATGAATAGTAGATTGTATGACAGTAGATGTGCTCACCCTATACATTCAAGGATTTACACAAATGTTGTATAGTTCCATGAGCCTTATTTGGTTTGTATCTAATACACCGGAATATATGGTTTAGTTGGAGACTATTTTCTGGGAGGGTAAACCAAGCAGGATCCAGTATGGTTTGTATTGAGGTGACAGTCTCAATTAATGGGTTGCCATTAATTATCAGAGATTTTATGTGCCTGTCTACTTAGTAATGGTCTTAAAAGTGGAAAATGAAGAAAAAGTACTTGTAAAACTGAGAAAAACATAGAGAAAGAAAAACATAAAAGGAAAATAGGAGAAGAATTAGCAAAATTGAAACAAATAAAGAAACTACCTGCCACAAGGAAAAAAGGAAATATTAGTCTCTTAAAGGAACAACTGAAAAGTGTAACTATCCAAAGTAAGGAAAAACGTGGGCAAAGCAGTTGCAGAAAGAGAAAAGAGAAGTTATTGGGAAATTCACATAAAGTTGCCTAAACAACCTCCCAAGCTTTGTAGAAGATGAAAAGAAAATCTTCCTGTCCTTAGCCAATACAGGTGGGGAGCAAAAGGAGCAGATGTGCCTTTTATATCCTTAGCACAAAGTATGAGAAATTGTGTAAGATGCGCTTCATCAGCATTTTACATTGCATTTCTTCTTCTGTAGTTTTACATCTTGAGCATTTGAAGCCAGACTGCAATTATTTTCTTCTCTTAATTTATAACTGAAAATGTGTTAGCAGCAAAAATGATGAAAACATTCTCAGTACTTGTCTGCCAACCTGCAACACAGGATGGGAAAAAATAACTATTCCTATAGCATCAGTGCTGCTGATGTCTGAAGATCATGGCTT
The DNA here is from genome assembly GCA_025769975.1 of Gallinago jamesoni. Classification (NCBI taxonomy): domain Eukaryota; kingdom Metazoa; phylum Chordata; class Aves; order Charadriiformes; family Scolopacidae; genus Gallinago; species Gallinago jamesoni. The sequence goes on along the minus strand of JAOQGH010000019.1, from coordinate 21,979,562 downwards.
CACCAAAATTTGGTGCCTTGTGACTGTAGAAACTCAGGAGTATGTGCATATGAATGGCTAGTAATAAGCTCTATTGGCTTTTCCTCATGCACAAGTAAGAAAACTGTGGAGTTCACAAAGGTGCACGTGAGTGCTTCAGGTTCTGAAAGGCCAGTGCTGGTTCTTGCTACCAAACAGAAAGCAGGTACAGCTGTTTTCACTGGACATGGAGAGGAGCAGGTTCCACAAAGCAATCCCTCTCATTTTACTTTGACTCTTTGTAAGCTAAAATCTCATTTTACTTTGACTCTTTGTAAGCTAAAATCTGGCATTTCAAACGCATGCTATGCTGCATAGTCCCTTAACATATGCAACATTCATTGGTGCTATAATGCTTTTAAGATGGACTGATCGACTTACTGAAAACCTGCGCTTCTTGAACTGAAGGTGGTATTAGTATTTTGTTTGCATTAATCTAAAGGGAAGATTTAGAAGCATCCCCTAAAAGTGAAAAATTCCAAATTGCGGCAACCCCTTGTAGTACTTCTCTACATGTGGATCCCTCTGGCAACAAGTAAATTTGTCTGCACTTACCCTGAAGCTTTATGATCTGTATTGTTTGACCTGTAACAATGGCTCACAGTGCAACTATTTTATTATTATTTTTATATTAAGTTGAAGCGCGATCCATTAATTGGATCTGTGCCACCTGGGATACGTTCATCACATTCAGTGGTAGCCTCAGGGCTGGTGAATTGCAACAATACCTTCTGAGACTTATTGTCCTTTTGGGAGAGAGGAAGACAAATTTTGCAGCAAGCTGGAGGTCAGATGTGACACTTCTGGAAACTGCATCTTCGACTTAATGAACCTTTGCACAAATGTGTCATATATATTCCACCTTCTCCAGGCTGGCCTGGCCCTCATACTTGAGCAATGACAATCCTCGTAACAGAAAAAAAAAAAAAAAACAAGAAAGAAAAAAGGAATAAATCCACAGAGCAAAGCAGAAAAGGGATGAAAAAAAATGCCAAAGTCTGCACACAGGGAAAGACAAGCCCTGAGATGGTTATTAATGCTCAATAGTGAGACTTTGCAGTTGGGACAGTCTGTTACACAAACCCAGCAGCTCCGAGTTCTGCAGCAGTCAAAAAAACAGGACATGCATTGGGAGTTTTTAAGATAGGAACAGAGAATAAACCACAAAATGTAATTGCGTCACTGTATAAATCCTTTACTTGAATACTTTGAGCAATCTTGATAGCCCAGCTTCAAAGGAGATACACTAGAACTGGAAAATTTTCGAGCGTAGGCAACAAAGATACTCAAAACTGTAAAGCAGCTTTCATGTGAGGAATGGCAGAGCAGACTAAATTTAGACAGCTTGGAAAAAATTACTATGCTTGAGTGAAATGACAGAGGTTTACAAGATCATAATTATCACAGAAGGAGTGGATAGGGACTGGTTGTTTCCTCTGCTAATGCTGATGAAGCACATCTTACACAACTTCTCATACTTTGTGCTAAGGATATAAAAGGTACAACTGCTGCTTTTGTTCCCCACCTGTATTAGCTCAGGACAGAAAGATCTTCTACAAGGCTTAGGAGGTTGTTTAGGCAACTTTATGTGAATCTTGTGTGGACTTTACGTGAAGGCCTTCAAACAAAGGCCTCCAGTCAGGAGCCAGATTCAAAACCAGCAAAAGGTGGCAGCTTACAAAACCAGTCATACATAGACAGGTGAAGCCCCTTGCCAGAGGATGCTGTGGATGCAGAAGCTTCAGTTGGCTTCAGTGAGTGCCTAAATAAAGCTGTTTTGAATTTTTTCAAAGCACCCATGTAGCAACAATCAAAACAAGGCTCTGCAACAACCAAAAGCTTCCCAGCAGCAGCGGAATCCTACCCAGTGACAAGAACAACGTTTAAATAACCCCATGCTTTACCTTGCTTCCATCCAATGTGCTGCAATCTCTAGGCTGTAGGTCTGCCAAAGATTCAAGTCCCTTTTAACAGTTTGAAAGTTTTAAACAATGTTGTGAGAAGGGTGGACAATGGTATGAACTAGTCATGCTCCTCTTCAGGTCTGCTTGTACTATTCTGGTCCCCCTCACCACCCCATGGGCTCTCAGGTCTGCGGACATCCAGCTGTGTTCCAAAAATCAGTTTCTCTGTAGAAATGTTTACGTTGCATTTCACAATATTATGGAAAAAGGCAATACCTCTCAGGCAGACAGGTCACCAACAATTCTGGTTACACCTAGCAGATACTAGTGAGAAGTGAAGCACAGTAAGACCCTGAGGAGTCAGGGCTTGGGTATACATTTTGGAGAAATCTTACTTGCAATTTCTACTAACCTCAACATCACTGTCACGTATAAAAGCTAAATACTTATGATTTATGCTGCAGATTTACTACTGAAGGCATTTTAAACTCTATCCTTATAATCTGAGATATAAAATTTAAAACTTTAATATACAAAGGATTTTGAAAGTTTTTATGCATCATTAGCTGAACAATGTTGTATTCCCTCATGTCAGAGCACTACAAGCCAAAAGCAGCCCGTAGCAACCAATCCCTCAATTACAAAGAGCTTCTTTCAAAGCTATGCATGTCACAAGGTACCTGAGTACTCTCAGATTATGGGGTAATAGCAGCTCAGCCTCTGAGGTAGTGAAAATATGTCCTTGTTTGAAGAGAAGTCAGGAAACGTCCCCTCCAGCAGCAGCAGCAGTAGCTGAATGGACCAACTCAAGACAAAAAAAGAGATGCAGCACAACCCCCAGAGCAAGCAGGCATGACCTTCCTTATCCCATTTCTAGTCATTCCTATACTTTCAGCTGACAGTGTCCAGTGACAAGCCCTGCTCCCTGCACATACCAGCCTTGGGCAGCTCCCCAATGAGCCTGTTTTAAATGTCTGCTCTCCCCTTCACTGCTCAGTGCAGCACAAAGGGTATATTTAATAGTCCCATCCCAATAGTTCAGTGTGTTAAAAATAGTTATCAGAGATTAAAAACCTGCCAAAAAGTTCAGCTTTACATTTTTGAAAGCTCCCCTGGAAACAAGGAACAAGCTGATTTTGAGATTATGAGTTAGGGGAGACTTTGGGAAGTGAGAAAGAAAGAGACTGGTTATATGGTGGGTATGGATGGAGGGGCCAAGAGGTGCCAGAGGGACATAAAACATTAACTCATGGGTTAAGAGCAAGTCGAGGCTAACAGATGTCATGTGGGAGCTGTAAGGAAGAGAAAGAAGGGGTGATTCACCCCTCAGCAGAGCTCAGGCACGGCGTGTGCTTGGGTATTTGCCAGGTACTTTTCCAGAGAGAGCTGCTATGACAAAATATCATCCACAGCGTTATCTACAGTACCTTTCTTCCCATGTCTACTGAACCCGTCATTAGAATTATCTCCTGTAAAATGTGAGGAAGAGAACAACCCAAATTAAACAAGCAGGCAATCCTACCTTTCCAGCTTTGAATAAATGACAGCTCTGCCTAGCTATATCAGAACCCAAATCTATATTAAACTTTCACCAATATCTTTTGGAGCAGCAGTTTCATTTACTGAACAAGAAGGAGAGGAAATCAAAGGAGAAAATTAATTATACAAGGTATAAGGTTTACTTTCTCACTGCAAGAGGCAGTCAGAGCATCACAGCCAAACAGTTTTCAGGCAATGCAGAAAAACCATGGAACGTATAAGCTAGTTTGCAGGGGAAGAATACCACAGGACAGCATGGGATATGACAATAATCCAGCTCCTGTAGATGAAGACAACATTGCTAACGGACCAGCATAAGCAGTCTGGGGTCAAACAGATGAAAATGCTTATTGTACTACTCCTTCAGAGGCAAGGTCACTACTTCAATAACAAGCAGGAACTTGCTTGGGGAATTCTAGCTATATTCAGAATATGGAGACCAAACTAATAAATATTCTTAGTTTTATTTTTGCTCATAGTGATGACTGACAACCTCACAGCCTGAAACATTAACCCCTTGTAAAGTGAAACAATTATTGAATGTCTTTATACTTACTTGTAATACATCAATAATCTGATTTTGCAAGTTCTCATACCAGATTCAAAAATCTGGTATATTCAAAAAGCTTCAACTTCTGGGCAGATCTACTTACAGCAGCACAGACAGCACAGGGCAGGTTTTCCCAAACCTTTTAAAACCGAGTGTTAGGAAAGTCTGGCCTTTTGAACTGCTCCTATTATTTCAGTTTAATTTCACTGAAATGTCAGCGTATTAAATTAAAAAAAAAAAAACCACACAGCAACTTTGAATGAAATAGAAAACAAATGTTCCACATATCAATAAAATAGAATTGTTTCTACCAGTTTGAAAAGAGTTTGTTTGGAAGTTTCAAAATGTTGTGTCAAAATTATAAATCTAAATTGCCCAGTCTGAAATTAAATTCAAAATGGATTTAGAGAATTTCTATTTTTATATTTTTACATCATTTTGTATTAAACCATATTATGGCATAATTGTAATTTTTTTTTTCTGTGAATGTTTACTATTGTATTTACAACTTTAAGATTCATTTCTATAAAATTTTTGGGATACTACAACAAATGAAGAAACAACATTGATCCAGAAGAGAAAATATATAATTACTATAGTAGCAGTAGTACTTGATAACCTTTACAAAAGTAAAATCAGAGCATGTAATTGTTGCACGTCAGCAGCAGTGATAGCACAAATGGAGGTTTTTATAGCCTTAAACTACTTCCAATAATAAAAATTAACACCTTTCACATTTTAGCAAATTAATTAAAATTATAGTACTTTATCTTATATTTAAACATTTTTGCTTGGAAGTTTTTTGAGAATTTCCCAGAAATTTCACCTAAAAAAAGCTGCAGCTTGAATAAAATAACACACTCATCCAAAATCTAAAGCCCTGTTGCTTTATAAAAAAGTTAAAATCATCAAAGAATATCTGTATTTCTTCAGTATTTTTTTCTCTCTATCTAAGGAATGCAAAGCAAAGACGTCTGAAGAAAAAGCCCACAGTATTTCTTTCTATGGAATATTAATCCTAAAATGTCCAGGAGAAGAAAAAATAGACAACATTTAATTCATTGTAAAATTACATGTCAGAACTGTCTTTAGCACAGAAAATGTATCTACAGTTTTAAACAAAATCAGTTCTAACTGGAAAGTAAGGAAGGAGATACATACGTGCATATGCAAGTTGTCCTCAATATTAATGAGGTGTCACAGACAGTATTGGAAGAGATGGTATTCCAGGTATACTGGCTTATCTGTATCACTTAAATTTATGACTTCTGTCAACTGGAATATATTTCTCTGATTTAGAAAGATGAAAATAGGCTTTATATTTGCAGCCTACCTTCAGGAGAGCATAAGATGGTGGCAATAATAACCATGTCCTGTATAAGAAACAGTAGGACTTTTCCTCAAGTGACAGGATTTACCAGAATGATCTGTAAGACAGCACATGAAACCAGGGACCTTGTATTATTTGGGCAGTCTTTCCATTTCACCTCTTGACTAAAACTGTGAGACTCTGCTTCCTCTGTCATAGATTCCCTCTATTCAGCCTGATGCCACAAATCCACTTTTTCCCCTTGCTATTCTTATTGTAAGGGAGAATCATGCTACATGACTTGTTGATGTACTTTTAGGTTAAGTTTAGAATTCTGGTTTTGGTGCCACATGTTGCAATCTCATTGGTAACAAGACTGGATTTTTGTATGCAGCTTAGCCAGATCACTGTACACAGATATCTGATCTTCTCCCTGTTAATCTTTTTTTCTTTACAATTATGGTAGGTGGGCTATTTTTTTCATAATTGATAAGTGAAAGAAGACAAAACCTTCTGAGAAATATTTATCTGGATTACTTCGGTCTGCCTTTAAGCCAAGTTTAAACAACATCAGGCATGGGTAAACTTGTTTTTAGTGTCAAAATAATATTATGTGAACTGGCCCAACTTCTGTGCTTGAAGAAAGCATGAAATACTACAGTGTAGCTGACTTGCAATTACCCAGCATAAGATTTACATTAGAGAGAAGTGAAGAAAACCCTCAGAGAATCTGTATCTTTCTCCTAGGTTTTCTCTTTCAACATTAAGATTTAGGTAATCATAAGATAAATTTTCAGACTGACAGTTCAGGTACGCTTACCTATTAACTTCCCTTTCATTTTTATACATGCAAATCTGTGCTTTTCCTTATATTAGAAAAATTTTGCTAAAAATACACAGTTAAATAACCAGCTCAGTTGCAGCTTCTCACCCATGTTTCTAATCACATCTTGGATGTGTTTTATACGATCTTGAATTCAGACCTTTCTGGAAGAGATTACATTTTTATTCTAGATTCTGAGAGAAAAGCCGCCTAATCAGGACCTAAGAAGGCCTTAAGAGGGCTGGCAGCTGAGCTCTCAGTGGTGGGTGCCCCATGCAGGGAGTCTTGCCTGTTGCTTGGGAAGACAGACCACAAAGCCGAGGGAAGGTCTCGTCCTTCTTCCTGCAAGTTGCAGTTGCTCCCTTCCCAGCAGTGAACTGTTGCATCGTGAAACCTCTGATCCACTCCCCACAAAGCTCATTTGGAGAAGCAGCCATCCAAGGGGTTTGCTCAGCGGACCTTTCACCCATGGAGCCCACTCCTCATAAGCGACCTTGCTGCAACGCATACGGTGGGCAGGTAGCTGAAAGGAGAATTGGATTGCTCTCAGCAGCTGGGTATCCTGAAACTTCAGAGATTCCCTCAGTCATATGTTCCTTCAGTTACAACAGAAGGATTTTTTTTTTTGCATTTCCTTGAAATGTCACTAGATGACTTAACAGTCACTAACACAGACTTTCAGAAGGGCTATTAATAAACAGAAATTTGTAATTGCCATTACCCCTATTCTGTCCAAGTTATTTGCCCATTTTTTCCTACGGCAAATCAGACTCTACGGTTTCCTCCAGAGTGGGAGCTAATCAGTCAGCTTCATCAGCCATCTCCAAAGTCTCGCTATTTCAATTTCCTCTCTTGTTTCTTGATGTACTCTTGCACAGACTTTCAGAGCAACTCAGTGTCTGCAGCCTGTGACAGTGACAGCCTGTCTGCTGTGTGCAGTGGAGTTCATAAATCTCAGAGCCAATCAGATGAAAAAGGAAGACCTACACGGTGTTCCTGCAAGGGAAATTGTTAATTATGAAGCTGAATCACTTTCTTTATTCCTCTTAAAATTAGAGTGGTGGTGGTCTTCAGCACCCCTCAGTCCACACTATTAGATGAAGATCCCTCTGGACAGTCATAATAAATGTCCAAAGGCACATTATTGTACACCATCAGCAAACTCTGAGCAAACTGCTGCAAAACCAAGAGTCATTACAGGTGACATTAGGTCATACCTGCTTCTTTCCAGTTCCTTCAGAAATGTTAGCTGAATGAGAACAATAGTGAGCTTGGAGAGGAGACAGGAATAGGAATTATGTTAATATCTGCTCTTCTGAGCTTATTTTGGGGAAGAAAAGTGATGTGCTTCTCATACACACCAGCTTTTTGTAGTGGTATTGTCATAAAGTAACACTTCAAAGCCTCGCTTGCAGTCAATTTAATTGACTTGTATTGTAAGAACAAGTTCTTAATTAATTTATCATTTCCTCCATTAGTTCATTCTGTAAGTTTTCCCTTGTAAATTAGCACTGGGCAGTGGATGCATACAGCATTATTAATGTCTACAGGGCTGCAGATTAGAGTTACCATTATTAAGAAATCACAGAATAAATAAGGAACATAACAATGTTTAACTTCAGGATAATTTCTTTTCCTTGTTTCTCATTCATTGTTTCAAATTTGCCTATTCTCCACTGGCCTTTCCTCTTTTCATTGGGAAATGAAACTATTCAGTTATTTTAATTAAGTCATCTGACTTTTTTTTTTAATATTAAGAGCTACAATAACTAACTACAAAAACAAGTCCAGCTGAAATTACATCCTATGACCATGCAAGATGTTCACTGTATTCTGATTCATTTCCATTCCCAGTGGTGCTCTAGAGGTCTATTCTATGGCCGCAGAAATTAATCAAACTCAGAACACAAAGAGAAATATGCTATTGATGAAATTTATACTATTTTAGCTGCGTGTAGTTGGGCATCTTGCATACATTGATACCGTTTAAGGGTTGCCATTTTAAAATTAGGTTCAGAATCTCCACATTATACTCACTCTTCATTAGAAAGGCAACTCTACATTTGCACTGGTTTTCAATTCTGTCCTTGTTTTGACCAGATTGACCAATCAGAACGACAGACGGCCCCTCCCCCCCCTCCCCTAAGGGAAAGAGAGGAGAGGAAGAGATAAAAGAGATTCATGAGTTTAGAAAAAACTAAACTACTTTAAAGAAAATATTAATAAAAAGGGGAAAGGGAAGGGGAAGGGGAAGGGAAAGGGAAAGGGAAAGGGAAAGGGAAAGGGAAAGGGAAAGGGAAAGGGAAAGGGGCATACAGTATATAAAAACCTGTATCAAGCTCCCAGGATGATCACCACACCACCAGCAGGCACAGGGGAAAAGTCCCAGGCTGGATTTGGTGATGGACAGGAGCCGGATTCTGGATCTGGAGTCAGGAACGCTCACATCGGGATCAAAGGCAGACGAACAGACAGGGTCCTCCTCGAACGTTGGCCATTGAAGGAAGAGGGCTGACCCTTTGTTCCCTCAGCTTTTATACTGAGCATGATGCTGATGGGATGGAATACCCTGTTGGTCAGTTTTGGGTCACCTGTCCTGTCCGCTCCTCCCTGCAGGTGTAACCCCTCTACGCTTTTCCGCTTCCAACCCTCCAATGGGGCAAATAACAAATTGCCTGACCTTGGTTGTTATAGCAATAAGTATAAGCGAGGGCCTCTCTGCATACCATTCCTTGGTATAGTCAGGTCTTACCACTGTGAGACTAAACAGTTTCTAAACAATATACTGTTAATTTCAGAGTTTACTTAGTTAGAAGAGGCCCCGCTAAAAAAGTAAAATTACTGAACAGAAAATTAGTTCTGTTTTACGTCAAACCAGGACAAATTCTTAAAATAATTGACTTTTTTAGATTCTTCTCTTAACCTTTATGGAAAGTAACGACCTTTCCTTTATTTCCTTTATTTAACAGTCACTCGTTGTTAAAAAATGGTTCACTAATTTCATTCCTTTACATTTAAAATTTGGAATCTACGATCTCCAGAAAATGATCCTTACTTGGAGCATTAAAGTCTGCATCAGACATTTTATTAAATTATGTGTTTCTGTACCAACAGTACTCCTCAGAGAAGGATGACTGAAATCTTTTCCATGTGTAATAAATGAATGATGTTGTGTTGGTTATAGGTTCTTCAGTGTTTGTGAACCCAAAATGTAGCTGGATCTGTATTTACAATTTTTCTCCAAAGGCACGTGTCTGCAACATCTTCCACTCTGGTGGTCTTCACTCATTCCAGTATGTATGATTTCCTTCCCTTGGCTACATCTTTCTGAAATGCAGCATATTCCTCAGCGTCACGCACCAACAGTAAGTACATACATCCAATGAAACTGCACACTGATCCTACAGAAACATACATTTACAACATACACACTAAGTCTGACAAACACATATGAAGGCTGGCACTTCCCAAACTGCTTTTGAAAACATTGGCTTTATCTTTGCTTAGAAATGTATGGAAGATGGAAATTTTTATCAGCTAAATTATATATTTGCTAAATCATAGGATATTTTTTATATCACCAATATATTTGATCTGTATATTCTGTAAATTCAAATCCCAATCTTCAAAAATGTCTTTCCAACCTACAAATGCCATATTTCACCTGAGCAGGGGAATGTTCAGCTCTCCAAATACACATATCAATAAATCAGAGTAAAAATGCAATGGAACGCCATGTCAGAGGTTGTTGATTTTTTTTTTTTTTCTAAATCATTAATTAAGCATTGATAGTTGATATGTTTGTGCAATATTCATATTAAGACCCAGATATATTTTACGCATTACTTCATATGCATTACTGTGCACATAACGTACAACAAAACCAAGAAGGAATAATCTTTTTGGATATTTTTCTTCATTTTCTGAGGTGCTTCTAAGATGAATTCAAGCAACTAGTACCTCTATTGTCATGCCACAGCAACCTGTAATCTGGAGTTCAGCTACTGTGACCCAGGGCTCAGCTGTGCATCCCCGATATATCCTTCTTGAAAAAACAGTTGTTGAGCTGTGACAGAGTATAATAAAGATGCCCAGGCAAGATAGGAAACATTAAAAGAAAAAAAAGGTAGAACTTAAGTCAGTAATAGTAACTCAAGGACTGAAGAGAAAAATTCAACATTGACAGTATGAAAAGCTAAAGGAAAAAGCAAACAGAACATGGCAATTAAGGAAGGCCGAGGAAGAGCATGTTTTGGGATTGATAAAGCCTGACCTATCCTCACCTGGCTGACAACTGTCCAAACACCAGAGACCACGTAGGTGACACCAGAGGCAAACATTCGATGTCTTCGGTCCCCAGCTGGAGCTAGTGTTACTTCTTTGTTATTTTTTTTAATACAAGATGTCTAGCAGAGATGGTAGTTGTGGTTGTTACCAGCTGACAATTCTCATACCATTTTCTTTAGTTCAGTTATCATCAAATGCCCTGGGGATGATCAGGCTTTGGATGATAAGCGGCAGGCTGAAACTGATACCTGTAGAAGACTTCTTGAGTTCATTGTGTCCACATTCAGTGATCATAGGAAGGCTACACACCAGCACTGTGAATTGTGACTACACACCAGCACTGTGCAAAACCCTGAAGACCTGCAATTTTTCTCCTACATTCAGAGCAGCAGTATCAGTTTCCAAATATTTGGGGTTTACTTTGTTTCTACGGTTTCTGTGGTTTTGTTCCCTTCCTCTCAGGTGGGAACTGTTCATTTCCATCTCCACCATGGGCTGCTGTGACTCTCCATCCCTGAAGCTCAACATGAGGATGATTCAGGTATAACATCTGGAATCAGATGTGGCTGCCAGATGTTCACATGATCCAGTCTGCTATAGTTACCGCACACTTAACCTTGGGTTGTTCCCCAGGAGTGTCCTGATGACAAAAAGCTTTTAACTCTCATTTTCACTGCTATTAATTGATGAAATCCAAGGAACATTAGAGAGACCATTTTTGGTCTGTGAAACACTGCAGTGGCTGCACCCTGTCAGGACAATAAAGACAACAGAGCCATGGGTAAGTCTCATTATACTTGGAAGAGTCAGAAGTAGCTTGCTTCGTTTCAACTGATGGTGATTGCAAAAACCTACCAAAGATTGTCGTGAATCTATTAACAACAAAATCTTCCATCACTCATTTTCTGAATAAATTACTCCAGCTCAAACAGGAGTTTAGGGAAGGTCTAGATACTCTGCCAATACAGGAGATCAAACCAGTTTGATTCACAGGTTTTTTTGAGCCACAGTTTTTCTAGCTTTTTTTTATCAGAAAAGTACAAGAGAACATTCTTAGTAAGGAGATTAGACTACAGATCACCATAGAAATTAATTTAAAACTCTGCATCTTCAGCTAATGTTGCAAGAAATGTTTTCCATGAGGAGTAGCACTCAAGCTCCTGCCCTCACCCCTTTGTCCAAATGTCATGCTACATTCTCCAATGCGAGGCAAAAGGAAAATGCAATCCAAATCACTTTGAGAGTTTATCACCCTTGTTAATTTTACACAGAGGGTACAGTAAAGTTACCTACTTTCTGTAAGATTAAGCCTACTTTAAAACTTTTTAATGGAAGTATGTTACACATAACTATAGTCTACCTGAACATTTTCCCACATTAAGGTCAGAAGACTTGACTGAACATCCCATACCTGCCTGCACATCTGTTCACCACAGAGTAGAGGACGATTCCAGGACCCAAGCAACGCGAACACATACACCTGAAAAATCTTTTTCCTGCCATCTCGCTCCTTGCTATGCATTGCCAGACCCACTGAAACGACACACCTAGTCACTGCAGAGGGACACAGAAGACAGAGTCCAATTTGCTCCTTTGTCCACCTGCTCTATTGCTGCTGCTGGGTCTGACAGCAATGACTCTAACCTGAAATCCTCCTACACAATAATTAGCCACAAGATAAGTCAAAGAAGATTTCAGTTTTAGGGAAGCCAGGTCCAATCTGGTTCTCTGCTGTGGAATACATATAATTTCTTTTTTGTCTATAATACAGTTTTTCATCTTTTTATCTCTTGTGTTATTGAGTTCTTTTTCTTCACTTTCTTGAACCAAATCCTAAAGTGTTAACTCAGACAAAGCTCTCACAGGTGTCAGGAGGAGCTTTGTCAATGTCACTTTTGCTGTCACTTCAGCAAATACTTCAGGTTTCATACTATATGATGAGAAATTTCAGTAGCTACATTGAAATTTCAGAATTATTTACACATGCTTTCATCAAAATGAAGTTCCTAGGAGGGCTTGAGCCTTGAAAAAAAGCCTACAACATCAAAGAAAAAAGAGTATCCAAGTGCAGGAAAAAACTATGGAGGATGGTCTGATGTTCTACAAAACACTTTTCCTGAAGTTTCTTCATAATAATTTAATTTTTTTGTTGTTGTTGCTTTCCTTAATCTGCATACTGATTTTTATCTGGAAAAACATCACTAAACCCAGCAATATTTACCATGGATCGTTAAAATATTTGCATCTGAACTATGGAACTCCTACAATGGTAAACACAGCTCTATGTTAACGTTGGCACAAACCCAGAAATTCAAAGGGCAGCTTTCTACCAAGCCACTACTCCATGTGACTATTGTCTCACTTGAAAACCATCCACATGCACTCATCTGTCCCTTATCTCCAACTTTCTCTCTACAAAAATAGGCTTTCCAATGTGCCCTTGAAAGATATTCTTTTAATATCTTGAAAATAAATGAGCCATACTGACAGGACAATGAAGCAGAAACTGCACGTCCTCCTTTTGTGCTGCATTGTATTTATAAACAAAGTTTCATCACAAGCACACTATACTTATTGCTTATGCCATACCAGATAAAGGTGAATAGTGATCATGTATCAAGACAGCAGTTTAGAGGACATCAGAACCCTCAGTATGACCTAACTTAATATGAGTTCATTACTATTCACATTATGTGCCCTTCCAAGGTATTAGCCATCATCCCAAGTGGTTTTTTGGGGAAGGCAATACTCATGCTGACAGCTGAGGGATTTAACATCAAATATCTCAGGACTGTAATACCTATATGTAGGAATTTAATGCAATCTTGACATCAGTATAAGTATGGCAATTCCCACAGTGTTCTAATGATAACTGCCCATGATCATTTCCAGGAATGTAAAGCTCAGTTGGGAGAATTAGGACTCAAATATGACATAATATCTAGAAGCAATGCTCTGTACAAACTGTAATGTAGCTAGCTTGATCTTATTTTATTTCAGAGGTTATATAGGTATGCTTACATTTAGTAGGTACAGAGAACTCCCTGCCCTCCTAAACAATTTCTGATCAATCAGAATCTGCCTAAACCATGGTGCAAAGTGAAATATGTGAGGTACACATGGTGCATAATGAGACATACTCTCTAACACAAAGTTTATAATCTGATAGTCTAATCAGTGGTGAGATGCAATAAAGTCACAGAGGAATGGAGGAGAACAGAAAGTAAGATAAATAAAAGAACAGCTCAGTAGAATTTGTGAATAGACAGTTCAGTGGCTGTACTATTCTAGAGTTGATTTTTAGTAAAATGTTTCTGCACATATTTGTGGTTTTCTTCTCCTGGGACCCTCACTGAAAGCTACAGTGGTAAGTTATTTTAAAAGCAATCCCATGGAGATCCATAGAAAATCAGAGATTTGTTTAATAACTCTATTTTTTTTTCACTTTGTTTCCCTTGACTAGTTCTAGACAGCTTCCTTCAGGACTGTAGGTAAGTTCCACTGAGCAGAATCCCATCCCACCACACTGCTTGGTGTCTCAGATTTAACAACACATACTGCATATGCAGCTACTGCAGAAAATAAGACTAGGACACTTTCAGTGTGCACTTCACAAAGGCTGGGTGAACGACAGCCAAGAGTGCAGAGTGGCTGCACTATTCCATCAGTTCTACAACAGAGCAATGCTTCCCTGGGTTCTGCAGAGAGTGTCTGATTTAGCTTTCAATTTCAAATTAAAATAAGTAGATTAAATCAAGTATAAATAGAACTGTGAAACTGAAAAGTGAGCTACAAAGGATATTTCTTAAAGTTTTCTCACTTAACTGAGCCTTGTAGTACCTGTGGCCAGCCCAGCAGTCAGATAAGATTTAATCTCTTTTTCAAGTGAATCCTGAAGGGATATAATTACCCCTAATTTGTAATAAATTAAAGGAAACTGAGCAATAATATAATATTGCAACACGAATTTTTATTCAGCCACTACTTTTAAATAGAATAGTCTTACAGTCCTGGAAAGCCAGAGTTGCTAGCTTAGCAAACACACAACTGGATTTAATTTATTTTCTCAGGGAGTGAAAATGGCAGCCCAGTACACATCATCCTTATATAAACAGGGAATTGTTATGCTTTTTTGCAGGCTGGCTGCTTTCGGAAAAAAAGACCAATAAGCAAGGCTACAGATGAGCCGGGTATTGTGCCAATTCAGTAGTGTCAGAGGGAAGGAAGTTCAAGAAGCCTTGCCTTCCTCAAAGCATGGCTCACATCAGATTCCCAGGAATTCATCAGCTGCACAGCACTGCTGGGCTGCAAGTGCATGAAAGCCAGAAAGCAAGAAAAATGTTAGTACATGTCTTTTCATCCTACAAGCTGATGGAAGAAGAATTATTGGAAAGATGACAAACACAGAGAAACAGCTTTAAGAATATTTCACTTTGTAAACAGGAAATATTTTCTTTCCCCCTCAGAAACCACAAAGATATGGCAAAAAGTAACTTTGTTCTGAAACTGAGGTCACCCTTAGCACGGCAAGTGTGGTATTCAGAAGTGTGAAGCACTAAACTCTGAGTCAGTAGGAGTGCAGACATTCTGCACCGATAAAAAGTTCCAAAAAAAGTATCAAACAAGGATGTTTATGATATTAGGTTCATGGGTTTGTTGGGATTTTTGTTTCTGGAGTTCTTGCTGGGGGTTTTTGTTTGTTTGTTTTCTGTTTTTATGTTGGTTTTGTTTTGGTTTTTTGGGGTTTAGTTGGGTGGTGTTTTTTTTTTTTTATGGGGAGAATGCTACTGTAAGAACTCTTTTCTAGGCTTTATGGAACTTACTTGATCAGTTCTGTAGGTCTGCATTAGAAAAAGCTAATCTCTATGCTCTTTCCCACCCTGCCCCACAGACTGATACCAAGAAAAATTAAGGTTTTGTGACACAGACGT
The DNA here is from genome assembly GCA_025769975.1 of Gallinago jamesoni. Classification (NCBI taxonomy): domain Eukaryota; kingdom Metazoa; phylum Chordata; class Aves; order Charadriiformes; family Scolopacidae; genus Gallinago; species Gallinago jamesoni. The sequence goes on along the minus strand of JAOQGH010000019.1, from coordinate 21,964,201 downwards.
AAACACATTTGGGTTTCAACATCTTGACCTTACACAGTGCAGAGGAACTCTGATCTCTCCATAGAGAAAACCAACACAATTCACACTGAATATAGGTGAGGTTGAGGAGGCTAGGGTCTTTGAAGGTTTAATCAAAGAGATTTCCAAGATGGAGAAATACTGAAGTTTTAGCTTTTTTATATTTTCTTGGGCTATAGTTCGGTGGTGGCAAATCACCTGTCTAACAGTGCTTTTCTTACCAAGAGGTTATATACCAATTCAAGTCTTAAAAAGTTAGTGTTCTTTTTTTACATCCTATTATTAGGATAATCTTTAATATAGTCAACTACCATATATGTACGACCTTCATTAAGAGTACTAGTCCATGAAGAGATTTCTATTCAGTGCATAGATCATAGGACAATGAAATGTCAATGATCATTTTTCAAGAAAGCCAGTCTTCTATAATACAGCCAAACAATGCTCTATATACAATGGAATAATCGTCTCATTATCTTTGTATGAAGGACACTGACATCTTCTCATTTTTCTCAGTGACATGAATCCTGACACCAACAAATTCTAAAAACTCTCCTATGATACTCATCCTTTGATGAAGCACTTCCATTGAAGCTCCCTTCCATGAATGCTTTTGGCTTGTGTTTAATTTGGCATAATTATACTATGTATTGTATTTACGTATGTGAATAATCTCACTTAAAATCAATGAGCCAACATAAATATCCTCTGCACTTGGGATCTAACCCCTGATTTTAAAGAATAGACATAATTCCTCACTTAAGAGCTGCACTTTTGAAACTGGGGCCAGAAGCAATCCTCAAAGTATTTAAAATAATCACACATAATTTCCTGAAAAGCCTGTGCCCCAAATAAAAAACGTGTACTAATTAACTAATTTTTATTCTCCTGCATTTCCTTCTGAACTGGAAGTCACTTGTTACGAAGCCTATTTTTCTATAACAAAGCATTTAGATGTTCAAAAGGTCTACAATGCATTTTTCAGTTGTGAGAACTGAGACTCAAGAACATTTATTTTTCCTCTGCAAATCAAAAATGAGGTGAAAATTATGTCACCAGAATTCCTTTTTTCCTTGCAGATCATCCTTGAAATGAAGAAGGATATAGCATGATAGAAGAAAACCAAGCAAGTAAATAAACAAACCCTTAGAATAACTGTATTTTATTCTACCAGTTGTAGGTATTATCATAAAAAGCAATGAGCGTTCATCACACAGCTGATACATTTCCATAGACTCATCTACTTCCTGCTAGCTGCTTTTGTAGTGCAGCAGTAATGTATTAAAAGCATTGGTGTTCAGAGATGAACTGGATATGGAGAACCTTTTTTATGCAAAAATTATATTCAATAATAAAGAATCATATTCATTTTTTAAAAGCTTTGATCTTTACTGTATGTATCATTCTTATTAACTGGCCACTATAATTTTCAAACATAGACTCACTGACATATTTCAGAATTACCTTTAAACTGTAGTATCATGTCTCCTTTTATACAGTATTGTGTGTTCTGTACTGATATTTAGCAAACATTCTCATCACAAAGGCTGGTTTTGATCATTTTAGTTACATAGGATCAACTGGACTGCCGGTTCCAAGGAGCATCTCAGTTCCTTGAGATCCAAACTTGCTCTCTAACTTAGAGTTGCTTAGTTTGCAAAGAAGATACACAGTGTAAGTAGCTGTTCACACCTGCAGATTAGTTGAGGTTTTCCTTACCTCTGCATTGCCCACTCTACTAACTAACCATGAAAGCAGAGATTTGTGCATTAATGAAAATATAATTTAAAATATTTTCCAATGTTGTAAGACACACACATAAAGCAAGACACATCAACAAGGTTGCACTGGAAAAATCATAGAATCATAGAATAGAATCATAGAATGATTAGAGTTGGAAGGGACCTTAAATATCATGGAGTTCCAACCCCCCCCTCTTTCCATGGGTAGGGACACTTCCCACTAGATCAGCTTATTTCTACAGATGTAGTTTCTTAACTGAAGAGAAAATGTAAGGTTCTGAGCAAAAACAGAAAAAAAGAAAAAATTGTCTTGCTATTTTTCCCCCCTCTAAGTAACTAATTATTTGTTTTAATTATTTTTTGTTATAAAGAAAAGTTAGTCAAAGGTTGAATAAGATAGAAAAACATTGTTACTCCCAATCACAAAAAAATATCCCAAAGTTTCTGAAAAGAAAACAGCATCATAAAGAAGTACTACATACTTCACAGTCTAACACAGTTTACAGTTAATAGAATCATTCAGAGATTTTTCTTTTCTAATAATACAAAAAGACCAGAACAAGAATTAAAATGATGGCATGGCTGACTTGGAAGAACAAGAACTAAGATGAGATCTACTTTGGTGTGAACTTCTGTTTGCTGATTTAGAGCATTTACAGTCTGGAAATTAAACAATGATGAAAGCATTATAGCTTTAATTAAGTACCATTATATTGACATAATTCATTAATCCTGAATGCTAACATTACTTAATATTCCCTTCTGCAAGAAGTCTTTTTAACTTGAATTGTTGAACTCAGTTCTTCAGGTCTGTAAGTTTTCTTACATTCTCCTTTTTTTTTCTTTAAATCCAGAGAGGTCAAATATCTAGAGAAATATCTTTGTGGAAAAGGCATCTATGTTTCTGGCAAAACACAACACCAGAAGCAATAAATCTTTCTCCTTGTTCGCAATCTCAACAGCCATCAACCTCTGATTTCTATGTTAAAGATCTCTGTAGATCTGTACTTCTTCTAACAACCTCTACTGAGACCAAACTTTTAGAGACCTTTATAAATAGTGCAGCTCTGTAATTTTATTTCATTTTCAATAAAAATCCAACCACCTTCAGCTGACTCCCTGGATATATGGATAGCCATCTGTAATAAAAACAATTTGTCCCACTACAATGACTGGAATGGAGAGATTGATGTTGGAAATTAATGGGTAAGTAAGTGAAAATAAGTTATTTAGTAACCAGTACCCAAATTCAAATGTCTGCAGTCCAGTCCTCTCCTGGGAATGTGAAAAATATTTTCAAACAAGAAGGTCTTGGGGCAACAGCAAATGGAAATCAGATGTCAAATATGCATGCTTCTTTCTGAAGGTAACCTTTGAGCCCATGGACTTTGCCTTTGCATTAGCACTGAAGAAAAAACTAAATCATAGTGCTTCAAGCAATCTATGTTTAGCCTTTAGAATAAGCAACCATAATCCCCTCATGTTTCTCAGTGTTGTAGGCTAGTAGTACTACATCAAAGACCCAGTAACAGCTAATTCCCCCTGTAACCTTATTGTTCCAACAAGACTATAAATTCTTTATAATTCTTTATGAGCTTTACATAAGCCTTATATAAGGAAAATATAGTTCTTTATAATTCCTACACAAGTCTTTAGAATAGAGGAAGCTGGGAGGATGAGAGTAAGCTTTCATGGCACAGAAACCAAGACAGAAATGGAAGGAGAGTAGGTGAGAATACCCAGGGCTAAGGGTGCCAGTAATGAAAATGCAAAGAGCAGTCAGGAAAGGAGCCTTTGGAAAAAAAAATGCACTTACATGTATATAAAAAGATACATCTGGATTTTTCCAGTGACAGGGCAACTTTCCAATTGAAAACTTGACTGCTTTGTGCAGTTCTGCTTTTAAAAGCTGCACATTTAAAATATTCTGAAGTCCAAAACATCTCTGTTAAGAAAGCAACACACTGGTATAAGATGACTTATCCCAAGTCACAACTCTGCTCTCTGGTTGGTTGGTTGTTTTTTTTTGGGGGGGGGGGGGGATATTTGTTTGTTTTTGTTTTTTCTTCATGGTGTTGTGTTTTTTTTAAACAACCAAATTGATTTTATAAACTCTGTAGTAAGAATTTGAATAAGAATTCGCTACTGAATTTTCACTTCAATCTTCTTTCTCCTTGTAAAACATCTCATCTCAGTTTTTCAGTGAGGAAGCTCAGATTCTGGTGTCTTTCTGCTAACAGACTCTTTTGGTTTGCCTCAGCCAGCCACACTTCTGTAGTTGTCTTTCTACCTGCCTTTGACTTGCTCATCTGTTGCTGGAAAACCTAGGTGCAAAGCAGAGCATTTGTATTTAGAATCAGCTTTTCAGTAGAATAAACAGTAATATAAAGTTAAGAGGTGGAGAAAAAGAAAATGTGAAAATGTTTCATAAAAGGAAATGTCAGGGGATTTCTTGAAAACCACCGGTAACTTCCGATATCTCATGCCCTCTGCTCATCTCAAACTGAAACTTTATTACAAAAGCCAACATACTCTGAAAATACAAGCCTGTGGTAACTAGTCCCTGTTTATAGCACTGCTCTGCGGCAACAAGAGAGTTGTCTTAAAATTAAAAATATTATTAGACAAAGTAACACAATAAGAATACCTATTTGATATAAATTTACAGTGATAACACACTTTTGGTAATAAATGTCTTAAAAGGAAAGCAATCTCCAAAATGGAGCTTTTCTACAAAAATGTAGTTTGCAAAACTAAAAGAAACATGTCAGTGATACATTATAAAAGCAGCTCCAGTTCTGAAAACCCCAGCAGAACAAAAATAAATATCAAGATGCAGAAGTTTGTAATTACAAACAACAAATACTCACAACAAATCTATAACCAGCCAAGCTAAAAAGCAGTTTAAAATGTAAAGGTCTGCTGCTCCTCAGTAAAGGTTGAGGAATATGTACATACCTGTGCCACAAGACCAGCTCCTAGTTTAAAGACAATTTCTAATGTGCTAATACTCTAAAATACCTGGCTTCAATATAGCACAAAACTCTTTTCAGAGGACCCTTAAGTTTGCCCTCTTATCTTCCTCTAGATGTTTTTGGAGAATTTTTTATTATCAGTAGTTTCTAATTCTGAAAGCTTAATTGGAAAATACTTGCACCTTCAAACCATTTTCCATTCTGCTTTTTAATCTTCTACTGGTGTGCACATGAAGACAGAAAAATAGCTTTCAGCTTTGAGTCACTTTGAAGAAGTGGCCAAGCCCATCAGGATGCAGCTTACTGAATGTTTTATAGGGTTAATTCTCCTTGAAAGCAGATATTTAACCTGTAACTCCCACACTGAATTTTTCATAAGTGATCCTACAACATTTTGCTGGTAGGTTCAGTCAACGTAGGTCTGGAGCTGGAAATTTGTAATGTCATAAATCTACAAGTATGTACATAGTCTTTAAAGACCATTAATAAAAATAACAATAGTAGAAAGGTACACCCACAATGAAACCAAAATTACTTAGAGAAATACATTGACAAATTATTTTTGTCAGTGTTAGGTTGATGGTTGAACTCAATTATCTATAAAGTCCTTTCCAATCTAGACAATTCCATGATTTACTTTCCAACCTTTCAGAGCTCCAGCCTTTGGATCCCCCCTCAGTAGGGCTAAGCCTCTCCTCTTGACATTTTAATCTCTAATAAAAGGATAAACATGGAGAAAATAGAAGATTTTTTTTTGTATCTTTTCTATTATCAAATGTATTATATCTATAACCAATACAATGCTATCCCACTTGACTGCATTCAAGAAGCATGTTGAAGAGCAACAGAAAAGGAAAAAAAGACTGCTAGAGGTAAGACACCTGTTTCACAACTTCAGAATAGTCAGAACACAGTGTCTAGGAAAGCTGCTATTTTTCAGGTGCAAGAGAGAGATATAGACTGATTTGCTAAACTCAAGAGCCTGGTGAAAAAAATTGTAAGTAGGTAAGGGGATGAGTTCATTTCAGAAAAGGAAGAGTAAGTTGACAGAAAATTCTACTAGGAAGAAAACTAGCAAATGTTTATCACAACATTAAAGAAAAAAGTCTTTTAAGATAGGAAATAAAACTGATTTTTATAGTTTTATTTTGTCTTTATCTGCGATGTATCCCAAGTCAAATAAATAGCACATTCATAAGCTATTTTTGAACTAGTGATTTCAGGTTATGCATCACATGTACTATAGGTGCAAGAAGAGAATGGGTCAGTACATGGGCTTGCGTTGTTCCCATGAAGAAGCACACAGTATCCAGGTTTGTGTCTTAGCCCTCGGTTGCTGTCTCCTCGCAGCAGTGACTGGACTGCAGCTTTTCAGCCTTGCAACAGGAAAGAAGTCATGTCCATCTTGTTGCTCAAAGCCCCATCAAGGCCAGTCTGGATGGGGCTTTGAGCATCCTGCTCTAGTGGGAGGTGTCCTTGCCCACGGCAGGGGGGTTGGAACTCGATGATCTTTAAGGCGTCTTCCAACCCAAACAATTCTAGGATTCTATGATCTTCCCAAAGGTGCTCTCAGGAGAACTGGAAGGCATCTGAAGCAAGATGTATGCAGTCACCAAGATGAGGTACAAGGACATTTTCAGACACATGGGCAAACCTGCTGGAACTGAAACGCACTTGTCGACTCAGAGCCAGGAATCGACACAGCCCTGTCTGCCACTGCCCCTCCTGGCCTTCCTGCTGCCCCTGAACCAGCAGCAAAACAGCCAGGACATACATTACCTTGGCTGTTCAGCAGAAGGTGACATCCTTTCCCCAACAAGCAAAGGGGTGAGCCAGTAAGCTACATCTGCTCAAAGTTACAATAATTACACGTTGAACACTGGGACACTCTAGGGAATGCACTGCAATGGATTGCTCTGGCACAGGTTCTCTCACTGACCAGCCAAACACCAGCTGGAAGGACAAAAACAGTTGTATAGTTGACAATATTCTCCTTCCCCAATTCTCCTTCCCCACAAATCATCAAAACGTTTTCATCTCCTACCTGTGACTCTTTCCTCCTCTCATGAACAGATAAAAATGAAACACATTAAGATTTTTGGGTAATGTCTGCTCAGACTCAGCTCATTTCCATATGTAGAAGATGGGGCACATTTTAAATGAGAAAGAGCTCTCATTAACTCACTATGGATCAGCTGTCTTACAAAATACTAATGACAGGAAAATCAGGTCGACCTCATCACCCCAAAGTAGTAAATTCATACTGATGCACTAATAACATCTGCCTGTCCAAGACACGTCACAAGATGCTAAAGGAAAGTTCTTAAACTGTGCACATTTAGGGACATCCAACCAGCAGTATGCATGCATAACAAATTTTATGGAAACTGGCTTTATTTTAATACAAGTGCATGAAATCCATGAGTTTCCACATAGGCAAAGTTCCCCTCTAACATCAAAGTGACTGAGTGGCACCCTTGTGATCTGATTTTTTTTCAAGGTCTCACTGACTTTTATTTTTAGAACCTGCTTTCATTTCAAGTGCTACTGCTGCCTTATAAAACTGGAGCACAGAACACACTGTTCATAACCACCTCACAGAGTTTTACGTATATACATAAACTTATCTGATTTCTGTTTAATTTTGTGTAGAGCTCTGGAGGTGGAGGTACAAAATATGGACCATTCACTTACCTTGTTTTGCCAGCTCATCTGCTTTCTTGCTTATTATCCTGCGCCATGATGATAACTTGTGGCATGATTACTGGGAGTGTTTCAATTCCTGTGAAAAATTCCTGTGAGGTTTTTGCTCAAGGCTTACAAATGTGAAAAGATGGGGAGAGGACCCGAGTTATTACATATATCATTCAGGTTCAATTTATATCTAACATAAAACACAAAGAAATTTTAGAAGTCATCTATGCTGACCCCCTGTTGAGTACATTGAGTACCCACTTATCTCAACAGGACTTTGCCCAGCCAGCACGGGTTCACAAGGGGCAGGTCCTGCTTGACAAACCTGATCTCCTTCTATGACAAAGTGACCCACTTGCTGAATGAAGGAAAGGCTGTGGATGTTGCTTATCTGGACCTCAGCAAAGCCTTTGATACAATCTCCCACAGTATCCTCCTGGTGAAACTGGCTGCCCATGGCTTGGATGGGAATACTCTCTGCTGGGTTAAAAACTGGCTGGAGGGCCGGACCCAGAGAGTGGTGGTGAATGGAGTTAAATCCAGCTGGCGTCC